>JAVHZZ010000002.1:269221316-269821316 GCA_036250195.1 Mixophyes australis
AGGGTCATTAGATTGAGAGCCGATAGAGAAAACAGGTTAACATGTGAAAAGAACCTGGGCTCCCTCTTAGAGAGCCCAATGACCAAACCAGGAGAGAACAAAGGTATTACCCTGAGGTGACCCACTCTACCTGTTAAAGGATTGATTGCTAAGGCATTCGGCCCTCAATAACAATAATAATAATAATAATAATAATAAGTTGTTCTAGCTTAGCCCATAGGATGGCACAAGGAACACCCCTTCGGCCATACACAGGTCGACCCCTATCCTGCATTAGGACGGGAATTGCATGAGTGCTACAAATATGCAACAGCACTGCATTTTGAGACCGAATCTCTACAGGTTTTCTGACGCTCTGTAAAAGAATAACAACTGACTCACTAATAAAAACAATGTGACTAAGCACCACCCAATAGGTAAATAAGTGAATTAAGGCAAAGGGGTGCTATGCACGTCCAAAGCCCTAAAATCAGCCTTCCTTGATAAGAATCTCCCTGTTGAGACATGGGAGATGTTACGAACAAGGAGAGCCAAAGATACAAGTAGAAACTTCGTATCCTATTTTGCAAACAGAAACTCCTGATACTGAAAGGAAATTCTGCCAGGAGCAATTTGGAACTGTGTAGAAAAGAGATGAGCGTGTTCTTTGGTAGTAAGCTACTGAAAACCCCGAACTAGAAGATAAGGCATAAGCCAACGCTTATATCGTGGTAGAATAAACGAAGAGCTGGGTAGGCTCAAAGTGATCATCTGTGAACCCAATATTGCAACCCTGCTTCTTGCTGAGAGGCTGCAAGTATAATGTTCTGGCTGAAAACGTCTAGCTGAAAGCTAAGCGTTGGATGTAATAAATAACTTCCACCTTCGGGGAATGTCCACATATCAAAGGATGTTTACCTGATTTCCACAGCACATAAACTATAACCACCCCTGTAAGGCTAAGCCTGACTCGGAATGTGGAACCCTGACTTCAAATCAACAGAGAGGATCAACGGATGGAACACATAAACATCATGGCCTGATGTCGCTGACATAAAACAAAGAAAACACACCTACCGCCAGAAGCCTTTGGATACTCATTTGTAATAGTACAAATTGAGAGTTCCGATATTGGAACAAAGTGCTGTAAGCATGTGGCTAACTATAGGTATCATAGCTGAATAGCTGTATTCCTACCAGCTATGATGCTGTTGGCTGAATACAAACCACCCCATTAACCCTTAATGAGAATAAAGGCTAGAGCACTTCTGTCCGAGAGCCGCTAGATAAAACCCGTTACCAGCCACTGCTCTGCGTAGGAGGACTTCTTTGTCTGCTCCGGCTGGGGACAGCAGAACAAGAGAACAGAGGAGCCACAGGATTGTCACCAACAGGGACCTCCCTTGTATTGACTCTGGAGAATTATGGGAGGTGAAAAACATAGCCAGTCTAATACTGTCTACCTGGTCTTTGACAAAAGACAGACACCGAGTCTAAGATATGAGGAAAAACATTTTTCCCAACTAGGGTGTCAGTAAGGCTTAGGTTGAAAATTGAAAACCAAGTATAGACTGTTGTCTTGCAAATGCGAAAACTGTGTACAGTTTAAGCTGGGATTATCCACCTCGTGAGTGTAATCAGCAAGAATATTCCTCTTGATAGTAAAACAAGATGGAAATAGACATCCTCTGGTGAGGAATGAACAACATCCTTATTCTGACTGTGGCAACAGTCCAAGATAAAATCCTCTACATCTGTGGAAGATGGTGAACAACAGCATCTTTGTCTAGATGGTTTTATACCTGAACAGCGTAATGCCGCTTCTGTTAGCGGACAGATATAAGCTGTGTGGGAGCTTAACCAGCACAGTGTAAACTTGTGTAGAAGCATGAAAAAGGGTATACTCACATACCATTTCAAACTTAAAAATCACCTTAATGTGTTCAGCCACCAGAAGCGACAGTGATTTAGACTAGACCTGTTTCTGAAAAACAGCTGACACCGAAATGGGAGCACCCTGTTTGTAGACCCGAGCCCTGCAGTCTGTGCCGAGGCATTCGGGCTAAGCTGTGGAAAAGATAATTTAAAAATTACATTTCGCACACATATAATGTCACTCCTATTTCCTAGTTGATCCATTAGAAAACATAAGGAAATGGTAGGCAAAGTAACAGGTTATAACCTTGTCTAACAATTAAATTGAAGACACATATATATATATATATATATATATACACACACACATTTTTTTGAGTATGCCAACCAGCGAGTATTCTACGCCTGGAAGACTCACCTATTGTAACCTGATACAACAGCAAGAAAGAGACACAGAATAAATCTGTTCTATCTCTAAAACAGGTAATTTATATATATATATATATATATTATATATATATATATATATATATATATATATATATATATATATATATATGTGTGCTATTAGGGTTTACGCACACATATACACAATGCAATACAGACAAACCCGCCTACCACGGGATAACACTGTATATTATTTTTGTGCCACATAAATAATGCAGAGAATGTAAAACAGCGTGTTTATTACCCCTAAGGTAATTCCTCAGACATAACGCATATTTGGAAAACTGTATAAAAGTTAACCACAATACTTAGGAACACAGGTTATACGTAGCAAAAGGGATTGTGTATATACATGGAACTCCCTTTACGAGACTTATGGAAAAAGTCCATCCACAGTCACCATATGGAATATTATACAGATATGTATTCCCATATTAATGTACTTTTACCCAACAAGCAAAATATGTCACAGGAGGATAGGAAACTACCATATTGTCTAATAGGTAATCCTATAATATATTAGGCAGTCATAGGGTCCTGAAATAAAGGTCCTGACTGTGTGGCAAACAGGCTGACAATCGTTAAAAAACAGAATTAAAAACGATACTACATTACCCAGTGATGAGAGGCAGAAGTCTGGAACAGCATGCACTGATGTGTGTTTGCTCCGGATCCAAGATGGCCACCGTTCGCGCCATTAGGGAGAGAGAGAGGGGGAGGTGTACTCCCCTCTCCTAACGTGTCCGCCTCTGCTCACCGCCGCTCAGCCTATATATATATATATATATATATATATATATATATATATATAATATGGCTGCAGCTGCTGGAAGTGAGAACTGCCGCTCTGCCAGGGTGCGTGCGGTCTCACTGACATCATCGCCTCTACAGAGCGCGATACTTGTCCTTCTCCCCCGCTGCTCGTTATCTAGGGGCGGAGGAGGGGGGGAGGCTGCCGGCAAGTCTGCGGGCGGGGAGGAGAGGCAGAGACACCCTCACTCCCGCCCGTTTAAACGTGGCCGCGGCCGTCTATAAGGCCGTTAACAAACATATGCGCCCCATATAAAGCTGCCTATAAAGGCATACTTTAAATAAAACATGGCCCCGGCCGTCTATAAGGCCATTAATAAACATAAATGGCCCGTTTGCTCGTTGTTTTCTAGGGGTAGACTGCCGGCAGAGGTGCAAGGGAAGCGTGCTGCTTACCTGCGCTGGAACTCAAAAGTGAAGAAATTCCGGGGACTTTCACTCCTCTGGGTCTTGGCATGGAGTCCAGCGCTGCACCTGAAAAGGAATAAAAATAAAAACAGGAAAACCTACTGCTAAACTAAGTATAGGCAGGAGCCTATACAGAAGTGACCTTTCTCCAGAAGGCACTTACAACAACTGAAGTCAGCTACAGAGGAGGGCCATAGTGGGGGAGGAGTCAGGGGAACAAACAAGTTTATAAGTGCCTAACTCCAGTCCCACCTACTATATCCCAAGGTAACGCAGTGTCCCCCAGTGGTAGGACAGAGAAATATTATATATATATATATATATATATATATATATATATATATATATATATATATATATATATATATATATATATATATATATATATATATATATATATATATATATATATATACACACACACACATACATATATATATATATGGTAGAGAGAACAAACAAGATATCTACAGATGGCGCTTACCCAATATATGGAAGATAACACAAATACAAAATTGCATGTGCGTGTATAAGGCAATAAATAAATAAATAGATGAATATATAATAGTAAAAGCAACACCTCCACAGTGTGCGTGTGGCAGCCAACCTTAAAAGCGGATGGTTAGTCCGATAGCATAGTAGGATATAAATGGTAAAGGGCGGCGCCTTCAGGTGTATACAATGTATATAAACATATAAGCACAAATATACACAGAAATAGTCCAGAGTAGTTAGAACAGGACGGTGTCTGTATCTGCACCGTAGGTGACTAAAAATCACTGTAGTACAAGATAAATATATTCAAAAGTTGATCGTGCAGAATAAATAGAAGTGGTGTGCGTACCAGATTTATAAAATCAAACCACTTATCTGTATAGTAGCTCCTTAGAAATCCCGGAGTATGATCTGCAACCAATTCTCCTTAACGATGGATAAAATGTATGTTCTAAAACAACCGCGACACCAAACTTATCCGCTCATCATAAAAGAAAATATATAAAAAGCCATATGGTGTAGTATTTTTCATATAAACATTTTATTCAAGTATAGCACTTAGAGTACAAACTCACAATAAATATGCTTTAAATAGGCTTATCTGTAAGTGACTGTTCTGCAGTCTCATCCCCTTGTATAGTAGAAGTCTCTCAGCAGGCTCCACACAGAAGCTCAGTGCAGGATATTCTAATGGTATGTGTCTCAGGGTGTAGCAGTACAGCCAGTGGTCTTCCAGATGTGGTGTAGGGGCTCAACGCGTTTCGTTCATTCAAAGAACTTCATCAGGAGTAATATTACTCCTGATGAAGTTCTTTGAATGAACGAAACGCGTACACATACCATTAGAATATCCTGCACTGAGCTTCTGTGTGGAGCCTGCTGAGAGACTTCTACTATACAAGGGGATGAGACTGCAGAACAGTCACTTACAGATAAGCCTATTTAAAGCATATTTATTGTGAGTTTGTACTCTAAGTGCTATACTTGAATAAAATGTTTATATGAAAAATACTACACCATATGGCTTTTTATATATTTTCTTTTATGATGAGCGGATAAGTTTGGTGTCGCGGTTGTTTTAGAACATACATTTTATCCATCGTTAAGGAGAATTGGTTGCAGATCATACTCCGGGATTTCTAAGGAGCTACTATACAGATAAGTGGTTTGATTTTATAAATCTGGTACGCACACCACTTCTATTTATTCTGCACGATCAACTTTTGAATATATTTATCTTGTACTACAGTGATTTTTAGTCACCTACGGTGCAGATACAGACACCGTCCTGTTCTAACTACTCTGGACTATTTCTGTGTATATTTGTGCTTATATGTTTATATACATTGTATACACCTGAAGGCGCCGCCCTTTACCATTTATATCCTACATATATATATATCCACGTTATCTGCTTAGGACCTAGACGTCGGCTTGTTTCTTGACCTCGCTAGTCTCTAAACCCCGCTACACTGCGCTACGGTACGTTCATACACCTGTACTACTCTGAGTATAAGACCTGGGGGCATACAAGTACCTGTGAGCATAATGAGCTCTACGGGATAGGTGGCTGCTATAGGTGAAGACCTCTCCACCTGGTTCTACAGGTTTATGATAAGACCGTTAGCCGTAATAATGATTTTATGTGGTCTTCCGCTTCGTGGCTGTGTTGCTGTTGTTTCTAAATGTTTCCACTTTCTAATAATATTATTTACAGTTGAATAAATGCTTCCAGCTTCTAAAAAAATCAGTTACAGTTGAACGTGGAATATCCAACAGGGATGAAATGTCACAAACTGTCTTATTGCAAAGGTGAAATCCTATCAAAGTGAGACGCTTGAAGTCACTGAGCTCTTCAGAAAAAAAAACATTTTTGTATCACAAATGTTTGCAAATGGAGACTGCATGGCTAGGTGCTTGATTTTATACATCTCTGGCAACGGGTAAGATAAATACATATCAATTCAATAATTAACAGGTATGGCCATATACTTTTGTCAATATAGTGTATATCCACTCTGATATACTAAAAAATCTTTGTTCAATTATCACAAAACTAGACTTACGAGATGCAGGGTTTGAGGTGAAGTATCGGATCATTGTCCTTTGCATGGCAGGCACTCGCCAGAGGCAGAAGACCAGTATATTAGCTGCAATTATGCCTGTGTAGAGACCAGAAAGATACATCATACACACACATAAAAAAAAGACACTAATGATTAGTCATATGTGTTTGGTCAAGATTAACAATTACCTGATGCAGTCTTCTGTCCATCACTGAGATCGTTCCACCACTCATTCACCTACAGAGACATATGCACAGTGCATGTTAACTTGTTCTCTGTTAGAAAAGTCATGCAACACAATGCCAGCCATTTTTAATTGTATGGCAATGCAAACACCACAGATTAATTGACTTTGTACATTTTAGGAGGCATTCTAACACATAAGGAAAGTTTAATAGGAAAACTCTTTTTCCTTGTATTTTAATGCCAACGCATATCCATGCACTAGCAATATTCAAAAAAACAAAACAAAACTCAGAGTTGTAATGTACTATTACATGTACAATGTGTAAATAACTCTACAAAAGTAAATGTAAAAACTACTGTACCCGCTTCCTTAAGTCCCCATGTTTTGGCGGCCGTAGCTTCTCCAACCAATCTCCTTGAATGTCATCTAGATAATTCTTCATCCGATTTTTTAATGTCTCGTACTGCCAAATAGCAGCAATTCCAAAAGAGCAACCTGAAAACTGAACATTCATATTAATTATAAATAAAATAGTACACCAGATGTGTGTGTGTGTGTGTGTATATATATATATATATATATATATATATATATATATATATTGTAACAAAGAGAGGCATTTTTCTGACAAAAGGCAGAGAAAGTATACAAACAGAATAAAACATTGGCACAGTTATGCACCTAGGTTGAGATTACACCAGGTAAAAACGTATGTGTAGTTTAAAGTTTGTTAACTTACATGATTTCCTCTCAGCAAACAGAGAGGGTGTGTCTGTTTGTGCAAACAGAGCCAGTGATGGGTGTTTTCTTTTAAAGAGAAGGTGGGTGTGTCACCTGCCCATCAAGCTAAGGCTGGGGGAGGAGCAACATTTATAAAAGCTTGATTGTGTTATTTGTTCAGTGAGACCAACGCTGGGGTAGCTGGCTGGTCCTGAGAGAGAGCTGGTCTATGTATAGCAAGCGTTTAGGGTCTCCATAATTGCTGTGAAAGTATACGGTGTCAAAACATTTATCATCCTGACAATAAAGCTACCTAAAAAGGAAGAAGTTGTTCGCGTGTGCTTCTGCAGTAGCGGGCTCTTGCCCCAATATATATATATATATATATATATATATATATATATATATATATATATATATATATATATATATATAAACAAAAACAGACTCTTGCACCCCATTCTTTACATTAATTAATTCCAACTTGTATCATGTGAGTCCCAGGTCTCCCATGGCTGCTAGTGCTAGGGAAAGATTTGCCTTTAAAAGCTGTGTGCAGGTAAGCCTTAAGCCCAGATAAAATAGCATAGCATTTGATCATGTTAGGACTGACCAGAATGGGAAGACTTTGGCGTGAGTTGGTCAGCTTAAACATATATTGCAATATGTGGAACTAACATTCCCTGTTTTTAATATAGAACAGTACTTGATATAGCATTGATTGTGTGTTTGGAGAGTGCAGAGTATCCCTGTTTTCCCATATATATATATATATATATATATATATATATATATATATTTATTAAAATACACTAGAGATGCTCACTGACCCCTAGTGTTTTGGTTTTGGATTAGCTTCGGGTTTTGGTTTTGTTTAGCTATTTTTCATAAAATTTCATTTTTTGGCGTAAAATCACATTATTTCGTTATTATTTTGTACCTACATTATTATTAACCTCACTAACCCAAATTTCCAGTGATTTCCATTCAACTTAAGGATAGGTAGCATGTACAATTTATCAAGCCAAGCAGTTCATCCACAAGGAGTGCCACTTTGTGGCTGAAGTGCTTAATTTCTTTCGGCCCTCAAAAAACAAGATAACAATATCACCCACAATTAGGAGAGGTAGCATGTACAATTGTTCAAGCCAAGCAGTTCATCCACAAGGAGTACCATTTCTGTGGCTGAAGTGCAAGTCCAACATGGCCCTCCCTAAACAAGCTAACAATGGACTTGTTAGAGTAATGGAAGAAACACACAACAGTGAAAGGAAAGATTAAAAGTGCAAGATGGAATTGTCCTTTGGCCCTCCCATATATTGGATCTTACAAAAGGACATGCATACTTTAACAAACCAAGCACTTCAGTGACAAGGCCTGCACTTTTGTGGCTGAAGTGCTTGGTTTGTTTGGGCCCCCACTAAACTAACTTTCAATGCCCTAAAGGCATGTTAGACCAACAGTCCTGTGAAATGAATTCTACACTGTCAAGATGTTGTCGTCGTCATCATCTTCAGCATCATCCTCACCCTTATACATCACCATCACAGACTATTAATTCATCTTCGCTGGAATCCGCCATTCTCTAATGGATCGATCACTGACAAGGTTCCCGACTGTGCTGGAAACTCTTTCTGAGTACACACTGGAGGGTGGGCTGTTTAGGTATTGCAAAGAAAATTTGTAAATGGGTTTCCAAATGGCTTGTTTTTCCTCCCAGTATGAAAAGGGACCGTCTGACATGTCAATTCCAATGAACTCTTGAAAATAATCCTCCACCATTGTTTGCATGTTAATATTAGGATCGGATGGAGTTATGGCCGAGGTCACACTTTTTTTGGTAAAATCTTTCAAACCAGACCAGATGTCAAACTGTTGTGGTCTGCCACCTGCGTCATCCCTGCTTATCTTTGGAAAATGCACTTTTTATGAGCAGCAGCTGCCAGAAAAACTGAAGGAGGAGACGTTGTGAAGCCAAAGACCAGTTCAGCGGCCAACTTGCTGACCAAGAGCTCCTTGCATCTGTTCAGATCTCGGTCATTTGGAAGCAAAGAATTGATATAGGTCTTAAACCTAGGATCAAGCACAGTCACCAAAATATAGTTATCCAACTTTAATATTTTAATAACTCTTGTATTATTGCAAAGCGAGTTAAGTACTTGATCTACAAGGACAACATACTTTGCGGAGTTACTTTCTTTCATCTCCTTCTTCAGTTTGTCAAGCTGCTTTTCAAAAAGGGAATGACTTGGCTCAAGCTAGCCGAGTCTGAACTCACTTCACACATCACAACTTCAAATGGTTTCAGCACCTTGCACAGCACAGAAAGGATTCTCCACTGTGCAAGACTGAAATACATTCCTCCTCCTTTCCCAATGTCATGGCTTGTGCAATACAATTGTATGGCTTTGCGCTGTTCCTCTCTCCACTGAAGCATGTACAGGGTGGAATTCCACCTTGTTAACACCTCTTGCTTAAGTTGGTGGCAGGGCAAATTAAATTGTTCTTGGAGCTGCTGCAATCTCCTACATGCTGTGGCAGAATGCCGGAAATGTCCCGAAATTATACGGGCCACGGAAATCATCTCCTGCACCTCACGGTCATTTCTCAAGAAGCTCTGCACCACCAAGTTGATGGTGTGAGCAAAACAGGGAATGTGATGGAATTCACCCAGCTGTAATGCTCGCACAATATAGTTGGTGTTATCAGAAATAACATATCCTGGGGAGAGTCCAAGTGGTATAAGCCATATATCAATGACATCCCTTAGTTTTCGTAACAAATTATCAACTGTATGCCTAGTGAAGCAGGTGATACAAAGAGTAGCCTGCCTGTGATAAATGTTACGTAGTGGTGTACATGCTGCTGTTCCTGCTTGTGAAGGCGAATGACCAACCCAGTGGGCTGTCCGTTATATAATCTTTGGCTTGCCCACTTACACTTGTCCACATATCTGTGGTTAAGTGTACAGTGGGTAGAATAGCATTTTTGAGCCCAATTAGTAAATTTTTTATGAACGTTCTGGTACAGTTGAGGAATAGCTTTACTTGAAAAATGGTGTCGCAATGGAATTTTGTAACGGGGACACAAAACATCAATTAACTGTGAAAAACCAGCTGCGTTTATAGTGGATATTGGATGCAGGTCTAACACTAGCATAGTCGCCATGACGTCTGTGACTCCGCTTTGCGACTGGGTGACTGCTGTCATACTTGCTTCCTCTAGCAAAATATTGTTTCACAGATAATTGTTGTAAAGTACTAGTGCTCTTCTTCTTGGGCTGCTTATGGGAGGAAAATTCACCACCACCAGCAGCAGCAGCAGTGGGACTAACACTCAAACATTTTTCAGAGGAATCAATTATAGTGCAGGAGTCATCAAGCCTTACCAACCTGGATGCAGGACTAACTCCCATCTCTACTGAGGATATTGATGAGGACGGTGTTGTGGGTGTAGATTGCAGGCGTCAGGATGTGGGTGAGAGAAGGGTCCTAGCTGATGATGGACTGCTTGTAGTGATTTTTTTACCATAAACTTTCAGCTTTTCCCAACACCTCGCCATGAACTCGCGTCAAATGACGTAACATGGATGAGGTTCCTAGATGGTTAAGGTCCTTCCCTCAACTGACTGTGTCATTACATACACTACAAATGGCTAGACAACCGTTGTCAGGAATTGGGTAGAAATAATTCCACACATACGAAGTGGTTTTTTTGGTCTTAAGTCCAGGCATGACAATGGTCTTCTTTTTTATCACGTGCCAGAACTGCTTCCACTGGTGCAGAGCTTACACAAACAACCTCGTCAACATCCTCATTAGTGCCCTCATCAGCTACACATATATCCCCCTCATCCTCTTCCAATTCCAAAGTGGCATCCTCAGTTGATGTATCACCAGCTACACTGGGCCTGTTCAGGCACACATCAGCAGAAATGCTGAAAGGGGCCTTCTTTATGGGTACACTATCAGAATGGTCAGGATTACACATACCACTCGTTGGATGAACTCTCCTCAGGGATTGGTGTCATTTCTGATTCTGAGCGTACATTTTCCTCTAATGCTTTACTGTTTTCTTCCAGCTAGGCTTTCACACATAACAGTAGTTGTGACTCCGAATTACTTGGTCTTGCTTGGTCACGAGTGATCTTACAAGAATATGCATCAGTAAAATTTTTAGATCTCGCACTCCACTGCATGTGTAGAATGGAATGTTGGCAATTTTATTTATATATATATATATATATATATATATATATATATATATATATATATATATATATATATATATATATATATATATACACACTAATAATCTAATTACCGGAGGGACATTAATCCCACTGTAATAGGGATGTACTGAGCTATATGCTTTGAGATACCACAGGTCCAATTATCAAAGGGGTATTAATTCCATTATAATAGAGATGTATTGGGCTGAGAATCCTACTAGCCAGAGGATTATCATCAAAGGGATCAAGATCACACTATGCTGTTAATTTGATTATATATAATAATACCTAGTATAGGTTAAATGACATATGAAAGAAGAGGAATTTAGATTCTCCCAGGCTATAGTGTTTCTGAGAATGCAGCACAAACCGATGATAACAGTCTGTAGCAGCTCCATTGTATGAGTGATACTAGATTAATGTGATTGTCACCAAATAAACGATAATCTACTAGTCACCACACCAAATAACTCAATTGAGTTTCATGGACTAATCCTCTGCAACAGACATATAATTATACTATCAATGTCATTGTGTATGAAAATTATTGAAGAATAAATCTTGATACATGTAACAATACATTATCAATAATGGCAAAGGTGATGAATATAAACCTTGCTAATAAATAATCCGAATCTATACACTGACACATTTGGTTAACACGTGAGAAATGTTAATTAATGGAATATATCCTCTAATAGAAAACACACAGCAAGGCTTGGCACAATTTGCCAGTTTATTAACATCTTTATTTTAAATCTTTAATTTTCATTACTTTTCTCCTTTTTAATATTTCGCTGCCTACTATATTTAGGCTTATTTTGGGAACATTATATTTTAGACTACATAATAAAAGGTATATTTTAAATATAATGATCATTACAGAGTGCCCTTGTTAGGCATGTTTTACTCTATCACATGTGTCTTCAATCACTTTTACCTTTGCAGTCTGGCTGGGCCAAAATTCAAAATGTAGACTTAACCTCATGTGTCAATCTCCCATTGTCCCATAGATTGTAAGCTTGCGAGCAGGGCCTTCTCACCTCTTTGTCTGTTTTACCCAGTTTGTTTATTAGTTTATTATGTTTGTCCCCAATTGTAAAGCGCTACGGAATATGTTGGCGCTATATAAATAAATGATGATAATGATATACACACACACGCACATATATATATATATATATAATGGGATTTTTATACTTACGTAAAATCCGTTTCTCCATATCCGTTGGGGGGACACCGGGACCTTTGGGGTATAGAGTAGGGCAGGCGAATGCTGGCACTTTAACTTTCAGTTAACTAAAGTTCTGGCTCCACCCCCTCTATACCCCACCTCCTGCTAGAGGCCAGTCTATGTTTAACCAACATGTCAAACAGAAGGAAAAACCAGAGCGTAAAGGGTGGGCGCCCGGTGCCCCCCAACGGATTAAGAGAAACGGATTTTACGCAAGTATAAAAAAATCCCATTTTCTCTCACATTCCTTGGGGCACACCGGGACCTTGGGGACATCCCAAAGCTGTTTCAAGGGAGGAAACGCTCAGAAGAAACGGCCCGAAGCACCTTTCTCCCAAAACTTGCATCCCTAGAGGCAAACACATTAAATCTGTAAAACTTTGTGAAAGTGTGTACAGAAGACCACGTCGCCGCTTTACACAATTGTTCACTGGAGGCATCATGGCGGTTCGCCCAGGAAGCACTTACAGATCTTGTAGAATGTGCCCGTTGATTATCTGGAACAGGCTCCCCAGCCCCACTGTAAGCCTGGCGGATAACAGCCGTAATCCACCTAGCAATGGTCACTTTAGAAACTGGCCAGCCTCTTTTGTGAGCATCATAAAGAATCAAAAGATCCTCAGTTTTACGTAACTTCTGAGATCTTTTAATATAAATTTGCAAAGCACAAACAACATCAAGATAACGAATGGAGTCATCATTATTGGAAGACGAGGAATCAGAGCCGGAATGACAATATCCTGATTCAAATGAAACTTAGATACAACGTTAGGAAGGAAGGAAGGTTTAGTTCGAAGAACTGCCCTACCCTCATGAAAAACTAGCAGAGGAGGCTTGCAAGACAAAGCCGCAAGCTCTGAAACTCTGCGTGCCGTAGAAATGGCTAAAAGAAAAAACGTTTTCAAAGTAAGACATTTTAAATCTACTGCATTTAAAGGCTCAAACGGCGGATGCTGTAAAGCCCTCAACACCAAATTCAAATCCCATGGCGGGACAGGAGGAATATAAGGAGGTTGAACATGGAGAACACCCTGAATAAAAGTTTGCACATCAGGTATAACAGAAAGTTTTCTTTGAAAGAAAATTGAAAGAGCTGACACCTGACCCTTAAGAGAACTAAGACGCAAACCTGCATCCAAGCCATCTTGCAAGAACCTGAGTAACCTGGCCAGACGAAAAGAAGATGTAGGATACCCCTTCTTTTCGCACCAAGTAATATATGTCCTCCAGACTCGATGATATATTTTGGCTGAAGCCGGCTTTCAAACACGAAGCATGGTCTGAACCACTCAACTCGAAAACCTCTTAGCTCTTAAGATCCTGGCTTCAACAGCCACGCCGTTAAAGCCAGACGATGCAAACCTTGATGACAAAAGGGACCCTGGGTTAGTAGATCAGGGCGTATCGGCGACCGACCTCCTGCCATGAAGAGCACGTCGGTGTACCAAGCCCTGCGCGGCCAATCCGGCACTACTAGAAGCACTGGAACACCCTCTCTCTTCACCTTTTTCAGTACTAGTGGAAGCATGGCTATCAGAGGAAAAAGGTACACTAAGCGGTACTTCTAAGGGACGGACATAGCGTCTACAGCGACTGCTCCGGGATCTCTTGCTCGGGAACAGTAGCGGGGAACCTTGTGATTCAACCGAGATGCCATCATGTCGACATCCGGTTGACCCCATTTCACCACCAACTGTTTAAACACCTCCGGATGGAGAGACATTTCCCCTGGATGCAGAGTCTGCCTGCTTAGGAAGTCTGCTTCCCAATTTTCTATTCCGGGAATGAATACGGCCACGAGTGCCGAAACGTGAGCTTCGGCCCACAGAAATATCCTGTGAATCTCCCTCATGGCCAAAGGACTCCTGGTGCCTCCCTGATGATTGAGATATGCCACTGTTGTGACATTGTCCGATTGGATCTTTACTGGCTTTCCTTGCAGCAAATGTTGCGCACTTTTTAGAGCGTGAAACACTGCGCGCAGTTCCAAGACATTTATTGGAACTGAGCCTGAAGAAATACAGCCCCTCAACCCCAGAGGCTGGCGTCTGTTATCAGAATCCAATTCCAAATTGAGAACAAGCGGCCCCTGGAGAGATTCTGCTTGTGTAGCCACCAGATCAGCAACTGACGCGTCTGCGGAGACAGGCAAAAAACCTGACTCGCCAGATTGCGATGAGATTTGTTCCATTGCGACAGAAGTTCCAACTGAAACTGCCGTGCATGAAACTGAGCAAACTGGATCGCTTCGAATGACGATACTATATTGCCCAGAAGCCTCATCGCAAAATGAATGGAAGGTCTCCTTGCCATCAACAGAGATTTCACCATCCCCTGTAAGGCTATAGAAATAGGAGACCCAGAAACAACTTCCGCTGGGATGGTATCAACTTGTATTTTTTGAAGTTGATGATCCAACCGTGTGACTCCAGAGTTTGGATTACTACCTGAATGTGCAACAGAAGCTTCTTTGAAGAATCTGCCTTTAGAAGCAGATCGTCCAGGTAGGGGATGATTGTAATCCCTTTGGCCCTTAGCAAAGCCGCCATAACCGCCATGATCTTGGTAAAGATTCGTGGAACTGTGGCGAGACCGAACGGAAGAGCCTGAAACTGGAAGTGCTCTGACCGAACCGCAAAAATCAGCAGGGACTGATGACCCCTCCAAATGGGTACATGGAGATATGCATCCTTGATGTCTAGAGCCACCATAAATTCTCCCTGTTTCATGCCGAGAATTATCGAGCGTAAAGATTCCATCTTGAAGCTGGGCACTCTGACCTGAGTGTTCAAAGCCTTTAGATTGAGAATCGGTCTGAAGGAGCCGTCTGGTTTTGTCACAGGAAAAAGATTGGAATAAAACCCCAAACCTCTTTGAGAATGAGGAACCGGAAGGATTGTCCTGAGGAATACAGTCCTCGAGACCTACCTGTGGAACGAAAGGCCCGAAATCTGGACATCCTCTGCTTGGGAACACTGACCGGGAGGAAAGTGCTCTTACCTCCTGATGCCTGACTAATAAAGGAATCCAGCTGAGGTCCAAACAGACCACCTCCTGAAAAGGGAATGGACTCCAGAGCCTTTTTGGACTCTACATCAGCCTCCCAGGACTTTAGCCAGAGAGTCCGACGCGCTGCAACTGCCAAGGCAGAAATACGCGCTCCCATCATCTCCGCTTCCATAGCAGCTTCACCTAAATAATCCGTTGCCCTCTGAATCTGTTCCACTAAAGGAATCAATTCAGATGATGGCCTTACTGCCAACAAACCCTCTGACCATTGTTCTGACCACCGATCAACAGCTTTGTTAACCCAAGCTGATCCCAAGCTGATGCTAAAGCAGGCCACAAAGAAGCACCCGCTACCACAAAAATGGACTTAAGAATGGTCTCAACCTTCCAGTCTGCACCATCCTTAAGAGTGGCCTGGTTAGGCAGAGGAATAGTAGTTACCTTTGCCAACCTCGCCACAGCTGCATCCACTTAAGGAAGCGTCTCCCACTTAGCGAGAACTTCAGGGGGAAATGGATAACACGACTGCAGTCGCTTAGTCACTTGAAACTTCCTGTCTGGGGAAGTCCAAGATTTCAACAGCAACTCCTCCAAGTGGGAAGAGGCCGGAAAAACCACCTCCCTCTTTTTGCGTCTTTGAAAAAGAGAGGATCCAGAAGTCTCAGGCAGTTGGTCCTCAGGAATATCAAGTACCTGACGCACAGCCTGAATTAACTCTTCCACACTCTGATGATCTGATGGAACCTCAACCAGAGAAGCAGCATCTATGTCAGAGCCCAGCAGTATCTCACCCTCTTCCTGGGAACCACAATCAGAATCAGATTCATAACCCAGAAAAGAGGCGGCCACCCCCCTCCGTTTACGCGAGGAAGGCGGTGTGGCCGACTGCATCATCCTTTCCAAGGAGGAAGAGAATGCTACCAGACCCTGTACTGAGGATGCAGGACCCTGCACCCAGGCTGGTTCTACAGACTGCACTGGAGCAATAACAGGCAAAGCCTGAACTAAGGAAGCAGAATCAGAAGATTGAGCAGCCTGAGACTGTACCTTCTGAGCAAGCAGTTCCACCGTATTAAATAGAGACCGAGCCCAAGCAGGCATCTCCGTGTTTGAACAGACAGCAACTGTTTCACCAGGAGTAGTCTCCGTGGCCCGACAGGACACACACAGAGCCTGTGTTACTGACTGCCCAGACGGTAACTTAACATGACATACAGCACAGGTGAAACGTAACATAGTAGCTCTGCCACGTGTAGATTTTTCCCTCTCAGACATGTTCAAAGATGGGACAAAACAGTACAGTGAAATACACACAATACAGATAACAAGCAGCACACAAACTACAAGAGAAAGTGAGCCTGCAATACAGCCAAAATCTCTTTAGTGTGTAAAAAATACAAAGGCTCGATACACCACCCCCAACCCTTTACCTTACAGTATACAGGATAGAAAAGGGGAGAAGCAGGAGCTTTTGAAATGGCTGCCTATTCAGGTGTCTACACACGAGGAGTAAAAGACTACAACGGGGGAAGTGCCGAGGAGTAAAAAACTCCCCCCCCCCACCCCTCAGGGCCCAGCTCTGGACTGGCTAACATTTAAGACAGACAAACAACTCAACCAATCCAAAGCCTAGCAGGGCTCACTGAGACAGTGACCCTTGCCTGACCCTGTTCCCTGAGCTAAAAATAGAACTTTTATCTCTACCCAATTAAACAGACTGCTTTTAGGAAAAAACAGCCAGCTCAGGGAACCCACTGCGATTTCTAATGTCTCTCTCACAGCACTATGCCTAGAGAGAGTTTCACTTACCTGCTGCCAACCCTCCAGACGCAGTGTGTGCAGACAGCATGCTCCCTGTACATGGAGGACAGACCCCAGCCACCAACAACTGTGTGGCTCCAATGGAGGGTTAAATAATCGTCAGAGGGAGCAGGCAGACAAGGACGACCTACATGGCAACTCCGCTCCCCCCCCCCCCCCCGCAGCCAGCGCACAGCCGTCCGTGCTGTGCGCTCCAAAGATCTCTCCCATTGCTGCCTCACACTCTCCCCGCCGGCTGCAGCGGCGGGAGAGCAGAATGAATGAATCTGCAGCGGAGGGTCTGAGTGACAGCCGACTACGCGGCTCAGCGAGCCGCCGACTGTCAGAACTCGCAGACACAGTCTCCGCTATCAATAAAATCTGAAAAAAAGTAAAAATGGCTGCTAAGCAGCCCCGTGCACAGCCCGCTTCACCGGGCACTTGAACTAGACTGGCCTCTAGCAGGAGGTGGGATATAGAGGGGGTGGAGCCAGAGCTTTAGTTAACTGAAAGTTAAAGTGCCAGTATTCGCCAGTCCTACTCTTTACCCCCAGGGTCCCGGTGTCTCCCAAGGGATGTGAGATTATATATATATATATATATATATATATATATATATATATATATATATAAATTCACTCGTAAGGCTGAAGAAAAAAAACAAAACAAGGGAGAATGGTAAATACCAATATCCTTATTTTAGCCTGCCACTATGTTTTATGGGGAAAAAAAAGAAACACACACAACACATTTTATTTTTCTCATGGGATGCTTACTTTCAAGAACTCTAACTCTATACTCGTTGCTGAATATTTGTACACGATACAGTCCATTCGCTCCACACATAACTCCAGTTATGTCATGTGTATCAAATGTTTATGTTGATGTAGTTTCTAGTTGTTTATAACAGTTTATTGCTATAAATTATGCACATAGCATACTGTTATGTTTCTATATAGGACTAACCCATTTTAACTTTCAGGTTATTCCATGAGAGTTCACCTAGCGATGACACCCACCGACACAGATTTTAAAGAAACTTGGTACACTTGATACTAACATAAATCTACTAACCCTTGTAAAATTTTACTTCTCTAGGCCTCATAGTTTCTGAGATATATAGGGTAAAAGTTATGTGAAATTGCTCAGAAATGCCAGTCCTGATTCTGTTTTTAGTGTGATATGTATCATAAAAAAAATTCACAGCTCCATGCCTCATCCACATATCACTTTGAAATGTTTATCCTTTGTCAATCACAATATGGGGATTCCAGAAAAAAAGTTTTATAAATCATGCATGACTCAGAGAGTCATTAAAAAATCATTTAGTTCAACAATCAAGAATTTTTTGAGACAAAAATATTCTTGTGTTCAATAAGCATTATCAACCTGAGGCAGAGGAGTTAACATGTCCCTTTTTTTAAAAAGAAATTGATCCTTAAAAGTATACTTTAAAAGGCTATGAAAGTTTAAATTGGGGTTTGGTTATGTCCCATATGGATAAGCAAAATTTAAGAGAGGGGATAAAGTTCAACTGGGATGGTCTATATTGTTTAGTTAGACCCCAAATGGAGGAATGATAATTTGGGGATAACATATTTATATTCAATGTCCACCTATGCAATGGTAGTGGCTGAGGCAAATGTTGCTATGTGGCTCAATGTGAGGCTAAATAGTATAGCCTGTTACTGGGATTCTTGAATGTACCCAACGTAGTTGTGGGGGGGTATCTCATTCTAGATGAATGTGAGAAAGGCAGATTGTAGGACTTTAAAGATTGGGGGACTTAAATGGGTAAAGTCTTAAAAAGGTATAGCAATTTCGGGATTCATTTTTAGTATTATTTATCCCAAGCCACAATATTATGCATTTCCTCGATTCAGTGAGTTCAGATTTTATTTGAGCAATTACTTGTGGAAAATTATTCAGGTAAAGATAGTCGTAAAAAGAAGTGATAAATACTTATAAATATTTTATTTGACATTTCTGTCACTTGAAGGTAATATTGGCTCGAGTCCTTTCTTTATTATGTGGCGGGGACTGTAACAACATGGGATTTAGAGTTTATTTTTATAACCAGAAATACTTCCATATATATTATATTGCATAATGCAGGGATAGACATTTGAAAGTGAGAGAAGGACAGAAGATTTTGTCCACAAAGAATGAAGTGGTCCCCACATTCACTCAACATTATAGCTCCTAATCAATGCTGCAGGTAGTTCTATTGCCAGGGCAAATACGTAGGAGGCAATTTTGCCTAGTCTTGTTGGATCCTGGAATAGGATCAGATGGGAAGCAATAGACCATCACTCTAACTGTAGGAGAAGCTCAAAGAGTTGCAATCACCTTTAATTCCAAAGGTATTCAGCATTTGGAACATAAATTACCAAGATATTATATCACAACCTTTTTACTTATCTAGGAATAAAATAATCACTGGCTATTTCCTCTTGTTTATGATTTGTGCAAGATCTATCACTCATGTTATCTCTGGTCTAGTGCCCTGGAACAAACCCTACTTGGTCACAATGGTTGGCATAGTTTGATATCAGTATTAAGCAATCATATAGGCCTATAGCTCCTACAATCAGGAGGATCCTTTCTTTGTATGTAAGACCACTATTCTGGCTACCAGCATGTATTTAGGTAAAGTGGCTGCCTTGAGAACAGAGTTGAATACAGAGTGGAGGTGACAGACCAAGGTTTCAAGAAACCTCTTCGTAAGCTACAGAGAAGCCATCTCGTCAAGGGGATTTTGCCATTTTCTGTTTTTTGATAGCTTGGATTATATTTTCTATAGAGATTTCAGCATTAAGTTGTTGTGTAGTTGAATAAGATATTTTGGAAAGCCATGCTTTATGGAGAAAGTTGGTAATATCTTTGGAGGGAGAAGTGCTGTGTTTGGAATCTTGATCCAAGTTACACAATTTGGAGCAATTAGATGGAAATTCCAGTTCAACCTTTTTCGGATCAATCAAGAGATCTCCAGTACAATTTCTGATTACAGGATATTATTTTGGAGTATTTTTGATCCTATTCCAGTGGCTAGAATTCTGTCCACGTTCAGTTCTGCCATTACCCTACAAAGGCTTTCAACGATTGTCAGATCTAAAGTTTATTTTGCCATTCTAAGTCATGTAACTGCATAAAAAGGGAGGTTTGTTTAGATATTTCTATTTCTCGTATCTAGAGGCAATGCTGATAAAAGTGGCACCCTATTACCAGTTTGTGGGCCTCCTACACAACCAGAGAAGTGTCTAGGATATTGCTTATTTGAAAATATTCAGCTAGAAAGCTTTGAATTTTGAGAGTAATCGTAGGGCTATGGAAGAGCAATTAATTTATGGTACATGTAGGGGGGTATACCCGAGACGTCTTTGCTAATTGGTTCATGATCCTCACTATAGGATATAATAAGATTTTTATTCACCGTAACATCCATTTCTCTGACTCCATTGGGGGACACTGCGAGACATTGGGGTATAGTAGTGGGCTCAGGAGTCTTGTCACTTTACCTGCTAGATCTTTGGACTCCTCCCCTGCTATGCCCCTCCTCTCCAGAGAGATCCTCAGTTTTGAATAACCAAGAGTGAACGTAAAGGAGGTAATATAACCTGGAAAGGTCTTAAATTATAAAAGAACCAAAACCATAGTTTTCACACACAGAACTATATACAGAGCAAGGGAGGGTGCGCAGTGTTCCCCAATGGAGTCAGATAAATGGATTTTACGGTGAGTAAAAATCTTATTTTCTCTTCCCTGCCATTGGGGGACACTGCGAGACATTGGGGATATACCAAAGCTTTCTCAAGGGTGGGAATGCTCTGGACCAGCTGCACGCATAATCCTGCGACCAAAGCTTGCATCAGCCGATGCAAAGCCTTGAAATCTATAAAATTTAGTAAATGTGTGGATGGAAGACCAAGTCGCCGCTCTACACAACTGTTCTGCCAACGCCCCGTGTCTAGCCGCCCAGCAGGCACCCACTGCCCTAGTAGAATGTGCCCTTAAATTTTCCGGAACGGCTAGAGAGGCTGAAATGTAAGCCTCACGAATCGTGGACGCGATCAACCGGGCAATTGACTGCTTTGAAGCAGGCCACCCTCTTTTATTGGCGTCATATAAAGCAAAAAGATCTCTGATCTTTCTAACCTGAGGACGTACGGTCTACATAACCCTGTAGCGCTCGTACCACATCCAAGTACTGCATAGACCCTTCTAAAGAGTCTTTCTTTGCTCGGAATGGCGGGACAACAATTTCCTGATTTAGGTGGAACCTGGAAACCACCTTAGGAACGAAAGATGGCTTGGTACGAAGGACCGCCCTATCAGTGTGAAAAATAAGAAAAGGGGGGTCACAGCGAAGAGCCCCAAGCTCAGACACTCTGCGAGCTGAAGCTATGGCCAACAAAAATACCGTCTTCCACGTAAGATACCGTAAGTCAATGGACTCTAAAGGTTCAAACGGAGGCCTAGAAAGAGCACGAAGAACCAGATTGAGGTCCCAGGGCTCGACAGGATGGCAAAAAAGAGGTTGTATACGTAACACCCCCTGAAAGAAAGTTTTGATGTCTGAACAATTTGCAATATTTTTCTAAAATTAAACAGAAAGGGCTGAGACCTGGCCCTTGAGGGAACCCAGACGAAGACCCTTCTGAACGCCATCCTGTAGAAAATCCAGTAAACGAGAAAGCTTAAATTTTGAAGAGTGGAATCCCTTAGATTCACACCACAAAATATATGTCTTCCACACTCTGTAATATATAGAAGACGAAGAAGGCTTTCTGGCCCTAATTATGGTAGCTATAACATCCTGAGAGAAACCCCTGGCTTTAAGTATTAGGGTTTCAATAGCCAGGCCGTCAAAGCCAGCTGATCTAAACCCTGGTAAAGGAATGGACCCTGAACCAGAAGATCTGCCTGCATTGGAAGCCGGAAAGGAGGAGCCCCTGCTAACAACAGCAGATCTGAGAACCACGCCCTGCGTGGCCAAAATGGAGCTATTAGAATAGTGGGAACTCTCTCCCTCTTCAACTTCTTTAGGACCTGCGCAATCATTGGTATGGGAGAGAAAAGGTACAACATCTGATATGGCCATGGGGCCGACATGGCATCTACTATTTCCGCCCCTGGGTCCCGAGATCTTGCGCCATAGCGCGGAACCTGATGGTTCAGCCTGGACGCCATCAGGTCTATGTCCGGGCAGCCCCAACGATCCACCAGAAGAGAGAAGATCTGACTGTTTAAAGCCCATTCCCCGGGATGAAGTGAATGTCTGCTGAGGAAGTCTGCTTCCCAATTCTTTACCCCCGGAATGTGAATGGCTGAAATCTTGGGCACCTGATGCTCTGCCCAAGACAAAATGCACCTGGTCTCTCGCATTGCAGCCGCACTGCGAGTGCCCCCTTGGTGGTTTATGTGCGCAACCGTGGTGGCGTTGTCGGACTGAATTTGAAGCGGTTTTCCTCTTAGGAATCTCTGGGCTCCTATCAGAGTATTGTATACTGCTCTGAGCTCTAGAATATTGATAGGTAGAGAGGCTTCCTGAGGCGAACAGAGACCATGAAGCCTCAGGGTTCCTGCCACTCCTCCCCACCCCAACAGACTTGCGTCTGTTGTGACTAGAGCCTAAGACCAGGTCTTTAAGGATTGGCCATTTTCCAGGTTGGTTTGGGACATCCACCAGACAAGGGACAGCCTTGTGGGCATGGACAGACGAATAATCTGCTTGTCTAAATTCTTCTGAGACCCTGACCACCTGAGTAAGATCTCTGCCTGAAGTGGACAGGAATGAAACTGCACAAAAGGGACTGCTTCAAAAACCGAGATCATTGTCCCCAGGAGTTTCATGCAACTGAGGACCGAGACCCTCTTTTTCGCTAGAATGGCTCTGGTCCTTTTCTGCAGGGCTAGGACTTTTTCCCTTGGAAGATAAACTCTCAGAGACTAAGTATCGAAAAGCAGACCCAGGAAACGCATTTGTTGAGCTGGAACAAGAGATGACTTGGGTAAATTCAACACCCAGCCGTGACTCTGAAGAAACTGTATAACTGTCTGAATATGTTGGGACAGAAGAACTGCAGACGGTGCCTTCAACAGAAGATCGTCTAGATAAGGGATAATTGTCATACCCTTCTGGCGCAGAAGACCAGCCATGATAGCCATAATCTTGGTAAAGACTCTGGGAGCGGTAGCCAGACCGAATGGGAGAGCCCTGAACTGGAATTGAGCCTCTCCTACTGCAAACCGAAGGAGACTCTGGTGTCCTTCCCATATTGGAACATGCAGGTAGGCATCCTTGATGTCGATGGATGCCAAAAATTCCCCTTTCTCTATCCCTGCTATTACCGAGCAAAGGGATTCCATGCGAAATTTCTGAATATTCAGATGTTTGTTTAATGAACGAAGATTCAGAATGGGCCGGAAGGACCCATCTGGCTTTCGTACCAGAAAAAGGTTTGAGTATAATCCTAGACCTCTTTCTAGAGGAGGAACCTGGACAATAACCTGCGCTGCTAGAAGTTTTAGAATAGCCTCCTGAAGAGCGACACGTCTGAGGGGACAAGAAGGAAGAGGGGTGATGAAAAATCTGTGACGGGGGGAGTGGGCTAGGTCTATAATATAGCCCCTGGACACAATCCCTCGAATCCAGAGATCAGTTGTAGACTTCCACCATTGATCTCTGACCTGAAGAAGGCGTGCTCCTATTTGATGCTCCCCCCGAGAAGCTGTCACCCTGAACTCTTCTCTGCTGGGCGAGTAGAACCTCTTCTCGCCGCACCTCTACCTACATTTGCCACATACTCCGAGGTCTCTAGTACATGCTCTGCAAGATTTAAGAGTTCCGTACGAGGAGTATTATCTCTAAGACCTTTAATCAAAGATTCCATAAATAATTGCACGGCCTTGTTAGCCCAGGCCACAGCCATATTTGGTCTAAACAAGCTTCCCACAGCAGTGTATGCTGAGCGAAGAGCCAAATCACACTTTCTATCCGTGTAATCTTTAAGGGTTATCCGTTCTTGGACCAGAATAGCAGAAGATGAAGCTAAACGGGCTACCGGGGTGTCAACCTTAGGTAACGACTCCCATTTTACTGTGTCCTCAGGTGGCAGAGGATAAAGGGATTTGAATTTTCCCGGCATCATAAATTGTTTACTTGGCCTATTCCAAGCTTCTGAAATAATCTCCAACATCTCTGTAGAATGGGGGAATGTAGCTAACTAAGCCTTGACTCTTTTAAATAGTGAGACACCCGTGGGCGCTGAGGGCTCAGGATCAGCAAACCCTAAGGTATGCCTGATTTCTAAAATTAGACTATCCACACTAGTGGAAACTGAGTCAGAATCATAACGGCCCTCCCCTTCCGGGTCTATATCTACCTCACCTTCCTCTGCCGAGGAAAGATCAGAGTACTGATCTAAGTCCAGACCTATATCAGTAATAGCTCTCTTGCCCCTCTGGGAAATAGCTAATAACCTATCTTCCCTGTGGGTTGACCCCGCCTGTGATGTGGAAGCGTTTTCGTCAGACTGACTGCCTGCAAGTGGGGTAGAGTTTTCACGTACCTCTGTTACTCGCAGCATAACGGTCGTCAGTCTTTCCACAGCCAAAGAGAAGGACTGCCAAGGCGGTTCTACCACTGCTAAAGATACCTCCTGGGCTGAGCTGTTTTGCACCTGAGCCTCCGCAGCACAAGCTGCGCAAAGGGCGCCTCGGTCTGTGTGTCCAACAGAAAGTTTTGCATCACATTTTGCACAGGTATAATACATAACAGAAGGCACAGAGTAACCCTTGCTTTTGGCTTTCCCCTTGTCAGTCATTGTTCTCTTTCTTAAAATAATTATTAAAAGAAAAGTAGACAAAATGAGACTATTGTAATAGCAGATTCCTGTGCTAGAAAGTCTCTTTAAATTGAAAACACCACTCCTTATTATGAAAAGACTGTGCAGTACTGTCTGTAAAAATCTTTAAACATGAAATAATTCACCAGACAAATATATAAACCTCCACAAACTCTATAGTTATACAAGCCTCTAAACTCCTAGGCAGCTATGACTATAAGTAGAGGAGAGGCATAGCTGAGGAATAGGGCCGCGCTGACACGCTGTTCACTGCAGTGACTCTCCGTCCAGCGCGCGGGAAGAACAGCCTGAGAGGAAGGAAGTTACTTAAAACTCCTTCTCCCCCTTCCTGTGCTGAAGCCCGCCCCGCTTACCTCGCAATCCTGGTCCATTAAGTCTTCGCAAAAATGGCTACTCAGGAGTGTCTGGCGCGGTCTTAATAACAATGCCCAGGTTCACGCACCCAAAAAGTGCAGGCTGACTCATCTCAGCTGAGTGTGAGCGCTGCATCTGTCCCCCATATCTATTACTATTATGCTCATTTTTAGGGGCGAGCGGGGACTTGTCGGCAGAAAACAGCGCAGCACGGAGGAGAGGCTGACCCAGCTCCAGATATCCGCTAATGAGGCAGGGACTGTGGCCGCGGGATTCTATACCCGCTAAAACGGGGCTCTTTCCAGGCTTCAATAAGCCTCGCCCTTCACACAGCCTCCCCCTTTCTTCCAGGACTTTCACTATGGGAAAGCCGGCAGAAGGTGTAAGGTAAGTGAGCCCAGGGCTTCTCTTACCTGCGCTGGGACTCAGAGTGAGCAGAGCAGCGTCCTACTCACTCTCCTGGGTATTTAGGATGTAAAACAAAAACATGAAACCTACATAGCTAACAGAGTATAGGCAGGAGCCTATACCCTAGTGACCTTAGCTCCAAGTCACTTAGAAAAAACTGAGGATCTCTCTGGAGAGGAGGGGCATAGCAGGGGAGGAGTCCAAATATCTAGCAGTTAAAGTGACAAGACTCCTGAGCCCACTACTATACTCCAATGTCTTGCAGTGTCCCACAATGACAGGGAAGAGAAATTTGAGTTTTACGAAACTTCATAGGATCATATCAATCCTGGAGTAGAAGTTACTAAAAAGTATATTCCCTGGTTGAGGGTTCCTTGACTTTCTAGGTGTCATACAAAAGGTGAGTTTTAAACAAGTTCAACAAAGCCTTTGTTTTTCTGAGTTCTGAGCTGCTAGTTAAAGTAGCCACAGGTGTATCTGTCCAATTTGCTATAAGAAGTCATGTTAAAGTCTCTAGCAATAATCACCTCTGCTTTCCACACCCATAAGAGTATGGAGTTCACCTCATTAAAAAACGGATGTTGATTTTAGTTTGGAACATATAGATTTTAAAGTATGCAAAGTTATTGAATTTTCCTACAAAAATCCCAAATCTCCCTCTTTTCGTCTTCCTACTATCGCATGCGTGGAATGTTTGGGTATAACCTAGATTTTAGATCAGGATAGAACCATTGAGTGAAATGTTTTTTTTTTTAATAAAATGACTAATTCCCCTTTGTGAGATAAAGAATGTGGCCCTTTTCTGGGGGCTATTAACTATACAGACTACAGTAAATGATTGCTCTGTTGTGAAAGAGTATGAACTGGATTTGATTCAGGTCGCAGGCTTAGCGTGGGTATTCTTTGAATTCCTGGGTATGATGGGCAACTCTTTTGTAGGTGTTCTTTGAGGTTTAGAAGCCAGTAGAAGGGCCTTTGGCATCCGAAGAGGAGGGGCCAGCTGTAATATCTGGTACCGAGTAACCCAGTAGCAGATTAAGGGCTTAAGTTCCTTCCTTTTAAAGGAGAGTCAATGGGGTCATGTCCTGGAAAAAGTGTAAGGATGAGTCTTCAAACTGGACATAATGGCGTTCCCTGATTTTGTGTTAGATAGCCTTTTTGGTGGGATAGTAATAGCACTTAAAAATTACATCTTGGGGCTGTAAGGTGTCTTGGGCTCTAGGTCTGAGAGCTCAATGAGCTGTGTCCATGAGCAGTTGGTCTTCAGGCATCTCAGGAGAATAATCTTTTAGGTATTGTTCCAGGGAGGATGACTATCTTTTCTGGAATGCCAATATAATGCAGGTTGCTGTGTCTCACTCTATTTTCTTTGTCTTCTTGTTGCAGCATGTTTTATTTGAGTTGCTGGACCGTATCATCTGTAGTTTGCTGGGAGGCAATTACCTCATCTAATTTAGACTGAATATGATCCATTCTATCGCGTAGATCATTAATCTTAGATTTGGGGGAGTTGACCGTTTTATGAAGCTATGTCTGACAGTATGTCTTTGATTTCCTTGAATAAGGAATGAAGGTCCTTACAAGTCAGCAGGGAGTGATCAGACTGATGTCTAAGACGGATTTATATTTCAATTAGGCAAATCACTGAAGTTTTCTGTGGTCTATGTATTTTCTGCAACAAATTGGAATTTATACAGAGTTGTCAGATTATAGCAGTGTATTAGAGAATACTGTAGGAAAGATCCTTTAATTTAGCATTATCAAGGAGATCTGAAAACACAGGGATGAAGAGAAAAGGGCCACACTACATTATTTGCAAACCAGTCCCAACCACTGGGATCAGACAGTGGATTAGACGGTGACAGTCCCTTTTTAGAGTATTAGTAATACAGTTTAGGGTTTCCACCAGGTGATGGTTTTGCACAAGTAGTGGAAATGGTACAGATATTGAAGTCAAACAAGGGGCTAATAAATGGTAATGGTTATGCACAAACAGATGTCCTAAAATAGATGAAAATGTTCCTTGAAAATGGTAAGCATCTAAAAAATCTATAAATAGAAGAATGCCAAACCACAAATCTCAATCTCAGTAAACTGTGATCATGTCTGACAGCTATTTGCTCCGCTTGAATATGTAATAATTCCTCAATCTATGTAAACAATGCTGGGCGAATGTAGGTGTTGTAAGTTGCTCAGTGTGGTGCAGGTTTAAACCAGGTTTTGCTTCAGCACAAATAAAATTAAATTACATTGCCAGCTCCTACTTGTACCAGGACCCCAATTAGAATACCATCCTTGGAGTACTCAATGGATATGTACTTAGACCGGTCCTCATTAATATCTTTCATTGGTGACATTACTGCTGTTGAAGGGAAAACCTGTATTTTTTGCACATGAGAAAGTTAAAAACGCACACTAGGTGGAGGGGGGTTGTGACCAAAATGATTAATAATCTAAGTAGATTAGATAAATGGTCAGGACTGTGTAAACTACAGTTCAATGCCAAAAAAGCAGAATCATGCACTTGGGTCTCAAAAACTGAATTGACCTTCTGTGACGAAATGAGTGTGATAACCCTGTGACCATTCGGTTTCTCATTTCTCACATAATGTGAATTATAGCTAGTACTTTTTATAGCCCATGCTTTTTTTTCCCAGCTCACCAAACTACAACTGCATTGTCCAATAACATGTGGTTAAGGGGACATTGTAGTTCAGTGTAAATATGTATATTGTGTATTGTATATTGATGACTTGCAGTAAGGTTGCTATTCATTGTCCTTAAATTGAAACCAGGAGGGTTATGGGTAAAGATCAAGTGGTGTCAACAATACATTCTTTCTCCCCCCTCCTTCCTCTACAGGAAGCATGGAACAGCTGGGGACCCTGTGACATCACAAAGTAGTGTTAGGGATTAATTTTAGGAGGGGCTCACTGCTACCTTATCCTTGGAAGTAGGGGAAGCCAATTTAGCATCAATTGTTCTCCTTAGGACTAGTCCAGACGTTCTGTCTGCATCCCAGCAGGGGGCTTCTGTGAAAGGACAGCTCATCTTCACTGCCCTGTCCAAACCCCCTAGTCCTGCACTGGCCAATGGTTAAGAAGAATAGACCCAGGGGTTTGCCCAGGGAGGGGAAAGACTGTGGAAATTAGACCTGAGATATAAGGAACGACTCTAGGGGGGAAGGTTCTTTCTGGGATTCATTCATGAAGGTGCAAGATCGAGTTTTGAGTTGTCGTTCTCTAACTAGGGTCTATATATGCAGCTGAGAGAGATCCATGGGTCGTGAAGTCTGGACAGCCAGGTGACTATAAGTCCTTAAGCTAGTGGGGTAAGGGACGGATAAAGTGGTAAACCTGCCTGGCTTTTATTTACTGTGTGTACATAATATTCTAGTGTTGTTTGTATGACAATAAATATACTGTTGTATTTTTATAACTGCATTTTGCCTGAGTGACCATACAAATCCTAGAAGGTACTGGGTAGACTTCCCTGGCATAGGAAGGCACCCGTGGGTGGCCAGCCAGCATGAAGTGGGTAGCATTGGGCCAGATAAACCCGGTATCTTCACATTTTTGGTGGCAAGCAGTGGGGTCACTCAGTCCTAGGTCCTCTCTGGGTAGAGCTGCAGGGGAACTGTATCGTGATACATTCCAGGGCTCTGCAAAGCAGTTAGCACTAGAAACCAGTTACCACATTATCCTCAACTTACTCCTAAAGGCTTTAAAGCAGAAAGTGTCACAAAAAGCGTTGTGGGCTTTAGGCGAGGGAAGATGCCACCTAAGTGCCGATTTGATAAGGGGAAGCGCACCCCGCCAGTGGAGAGCGGAAGATGGAACCGTGTCTCAAAGAGGCGAAATCACAGTGAGGTGATTCCTGGAAGTAAAATGGGTGTAAGCTCTAGGAACAAGAGAGCAGATCACAGCCCAGTGTTGAAAAAGTTCCCAAAGGAAGGGATGAAGCAGTCCAGTACAACCAGGAGAAAGGTGTACTGGGATGAAGGACTGTGGCAGAGTCTGCAGGATGGGGATATGGATGTGTTGAACCACCCCAGCACATTTTGGATTATTGGGATAAGGACTGCCCAAAGATTATCATGTGGGAAGGAGCCAGTCTACAGGAGAAATTGGAGAACCTGTTGGATGTGTTCCTAATGTTGAAAGAGGAAGCAAGTGCCTGTAATTTTCGGGATGAAACAGAATGGAGTGATTTTACAAATGAAGGGCCTGATTCATTAAGGATCTTAAATGAGGTATCTTATTTCAGTCTCCTGGACAAAACCATGTTACAATGCAAGGGGTGCAAACTAGTTTTCTGTTTTGCACATAAGTTAAATACTGACTGTTTTTTCATGTAGCACACAAATACTTGATAGCTTATTTGTACACTGAAATTTAAAGGTGATATTTGTGTGCTACATGAAAAAGCAGTCAGTATTTAGCTTATGTGCATTTTGCCTGAGTGACCATACAAATCCTAGAAGGTACTGGGTAGACTTCCCTGGCATAGGAAGGCAGCCGTGGGTGGCCAGCCAGCGTGAAGTGGGTAGCATTGGGCCAGATAAACCCGGTATCTTCACATCTTCCCACTCCATTATACAGCTGCAACTCCTCACACATTTTGAGTAATGTGTCCTGATGGGATCCACTGAAGTCAGAACACCAAGATGGTTCCATTGACTACTGGCCATGCCCATGTATATGTAAAGCAAAACGGCCTAGTTGTCAGTCACTGCTTATTTAGTTAGTGAAGTGTCTCCCTCCTGACATGGCACACTGCACTAAAGGACTGAAATATAGCATGGTGAACATATTAAGTTTAGTTAAATATAAAAACTTCAGTTAATTAATTTGCTATAGAATAATATACATTTTAATTTAATGCCTCCGTATATAATCAAATCCCATTCATATATTTGCTCACATAGTATCAAAAGTAGACATATGAACATATTCAAAAAGTAAGGTTTGTATGACACAATATTTTAAGATTATTATATCAATATCAATTTAACATGGGTTATGTGCGCTCCAGCCTTGGTGTGTCAATCTGTGTGTATGCCCCAGTCTGCTATACCCTGTGTACAATCATAATGACAATCATCAATTTAACAGACATTATTGTTGCAGTAAAAAATTGTTTCAAAGTGAGAATATCGTGGGCAATTATCAGGGATATCTAATAAGACCACTGCATAATTAGTGAAAAATACAAAAGAAATGATAAACAATTATAAGTGTGACAACAATATAAAGCTTTCTAGTAGTTTAAAAAGTAATATGATTCCTCTGTTTTCAGTTTTACTAACACCACAGGAGACATAAAGGAGAGGTAACTTGACACAGGTGAGGTAGGGGATGTAAGCTGGGTAGCCTTGCATCATATGATAAGTTATGTATTATACTACAGTTGTAAAATGAATATAACAATAATTTGACACTATTAAAATTCCTAAAGTTTTTGGGGGTTTAGGCAGCCTCCATACATTCACTTCACAAATTTCCACACCAGAACTTCTAAACTTCCACTTTGACCACTGTGTAGATCCATGCATTTATAATCCAGAAAAAAAACATACATACCCCAATAGTGAAAAGAAAAGGTTTGTAAAGTTGTTTCAGCACGTTGGTACGCGTGGGATGGACAGGTTCTGCCACGGAGGGTGTAAAGCTGCTTTTAATTGTCCCATGGCCATTCTGAACCTCACTTTCAACTCTTTCTGGCTTCTTTGGAACCCTTCTGAACCCATTCCTTTGTTCAATCAGAAGCCTATGTAAGGCATAAATGCATGGGAGTTAGCAAAGACTACGAGCCATTGAATGTCATAATATTTTTTTATTTTTTTTAAGCCATATGGAAACCTGCATGACACCAATAGAGCAGAAAAATATATGACAATCCTCTCATTTTCTTAAAGGAGTCATCCCACTGTACACCAATTTTATTTATTTTTTTAACTACTATGATGTCCCCCACAATACAGCACAAAAAAAAATAATAATAATGTATTGTTTGTACACACTGTCTGCTTAGAGTTCTCAGAAACACTATTTCCTCCTCAATCCTCCATGGCATTCAATACAATGGGTAGGTTTCCTTCCCAGTCTAGGTAGATACATATAGCAGTATACAAGACAGTTCCTCCTCTTTCCCCCACATATTTCCTGTCTCTTGTAATAGGTAGATTAGGTAGGGTTTTACTATTTTCTGTAGTACAGTACTTTGTTGTGGTCAAGCCACACGCTACCCGAGGGTGTAAGTTGGGGAATGGGCTGGCTACCCAGGGAACACCAGCCTGTTACCTCCAAGAGCAGATGTGCTGTAAAAATTTAAATTTTCATGCCAATTATTGTTCCTCGGCGGTCTGCACATGCAAGTGCGCCACGTCATAGGTCACAAAGATTGAGGTCAGGCACTTTAGTTTGTTAGCTAGCTAATGTTCAGTACTCTTGTAGAGCCTGTTGATGGGAAGAAGGAGAGAAAACTACAGCAACATATAGATGTGGGGCCTGTGAAAAGCCTTTAGCAACTAAGTATTTTCAACAATATGTGGTTCTCCAGGAAAGGGAAAAACTCAGCCACCCACCCCCAAGTTCCAGCTGGAATTCTTGTGCATGAAACTAAGCAAACCAGGCCACCTAAAATGTCAATACCATCTTGTCCAGAACCCTCATAAAGAAGTGTACAGAGGTATGTTTGAAAGCCAAAAGAGATCTTACCATCTTCTGTAAAGCCTGAATTTTCTCCGGGGCAACAACACCTGCTGTTGTAGGGTATTGGATAGAAGTCCGAAAAAAATCACCCTTGGTTGGAGTCAACTTGGACTTCTTTAAATTGAGGATCCAACCGTGGGACTCCAGAGTCTCGGTCATTACCCTTCAGGAGAACTGCTGGAGACTCTGCCTTTAAAAGATTGTCCAGATAAGGATGATTGCAATCCACTTGGACCGCACATCACAGCCATGGCCGCCATGATCTTTGTGGCCAGACCTAAAGAAAGTGCCTGTAATTGGTAGTGACCCGACTGAACCGCAACCCTAAGGAAGGAATGATGACCCATTCAGATGGGAACAAGCAGATAGCCATCTTGAATCTGGGCACCCTAACCTAAGAGTTTAAAGATTTTCAAATCAGAATTTGCCTGAACGAGAAGTTGAATTTTGGAACAAGAAACAGGTTGGAATAAAAACCCAAAACTTTTGTGATTCCTGAACCAGAGTAACGACTCCAAAGGAAATCAGGGTGTGAATAGCCTGTCTCAGAGCTACCGGGGAAGATAACAAGGAGATCGATCATGTAACACTGGTCCATAAATCCCTGTACGCAGACATCCATTGTAGACTGAAACCACTGATCTCTGAACGGAAGAAGACGAGCTCCCACCACGCCAGACCACAGAGGGGCAGAATGGCTGCTAAACAGATTGCTTGTCTGCTGACTTAGCTGCCGAACACCGAGCAGACTAGGCCTGACGTCCACACTGCAGACCACCCTAGGGGCGAAACACTGACCTCTGGAGGACTGACCCATGACCCAAACCCGAGACCTGCCTGGAGATCGAAAGGACTGGAACCTGGACATTCTTAGCTTGGGAGCATTGGCAGCAAGAAAAGTACTTTTTCCTCCTGTTGCTTGACTGATAATGGAGTCAAGCTGAAGCCCAAACAAAACACCTCCAGAAGAATGAACTGTCTCAAGAACCTTTTTAGACTCAACATCAGCCTCCCACAATTTAAGCCAAAGAGTCAGATGAGCAAAATTCGCAGAGGCAATCAGAGACCCAATCAGTCCCACATCCAGGACCACCGCTCCCAAGAAACCCATAGCTCTCTGAATCTGTTCCACCAAAGGAAGCAGTTACGAAAATAGTCTCCTAGCCAACAAACTCTTAGACAGCTGTTCTAACCAGCGTTCTACAAATTTGATAACCCATGCCTACGACAAAGCGGGCCACAAAGTTGGCCACCACCACCACGAAAATGGACTTAAGGATGCCCTCAATCTTGCCGTCAGCTCTGTCCTTAGGAGTGACTGCGTTGGGAAGAGGGATGTAGTGACCTTAGCCAGCCTTGCAACCGGAGCATCTACTTGTGGTGGCACCTCCCATTTCGCAAGAAACTGAGGAGAAAAGGGATAACAAGACTGCAGCAGACGGGACACCTGAAACTTACGATCCAGTGAACACCAAAGCTCACCCAACAAATCTTCCAATTGTAAAGAAGAGGGAAAAGACAAAGAAGTCTTTGTCCACCGTGTAAAGAGAGAGGGTTATGCAGTCCCAGGGACTACTGCCTCAGGAATCTCCAAAACCTGATGCACAGCCTGTATCAAATCCTCTACACCATGTTGCTCAGGAGGAACTTCCCCCACAAAAGAAGAATTCTCCATGACAGAATCAACCACCACTTCATCCTGCTCCTGGGAAGAGCAGTCAGAATCTGACTCATTTCCCTGCAGAGGCACCGCAATCTACCTGTGTTTACGAAAGGAAGATGGCATAGAGTATTGCAACATCCTCTCTAAGGAGGAAGAAACGGAAACCAAACCCTGTAATCGAGTCCAGGCGGGCCTCACCGAGTTGGAACCAGAGCCCTCTGTCGCACACAGTATGCGGTCCCTAGACTGGCAGGCTGCGCACACCACATCTATGCCTGACAGTCATCAACTTGGGAGTTACAGACGGCACAGTAGAGCTGGCTGTTCCTGTCTGATTGTGGCAGCGCACAGTCCAGGCGGGCCTCGCCGAGTCGGAACCAGAGCCCTCTGTCGCACACGGTATGCAGTCCCTAGACTGGCAGACTGCGCACACCACATCTATGCCTGACAGTCATCAACTTGGGAGTTAAAGACGGCACAGGTGAACTTCATCATAAAAGTCACCACAGCCTTAACCCTCAAGGATCTCCCCCTATCTGACACTTCACACACTGAAAAAAAAAAAACACAATGAAAAAGACAAGAGGCACACAATTAAAGCACAGAAATTGAACTTGCTATACAGCCAAAGAGCTCGAACAGTGTAAGAGACAAACCATTGAGAAACCCCCCCCACAACACAAGACAAGGGACAGAGATGGGGGGAGCTGGAGCTCCAAAATGTCTGCCTATTCTGGTGTCTGGTGCTAGGGATGCCAGGCACAGCTTGCGGCGACTGTGGTCGGCTCCTCGGAGGCATCCAGCAATGGAAGCAGGGGGACGCCAGCGGAGGTATCTCCAACCATCCGTGCTGTGCACTGCCACAATCAGACAGGAACAACCAGCTCCACAGTGACAGACACGGCTCTGTGAACCGTCAATGCGGCTGCTATGTGACAGGAGACTGAAGCCTCCAATAAAAAGTACAATTAAATAAAACAAAATAAAAGTTAACAGGGCTGCAAGGACCTAAAACAGCGGGATTCGCCAGACACTAAACCTAAACTGAATCCCATACAGGAAGTGGGGTATAGAAAGGCAGGAGCTAGGGCTAGTTAACAAGTTCTTAAAGTGCCCGTAGCCTATTCAAACTACTCTATTGCCCAGTGTCCACCAATTGGAGGATAGAGAAATTAGTCTAGCTTAGATTGTGGGGAGATACAGATGTTCAAGAAAAAGCAAGCAGACAATACATGTTGATAAGCATTGAGGTTACCGGAGAGGCATAGAATTTCTGTGTTAAGCATCTTTAGATGCCATTGCTTTCGCAGCAAGGACAATGGCATCAACAGCGGAGGCTCTGGTTGCGCTCTTGGGCAACCAGAAACTGAAGAAAAAAAATAGTCTAGCCAATCTCCCATTTGAAGGATCCCTGCTCATTGTAGACAAATTGGACACTGGCATACCGATATGATGGTGGAAGACGCAAAAAACATGAACAAAATCTGAAGTCAATCTCAGCACTTCATCTATCAGACCATAATAGACATTTACAACAGTCGAAAACAGATTAATCCGGGAAAATGGTCTCTATACCAGGTTTCCCAGCTACGGATAGGAAATGTTGCCATTTTCCAAGTGGACGATATGACAAGCAGAAAAGAGGATTTTTACTTACCGTAAAATCTATTTCTCTTTCTCCACTGGGGGACACTGCCAGACATTGGGCTATAGTAGTGGGATTGGGAGTTTAGGCACTAAAAACTCTTTGATTTTTACTCCCCTCCTCTGCTATGCCCCTCCTCTCCTAGATACCTCAGTTTTGACTAACCAAGTGTACTATAAGGAGCTGCCCAAAGGGCAGAAGAATGTAAATCAAAAACATTCATAATCAGATCGTCTACAGAGCAAGGGAGAGAGCGCAGTGTCCCCCAGTGGAGAAAGAGAAATAGATTTTACGGTAAGTAAAAATCCTCTTTTCTCTCTCCTACCACTGGGGGACACTGCCAGACATTGGGGACATACCAAAGCAGCCTCATGGGAGGGAATGCTCTGGAGCGGCTGCATGTAATACTTTCCTGCCAAAGCTCGCATCAGAAGATGCGAAAGCCTGCAATCTGTAAAACTTTACAAAAGTATGAACAGACGTCCAAGTGGCCGCTTTGCACAGTTGTTCAGCCGAAGCCCCATGGCGTGCCGCCCAGGATGCACCAACAGCCCTGGTCGAGTGAGCCCTAAGCGTCTGAGGAACTGGCCGAGAAGCTCGGACATAAGCCAGACTAATAGTGGAAGTAATCCACCGAGCAATAGTCTGTTTAGACGCCGGCCAACCACGCTTCTTGACGTTGTATAAAACAAACAGATCCTTTGTTTTACGAGTAGAGGCTGTGCGGTCCACATAGCACCGGAGAGCCCTAACCACATCCAGTAGATGAAGATCGTAATCAACAGAGTCAGTTGAAGACGACAAATCCGGACGAAATGCCGGAACCACAATCTCCTGGTTGAGATGGAACCTAGACACTACCTTTGAAACAAAGGAAGGTTTAGTACGTAACACCGCTCTATCTTCATGAAACACCAAAAATGGAGAACTACAACAGAGTGCTGCCAATTCTGACACCCTCCTAGCTGAAGGTATAGCTAGAAGAAAAACCGTCTTCCAAGACAGATGGTGCAATTCTGCGGTATGAAGGGGCTCGAATGGAGGAAGACAAAGAGCCCTCAACACTAAATTCAAGTCCCAAAGGTTCTACCGGATGAGAAAATGGGGGTTGAATATGAAGGACTCATTGTAAAAAGGTCTGAACCTCACTCAGAAGTGCCAATTTTCGCTGAAAATAAATTGACAGTGCAGACACCTGAACTTTAAGGGAACCCAGTCTGAGTCCCTTTTCCAGGCCCTCCTGCAAAAAAGCCAACAGTCTAGACAGGCTAAACCTGGAAGTATGGAAACCCTTGGATTCACACCAAAGGATATAAACCTTACAGATCCTATGATAAATAGCCGCAGAAGATGACTTTCTTGCCCTAATCATGGTGGCAATAACTCGTGACGAAAAACCCTTAGCCTTAAGAACTAAGGATTCAGCAGCCACACCGTCAAAGCCAGCCGATCTAAATCGATATAATGAAGAGGGCCCTGAACTAGCAGGTATGTGCGCATGGGCAGACGAAACGGCTGATCTGCTGACATTCCCAGAATGTCTGAGAACCACGCCCTGCGAGGCCAATGAGGGGCTACCAAGATTGCCTGAACACGTTCTCTTTTTAGCTTTTTCAGAACGCGAGACAGCATCGGAAAAGGTGGGAACAGATACACCAGCCTGAAGCGCCACAAAATCGCCATGGCGTCTGCTGCGTATGCTCGAGGGTCCCGGGACTTTGCACAATACCGAGGGACCTGACAATTCAGTCTGGAAGCCATGAGGTCTATTTCTGGTAGACCCCATTTCTGAACTAGAAGAGCGAATACCTCTTTGCACAGGGACCACTCCCCTGGATGAACTTTCTCCCTGCTTAGGGAATCGGCTTCCCAGTTGTCCACTCCCGGGATATATACCGCCGATATCTGGGGAACGTGATGTTCCGCCCAGATTAGAATCTTGGCAGCCTCTTGCATGTCTGCCTTGCTGCTAGTTCCTCCTTGATGATTCAAGTAAGCCACAGCTGTGGCATTGTTTTCCTTCCAGAAACCACTGAGCTTTTAACAGAGTCTTGAGCACAGCTCTCAACTCCAATATGTTTATGGGAAGAGCTGACTCCTGGGGAGACCAGAGTCCCTGAAACCTTAACCCGTGACTCCTCCCTAACCCGAAAGACTTGCGTCCGTGGTCACTAAGGTCCAGGGGCCCGATTTGAGGGTCTGACCTTTGCTTAGGTTGCTCGTGGAGAGCCACCACGTTAATGACAGTCGAGTTAAAGGAGACAGTCGAATGAACTGTCTGTCCAACCGTTCCTGTGACCCCGACCATTTCCGGAGAATTTCCAACTGAAGAGACCGGGAATGAAATTGGGCAAACGGAACTGCCTCGTACACCGACACCATAGTTCCTAGAAGTTTCATGCAAGAGAGCATGGACACTCGAGGACGATCCAATAATACTCTGGTTCTCCGCTGGAGGGCGATTATCTTTTCCTGAGGAAGAAACACCCTCTGAACCATTGTGTCGAACACCAATCCCAGAAAGCGCATGCGCTGAGCTGGGATGAGAGACGATTTTGGCACATTCAGAATCCACCCATGGTCCTCCAAGAACTCCATTGTGGTCTGAACCTGGCGAGATAAAATCTCTGCAGACCTTGCCTTTAAAAGAAGGTCGTCTAGATATGGAATTATCATGACTCCCCTTCTTCTCAGGGCACTTGCCATAACTGCCATGATTTTTGTGAACACTCGAGGAGCAGAGGTCAGACCAAACGGAAGGGCTCTGAATTGAAAATGATCGGAACTCACCGCAAACCTCAGGAACCGATGATGCTGTTCCCATATGGGAATGTGTAAATACGCATCTTTTATATCGATGGAAGCTAGAAACTCTCCCTCTTCCATCCCTGCAATGACTGTCCGAAGAGACTCCATTTTGAATCTCTGGACTACCACTTGCTTGTTCAAGGACCCGAGATTCAATATAGGGCGAAATGTTCCGTCCGGCTTCGAAACCAAGAAGAGATTGGAGTAGAACCCCTGACCCCTTTCTGGCCCCGGCACCGGAACCACCACTCCAGCACCCTGAAGCTTCGCCACTGCCTCCAGCAGGGCCTGACTTCTGAGGGGACAAGCGGGCACCGGTGAGGAAAGGAACCTTATTGGTGGAAACTGGATTAAGTCTATAACATATCCTTTTGACACTCCTCGAATCCAAGCGTCCGACGTGACTGACCACCACTGGCGCTTGAGGAGAAGAAGCCGTGCCCCCACCACGGTTACCCGCGTGGGGGCCAAGGAGTCATGCAGCAGGTTTTTCACTGGGACGCGACGTTCCCCGTCTGGGAGCGCCCCTACCTCTGCCGCCGCCTCCTCTGGAAACCGCCGGCTGACCCCTTGGTGGGCCGCCACGGCCCTGCGAGAAGGAGCGAAAGGACCGAAACCGAGCTTGACGCGGTTTACGAGAGCCCATAGGAAGAATATTACTCTTCCCTCCTGTGGCTACCTCAATCACTTTCTCAAGCTCCGGCCCAAACATAGTGACTCCATCAAAAGGCAGAATTTCCAAGGGCCTCTTAGATTCAGCATCCGTCGTCCACGAACGTAACCACAGGGAATGTCGTGACGCCATAATAAGGCCGCCAATTCTGGCATTGACTGCTACTGCATCCATGGATGACTGTCCCATATAATCCGCCGTCTCCTGAATGTGCTCAGCGAGAACCAGGAGATCAGGTAGCGGAGCATTACTTTGGATGGCCGAGATCAACTGCTCTGCCCATATCTGCACCGCCTTATTTGCCCATACCATTGCCATAGTGGGCCTAAACAAGCTGCCGGAAGCCACATATGCGGACCGGAGCGCATTGTCACACTTTTTGTCAGTGGAGTCTTTAAGAGATACTCTCTCCTGGGTAGGAATGGCAGAAGAAGTGGACAACCTGATAATGGGTCTGTCCACCTTGGGAGACGCCTCCCATTTTATACAATCCTTTGTTGAAAGAGGGTAAAAACTCTTAAATCTACCCGGCATAACAAACTGTTTTCCTGGGTTTAACCAAGCGTCTGTCACAATCTGTACCATCTCTGATGACGGTGGGAAAGACATAACCTGAGATTTAGTCCTTTTGAAAATAGAGAAACCTGAGGGAGCCGAGGGTGTAGGGTCAGCAAAACCAAGGCTATGCCTAATACCTAACACCAGGCTTTCAATATTACCCACCGAGGTGGTCATAATGCTCAGTGAGTCTTCTTCCTGAGTATCCGAGACTATATTTCCATCCTCATCTGATGGGATATCTGAGCCTGGGCTACGACCCTGGTTTACATCCAGTGAGGCCCTTTTGGCTCTGTGGGAGACTGCAAGTGGGCGATCATCACTGAGTCAGAGAACTCTGTGAGGATGTGCCTGCAAATTCTGTCTGGTCACTCGCCCCTGCTACATGTGAAGAGCACTGCCCTGCAGTGAGAGATACCTGAGACTCTGTAACTACATTCTGACATATCTATGCAGCCTGTAACATCACCGTAGTAAACTTCTCCATAGTTGCAGCAAAGGATTTAACCCAAGGCGGCTCTACCATGGCTACCGGTGTTTGAGCTGGGGCGGGACGCTCCTGAGATCCGGTCTCACAAGCAGCGCAAAGAGCACCTTTGTCATGCTGTCCTTTTGAAAGTTTTACTTTACACATGGCACAAGTAAAATACAATGCAGACCCTCCAGAGGATCCCCTGTCAGAGGACTCCTTGTTAGACATTACTGGTTAAATACAGTCTAAACTGATTATGACTAGACAGATAAATGATTATTGTCTAAACAGTTAATGTCAGAATACAGCAACACACAATTTGTAGCCAGATCTATATACCCGGGTACAAATTTGCCCCACAGTAACTTTTAACCTCTCCCGCTAGGTAGAACCATGAATGTTTAAAATGTTTTTGCACACAAACAAACACAGGATTTAACGATACCAGTCACAGAAAAGGTAAATGAGAGGAGAGAAGCGACATGCAGCTGCTCGGTGTGAGCTAAAGATGGCGACTCTGCTGTGCAGGATCCTGAGAAGTGCGGGAAACGAAGGTCCTCCTCCAGCTCCGCCTTCATCAAAAAAATGTCTGCTCCTCTCTAAATTACCGAACAGCTCATCTATAATATGGCTGTCGGTAATCTCTCCACAACACGCTTGTTACAGTGCCCAGGTAGCATGTGCGTCTCTGCCCTCCTCCTGCAGCGCCGCTCTCTATAATAGAGGGAGCGATAACGGACCCCGCTGCTCGTTGTCAGGGGAAGTGGGGGTATGTAGGAGGGGGCTTGCTGGGTAGTCCGTCGGCGGGGAGAGATGGATCCTGGATCTCCCCCGCGCGACCTATCTCTGTGGCCCGCTGAAGAGGTCTACCTCCGTGGGCACCTAAAGCCCTAATGGCGCTATCCACAACTAACAGCTCGTTTCTAGGGGATGAACTACCGGCAAGACTGGTGAAGGAAGACCCGGGCATCAGCCACTTCTTACCTTGCGCGGGGATCAGGGTGAACGAAGCCCAGGACTATTCATCCTCTCTGGGACTTAGGATCGATCCCCGCAAAGCAGCCTTAAGAAAAAATAAAATAAAAACGTGAAACACTATCACTAAATAACATATAGGCAGGAGTCTATACTAAACTGGCCTAACTCCTAAGGCACTAAAAAAAAACTGAGGTATCTAGGAGAGGAGGGGCATAGCAGAGGAGGGGAGTAAAAATCAAAGAGTTTTTAGTGCCTAAACTCCCAATCCCACTACTATACCCCAATGTCTGGCAGTGTCCCCCAGTGGTAGGAGAGAGAAATGACAAGGTATCCAGGTTCTACTCTCGACAGACAGTTCCATGGACATTCCACCTGGGCCATGTCCTTTTATTTCCACTCATCATTGACATTGTAAAAAAATAAAAAATAAAAAACCTTAGAAAGGAAAGAGCAGAGCTAACAGCATTCCATCCATTGTGGCCTAATCATCGATGGTGTCCTGTAGCCTTGGAGATGCTTTGGGAAAAACCATGGCCTCTGCCTTTTCGGCCAGAATGTCTGCACCAAAGTCCAATTCTTCAAACAATCCAGAGCAGCAATTTTAAATGGACTGGAGATGGAACGGAAGCTGTTTAGACATAAGGGAGTCTCAGAGCAAAGAATCAGCACACTATTGCAAGCGAGGGGAAAAAAAAAATATTTTAATATCTATTACAAAACTTGGAAGAAGTCTATCACATGATGCGACTCTAAATTCAATCCAACTGCAGAAGTTATTAGCCAGGTCACTGACTTGCTTCAGGATGGTCTCTGCAAATTACTTGCTTTATCTACACTCAAGTTGCAAGTGTCTGGATTGAGCGTGTTCATAGATACAACTTAAGCTACAGAAGATTTGATTATTCGCTTCTTCCAAGCACTGAAGAGGATCTGTCCCTCTATAAGGCATTTGTGGCTCCGTGGGACTCAATTTAGCTTAACACTATGAATTCTGACCCTTTTGAACCACTGCAAGAACTTTCTTTGAGATGGATGGCAATATTACTTCTGATCGCAGAGTTGGAAAATTACAAGTGCAGTAGTGCAAGAATCCCTTTCTGAATGTCTATGCAGATAATGTGGTACTTAGAGCCAATTCAGCATTCCTGCCTACAGTAGTATCTACATTCCACTTTATTCAGGAGGTTGTACATCCATCTTTTTGTCCACAGACTAATGATGAAAAGGAGACAAAACTACACTCATTGGACTTGGCAATAGAAATGTCCATTTATTTATACAGGACAGAATAATTTAGTGGCATAGAGCAGCTCTTTGTGATTCCTTGGAAAGGCTGTACCCTTTCAAAAAAGCCATTTCCAGATGGATCAAAAGTAATTGTATAGGCATACAAGAGAAATGGCCATAAGGTGCCAGAAATCCTGAGGGCTGACTCTGATATTACTGTATTAGCGCTGACAATCAGGAGCTGCCCTGTTTTCTGACTTCTGATCCCTAAAGCCGAAAATCAAACGTTATTCATAACAATCGAAAACAGAGATGGCGCTGCTGATCAACAATCTTATACTCAAAAAGAATATAAACAAAAAAAGTGTAATAAATGTGAACTAAAATCAAACTCTGTGATAGGTATTGAAACTAAAAAAAAGCAATACTTCAAATCTACAATATCCAAAATGTACAACCATCCCAAGGTTTGCGTAGTCTCATTTCTAATTGATCAAAAAGTCGAACAAAAAGGGACATCCATTTTTATTAAATATTCCTCCCACGTGATATAGAATAGATAAAATAAAATGAAAAAAAAAAAAACAAAGTGTAGTACTGTAAATAATAATAATTCACATAGATATGTTCCCAAAGTAATCTTTGGTGATTAATAGTAATCAATACCAATATTGAAGCTTCTCTAAGGAAGAGGAAACTTTTACAAGTTACTATGCCGATTTAGCCAGACATATTGCACAAACAGACTCGACTTGTGGCATCTCTAAGAAATGCACAGGGTAGTTGGTGGAAATTTCAGCGAAAAAGGTAGAAGGACATCCCTTCACCTACGTCCGTGCATCACCGCTTTAAAATGACAATGTCCCTGTCGCATTTTGAAGTGACGTCCATTCAAATGTCGGCCTTTGCACTAGTCGCAATTTATTGTACAGTGGTCGGAAATGGGCTATGTCTGTGTGATGGTAAGTCAGTATTATTCACACTCGACATGGGCACACTCTGTGCCCATGTCGGTGTGTTAGCCTTCTGCCTTTTTATGTCGCGCTGAACACTGTCAGGCAATTCAGTATCAGTAAAATGAGTACCACCAAGGGAGACGGAGGAGAGCAGAGCTGCTAGTTTAGACTGACATTCAGAGAGCAGCTTAAATTGGTTAGGGAGGAGGTACATTATATGCTCCCTGGGGTCTACAGGGGTCCCAGCACATCAGTAGCCACAGTCCTTGAAGATAGTCCCCTTGTGCTGCACCTGTACCTACTGCAGGTCTGCTTTAGTCGAAGTTCCCCCTCCTGACCCAGCTTACCAAAGGAATCTGAAGTGTTCTTACTTATTGGGCTCCAGTGGAAGCTGACAGCATCTTTAACACCACCTTTAACTGTGCTGGGAAGAAGGACTTACCTCTACACTCTCACTTGTGCGTACCTTTGTTGGGCAGGATAAATCCTTGGTAGCTCTGTTAGAAATGTATTTAAAAGTGGGATGCCCAAAATTGGTACAATAAAAATAAATTAAGGTAACGGAACATGTTGTCCCCCGCCAAAGGGATTGGGACTAGGAAACGGCTCTACCCATAGCAGGCCTTGACGTAAAAGAATGACAGCCTGTAATATTTAGAATGGAATCTGTCCTCTGTTGAAATGTAAAGGAGAAGATGATAAGTACCAACATTAATGGGTACTGTTCTCCTGGAGTTTCACTCTAATGTGTAGCTGTTTTGCTGTCCTCCATCCTCTTTGCCTTTGACTTAAGATGTGCCATTTAGCTGCATCAGCAAAGATGCATTGTCATGTGACCCACTAGGACTACCAGATAAGATGATTTAGGAAACCCTTTTAAAATTACATGCAGAGTAATAGCAAGAGAATCAATGCATTCTCGAAAGCCTGGTAGACAATATGCTTTGTGTTTCCCTGATGAAGTGAGCTTGTCTTACAACATTCAACATATAACTCTTCATGAATATTTAATGCAAGCCCAGAAAGACAGTAACCATCACTAGTCTTCTAGACAAAGGACCAACAAATTAAGTATAATGCATATACATATTTACACTGACCTTCGTCCTTGACACCAACATCTCCCCGTAGATGCTCTCCATATCCAGAAAGTTGGTGTCATTTTAATCCTCTATAACAAAGAGATTCAAACTCCTTTTCCTGTATGCATATCATGCACCTCTGAAAAACAGAGCACAATTGCATACATTACCTACCGAAACACAATTACAACAGTAGTTTATAAAATACAAAGCATTGATTAAACCCCAACATTATAATAGATTAACATTGCTGCTGATGTTCAAACAGAGTTGCCAACATTTTAAAAAATTTCCAGAGATAATTTGTTGCAAAGCATATATGTATGCACATAACACATTGTACGGTCTGGGCGGGCATTTATATATGACAATTCGCAAAGATATTTTTACCTTGGTTGTAATATATATTTTTTTAATACTTTAAATACTCCCATGCAAGAAATATGAACTTGTCATTTCTGAAAAACAAGAACTTTTCTATGGACAGATCTTTAGATCAGGACAGAACATGGAAATATGTTCACACTAAAGGTGGATATCAATAATATAAAAAGCTGTTGCCTTATGAAATAAAATCTATATCTGTACTGCAGCTTAACCAAATTCCAAATTGTGGTTAAAACATAAGTTCTACAAAAAGTACTGTAACACCTCAATGTTAACCATTAAGCATCTATAAAACATTTACATAAAATATTCATTCTACTATTAATATTTTACTATTGAAAATAAATCATTACGGAAGCGACGGTTAGCACTATTAATGATTATAAAACGGGCTTATAAATATTTGTCAAATATTAGACATAATAGAAGTTATTTCAGACTGAAGGTCACACCTCCATCCATATACATGTTGTCACCTTTTATCCCTCCTTCCTTGATAAGTCTCACTTTACCGGTCACTTCCTTAGGTAGCGGCTAAATCCCCTTCAGTGTAGGTACCCTGGCACGTCAATATGACGTCACAGGGTCATGTGACCGCAGCGGTCACATGGTACATAGTATTAGGCGGCTGCTGAAAGTCTATGGTACTCGGTGCAGGAGCTCCATCATTTCTTTCAGTTCCTGGCTGCATTCGTGTAGAAAAAGGTAAGTAGAAGGGGAGCAAGTGTGTGAGTGTGTGATGGTTGTAGCGCTGGTACAGGGGGGCATGTGTGATGGTTGTAGCGCTGGCACAGGGGGGCATGTCTGATGGTTGTAGCGCTGGCACAGGGGGCATGTGTGATGGTTGTAGCGCTGGCACAGGGGGGCATGTGTGATGGTTGTAACGCTGGCACAGGGGGCATGTGTGATGGTTGTAGCGCTGGCACAGGGGGGCATGTGTGATGGTCGTAGCGCTGGCACATGAGGACATGTGTGATGGTTGTAGCTCTGGCACAGGAGGACATGTGTGATGGTTGTAGCGCTGGCACAGGGGGGCATGTGTGATGGTTGTAGCGCTGGCACAGGAGGACATGTGTGATGGTTGTAGCGCTGGCACAGGAGGACATGTGAGATGGTTGTAGCGCTGGCACAGGGGGGCATGTGTGATGGTTGTAGCGCTGGTACAGGGGGGCATGTGTGATGGTTGTAGCGCTGGCACAGGGGGGCATGTGTGAAGGTTGTAGCGCTGGCACAGGGGGGCATGTGTGAAGGTTGTAGCGCTGGCACAGGGGGGCATGTGTGATGGTTGTAGCGCTGGCACAGGAGGGCATGTGTGATGGTTGTAGCGCTGGCACAGGAGGACATGTGTGATGGTTGTAGCGCTGGTACAGGAGGACATGTGTGATGGTTGTAGTGCTGGCACAGGGGGGCATGTGTGATGGTTGTAGCGCTGGCACAGGGGGGCATGTGTGATGGTTATAGCGCTGGCACAGGGGGGGCATGTGTGATGGAAGCTGTGCTGGCACGGGGGGATGTGTGATGGAAGCAGCTCTGGCACAGGGGGGAGGCATGTGTGATGCTGCAGGGCAGAGAGGTGACGTGTGACGCTGCAGGGCAGAGATGGGTACATGTGTGACGCTGCAGGGCAGAGATGGGTACATGTGTGACGCTGCAGGGCAGAGATGGGTTCATGTGCGACGGTGCAGTGCAGAGATGGGTGCATGTTTGACGCTGCAGGACATTACACATGACAACACTCACCATCTTTTCTCTGATATTCCCCATGGTGCTCATTATCTTTTCCCTCACAGGCCCCGTGCCCACAATCGTGTCTCACTGTCGCTCACCAGCTTTTCCCTCACAGGCCCCGCTGCCTCAATCCTGACACCTCTCTTACTTCAAAATGAGAAAAGGCATCTTTTATTTGAAAGAGGAGTACAGCCTTACCAGCAAATGTGATAATAATACAGAGACCGTTATTGCGATAGATGTTGTGTTTTTTTAAAAAAAAATACTGTATTTAGTCACATTTTGCTCAGATGATATTATCATTACAGGCCATGAGTATAATTGATTTTCTCACAACACCGTACATAAAAGACTTATCAATTATCTCACATAAATAACAATACATCCAGTTTTCTAAGCACTTTTTTTAGGTGTCATACTTCTGCTTTCTCACTTATCCATAACTTTTAAATTTTGCTATTTTTCAGGCATTCATTGTAGGGACCAGGCGAAAGGGCAATATAAGACATTCTGGAAGTTCACCGACCGTGCTCCTGCTCCTGTTAGGCCCTCAGTTTGCATTAATTGCCCAGCGTGGCAGGGCATATTTTTTTATTATTGGGGTGGTCTCCAAAGTCAGAGACTTCAGTGTCACAGCGCGGATGATTGTTTAATGCTCTGAGCGGAAGAACGGAGGTAACGACGTGGTGTTTACGCTAATGCCCCCACTCATAGTGCTGGATTCCTCTGCAGGACATGGCATAATCGCTACAGAGGTTCCCAGGCAGTGATTTCTGGAATGGCAGTCACTGCTTCACAGTGCTCTGTAGGATGGCAAGACTGTGAGTGTTAACCTTTCCACCACAGTGCTGGAAGATAGGTTTAGCAAGATGATGTGGAACACAGGAATGGATACCTCTTAGTTGGGGCAGGCTTCATGTTTCCTTAAGGGGCCTGGCTCAGGTGGGCGATACTGGGTATATGTAAGCCCCCACTAGGCACTGGACTGGTGGAGGGTGCGTCCTTTTGAACAGCTACCAATGCATGTCTGGAGGGAGGTGCTTAAATAGTGTCCGTATGACTGGTCCCTACACTATATCCCAATGTTTCCCAGTGGAATATGTATAAAAATCCTATCATTTCTTCTATGTTTTATTTCCCTGATTACTATTGCAAAAATAAAACATTTTTCCTGGTACTACAAAGCAATTTTTGTTATATACTCCCCAGACTGCTGCAACCTCCATGTTGCTGTAATGATATCTTGATCCCCTACAATCCAATCAAATAGTTGCTGCAGGAATAACCTCTCTACTCTCCATCATTAATTACTGTCGTCCTACTGAAATCATCCTGTCTTCCATTTTAGTTATATTTTCACTACAAAAGTATTTAGTGCCGTCATATCCATTTCCACTTGTTACATCTATTATCACAGTCTCTACATACCAACCCTCTGCTCACGCTGACGCTTTTTTTATTTGCTTCTTCCAGGCTACCTCCGCTCTCAGGACTACGACCCTTCTTGAATGCTGCCCCTGGAAATCTTCAACAGAATCTCTGTCTGTCAAGTATTGTCTCTAACTGCAGAATCATGCTGAAAACTCACCGGTTTAACGAACAGTTCAAATAGTGCTTGTGACTTACTTCTCCCAGAGCTGCGCTCCAGAGGGTAAAAGGACATGTTCTGGAGCGGACTGTTATGGGTTTTCTTTTTTCAAGTGTCCGTTCATCAAGCGATATTAACGAAGGAGAAAGCAACAAACCTAATAGAGACAGTTTATTATTTTATTTCTACTCTCGAACTTCATGTTTTTATCCACCTGACAATGCTTGATGAAATTACTGCGAAGAGTGATAGTTATGTTGTAGCTTGTTATGATGAGGACCAGCAAGTGGAATATATTACCTGATATTGTAAATGGACGTTATCAGACATTTGTGTGTGCTGTTACATATTGCAGACAGCTGAACGTTGTAATATACTGTATATTTGAATACTTCGTAAGAAATACATAATGTGATGGAAACAAAACCTACTGAAAGCAGCTTTTTTGTATATTTGTAATAAACTAGTTATTTATTTCACCATTAAAATGACTACATCTTTATTTTCTTTGCTTGCTAAACTTTCTCAAAAACATCTTAATGTTTAGTATATCAAGTCTGTACTTTACCTGTAATTGCTATGCCGACCAAGGTTCTCCCCCCAGCAATGGGGGACCCAGGAGGGGGTGACTGATCCAGGCAGCTGACCGGACCAGCACACTCATGGGGGTATATTTATTAAACTGCGGCTTTGTAAGAGTGGAGATGATGTCTATAGCAACCAATCTGATTCTAGTTATCATTTATTTAGTGCATTCTACAAAATGACAGCTACAAAATCATTGTTTGCTATAGGTAACACCTCCACTTTTCAAACCTGCAGTTTAGTAAATATACCCCATTGTCTTGCACTGTGTGTGATCTAATTATTTCAATAACATATTTAGTGCTGATACCATGCCATAAGCCTCTCTGTGAAAATGGTGCACAATAATTCACAATGTACAGTAAGTTACACACGTAGGACCACTACCCACAACTTGGACATACACACTGCTTTTTATGTAGCACATTTTTTTTGTTTACAAGCCACCAGACCTGGAAGATAAGTTTTAACCCAACCTCTCCTCCCCCTGTATGTTAGATATTTGTTACATGTCTATATGTGACCCGTGTGGAAGATATCTTCACACTTTCCTCTTGTGTCCTACAAGCATGCCAAATATTAGATAAATGCATAAAGTATACCTGCTGAACCAAGGATTGTAAAACAAATAATATACTTCTATCTATTCTCTTATCTTTTGGAAAAAAAGTAATGACATAATTTACCAATATATTATGAGAACCATCAGCCACATATTAGAACTTTTTATTGAATGCCTACATTACTTTTAGACTGACAATTATTACATATTCACACTTGTTTATGATTAAAATATGTCCAATTTTTGGAAAAAGATGCATCTAGCACGAAGTCTATTACACCACATCTGATTATAAGAAGGATCCCCGCATAATAAACTTAATTTTCCACCTATATCAGCAAGAAGTTACTTGTAATGCAATTTGCAACTGATCCATCGTAATCCCACAGGTGTTTAATTGGACAGTGTGCCACTGACTACATCTTTATTCACTCCAGGTAATTTTAAGTTAGGTGTGTCTGATTCTAAATTTGCTGTGCACAAATGTGGTGCACTCTAATTTTCATTGCACGCTGTGCCCTCCACAATAAGTGCTGAGAGACAAAATCTGTGGCATTGAAAGAAAAACAATTATGCAAATAATCTTAAGAATAAAGATCCTGTTTTATTAATTACTTGCTGAAGTACCCGGCGTTGCCTAGGTTTAAATCTTCAAGTTATTAATGAGTTGGATGTAACTGTCAACCATTTCAAAATAATTAGAAGCTTAGCGGGTCTTCCAACACACCCATTAGGTGGCTGACCAGTCTCGGTTTTTGTTTTATATTAAATGTCATTGAAATCCATCTAGTGGAAGGTCCGCAACAGGTTCGACAGGTCAAAGTTCTTCCCAACGTACAGCAACGGGAGGTTCTACTGGGACCGTAACCTCCATAAAACCTGGACCATCTCGCGTTTGGTTTATCCCAATTGGTACAGGGGTGTCTGAATGCATAACTGGGCAGACAAGCAGATCAATGATTTTTATATATAAGATTTTACTGTGATAGGGCATCCTCAGAATCATTCCTCCTCTTGTCTGCCTTAGTTACATTGTTCAGCATTCTGCGCTCTTGTTATGATAATTGCTATACCTACTCCCAGTGCCCTTCTTCAGTATGGTTCCAGTAGGATTAAGGATAGAGATGTGGTATCCTAGTACATGGCCAGGAGCCAATGACTGGGGGAGTCACCAGACACATCGTAGTTAATAATGTGCCCCTTGAGCAAAATATACACCCTGGGTATATCCAAGTACTTTTTAACTTAAAATGTTAACACTAAAATCTGAACATATCTTGGAGGGATGGTTAAGTGTGAGGATGGAGGGGAGGCAGGGAATCCTGTCATTTTGATACTGCCCCCAACGATACATTTATGCAGCAGTGTCAATATGACCCAGGTGGCAAAGCCTACATTACGCGGTTTGCTGTGACTCACGTCATAGAGCACCCCATCCTGCCCACTTCACTAGGAAGTGGCAGGATGCGGGAAAACCAACCCGGGAGATCTATGCAGAATTAGGGAGTCTCCCGGACAATCCGGGAGAGTGGGCAAGTATGATTAAAACATAACCTAAAGCATCCACTACAAAGCATACAAGTATAATAGTCAACTCCTGTAAGCAAATCTATATACACCAGACAGAGAATACGAAGTAACACCAAACAAATGAGCTGGCAACTATAATTGTCAGCTAGTGAAAACAAGTTATGTGAATAGAGAGGGAGAGGGGGGCTCTTTATATATGTCTAATGTATGCTAATGTGCATACACATCCATATAAATCAGTAATAAGTAACCACAAGAGAAATTAACTTAAAATGTTGTCCCAATATGTACATTTTATTAATAAAAAATAAATGGCTACATAAATATTATTTTTTCAGGTGATTTGGTAACAAATTCAAGACAAAATGCACATATTATACTATCCATTTTTATGTTAGTACTGATAACAACCAAAAACAACCTCAGTAATATAAGCTAGTACAAGTGTGGCTAAGAGCTGGCTAAATCCTATTTCCCATACAGTCATTGTACCAGGTACCTACACTGAAGGGGTTTTAGACACATCATTGTGAGCTGGCTAAATCCCCTTCCAATTCATGACCTGGCCAGCAGGGGACCAAAAAGGTACCTTCGGTGAAGGGGATTAAGCTGGCTCACGCTGAGTTTGCTATTTCCCATGCAGTGTAGGTACCAGGTACCTACACTGGTACCTACACTGAAGGGGATTTAGCTGGCTCACACAGAGCAGGCTAAATCCCCTTCGAATTCATGACCCGGCCAGCAGGGGGCCAAAAGGTACCTTCGGTGAAGGTGATTTAGCTGGCTCACACTGAGTGTGCTATTTCCAGTGTCGGACTGGGGCATGAAGGGCCCACCGGGGGACTGCAACGCTAGGAGCCCACCAGAGGGGGTGTGGCCAGCCATCATAGAGGCGAGACCAGACACTAAAGGGAGAGTGGTCAGCCCACGAAGGACAGCTAGCACCATAGTGTAGTATATAAAGAATGTAGTGTGCTCATCCTTCTCTTTTAAAATGACAGGCTGACTGCGCACTTAGTTACTAACCTGCTCATGCTCCTCTGGGCGGTTGGATATCCGGAACTCCTACTCTCATCTGCACTGCTCAAAGTGAAAAACACACTACCGCGCAGGTTCAGAGAGCCCAGACGTGACTCTCTGCACCTGTGTGGTAGTGTGTTTAACGGTAGTGTTTGGCAAAAACGGGGGGGGGGGGGGGGGGAGGTGTTGCGCTCTACCCAGGGCCATCTTAACAACATTATGGGCCCCCGGGCAAAGCAGTGCACCGGGGCCCCTAGATATAGATATAGATATAGATATATAGATGTATACAGATACAGATATAGATATATAGAGATAGATAGATGTACTTGCTCAGTGACCCTTGTAGGTTTTCTTTGCAGGATTTTTTCTTTTGCAGTATTATTTATTCTCATTAAGAACCGTGCCTATGGGGCCCCCTTGCCTGTGGGGCCCCCGGGCAGCTGCCCATCGTGCCCAATGGAAAAGATGGCCCTGGCTCTACCCCTACTGTTGCAAGAGCAGCATTAACACAGGTTATCCCTCTCTACGAACTAATAATATACTGAAAGTTAAGCGCTCATTGACTTATGTATTATTCCAAGTGTAATGCTAATAATAAAATTTGTATTCTTTTATCTTGAATACAATTCGTATTTTTCTATATCTTGTATTAGGCTGTGAGCAAGAGGCTCGGTTCAATTAGTGGGATAACATTTAATGTTAGTTTTATCACAATTTATTGAATCCTGGTTAAAATACATAAAAAATACATTAATATAGACAAATAAAATACTCCAATTAAACCACAGTATTTATATTATGAGGCATTGATTTCTATATACATACATATGGTATGTCATCAATTGAACATACATAGAAAATCAGACAAACCTAGGTATATAGACCTGGACTAGTCTAGCTACTGGGAGGCAAATGGCAGTGGGTATAAATGCTGCATTGATCCAGATATAACACAGTCACTGATATCTCAATAAAATAATGTTCATAGCATACAAGTCCAGTAGATGGGAATTGGTATTTCTTTAAGTCTCTGCTAGTGCAATATAAATATTCAGATCACTGTCCACATATATCACATGGTTATTGCTGCGATGCTTTCAAATTTAACTCTGTTTACTTGCAGTTTCGATGTATATAGAGATGGTGTGCTGAAATCAGAGGATGTTTCTCGTTGTCCGTGCTTGTTACTGTTGGAGAGCAAGGTGCCTGCGTTCCACTGTGGAACGCATCTGTCCCTTCCTGTTCTCGCGTATGTCCAAAAGATGAATTGTATGCAAGTCGGGAGTCAGCTGTTTTCTTAGCTCCTCCCTAACAATGGAGGGGGGCGTGGCTATAATGTGGCAGGGCCTACCGGTGGATAGTCCTGCTGCCCTGCAGGCCAGTCCGAGCCTGGCTATTTCCCATGCAATGTAGGTACCAGGTACCTAAGCCGAAGGGGATTTAGTCGCAACCCACTTCCTTATGGTAAACCTAGATCCCCGTCATCGGAAGGACCTTCTGACATCACCAAGTCATGTGACTGCTGACACATGGTACATAGGGGAGTAGGCTTCTGTGAATGTTCGTGCGTAGCTACTGAAAGTAATTGAGAATCAGGTAGAGAAATGTTCTAGCAACGGGCATTGCAATATATCTACTGAATTCAAATGGAAAATGTGTTTTCCCTGTAATGTTTATTCATGTTTAAGGTGCTTTTCATGCATTAAATAATCCCAGAGGAGAGTCTTAAAAACAGGACACATTGCAGTGTGTTAGCTAATTTACATGTCAGCAATTTAAATTTTCCAACATTGTGAATCAGTATTCACAAAGTTACATTGCATACCCTATGTTTTTAGTGCCATCACTAGTTGAGATATACTTAATAATGGACACTGATCATCCCTAATTGTGCTTTGGCTTTGCTGTAGTCATCTTATGACTACCATAGTGAATTCCACAGTGGGTCCTGTGTGTCCCAACAATGGTGGGAGGCAAATTTACTTAATGCTTTCAGATTGCAGTGATTTAAAAGCAATACAATAAAGGTTGGCATAGGCAAACCAAAGGGGGGTTTCCTGGTGCCTGGAAACCCCCATCCAAGCCTGGGGCACTGTATAATTGAGATGGCTGGACCCTGCCCCCGCTTGAAAATAGAGAGCTGCATGCACCTAACACAGTGCACGCAGCATTGCCCATGTGTATTATGGGGATAGGAAGAGTTGGAGAGCAGCCAAGCACTGTCTAACATTATAGCCACGCCACCATGCATGCTGGTCACGCCCACTGGCGGCTTGGCGTGGATATTCCCCCTACAAATCCTGCGTTTGCCCCTGGTTGGGGGAGGGCAAAATTAACAAATGCTTTCTGGAAGCTTTGAGGGTTTTTAAAAAATGGTCATATGTGAGTCCTGTTTATTTTTCATGCTGACTGAATAGTATATATAGGCATTGTATAGTTCTCCATGGTAACAGAACCTTTATATTTCCTTACTTGGCAGGTAAGGACCAAAAGCAAAAAAATATGTATTGTGGAAAAATAACTGTTGGAGTGGTTCCCAAAATTTTTCAGTTTGCGACACCCTTAGAGTCTTCATAATTTTTTCATGGCACCCCTCCAAAATAATTACCGTGCAGTCCCATTTTATAAGTAGTTGGGTAAAAATAGCGTAATAAGTATTTAGATCAGGACAGAAATACTTAGTAAGTTGCTTGCAAAAATAATACACACAAATCCAAGGGAAAAGAATATTTTTTTTATATTTTTTTCAATTATATTTCTGTCAAAGAATAATTTACAGCTAATACTAAGAGGAATAAGATCAAACAAAATGAAACAACAAAATGTACAAAAATCATTACAGTGTGCCCTTTCACGATCACACTGTTCCCCTTCATCCACACACTCTGTTCCCCTTCATCCACACACTCTGTTCCCCTTCATCCACACACTCTGCTCCCCTTCATCCACACATTCTGCCCCTTCATCCACACACTCTGTGCCCCTTCATCCACATACTCTGTTCCCTCCTTCATCCACACACTCTGTTCCCTCCTTCATCCACACACTCTGTGCCCCTTCATCCACACACTTTGTGCCCCTTCATCCACACATTCTGTTCCCTCCTTCATCCACACACTCTGTTCCCTCATTCATCCACACACTCTGTGCCACTTCATCTTCACTGTGTGCCCTCCTTCATCTACACACTCTGTGCCCCTTCATCCACACACTCTGTGCCCCTTCATCCACACACTCTGTGCCCTCCTTCATCCTCACTCTGTCCCTCTTTATCCTCAATCTGCCCCTCTTTATCCTTACACTGCCCCTCTTCATCCTCACTCTGCCTCCTCCTCCTTTTGCCCCTCCATTGCTGGTTCCTATCACCATTCCCCTCCGTTTCTATACTTACCATACTTGGCCTTCGTTCTTCTTTCTTCTCTTCTATCTTCTTACCTATCCGCCGGCACCCAGGACCCAGCATCCTCTCCTATAGTTTCTCACTGAATATGTCGGGCGTGATGACATCACCCCTGTGACAGCGCCACGGCACTTCTGGGAGCCGCGGTGCACACTTTGGAAACCACTGTGTTATGGGGTAAATTTACATTCTAAAAATGTATGAATGGAAGGTTCAAATGTAAAGGGTGTTAAAGTCAATACATGCATTGTAGTTAATGACGGGTAGCATTAGTTATCCACAGAGAGAAGGTCTCCCATGCTTTGCAGAAATGCAAATTACTTTGGTAGCAGCCATGTTGGTTTGTAACAGGAATGCTCATTGAAGAAAAGAAGAAAATATTGTTTTGTTAGCACTCAATGGGTATTGCAATATCCTCTATTTCATTACATTCCATCCAAGGGGATGCAGACAGATATTGCATAAAAAAGGTTTGCCATCCACAGCCATAATGAAATTTTTGTGGTCTTTACTTTTCTGTAGTTTACCGAATGACATGTTTAAGAGCCTGCAAACATAGAAGTTTCCTGTCCATGAAAACTCATGATCATCCTGGTTAAAAATAATGGGGTTCCTTTTATTCATTAATATTAGGGATGTGCACCGACGACTTTTAAGGTCTCGTGTATTGTGTTTTGGATCCGGATTTTCATTATTTTTGGGGTTCGGATTTGTCTCGCAAAACACTTGACAAAAGGTCTCGGTTCGGATTTAAGGTTTTGGATTCGGATTTTTTTTGAAAAAAAAATAAAACGTTTAAAAATGAAGTTTTTGGGCTTATTTTCACTCCTACGCTATTAATAACCTCAATAACATTCAATAACAAGCATTTCCACTAATTTACAGTGTATTCTGAACACCTCAAAATATAGTTATTAGTCCAAAACGTTGCAACGAGGTATCTTTCTGGACTGCGTAGTGGAGTGGTCCCCACAATATAATAAGAAAACCATCAACTGGTATAAATCGCACCGAATAAAATACCTGGACTGCGTAGAGGAGTGGGTCACCACAATATATATTAAAAACCCTGAACTTGTATGATTCGCACCAATAAATGTACCTGGACTGCTTAGAGGAGTGGGTCACCACAATATATATTAAAAACCCTGAACTTGTATGATTCGCACCATTAAATGTATCTGGACTGCGTAGAGGAGTGGGTCACCACAATATATATAATAAGAAAACCATCAACTTGTATGATTCGCAGCAATAAATGTACCTGGACTGCGTAGAAGAGTGGGTCACCACAATATATATTAAAAACCCTGAACTTGTATGATTCGCAGCAATAAATGTACCTGGACTGCGTAGAGGAGTGGGTCACCACAATATATATAATAAGAAAACCATCAACTTGTATGATTCGCACCAATAAATGTATCTGGACTGCGTAGAGGAGTGGGTCACCACAATATATATTAAAAACCCTGAACTTTTATGATTCGCACCAATAAATGTACCTGGACTGCGTAGAGGAGTGGGTCACCACAATATATATTAAAAACCCTGAACTTGTATGATTCGCAGCAATAAATGTATCTGGACTGCGTAGAGGAGTGGGTCACCACAATATATATAATAAGAAAAGACTCAAGCTTTCAAGTGTAGTGTTTATAAAATATAAACAACAATACAGTAGTTTTAGTCAGAGCACGTCAATACCTCTTGTTTTAAATTATGACAGGGCATTTTACTTTTGGTTTAATTTCTTGAATTTGTTTAAATTTGGTTTTACTTTTTGAACATGGCAAACGACTGTTGATTGGTCACATAATGCAAAAAAAAAAGTTCCAAGATGGAATTGTCCTTGGGCCCTCACACCCACCCTTATGTTGTTGAAATAGGACATGCACACTTTAACAAACCAATCATTTCAGCGACAGGGCCTACCAAACAACTTTGGCTGAAATGATTGGTTTGTTTGGGCCCCCACACCAAAAAAGCTATTCATCTCTCCCTGTACAGACTAAACAGGCTCTACTGAGGCAAGATGTAGTCCTCATCCTCAACCTCTGATTCCTCTCCCCCTACAGTGTGTACTTCCTCCTCATCACACATTATCAATTCGTCCCCGCTGGACTCCACAACCACAGGTCCCTCTGTAGTATCTGGAGGGCAGTGCTGTACTTCATTGAGGAATTGATTATTCATTTTTATAAACATCCTTTTTTCAACGTTATGAGGAAGCAACCTCCTTCGCCGCTCACTGACCAGGTTCCCCGCTGCACTAAAAACTCTTTCCGAGTACACACTGGAGGGGGGACAACTCAGGTAAAATAGAGCCAGTTTGTACAGGGGCTTCCAAACTGCCTTTTTTTCCTGCCAGTAACAATATGGACTGTCTGACATGTCTACTTGGATGGTGTCAGCAAAGTAATCATCCACAATTTTTTCTATTGTGACAGCATCCAATGCAGCGAGAGTAGACATGTCTGCAATGGTTGGCAGGTCCTTCAGTCCAGACCAGATGTTATCAGCATCCCCGCCAGCGCCTCTTTTGGGAAAACTGAGCTTTTTCCTCGCAGCCATAGATGTGGAAGAAAATGAGGGTGGAGCTGTTGGCATGTCACGGTCCTCTTCAGAGGACAATCTCCTGACCAGCAGGTCTTTGCACCGCTGTAGACTTGTGTCCGCCGGAAACAGAGACACAACATACGCTTTAAACCGAGGATCGAGCACGGTGGCCAGAATGTATTCCTCTGACTTTAAAAGAGTGACCACCCTCGGATCCTGGAAAAGCGTACGAAGGGCTACATCCACAAGAGCTACATGCTTGGTGTAATCGCAATGGCTTACCAGCTCCTCCCTCACTTTCTCCAGCTCCTTCTGCAACAGCCTGATCAGGGGAATGACCTGACTCAAGCTGGCAGTGTCGGAACTGACTTCTCGTGTGGCAAGTTCAAATGGCTGCAGAACCTTGCACAACACGGAAATCAGTCTCCACTGCGCTTGACTGAGGCGCATCCCCACTCCTTTGCCTATGTCGTAGGTGGCTGTGTAGGCCTGAATGGCCTTTTGCTGCTCCTCCATCCTCTGCAGCATATAGAGGGTGGAGTTCCAGCGCGTCACAACCTCTTGTTTGAGGTGATGGCAGGGCAGGTTCATGCTTTTTTGATGTGCCTCTAGTCTGCGGTAGGCACTGGCTGAATGCCGAAAGTGTCCAGCAATTTTGCGCGCCACCGCAAGCATCTCCTGCACACCCCTGTCACTCTTGAGGTAATGCTGCACCACCAAATTAATGGTGTGGGCAAAACATGGGACGTGCGGGAAATTGCCCATATTTAATGCCCGCACAATGATACTGGCATTGTCTGACACCACAAATCCCCATGAGAGTCTAAGTGGGGTAAGCCACTGGGAGATAATTTCCCTCAGTTTCTCTAATATGTTGTCAGCGTTGTGCCTCTTATTAAAGCCTGTAATACACAATGTTGCCTGCCTTTGCACGAGCAGCCATTTTGTAGATGCTGCTACTGATGCAGCTGTTGCTGTTGCTGCGGAAGGGGATGCATCTACCCAGTGGGCTGTCACAGTCATATAGTCCTTCGTTTGCCCAGAACCACTTGTCCACATGTCCGTGGTTAAGTGGACAGTGGGTACAACCGCATTTTTTAGAGCACTGAGGACACTTGATCGTACTTCTCTGTACATTTTTGGTATCGCCTGCCTAGTGAAGTGGAATCTCGACGGGATTTGGTACCGGGGACACAATACCTCCATCAACCCTCTAAATCCCACTCCACTGATGGCGGACACCGGACGCACGTCTAACACCAACATTGCAGTTACAGCCGCAGTTATACGCTTTGCAATAGGGTGACTACTATCGTATTTTGTGGTCATGGCAAACGACTGTTGGACGGTCAATTGTTTTGTGAAAGACTTAGCGGTCTTACGACTTCCCCTCTGGGAAGATGACCGACTAACAGCAGCAACAGCAGCAGTGGCAGTAGTAGGCGTACCGCTGCAGGATTCCTCGGATGAATCCCGTATTGAGGAGGACTCAGTCTGGCTGCTGACTTGGGCTGCAGGACTGAATCTGATGGAGATTGTGGAGGAAGTTGACGAGGAGGGTGTTGCTGGTGTGTATCCAACTGGACCACGGGATTTAGGTGTCCCTGTACCGATGAGGGTCCTAGCCCCAGTTCCTGAACTAACCACTGAACTATGAAGGTTATTCAGGTGACGTATAAGGGAGGATGTTCCTAGGTGGGCAAGATCCTTACCCCTGCTTATTTGAGCTTTACATAAGCTACATATGGCCATACATTGGTTGTCTGGATTTGGATAAAAATAACTCCAGACCGAAGAGGTGCATTTTTTGGTCTTCTGACCAGGCATGACGATGGGCTTTTTCATCCCATGGACATCAGCTGTTTCCCCCCCTGGTGCCTCACTTACAATAACCACATCACCATCCTCATCATCAAGTTCCTCCACAGCGCCAGCTACATCATCAATAGGCTCATCCCGAGCCACCTCTTCCCGTACAGTGATGGGAAGGTCAGGCTTGACAACCACAACACCCTTGGACTCGCCTTGAGGATTTGTGATAATTTCTCTTTAGAAGGCAGAGTTGTTTGCTGTTTTGTTGCTGACAGCATAACTCTCTTCAATTTTTTGTAGGGGGGGGAGGAGGAGGAGGGATAAGATCCGTGGGTGCAGCTGAACCACTAGTCATGAACACGGGCCAGGGCCTAAGCCGTTCCTTGCCACTCCGTGTCGTAAATGGCATATTGGCAACTTTACGTTTCTCCTCAGATGATTTTAAGTTTCTCTTTTTGCTACTTTTTCTTAACTTGGGCTTTTTGGATTTTACATGCCCGGTACTATGAGATTGGGCATCGGGCTTGGAAGACGACGTTGATGGCATTTCATCGTCTATGTCATGACTAGTGGCAGCAGCTTCAGCATTAGGAGGAAGTGGGTCTTGATCTTTCCCTACTTTATCCTCCAAATTTTTGGTCTCCATTATATGTAGCACAAGATACTGCAGAATGTGTGAACTTGGTAATATTGCAGTACCAATGGACTTATACTGCTGGATTGGTTTTGCAAATTTGGTTATAATTACTTTTTTTTTATTTATTTTTATTTTAATATTTTTTATAACTTTTTTTTGATTTTTTAAAAACTTGGGAATAATGGGGAAATAACTATGCCCTTAGAAGCACAGAGCACAGGACACAGCACCACTGGACTGAACAGGACACAGCACAGGACCCAGCAGCACTACTGACCTCAGAAGGACAGAGCACAGGACACAGCACCACTGGACTGAGCACAGCACAGCACAGCACAGCACTGAACAGCACGAGATATAGCAGGACAGAGGACCACCTAACACACCCTCCCTCTACCCTGATCAATGCCCGAGTGAAGATGGCGGCGACTAGCGGGGAATTTATAGGATCCGAGTATCGCGAGATCCGACAACGGGATTATGAGTCAGAGCCTCAGTTTCAGATTTGAATTTGGCGCCAATACCCGGATCTGTCTCGGATCCGACTCGGATCGGCAATGTTCGGGTGGGCTCGGATTTCATAAATCCGAGTGCGCTCATCTCTAATTAATATTAATACACACTACATTGTTAGAGATTGGGGGTAGACACTATGGTTTATTTTGCAAATGTAACCGCTGTCTGTAAGCATCTGCTATATACGGTAAACCATGTAGTATAATTAATATACATAGCACTAACGTACCCTGCAACTCCTGCTATCTTCAAGAGGGCGGTCAGTATGAGTCGTATGGCTGGTCCCTCCACTATGTCATCTTGTCAACATAATACAGTCAAGAAAGTAATTTGTGCCGCTCAGGTCAAATCTGATAACATGAAATTAGTGACAAGGGGGAGAGAGACCATCATAGACAAAGTAATTACTACGTCTGAAAATGGCAGGAGAGGAAGTTACTATATACACTCTACTAGAGGGTCTATTTAGCACATCTAACCATGAGTGAAAAAATGAAGCAAAACAATTTAGTCTTTCATTTTGTATATATATAACTGTTTATTGGGAGCACAACAGATAGCTTAAATTGTAATAAAGGTTTAGCTACAATGGACAAGAAAAGTTAACCACTATGCTTAAGGTTATGAGAACAACATACATAACAATAACTATAAAGATAAAATAGAGACTACAAACTACAGCCAGGGCTAGAGATGCCAGCTTTTTTTGGAGGTAGGATAACAACTGGGGTGGAGATAAAGAATGGTTAGGGTGATCAGTAACAGATCTTAGTAAAACATGGAGGTGTGCTTTAAGTCATTAAATTGAACAAGTCATGGCTAGGGCACAAGCGGGATTTGAATGCCACAGGTTTTCAGCTAGTAAACAGTCGTGTTCCACAAGTGTTCCTTTCCCTGGCACATAAAAGCTTTTTGCTTCCAAAGCACTTTATACAGCATCCTGAAAGCGCTTGTGTTTGATTGGATCAGCATTCTCCAAGGTTATGTACACCTGGCTCGCTCCTCTTCAGTCCATACTCAATGCTTCAGTGAGACTAATCTTCCTCTTTCGCTGGTTACATCTGTCTCTCTCTGTCAAGCACTCTGTCTAGCTCCCCCCTCCGTTACAGAATCATTTTCAAATTCCTCACCCTCACCTACAAAGACATCTCCAACTCCACTGCTCCTTGCGTATCCATACCGTAATGGACCCTATTACCTCCATGCTTCCCTCCAAATATTTGTCTTTTGCAGATGTCTTTAATAAAACATATGCTGAACAACTACCTCCTCATCGGGTATGGGATTGCCCCATCATCATCATCACTATTTATTTATATAGCGCCACAAATTCTGCAGCGCTGTACAGAGAACTCATGCACATCAGTCCCTGCCCCATTGGAGACAGTCTAAATTTCCTAACATACTGTCAAGTCTTTCACTAGAATTACCACTGATTGGTGTTGGCGCTACTAAGCTGGGAGGCGCGGAGTCTAACGCACCACCGGTGTTCACCAGGGACCCCCGCAAGGAGGTATGGACTTGCTGCGTGAAGTGCGCAGGTCGCGGTTCTCCCAGATAGTCACCAGTGCAATGGATGAAGCGTCAGACAGGCCGAGTCGAAACTAGAGAAGCGCAGTACCACGGAGAATAGACAAAGAGTAGTCAGGAACGGTCCAAGGGTCAATACCAGATTGGGCAGCGAAGTACAAATGGAGATCCGGAGGAGTAGTCAGAGAAGCCAAGAATATATATACCATAGAAGACATCAAGAACTGCAGGGAAGCTGGAGCAGGTTTGAACCAATACTCTGGCACCCTAATGGTGCCAGAGTTAGGTCTAAATAGTGTGAAGGAGGAAACGAGGGAGAGAGGTTTCCGGGGATCAGACTAAGCTGTTCGCCGGGCAAGCGTCTCGTTGCTAGGGAAACAAGCGGTGAATCGCGCATGCGCGCGCCGTGGGCGGAAGGGTGTCCCCTTGCGAGCTGCGGACAGAAGGCGTCCGTCTCCGGAACCCATGGGAGGTGCGGAGACGGCGCCTGACAGAATCCTCCCCCTCTTTCTTGTGGGTAGTACAAGAATCCTGCCAAAAGACGTGGGGCATGAATATTCTCCTCATAGACCCAAGACCTCTCTTCTGGGCCGTAACCCTTCCAATGGATCAGCAATTGGCGTCTCCCTCGAGAGATACGAGATTTTAAAATGTGTTCCACCAGAAATTTTTCACCCCGTTTGGTCCTAACTGGAGGAAGTGGAGGGGATTTGTTGGAGAACTCGTTGAGAACGAGTGTTTTTAACAGGGAGATATGGAACGTGTTGTATATCCGAAGAGAAGCCGGTAGATGAAGTCTGTAGGTGAGATGGAAAAAGGCCCAATATAGCGTGGGGCCAACTTCATGGTGGGAATCTTGAGCCTAAAGTTGCGGGTAGCTAACCACACTTTGGGCTAGATTTACTAAGCTGCGGGTTTGAAAAAGTGGGGATGTTGCCTATAGCAACCAATCAGATTCTAGCTTTCATTTTGTAGAAGGTACTAAATAAATGAAAGCTAAAATCTGATTGGTTTCTATAGGCAACATCCCCACTTTTTCAAACCCGCAGCTTAGTAAATCTAGCCCTTTGTCTCCTACCCGAAGAACTGGAAGGTTCCTTTTATGCAGATCAGAAAAGCGTTTATAATGATCCGAGGACTGTAGTAGCTTGGAACGTACTTGAGACCAAATTTGTGAAAAATTGCGAACCGTACTCTGTGCGGCAGGTACCGAGGAATCGGAGGGATTGGAAAAAGGTGGGGAGAATAGGATGTCTACTGTAGATGGTAAAGAAGGGGGAGTTGCCCGTAGATTCATGCTGGTGGTTAATATGAGTAAACTCCGCCCAGGGTAAAAGCTCACTCCAAGAAGATTGCTGATCCGAACAATAGCACCTAAGGAACGCCTCCAGGTCCTGATTAGTCCGCTCAGTCTGAACATTGGTTTGCGGATGGCACCCGGAGGAGAATTTTACACTGATACCAAGCTGTTTGCAAAAGGACCACCAAAATTGGGAGACAAACTGGACTCCGCGATCAGAAATGATGTCCTTCGGACAGCCATGGAGGTGGAAAATCTCTCGGATGAAGAGAAGTGCTAATTGGGAAGCAGGTAGTCCTTTGAGGGGAACGAAGTAAGCTCATTTTGAAAAGCGGTCTACCACCATCCAGATGGTATTGAAACCATGGCTAGCAGAAAGATCTGTGATAAAGTCCATGCTAATGCTAAGCCATGGAAGGTCCGGAATCAGAAGAGGATGGAGAAGACCAGCAGGAGATCTCCTAGGAATCTTAAGTCGGGCGCAGACCTCACAGGTACGAATGTATCTTTGGACATCGGAGGGCAACCAATATAGACAAGACAAGAGGGCAACCGTCTTCTTAACCCCAGCATGACTAGGGAATATGGCGTTATGAGCCCATCTCAGAAGTTTAATGCGCAGATGTTCTTCCACAAAAGAGCGACCAGAAGGAGGAGTCTTGAGAGAAGAGATAGTCATTGCTAGAATCATGGAAGGGTTAATGATGGGTTTGGCAACCATGGGTAATGAGGCGTCTGAGGAATCAAATGAGCTAGATAATGCATCGCCATGAAGATTCTTAGTACCGGTCCGGAAGGTTAATATCAGATGGAATCTGTTAAAGAATAGCGACCAGCGGGCCTGGAGGGGGTTCAGGCACTATGCAGACTGCAAGTAGGTGAGATTATTATGATCAGTAAATACCGTGATAGGAAAGCGTGCACCTTCTGACAAGTAGAGTCATTTCTCTAAGGTAGTCTTGATGGCAAGAAGTTCTTTATCACCAATCCCATAATTGGCCTCACTGGCAGAGAACCTTTTGGAAAGGAAACCGCAAGGAGTGGGAATGCCTGCAGAATTCTTCTGAGACAGGATGGCTCCAATTCCAACAGAGGATGCATCGACTTTCAAAAAGAAAGGTTTGTTCTGGTCAGGTTGGGACAAGACGGGTGCCTCTTTAATGGCTAGAAATGCTTGTACTGCCTCTGGAGGCCAGGATTTCGACAGACCACCCTTCCGGGTAAGGAGAGTAATGGGAGAGATGAGCGTGTAAAACCCCTTGATGAATTGACGATAATAATTGGTAAAGCCAATAAAACGTTGGGTGGCTTTGAGGCCGGAAAGCTGAGGACAATTACGAATAGCCTCCAATTTGCTGGGATCCATCTGAAGGCCGGTACCCGAGACTAGATATCCCAGGAAGGGTACCTGAGAACAATTGAAGAGGCACTTCTCCAAGTTTACAGAATAGCTGATTATTGCACAAACGAGAAATGACTTCTTTAACATGCAGAAGGTGAGTAGTAAGGTCTCGTGGAAAAATCAGAATGTCATCTAGATAGATTACCACCGACTGATAAAGTGAATCTCTAAACATCTCGCTAACAAAGTCCTGAAAAACAGCTGGAGCGTTACAAAGCCCAAAAGGCATCACCAGGTATTCATAATGACCATCTCTGGTATCCAGCGGTATTAAATGCGGTTTTCCACTCGTCTCCCTTTCGAATTCTAATCAAATTGTACACCCCTCTGAGATCCAACTTGGTAAGTATTTGTGCCCCACGAATGCGATCAAAGAGTTCCAAAAACAGGGGAAGGGGATAATGGTTCTTAACTGTGATGGCATTTAATCTCCGGTAGTCAATGCATGGTCTAAGAGAGCCGTCCTTTTTCTGTCACACGCCGGTCCCATAGCTGCTAGGTACTGGCGTTGTGACTTGCTCTTTAAGACCTATGTTGGTGCTTGCTTTCGCTTCAGAGTCTCTACCGGTCCATAGGTGTTTCTCATTATATTGATTGGGACCTCCTTCTGAAGCCTATTAGTCCTAGAGGACTATTTCAAGTTCCCGTCATCATGAACTCATTGTCTGATCTTCGTGTTACTCACACTGCCGTGGGTTCTGACTGCATATCGGGCCTTTTGCCTATCTGCTGGATACTATCGGTGGCCGAAGTTACCTGTCATCATTGCTCTCCATCGGCTCCGCTGTATGCCAGTTCGTGGTTCATCTACAAGCTGAAGTTACGTGGTGTTATTCATCTGCACACAGAACTATTCGTGAGTTGTCTGCTACACCTGTGCTCATGTTGATTGGCTCCAGTACTATTCTACTCGGCTGTCTATGTTGTGGTATGCTATGTTGAACTATAATCAAGTTCTCTTGTCATCTGTGGTTCTATGTCTGGCACGGCTATTATTATTCTGCTGATTATTATTTGCTGGACTGTTAATATGAATATACTGCTAAGCCGGGAGCCTCTACTTCAATACAAGTTGTGTGCATTACCAGCTGTCGTCTAATTGTGATGAACTCTTGCTTACCTGTTAACCGGATCTCCTGTGACCTGTAGTTCTACGCTCAGTTTGGATTTCGTTATCACGCTGTACTTCTAGGCAACACCTTCCTACATATGTATGGCCCACATATAGGGACTCTCATTGTTTAGAGTAGGACCATCCTATATGCAAAAGCGCCTTGGCGTGGCAGGATGGCTTAAACATACATTTGCAAATGTGTGCAACAAAGACTTTTGCATTTTTATCTACAGTAGAAATGGCAGATCTGTTGCTGGCTATAGCAGTGTGCTGGGGAAAAAATGTTGTGTGTAGTTTCCTTGCAGGATAACCCCACCCTTTCAGCACCTGTTATGGCCTATAAATTGATTTGAGCAGCTTCCACTTTTGTATTTGTCTGAGAGGCATGTTGGTGTCAGTAGCTGAGGGGGAGTGCTGACATTGGATTGCTATTTGGAGGCTTCAGGGGTACCTCTTTGGTAAGTTAGCTCTCAATTTAAAAACACATATGTATGGCCCACATATAGGGACTCTCATTGTTTAGAGTAGGACCATCCTATATGCAAAAGCGCCTTGGCGTGGCAGGATGGCTTAAACATACATTTGCAAATGTGTGCAACAAAGACTTTTGCATTTTTATCTACAGTAGAAATGGCAGATCTGTTGCTGGCTATAGCAGTGTGCTGGGGAAAAAATGTTGTGTGTAGTTTCCTTGCAGGATAACCCCACCCTTTCAGCACCTGTTATGGCCTATAAATTGATTTGAGCAGCTTCCACTTTTGTATTTGTCTGAGAGGCATGTTGGTGTCAGTAGCTGAGGGGGAGTGCTGACATTGGATTGCTATTTGGAGGCTTCTGGGGTACCTCTTTGGTAAGTTAGCTCTCAATTTAAAAACACATATGTATGGCCCACATATAGGGACTCTCATTGTTTAGAGTAGGACCATCCTATATGCACAAGCGCCTTGGCGTGGCAGGATGGCTTAAACATACATTTGCAAATGTGTGCAACAAAGACTTTTGCATTTTTATCTACAGTAGAAATGGCAGATCTGTTGCTGGCTATAGCAGTGTGCTGGGGAAAAAATGTTGTGTGTAGTTTCCTTGCAGGATAACCCCACCCTTTCAGCACCTGTTATGGCCTATAAATTGATTTGAGCAGCTTCCACTTTTGTATTTGTCTGAGAGGCATGTTGGTGTCAGTAGCTGAGGGGGAGTGCTGACATTGGATTGCTATTTGGAGGCTTCTGGGGTACCTCTTTGGTAAGTTAGCTCTCAATTTAAAAACACATATGTATGGCCCACATATAGGGACTCTCATTGTTTAGAGTAGGACCATCCTATATGCAAAAGCGCCTTGGCGTGGCAGGATGGCTTAAACATACATTTGCAAATGTGTGCAACAAAGACTTTTGCATTTTTATCTACAGTAGAAATGGCAGATCTGTTGCTGGCTATAGCAGTGTGCTGGGGAAAAAATGTTGTGTGTAGTTTCCTTGCAGGATAACCCCACCCTTTCAGCACCTGTTATGGCCTATAAATTGATTTGAGCAGCTTCCACTTTTGTACCTTCCTACTTATTCAAGTTCCTGGATGTCATATAACTGTCACAGACGTGACCTTAGTACCTGCAAGTATTGGCACTACTACACCAGGAGGCACGGAGTCTAACACGCTGCTGGTATTCACCAGGGACCCCCGCAAGGAAGTTTGGACTTAGCGGCAACGACGTGCAAGTCGCGGCCCCCACAGGTAGTTACTTGCCTGCGCACCGCATCGCCGGAAGACGCTTCCCTGTTGCTTAGCAACGGGGCGCTCTGAAGACGGACGTCCGTCCCTGCCCGAGGAAGAGGCGCAGGGACGGCGTCTGACAGTACCCCTCTCCTTACAATTAGGGAAATCACTAGGTACAGAACGATGTTTAAGGAAGTCTGCCAGTAATCTAGGGGCATGTAAATCTTCTTTAAAGACCCAAGATCTCTCCTCCAGGCCAAAGCCTCTCCAGTGTACTAGATATTGAAAACGACCTCGAACTTTGCGTTCAGCAAGAACTTGGCTAATCTCATATTCATTGCCCATAGTAGTGGGAATGGCCTGAGGAACAGTAGAGGTATGAACAAATTTGTTTAGGACCAGCGGTTTGAGGAGGGAAATATGGAAGGTGTTATGAATCTTCATCTCAGGAGGAAGTTGGAGTCAAACCGTAACTGGATTAATTACTTGAGTCACTGGAAAAGGTCCAATAAAACGAGGTGCAAGTTTCATGGAATGAACCCGTAATTTTAGATTCCGGGTGGACAGCCACACTTTGTCCCCCACTTGGAGAGCCGGCACAACTCTTCTACGATGATCAGCGTAAGATTTATAATGCCATCCGGATTTCAGAAGGTTCTCTTTGGTGGTAGCCCATAACTTAGCCATAACTTGAGTCATGGCATGGGCGGCAGGAACCGTGGAGGAAGTGGAAGAGAACGTGGGGAGAGTAGGATGAGTCCCATACACAGTAAAGAAAGGAGAAAAACCAGAAGAAGAATGGACATGATTGTTGTGTGTGAACTCGGCCCAAGGTAGCAGAAGACTCCAATTAGACTGGTTATGAGATAAAAAACAGCCAAGGAAAGCCTCTAGATCTTGGTTTACTTGCTCCGTCTGGCCGTTCGTCTGGGGATGATATCCAGAGAAGAACTTGAGACCAATACCTATATCCTTGCAGAAGGCTCTCCAGAAGCGAGACACGAACTGGACGCCTCGGTCAGATATTATTTCCAGAGGACAACCGTGGAGACGAAAGATTTCTTTAATGAAGACTTGTGCTAATTTAGATGCAGATGGAAGGCCTTTTAGAGGAACGAAATGGGCCATTTTAGAAAACCGGTCTACTGTGACCCAAATGGTGTTAAAGCCACTACTGGGTGGCAAATCAGTAATAAAATCCATCGAGATGGTGGACCATGGACGATCAGGGATAAGAAGAGGCTGTAACAGTCCAGCGGGAGATTGTCTAGGCACTTTATTCTGGGCACAAATAGAGCATGAGGCTACAAACTCTCGAACATCCGTACGGGCAGTTGGCCACCAGTAATGTTGAGATAACAGCGAGAGAGTCTTCTCAGTACCAGTATGACCAGCAAACCTAGAGGCATGAGCCCAACGTAACGCCTTTAAGCGTAGATGCGGTTCTAGGAAAGAGCAGCCCACAGGAGGAGTACAGGTGATGGCCACAATACAGAAGGGTTCAAACACTGGTGGAGGTACAGTAGTGGGTGAAGAATCGGAGACATCAAAAGAGCGGGTGAGGGCATCAGCTTTGGAATTGAGATAACCAGCACGATAAGTAAGAATGAGATTAAAGCGGGCAAAAAATGAGGACCATCTGGCTTGCCGGGGATTTAGACACCGAGCATCCCGGAGATAGATGAGGTTCTTGTGGTCGGTAAATACAGTAACTGGATGACGAGCCCCCTCCAGAAGATGACGCCATTCTTCAAGCGCAGACTTGACCGCCAATAACTCTTTATCTTCAATACCGTAGATAGATTCGGAGGCAGTGAATCACCTAGAAAAGAACCCACATGGCAGTAGTCCCCCTGAAATGGATTCTTGTGAAAGAACTGCTCCGACTCCTACCGCAGAAGCATCCACTTCAACCAGGAATGGTTTATCTTGATCCGGTTGAACAAGCACAGAGGCGGAAGAAAAGGCTTTCTTGAGTGCTTCGAAGGCGTCGATGGCCTCTGTGGACCAAACATGAGGATTAACAGTTTTCTTAGTCAGAGCGGTAATTGGTGCGATGATAGAAGAAAACTGTGGAATGAACTGCCGGTAATAGTTGGCGAAGCCAATGAATCTGGGTAGCTTTCAGACCCATAGGTCTAGGCCATTTGAGGATGGCGGATAACTTGACTGGATCCATCTGTAGACCGGCCCCTGACACGATGTAGCCCAAGAAGGGAATCTGTGGCTTCTCAAATACACATTTCTCAAGTTTACAGTACAACTTATTGGCTCGTAGACGAGACAGGACCTCTTTTACATGATCACGATGACTGGCCAAGTCTGAAGAAAAGATTAAGATGTCATCCAGATAAGCTACTACAGAGATGTAGAGAAGGTCTTGAAAAATCTCGTTAATAAAAGATTGAAAGACAGCGGGGGCATTGCACAACCCGAAGGGCATTACTAGGTATTCAAAGTGGCCCTCTTTAGAACAAAATGCAGTCTTCCATTCGTCTCCAGAGCGTATACGGATGAGGTTATACGCCCCCCGCAGGTCTAGTTTAGTAAAGACCATAGATCCAGCGATTCTATGAAAGAGCTCAGAGATGAGTGGTAACGGGTATCTGTTCTTTATGGTGATGGCATTCAATCGCCGGTAGTCAATACACGGCCGTAGGGAACCGTCTTTCTTTTTGACGAAGAAAAATCCTGCGCCCGCGGGAGAGGAGGACTTCCTGATAAAGCCACGCTGAAGATTCTCAGAGATATAGGTGGTCATAGCAGTGTTCTCGGGGAGCGATAGGGGATAGATTCTGCCCTTAGGAAGTGGTTTATCAGGTAGTAATTCAATGGAACAGTCCCAGGGCCGATGAGGAGGCAGGATCTCAGCTGCAGCTTTGCAGAACACATCTTGATAGGCAATATATGAAGGTGGTAATTCAATGTGAGGAGATATCAGATGACAAGGAAGAGAGGTCTGGCCTGGTTTTAGACCAGACAAACAGGACTTAAAACATTGCGAGCCCCAAGAAGTAACCATCGCACGTTTCCAATCAAATTGGGGTGAGTGAAGCTTGAGCCAAGGCAATCCTAGAATGACAGTGTTGACAGAACGAGGAAGAACCAGGAACTCGATGACTTCAGAATGTAGCACCCCTACCGTCAGCCGAACAGGAGCGCAGATGTGAGAAATGGACCCGTTGGAGATCCGATTCCCATCTACCGTGGTGAGGAATAACGGCTGAGGCAATTTAATAGTAGCTAATTGGAGTTGCGATGCCAGAGTGGCGGAGATGAAATTTCCGGCAGAGCCGGAATCCACAAAGGCTAAGGTCTCAAAGGGTCCGACAGATGTATGCAAGGAGATAGGCATGAAATGGTGTAGGGAGTAATAACTCCAACTCCTAAATCGGCCTCCCTTCCACCGATTAGGAGGGGGCGTTTCCCGGTCTCTTGGTACAAGATGAAATGGTATGACCAGGATCTCCACAATACAGACATAGGTTTTGCTTGAAGCGTCGTTGACGTTCCTCGGCAGAGAGTCGGGAACAGCCGATTTGCATCGGTTCTTCTTAATGAACCGGGTTTTGAAACATGGGAGCAAGGCGAGTAGAGGACCATCTGGAAGTGGCACGTTCCTGAGTATGCTCACGGAAACGTAGATCAATGCGATTGCATAGAGAGATCAGGGAATCCAAATCAGCGGGAAGCTCACGAGAGGTTAACTCATCTTTAACTCGGTCTGACAGTCCTTGCCAAAAGGCTACTAGCAAAGCTTCGTTATTCCAACTGAGCTCAGAGGACAGAGTGCGGAACTGTATTGCATACTGCCCGACGGTCTGGGATCCTTGGCGGAGGTTAAGGAGACTGGAGGCAGCTGAGGAGATGCGTCCAGGCTCATCAAAAACCTTGCGGAAGGTTTCAATAAAGGTGGTGACGTTGGACAGCATAGGGTCATCTCGCTCCCACAGGGGGGAGGCCCAAGCGAGGGCCTGTCCAGATAATAAGGACATAATAAATGGCACCCTAATGCGTTCAGAGGAAAAAGATGCAGGATGACACTTGAAGTGGATGAGACACTGATTAAGGAATCCTCTGCATTTTTTAGGCTCTCCGTCAAATTTGTCCGGTGGAGAGAGTCTCAGGGCTGCTGAGGAAACCACTGCAGGGGAGGAGGAGGTGGCGGCGCCAGCCGCGGTAGTCACGGGAACATTTTGAGCAGAAGTCATGGAGGCCTGGAGGGTCTCAAGGCGAGTTGTGACTCCTTGGATACAATGAAGTAACTGTGCCTGCTCCGCTTCTTGTTTCTCCACCCTATGAGCCAGGTGGAGTAGAAGGTCACGTGCAGAGGGTTCATTAACTGAGTCGGTTGACATGGCCAGAGCAAACTGTCACAGACGTGACCTTAGTACCTGCAAGTATTGGCACTACTACACCAGGAGGCGCAGAGTCTAACACACCGCTGGTATTCACCAGGGACCCCCGCAAGGAAGTTTGGACTTAGCGGCAACGACGTGCAGGTCGCGGCCCCCACAGGTAGTTACTTGCGAGATATAGAAAAATCCGTAGTCAAACTGGCAGAGTCAGGAACCAACCGGGCAGATGAGGTACCGAATCAGGAGACAGAGAATGGTCAGCAGGCCGAGGTCAAAACCAGAATATCAGGATGGAACAAAGGCAGAATCCGAAAGCGAGGTCAGGAAGCCGGGTCAAACACTGGAGTCAAGACAAGATAATACTAATGCAGGAACGCTGGAGACTAGGTAAACCAGTTGCTCTGGCACCCTAATGGTGTCAGAGCAGGCTTTAAATAGAAAGCAGTAACTCCTCATTGGTGGGCAGTGGATCGGCGGTCAGCTGTTCTGACCGCTGACAGGAAACTGGAAAGCGCGTCCCGTTGCTATGGCGACGGGCGCGCCTGCGCACCGCGTCGCCGGAAGACGCGTCCCCGTTGCTTAGCAACAGGGCGCTCTGAAGACGGACATCCGTCCCTGCCCAAGGAGGAGGCGCAGGGACGGCGTCTGACAATAACGTTCTTTGTTCCGCTATATGAACTATTGTGATACCTATAACCACCTGCTAAAGTGAATCATATTATACGTTTGGATCAGCCAAGTCTACATACTATTCTCATCAGACTTTTAGCTGTGTCAGTGGTTCACCTTCATCTGCTGTGTGTTTTGTGTGGGATCCAAGTGTTCTATTACCATCTAGCGTTGAACTGTTATATTGTCTATTTCATATGCTGTTGCCATTGGTTACCAACTGAAGTGCATCTGTGATTACGATTGTATTTTACTATAACTGCTGTTGTATCTTCTATCAATATATCAAGTTGCAACACACTACCATCGTTTGTGTGATTGTTCCTTTTGATGCTCTCAAGTTAAGAACTTCAATTCCACTGTGTCCTGTCTCCACCACCCTCTACTATCACCACCTAACTAGAGGCTGGGGTTCCATAATTATCCTTAGCCGTGACATTTTCTTTACAAAAAAGGGGGCGATGATTTTCTGATAAATCCTCTGTTCAGGTTCTCGGAAACGTATTCGGATATGGCCTGTGTCTCAGGTAAGGATAGGAGATACACCCTGCCTCTAGGAATGTTCTTTCCAGGTATGAGGTCGATAGGGCAATCCTAAGGTCGATGAGGAGGAAGGACTTCAGAAGAGGTTTTAGAGAAAACATCAGCAAAACCAGAGTAGGCTTCAGGAAGACCAACCAGGGAGGATGTGCAGAAGCAGGGCAGCTTGGGTCTCAAGGGGGAAACCGATCTCATACACCTCTTGGTACAGGAGGGACTCCAGCGGGACTTGCGCTTGCTGCCAGTCAAATTGTGGAGAAGGAAGTCTTAACCAGGATAACCCCAGGATGATGGGGTTAATCGACTGAGGTAAAACCAAGAAACTTATAGACTTGGAATGGAGCGCTTCTACCTCCATCTGGAGCGGAGAGGTGGAGAGAGAAATAGAGCCGTTGGAGACTCTATTCCCGTTAACAGCGGTGAGAATCAAATGTTGGGATAATGGTACCGTATTTAGACGGAGTTTGGACACCACTCTGGAAGAAATGAAGTTCCCTGCGGACCCCAAGTCCACGAAGGCCCAGGTAGTATATGGACCACTGGTAGAAAGCAAGTTAACTGACATCAAAAACTCCAATCCCCATCATATTTCTCGGGAGGAGGGATGCGAAGGCCTCTGACGGCTACGGTGCTGGAAGAAATGGTAGGAGCCGAGGTAGTGGAGGATGTGGCAGCCGTGGTACGAGTAGGTAATGAGCCCTGAAGAGAATCCAGGCAGGAGATGACTCCCTGAATGCATTGCAGCAATTGGGCCTGGTTGGATACTTGCCGTTCCACTCTTTGAGCTAGATGTAGTAATAATTTGCAAGCCGAAGGTTCGTCCAGTCCGCTCACGGCCTGAGTATTCTGTCACGTCTATCACTAGAATTACCACTGACTGGTGTTGGCGCTATTAAGCTGGGAGGCGCGGAGTCTAATGCACCACCGGTGTTCACCAGGGACCCCCGCAAGGAGGTGCACAGGTCGCGGTTCTCCCAGATAGTCACCAGTGCAATGGATGAAGCATCAGACAGGCCGAGTCGAAACAAGAGAAGTGCAGTACCACGGAGAATAGACAAAGAGTAGTCAGGAACGGTCCAATGGTCAATACCAGAACGGGCAGCGAAGTACAAAGGGGGGATCCGGAGGAGTTGTCAGACAAGCCAAGAATATATATATCACAGGAGACAACAAGAACTGCAGGGAAGCTGGAGCAGGTTTGAATTAATACTCTGGCACCCTTATGGTGCCAGAGTGAGGTTTAAATAGTGTGAAGTAGGAAATGAGGGAGAGAGGTTTCTGGCGATCAGACTCAGCTGATCGTCGGGCAAGCGTCCCGGTTCTAGGCAACCAAGTGGCGAATCGAGCTGTCGTGCACGCAGTGGGCAGAAGGGCGTCCCGGAGCTGCAGACAGAAGGCATCCGTCTCCGGCACCCATGGGAGATGCGGAGACGGCGCCTGACACATACATACACAGACAGAGAGAGAAAGAGACTAGGGTCAATTTGATAGCAGCCAATTAACCTATTAGTATGTTTTTGGAGTGTGGGAATAAACCGGAGCACCCTGAGGAAACCCACGCAAACACTGGGAGAACATGCAAACTTCGAGAATTAAACTCATGTCCCTAGTACTGTGAGGCAAAAGTGTTAGCCACTAAGCCACCATGCTGCCCCATCGATCTATTACCTGGGAAAATTCCTCCTAGAGGCAGAGTCTACCCTCTTTCCTTGCCTTTAACTGAGGCCACCGCCTTATACATCAAGGAGAATTTACAGCAGGTTTTATTAGGCCCTCCACTTCTCCAGCTGGAGATGGTTTCTTCTTTGTGAAGAGAAAAGATGATACTCTGCACCCTTGCATTGACTACAGAGGCCTAAATTCCATTACGATCAAAACCTATATCCCATTCCACTAATAACCAAGCTATTTGATCGTATCAAAGGTGCCCAAATTTTCACCAAATTGGACCTTGGTGGGGCCTATAACCTCATCAGGATACGAGCCGGGGACGAGTGGAAGACTGCATTCTACACACGGGATGGCCACTACGAATACCTAGTGATACCTTTCGGACTCTGTAATGCTCCAGCAGTGTTTCAGAGCTATGTCAATGAGATCTTCCGTGATCTATTGTATTCCTTCATGGTGGTGTACTTTGGCGACATCTTAATCTTCTCAAGGGATCTCCTGTCTCATTGCCTGCATGTTGCCAAAGTCCTCTCTTGACTTCGTAAGAACCAGTTATATTGCAAACTGGAGAAATGTTCTTTCGAAGCTCGCAGGCTACCCTTTCTTGGGTACATGTCTCTGGATCAGGACTTCAGATGGATCCTGAAAAGGTTCAGGCTATCATTGAATGGCCTCGCCCTAACACCCTCAAGACCATTCAACGATTTCTTGGATTTGCCAACTACTACAGACTCTTTATTTCGGGATATTCTAACATCGTGGCCCCTTTAATTGCTCTCACTAGGAAATGAGCCGAAATCCATCAGTGGTCACCAGCAGAGCCGTAACTTAGAATTCTAGCGCCTGGGGCGGGAAAGACAAATGCCGCCCCCCTAGCACTCAATTTTAACCAAATGAACCTAAAATATTCCTAAATTGCGCCCCACTTCAGCGTTGCACCCTGGGCAATCGCACCTATCGCACAGCCCTAGTTACGGCCCTGGTCACCAGAGGCTGTCGAGGCCTTCTCCTTCCTCAAGGAAGCCTTTTCCTCCACTCCTATCCTAAAACAACCTGATCTGCCCCTCCCTTTTCTTGTTGAAGTTGATGCTTCTACGATTGGAGTTGGAGCAGTTCGGTCTCAGAAATCCAGTCAAGGAAAATGTCATCCTTGTGCTTTCTATTCTCGGAAATCTCTACCTGTTGAGAGTTACTACACCATAGGTGACAAGGAGCTGCTAGCTATTAAATTAGCCTTATGCGAATGGTGCTATCTTCTGGAGGGGGCTTGTCACCCGGTCACAGTATTCACAGATCATAAAAACCTTCTCTAGTCTGCTCAGTGCCTAAACCCCCGTCAAGCACAGTGGTCATTGTTCTTCTCACGTTTCGATCTTCATGTGACCTTCAAACCAGGGCTTAAAAATAAAAAAGCAGATGCCTTGTCTCGAGCCTTTGAGAATGCTGAACCTGAGGATTCCCTTGAACGTCCCATCTTGGACCCTAAATGCCTCCAAGCGACTACGCTGTCTACTCCTCCTCCGGGGAAACCTTTGTCCCTCCCTATTTGCAGAAAGGACTTCTAACATGGTTCCATGCTTCATCTTTTTCTGGACATCTAGGGACTCGTAAGACCTGTGAATTGATTTCTCGTCAGTACTGGTTTCCTAAATACCAGTCCGAAATTGTAGCCGCTTGCACTGTGTGTGCCCAACACAAATCTCCTCGTCAGCCTCCACTGGGTCTTCTCCATCTCCTTCTGTTGCCTACTAAACCATGGACTCATATATCCATGTATTTCATCATGGACTTACCCACTAGCAAAAAATGTAACACCATCTGGGTGATTGTGGACCGATTTTCTAAGATGACACATTTCGTCCCCTTGATTGGCTTACCCTCTTCAGCAGTATTGGCACAACACTTCGTTAAAGAAATCTTTAGTTTACATGGCTGCCCCATGGAGTCTCTGATCGCGGAGTCCAATTCGTATCAAAATTCTGAAAATCTCTGTGTCATCTCCTGGGCACCCGCCTAAAATTTTCCTCCTCCTACCATCCTCAAACCAACGGCCAAACAGAGAGGGTTAATCAAGATCTGAAAACATTTCTCAGGATCTTTTCCTCTGCTATTTAGGACAATTGGGTTGATATTATCACGCGCCGGGTGTTCAGGCAGCGCACCTGGCACCCGGCAGACTTACCTGTCATCGGCGCTCCGCTTCCCGCTGGGCGCCGCCATCTTGGATTCGCAGACCCGGCGATTACACTAATTCCCCTGCTCACTGCTGATTGGCCCTTCTCCCTGGTGGCAAGTTTAAAAGGCACCTCCTCTCTATCTTCAGTGCCTGTTCTTTGAGTTACCTCCTGATAAAAGAAGTGGCTTCCTGTTACTTTCCAGCTATTTACCTCCATTCTGGACTGCAGAGCTGACGCTCATCTTCGGACATCTCCACTACATTTGTCTTCAGAGCTGACGCTCATTCTCCTGAACTTTCACCACATAGTGGTCTGCAGAGCTGACGCTCACTCTACTGAACTCTCCGCTACATAGTGGCCTGCAGAGCTGACGCTCATCTGCGGACAACTCCTCTACATTTGCCTTTAGAGCTGATGCTCATTCTCCTGAACCTTACACCACATAGTGGTTTACAGAGTTACACCGATCTGCATTATCTTCATTGCCATTACTTATTGTGTTGACTATCCTTCCTACGGTACTACTGCCTGTAGTCTTCCCAGGGACTTCTGTACAGTGCTCTAGTAGGGACCGCGACCTGCGAGGTAGACGTAGCTAAGCCCATACCGCTTTGTGGCAGTTCCTGGTGAACACCGTCTCCTCGTTAGACTCCGCGCCCTGTTGGAGTAGTGCCAAACTGTTCGAATCTCTTGGTTTCGCTACATCTGCCGAGTCTCCTCGTAAGAACTGTGACAGATATGTTGCAATGGGCCGAATTTGTTCACAATAACGCCTTTCTTGAATCCATTTCTGCCTCTCCGTTCTTTATTGTATGTGGAGGACAACCTCTCATTCCAGAATTCTCAGCCCTACCACCCACCCAGGTCCCTGCAGTTAACAATCTACGTAAGGAATTCCTTTCTACATGGTCTCAGGTGCGAAGGGCGTTAAAAAAATCCTCTACTCTCTATAAGCTTTTTGCTGACAAGAAGCGCAGGGCTGTTCCTCCCCTGAAAGTTGGAGACAGAGTATGGCTTTCTACCAAGAACATCTGGCTGAAAGTGCCATGTATGAAATTTGCTCTCTGGTACATCGGTCCATACAAGATTTCTCGGGTAATCACCCCCGTTTGTTTCAAGCTTCAGCTACCTTCTGCTGTTCGCATTTCTAATGCTTTCCACATTTCTCTATTAAGACCTCTCATCATCAATCGCTTCTAATCTCATGTGACTCCGTCTCGCCCTCCTGAGCTTCAGCAATCTAATGAATTTGAGATCAAACAGATTCTGGATTCCAAGAAGTGTAAGGGCGGTATCAAATACCTTGTGGACTGGAAGGGCTTCGATCCTGAGGAGCGGTCTTGGGTGTGTTCCTCTGACGTCAAAGCACCATTATTATTTAAGAAATATCATTCTAAATTTCCCAAGAAATCTGGTCCTAGGTGTTCGGTGACCACCTTTAAAGGGGGAGGTACTGTCACACGCCGCTCACCCACGGCTGCCACCCGGTAACCTGAATATCATTAATTCCTCATTTCCTGCTTCTTCCCCGGCTGTCAGGCCAGCAATCAGCTCTGCACATGCGCAGGTAATCATCTTACCTGTGTTCACCTGTCCCGCTCATCCACTGGTTACCTCTCATTTATAAGGCTCCTCCCAGCACCTCTCATTGCTGGTTCTTCTCGTCAGACTCCTGGCCTGGAAGCAGCTCATGCACTCTGCTGTTGCAACTCACATATTACGTGCTCCACTTGTTAGTGGTAACTACTGCAGATCATCGCTACCTTCTTTCCAAGTGTGCTGCTGCAAATGACCTACTCATTTGTGGCTATCTAGTGCCTACATTCTTCTCTGTACTAGGTTCTCTATCACTGCTCATTGGGAACTCCCCTAGAGGGCTGTGACCTGCAGGGTGGAAGCTGCCAAGCCCAAATTCCTTTGCGGGAACCTCTGGTGAAAACCTTTCACTCTGGTTGAAGTACCATCAATCAGGCAGAACAGAAGGATCCCACTCATCCTAGTGAATCCTGACACAGGACTTGGTGTCAGATCCATTAATCCATCTTATTGCCAACTGCCGCAACTGGTTAGCAAATTCCTCATGGCTGATGTTGGTGCTTTTAGCCAAGTCCCGAAACTTCTGCCGATAGGTCTCCGGGGTAATAACATAGCGCTTAAGGAGGGCCCGTTTAACCACATTCTAGTTCGCACAGTCCTCTGGGGCCACTCTGCGATAAGCTTTCACTGCACGTCCTTGTAGCGTGGGAACCAGACACTTTACCCACTCCTGTTTGGGCAAGTCATGGAGGGTACAAGACATTTCAAACACCTGCAAATTTCCATCAATATCTCCAACAGTGTCATCAAATTTGGTACAGTGAAGAGATCCTAATCGGGGCGCAGCAGATGATGGTTCACAGGCTGCTGCAGGAGATGGTGCCCACCGATTGCCCCACAACTTGATGATAAACAACCGTTCCGCCTCAGTTGTTCTGTCTCCAAGGGACCCCAGCTGCTGCATTTGTAAGAAAAGTTACCCTCATCACGCTGTTGAACTTGCATCACTGGTTCACTCTGTGGGAGGGGATTGTTGCTGGAAACAGGTGCTGTGTTCTGGGATGTTACTGCAGGTACCTCTAGGTGTGAAGTTAATGTCTCCTCCAGGTCACTGTCAGCTTCCTCATCTGCTGACCCGTACTGTGCATCCCAGGCTCTCAGCACCTTTTTCATTTCACTCCTTGTTGCTGCGTAAGAAATTTTCAACTTCTTGCTTGGCACAGTATCTCAAGGTCCGCCTTGGGCATTTTACTGTACTTCGACATCCTGAGCATTCTCCTGCCTGCAGTTTTTTCTCTCCTGAATAACTCGGCTCTCCTGACTGCTGCACGAAAAGCTGCCCGGGGTTATCCCGCCACTTGCCACCAGAAATCTGTGACAGGATGGAGCGCCTATGCAACCCTGTCTGTTGTTGCTGGGAACCGGCTGGGCTTACTTTGCCACCGTTCCCTTTCGTTATTCCAAATGCGCCCTCTTGACGCAGCCGGGCGCGTGCATTAGTTTCAATGCACTGTTATTCTTCCTTGGGCTTATCTCTGTGGCATATAGTAGGAGGGTGTAGGGACATCCTCCAACACCAGGGGGAGCTCTCCTATGATTTAAATTGGTTCATTTATATATTTATACATGTTCCTGGTTTATGTTATTATCTATGCCAGTTATAAGCTAGTAATTAGCAGCCTCCTGAGGCTGATTGTCAGCCCTGTCCTCTTTTCTGATTGGCACATAAAAGTATTTAAGGCAGGGTGGGCTTAGCCTCACTGCCAGTTATAGCGTCCAGTTTCCCTGTCAGCTAACCTGCTCCTGTGCTATGTTTGGTGAAAGCCTTTTGGATTGACTACTGTGTATGACCCAGGCCTGCACCTTGCCTACTTGCCTGTGACCCTGACCCTTTGGCCTGTACCTTGGACCCCGCTGTGTTGCCTGTGACCCTGACCTTTTGGCGTGTTTACTGACTAACCTGCTTGCCTGTGACCCTTGACCTCGATTATCGTCTAAATATCCACTGCCTTCTATTCAGCCTCCTGGTCTGCCGCTACAGGCCTGTATTACCAATGAACACTACGACTGGAGTTAAGTCCTGGGGGCATCTGAGTACCGGTGAGCATATAAAACTATAAGGAAAAGGCGGCTGCTATAGGTGAAGACCTCCGCCATCTGGTTCTGTGAGTTGGTGATCAGACCGTCAGCCTAACAGGAAGGCCCTTTTCTATTCCAACACAACTGTGCCCCAGTGCACAAAGCAAGGACGACAAAGACATGGTTTGATGAGCTCGGTGTGAAAGAACTTGACTGGCCCACACAGAGCCCTGATCTCAACCCCATTGAACACCTTTGGGATGCACTGGAACGGAGAATGCGAGCCAGACCTTTGCGTCCAACATCTTTGCCTCACCTCATAAATGCTCTACAGGATGAATGTTCACAAATTCCCACACTCCCAACATCTTGTGGAAAGCCTCCCAAGAAGAGTGGAAGCTGTTATCGCTGCAAAAGGGGGACCGCCTCCATATTAAAGTATATGGATTTGAATAAAATGTCATTACAGTCCCTGTTGGTGTAATGGTCAGTGTTGCAGAGCCAATGTCCTTAGTTATGTGGCTTGGTGAGTATAATGTAATTCTGGCGGCAGATTTTTAAGAGTGTTAATTTGCATCTGTGTAAATCATAGTGCTGAAGTTAATATGATATCTTGTAAATATATCAAATGCAGTCAAACCAACGCGTGTTACCCGTACTATTTATTAATGACTGAATTTTTAACACAATCCCTTTCAATCCTTATCGCAATGCTAAGGATTGAAAGATTGTGTGTATTTCTTAAAAATCTTTAACAGGAACAGCAGTCACAAAAAACTGCTGTTCTTGCAAAGACCCGTCTCCTATCTTTTCTATCGTCACTATCGCAACGTGACAACATTCACAATGACCGGAGGGGAGAATTGTAAGATTCGGTAACGGATCCGAAGGTCCCGCTACCACAATGATCTCCCCATAGAGCAGACCTGAAAATTTACACATACAGTAATATGTGTAAATGCCTTTCATTCCTTATTAAATTGCGGTAAACAGTAGTCCCCATAGACAGCTATGGGGACTATTTGCAAAATGCAAAGCAGCATATATCTACAATATCTGCTGTGATGCACTGTTCATAAATGTGAACAATATTTAGATTTGCGGTGTCTCTCTGAATACAGCGGTTTTCCGGGAAATTAGATGAAAAAATAGGCTCCTATTCTCGCAGGCCCCCTCAGGGAAAATTATTGCTATCTCTGGGATAGGCGTTTTAAAGAGGCTAGGCACACCCCTTTCTTTATCAGCCAGTCAGGGGATAATAGATCCGGTATGATTAGTGTGTATGTGAAAATGGCTGGGAGTTAAATGTAAAGAATGTAAAAATTGAAACAATGTTGAAGTTAGCTTCTTATTCACTCCTTATTCATGCTGCAGCTTCTTATTCACATCTTATTCATGCTCCAGTTTCTTATTCAGTTCTATTCATGCTTCAGCTTATTATTCAGAAAACTTTGTTTTCACATTAGATTAACACTAAAGGTGGTCCTTTACCCAAATTGCAATAGTATTCAGACCAGCCCAACATGGGATATGGGCATAAAATCAGGTGGCAAAGTGGGCACCGATAGCATTTTGAATAAGTTGTAGTTTTAAAAGGGTTGATGTTTTTATTAAATATTGCAACAAAAATAAATAAATCCAATATCAGTTTGCTCAAAATAAAACAGACTATATACAACATCAAAGGGTAAAACAGACCAATAGGAACAAAACTTCATATTATCATAACACCCAATTCTACTACAATCCCTCCACACAAAGAAAACTAATACATTCCTTCACAAATAAAATAACTATATACACCAAAGAAACATAACGTCCCCTAACACAATACTCTGCATTACAATAACCCCACCACCAATCTATAATACCACCCACATACACTTTATGTTCAGGAAATGAAAGCAAACTTTAAATTTATGTAAACCTTACAATAAAAAAAAGTATTTCCACAAAATCTAATAGTGAAAGAACAGGATAGATAGCCAAGAATCGAGAGACTCATGTTAGCTGCCACCTAGGGAGGTCTCAGTCCTGCCAGAATCTACCCCAGCTCACAGCATCCATCCTGCCCCTCTCCATTTTTCTTATTTTCCAAACCTCGTGCAGATTATTGTCCACCACCTCACTACAGGGAACAATTTTGCCCCTAAAGGACACTAAACACTGTGCACGCCACGTGTAAAATCTAACAACTGCGCTAACTAAAAAACGAGAGCTTAAATCAAGATCCCCACACCTTTTGAGCACTCCATACACCCACTCAGGGTAACTAAGCTCCGAAAGACATGGAAGGCCTAAGGCATGGGACACTCCCTTGTAACCTATGTATTAAAATGACACCGAAGCAAGAAGTGGTCAATTGTCTCCACCTCCCCATGACATTCCTCCCGTGGGCAACCACGTTCATCAACACCCTTATGCTTCTGGTTCCTCTTAATGAAGAGCCACCTGTGAAATACAAGCCAAATGAGATCTCTAAACTTAGGTGGAATCCGCTTAGAATTCACCAAAGGCAGGCCTTTCGAGCTCATATCACCTGGGCACATTAAAGTGAGTATGCAGAATCTTCCTCTCCAACACCCTCCTAGAGGAGTTTTTGCCAATTCCTTGTCACCTTCAAACGCTGAACCACATAGACCGGCATGGTATCCATGCTTAACTCGAAGATTTTTTACGGGACCACCATCCAACCATGCATTGAGGAAGGGGTGCATCCAAACTCGAAAGCCAGCTACCACCAAGGGGGAGACCCTAAAAAGAGAATCCAGAGATGAAGCTTCAAGAAGGCAGTACTAAAGAACAGCACTGGGTTTACCATTTATAGGCCACCTTCATCCTTCGGCTTGTATGTCAGACTTCTCTTGAAGAAGTTCAACTTGTTACCCCATAACAACTGAAAGAAAAGAGAACAGACCTTGACCCTTAATGATTCTGGCATTTGTAACTGATGTACTAAAAAACTCTGATCAAGAAAGTTTTGATCATATCAATCTGTTCTCTGTAGGGCAGCAGCCACTTCTTCCAGTTCTCCACCGTAGAGGCGGTGCATGCCAGTTTTAATTCCCAAATTTGCTGGACATTATCACCTGAACCAAATTTTAAGATTTTAACCTGTCGACTGGCCTGAGGGAGCGCATCCGGAAGGACAAACTGCCGTCCTTCCACCCCTAAACAGAGAACTTCACTGTTTTCCTGGTTTATCTTTGAGCCTGAAACCTCAGAATATTCACAGATCAGATTTTCAATACTCGAACAGGCATTTTTCGGGTTTACAAAACAGATGTTTGGTCCTGAGGCGGGTAAGGACCACAATTACATGTTTCCAGTGAGATTGGAGAAAAGATGAGAATATCATCTAGGTCAGTGATGGGCAAACAGAAAAACTTTAGGCGGGCCAATATAATTTATTAAAAAACTCAAATATCGAAATATATAATACAAATATTTTGAATGGGACGGGAGGGTGTTATATAGCAGTGTACCTCTATAAGTGCAGCGATCGTACAGACACAGCACTTATTTCAGCAGGTTGTTGCAGATCCGTCTTTCTGGTGAGCCACTAACTGACAACACAGCAGCCAATCGAAATCTGCCTTAGTATATGGCCCAGCCCATCTTTTCTCACATGACTTTCAGCCATTAGGGGGCGGGCAGGTGTTTGAGTGATTGACATATGAAGTGTCCTTTTAGGAAGGAGGATGAAGTGTAATGGAGGAAATAGCTGGGAAGGCATAAAAATGAAGGTCCTGACACACAGGGTCGGCCCTAATAATTTTATGCATATTTTAATTAATTTTTTTAAAATATTGGCGGGTCGGATAGAACCTCTAAATGGGCCGGTTCTGGCCCGCGGGCCGTAGTTTGCCCATCATTGATCTAGGTAAACCACTACACAGCGGTATAGAGAGATCCCAGAATAGCTGTTTCCCAGAGTTCATGAAATTCTGGAATGCAGCTTGGGCGTTATATAACCCAATGGGCATGAGCAGACATTCAAAATGCCAATCACAAGTGTTGAAGGCTGTTTTCCAATTGTCCCCCTCATTAATTCAAATAAGATTATAGGCTCCTCGTAAATCTAATTTTGAATAAACAGAAGCACCCTTAATTCGGTCAAAGAGCTCAGTAATTAAGGGCAAAGGTTACCTATTTTTAACAGAGCATTCAATCCCTGATAATCTGTGCAGGCCCAAAGACCTCCATCTTTTTTTTAACAAAGAAAACACCTGCTCCAGCGGGTGAAGATTACTTCCTAATGAAGCCCTGTTTCAGATTCAGATTGTCTTGTATATACACCGCCCTTGCATTGGTTTCCGGAAGAGATAACGGGTATGCACGGCCTTGAGAAGGAATTTTGCCGGGGGGTAATTCTATTCCACAGTCCCACGCCAAATGAGGTGGAAGTTTCAGCAGCATGGAGACCATGAACTAAGCCAGAGTTACATAGAAGGGCAGGAGGAGTAACTTTTAAAAGACAATGAGATTGACAATGTGAACCCCAAGTGAGAATTTTGGCGGTCTGCCAATCAAGGGTAGGAGAGTGGAGACGAAACCAAGGGAGGCCCAGTACCACTGAGTTAATGGCCTTAGGAATAATGAAGAAGTAAATGCAGGCATCCAATCTGTAATATAAGAGGAGCTGTATGAGTCTGAGTGAAATCCCAGGCAATATTACTGCCATCAATTGCTGTGATGGGAACAGGCCTTTTGAGGGGCACAGTGAAGAGGCCTAGCTTATTGACAACCGTATCCAGGAAGGCAGATAATGGAGCAGAGCCTGAGGAGTGGTGTAAGAGAGCAGGGATACAGAAATCCGTATTGGGAGGGGAAGAAGGGGAGTAGTTGGATGATCCTAATGTAGCCTCTCCTGAACCTATTAGGTCCTGTCGTTTCCCAGACGTTTAGGACAAGTACCCAGAAAATGATCAGCATCGCCACAGTATAAATATAGTTTACTTTTAAACCTTCTTTCCCTTTCTTCACCCGAGAGGCAAGACCGACCCATTTGCGTTCTTCGGGTAGAGCCACGGGATTTTGAAGTTTGGGAGCAAGGCGAGGAGTTACCCAATGTTAGTGTTCCTTCTCTTGAGCACGTTCTCTGAAACGAAGGTCCACCTTGTTGCATAGAGAAATTAGTTTGTCTAGAGTGGAGGGTAATTCACATGAAATTAACTCGTCCTTGATTCTGTTAGATAGCCCTTGCTAGAAAAGTGGCTATAAAGACTTCATCATTCCAGCGAAGCTCAGAGGCCATTATATGAAATTAGACAGCGTTCTGTGGCCTTGACGTAACTAAAGTATTCCTACAGCAGCATTGGAGACCCTGCCAGATACATCAAAAATTTTCTTGAAGGTAGCCAGGAAGTTGGTACAATTATGAAGCAGGGGATTATTCCTTTCCTAAAGGGGGTAGGCCCAGACGAGACCCTGCCTGGAAAGGAAAGAAATAATGTATGCAACTTTAGATTTTTCAGAAGGGAAATTGCATCGGAGCGACTCAAATTGAATTGCTTATTGGTTTAAAAATCCTCTGCATAAATTAGGGTCCCCATCAAACTTCGGTGGATTGGTTATACGCAAATAAGAAGTAGTTGCAACAGGACGTGCAGGTTCAGTGGAAGCAGTAGATTGCTCAGAAGCCACCAATGTACTCTGGAGGGTATAAATGCGCGTAAACAAACCCTGTAAAAATGTCATCAGGTGGACTCTTGTTTCTCTATCCTGCCTATCAGGTGTTGCAGTAGATCCTTGGGAGAGGGATTAACTTGGGAGAGGGATTAATCCATATTATGGTCAGAGCAAACTAATGAATTCAGAGCTAGGATTCCTTATGTTAACTTAAATTGTCGCTGGCCGACCAAGAGTGCGGAGTCTATCAGATTCCCCGGTTTTCACCAAGAACCAGTGGGATGGGATTGGCTGCCGAGATCCCGCAGGTCGCTGTCCCTTGACCTGCCACTAGGTGTAACACACGATACTGAACACAGTAGGAGCGGGAAGAAGCAACTGTCAGCAATCAGAGAAACTGTCAAAATGCTAGCAGAGGTGGATTCACTTTCGCCAAGCTGGATTAGCACTGGCATTAGCACAGGCGTGGAGTCTAACAAACCACCGGTTTTCACTAGGGACCGCCACAAGGAGTTTTGGGCATACCTGCATGTAAGTTCGCAGATCGCGGCCCTCTGTGCTGCCAACAGGTGAGACGAGCTGGTATCAAGTGCAAGAGATTAGTCAACGTAGCTGGAACTGGTACACTATGGACTGCAGAATGCCAAATCAGGAAACCGAAGAACTGTCAGAACAAGCCGGGTCAGCAACAGTCGGGAATATACAGTACCAAACGACAGGCAGAATAACTGTCAGGAACAGTCCAGGTCAGGATTCAGCCACAAGGTGCACAGTACCATTGGTATAAAGGTTTGGAGCTAATACTCTGGCACAAGCCTGTGCACTGAGCAGATTTAAATAGTTGAGCTGAAGAGCAGAGGTCTTAAAGGGCCACGCACCTTCTGTTCTGCAAAGTTTTATTTAAACTCTATTGATTTTCAACAGTTTTCCACCTCTCTCCAACACCTCCTCTCCCCAATTTCTACATTCTCCTCCCCTGAATGGGCAGTACCCCATTTTCATTAAACCCTAGCAACTGCCCTGGATCAAGTGGCTCCAGTGACACTACATACTTCGCGTAGAATTCGTTGCCAACCGTGACACACTACAGTAACACAAACTCTACAAAAACTTTCACGTAAAGCAGAACGTCACTAGCGTAAATCTTGTACCTCTAATGATTTCATCACATATACTGATATCTACCACTCCTATAGAAATGATTTGGACACTGCTAAACAGTCTACTTCAATCTCTCATCTATGCTCAGGCTTCTAACCCCAAACGCCTCTTTAACACATTTAAATCTCTTCTGCCCCAAATCCTCCAACTACCATCAGTGCACAGGATCTTGCTTCCTATTTCTAGGACAAAATTGATAAGATCAGACTTGAAATTATATCATCTCCCTTGACAAGCAATCAGCTCAATTCCTTTGTAGCACCCTCTGACACTCTCTTTTCATTTGATCCCAAAAATGAAGAGGAAGTTTCTACTCTCTTCTCATCTTCCTACTTTACCTCCTGTCCTCTTGATCTCATTCCCTCACAAATTGGTATGTCCCTGTCTCCTGCCCTCATTCCCCCTCTAACTAAAATATGTAATCTATCTCTTTCTACTGGTATTTTTCCATCACTATTCAAGCATGCAGTGATTGCTCCCGTTTTAAAAAAACAGAATTCTGACCCTAGCTCTCTCGTAAATTACCGCCCAATCTCCCAGCTCCCATGCCCCTCCAAGCTTCTCGAGAGAATTGCCTACACTCCCCTCACACACATTCTTACAGCAAACAACCTATTGGATCCTCTTTAGTCAGGCTTTCTCTCTCAACACTCCACAAAGACTGCGCTGACCAAGGTTGTCAATGATTTGATTACAGCAAAAAATAATAACCATTACTCTCTTCTAATTCTCCTGGATCTCTCTGCTGCATTTGACACTGTTGACCACTCTCTCATCATACAAACGCTACAATCCCTAGGTCTTGAAGGCACTGTCCTATCCAGGTTCTCATCCTACCTATCTAATCAATGTTTCAGTGTTAATTTCTTTGGATCCACCTCTGCCCCGCTTCCTTTGTCAGTTGGAGTACCACAAGGCTCAGTCCTAGGTCCTCTGCTATTCTCTATCTACACCACTTCCTTGGAAAACTAAAAAGCTCCTCTGGATTTCAGTATCATCTCTATGCGGATGATACACAAATCTATCTATCCTCTCATGATCTTTCACCATCTGTGTTGTCTCGCGTTACTGACTGTCTTTCTGCCATTTCATCTTGGTTGTCTTCTCGCCAACTCAAATTCAATCTTTCAAAAACTGAATTAATAATATTCCCACCCCAAAACAGAAGCTTCCTGCCTGACATTTCTATTTCTGTTAATAACATGACCATAAATCCCTCCCCGCAAGCTCGTTGCCTAGGTGTAATCCTTGATTCACAACTGTCCTTTTTTCCCCACATCAACTCTATATCTAAAGCATGTTACATACACCTACAGAACATTTCCAGAATACGCACATATCTGACACAAGACACCGCAAAAACATTAATTCATGCACTCATCATCTCCCGCATCGACTATTGAAATTCCCTTTTTACTAATCTTCCCAAAGTCAGACTTGAACCCAGGGCCAGATTTACCACTAGGCAACCTAGGCACCTGCCTAGGGCCTAGCGGTTCTCAGGGGGAAGAAAAAAAAAATTCCAACCCCTCCCCCAGACTCGCAGCAACCAATCCCCCCTCCCCGCGCAATTTGTGAGGGAGGGGGGGGGGGGTGCCGCAAGTCGCGGGAGGGGCTGGTGTTATGGTAGCAGGGCCCTGTGACCGCAGCGGTCACATGGTACACAGTGTTAGGCGGGCTGCTGGAACTCTATGGTAGTCAGAAATGCTGCAGCTCCTACAATCTATTTTGCACGCGGCGGCTAGATTGATTTTCCTTGCAAACCGTTATTCCTATGCTGAGCCACTCTGTCACTCTACATTGGCTGCCTGTATTTCAACAAATCCAATATAAAATTCTTCTACTAACATATAAGGCCATCAACAAAATTGCACCGACATAAATTTCCTCACTTGTCTCAAACTATTTCCCTACTCGACACCTCCGTTCTGCACAAGATTTACGTCTCTTTTCTACTCTCATCACATCCTCCCATTCTCGGTTACAGGATTTTTTCCGTGCTGCACCCACTTTGTGGAATTCCCTTCTACACACAGTAAGACTTTCCTCTAGTCTTCAAACCTTCAGGCGTTCACTGAAAACCCACCTCTTCAGACAAGGTATGATATTCCTCAACCACCATCTTAATTTGCCTAGATTACCCTATTACCATCCTCTACACTGCTAACGCAAGACAACAACCCTCTGACCAACATTGCAACACACACAGCACACTCAATACTTTTACCTTTGCATTCTAGCTGGTCCATTGTGCAATATGATGTAGCACATGCCCTTGTGTTTCAAACTCCCATTGTCCTATAGATTGTAAGCTTGCGAGCAGGGTTCTCTTTCCTCTCTGTCTGTATGTATTACCCAGTATTGTCTTATTAATGTTTGTTCCCAATTGTAAAGCGCTACGGAATTAGCTGGCGCTATATAAATAAATTTTGGTGTTGATGATGATGATATTATGGCACAAAGTTTTGCGCCTGGAGCAGAGGGACGAATAGAGTGAACGTGACAGACAGCGAGTTTGAAAAGCAACTGCCGGACTTCGAAGTGTGAATCTGAATAGATACACAAATGGTTAATAAGGAATAGGTTCTAGTAGCAGGTGGAGTGTCAGAACAAGCCGGGGTCTGGTACACAGGTGTACAATAAGGTACAGAGTCAGGAGGCAGGTCGATAGTCAGAACAGAGCCGAAGTCTATTACACAGGAGGGCAATATGGTAGCAAAATAAGGAGGCAGATGGAGTGTCAGGATGGAGCCAGGCTCTGCCACACACACGGTCAATGAACAGGATATCAACTCAGGGAGCGAGAGCACAGGAACCACACAAGGACCGGGTGTCAGACAAGCTGAGACACTTGTTGCTCTGACACTGCTACAGTCTCAGTGTGAGGTTTATATACTCTGCAGAAAGACTATGCTGCCTTCCAGCCACGATCACGTAGCTGCCCGAACCAGGAAGTTATTATTATTGTTTATTTGTAAGGCGCCACAAGGTTTCCGCAGCGCCGTACACAGTACGACCAGTAGACTATACAGGGTAAAACAGTACAGAACAATAAACACAAAGTACCAGTTCTCCAGAAACTCCAGGCAGGCAAATACAGTAGAGACGGAGCGGAAGAACAGGTATGGAGACAGAAAGGAAGGGGGGCCCTGCTCATACGAGCTTACATCCTAAGGGAGGGTAAACAAATCAGGCACAGAAGGGAGCCAGTGAAGCAAAGGCGGGAGAAAAAAAGGGGGCCAGGGGAGAAACAGAGAAGATGAGAGGCTAAATGGATGGTTGGTAGGCCTTGAGGAACAGGTGAGTTTTAAGTGCCCGCTTGAAGGAGCAGAGATTGGGTGAGAGACGGATGGAGCGAGGGAGGTCGTTCCAGTGAAGGGGGGCAGCACGGGAGAAGTCTTGGATTCTGGAGTGGGAAGAGGTGATCAGAGTGGAGGAGAGGCGACGATCATTGGCCGAGCGCAGGGAGCGGGCGGGAGTGTGAATGGAGAGGAGGTTTGAGATGTAAGGGGCAGTAGACTGGGAGAGAGCCTTGTAGATGGTGGAAGTTCTGAGTTCTACACAGAGGGAGATGAAATCAGCCACACAGTAGTATGGAGCAGTTAAGTTTGTGACCGTACTCCCCTCACTGTATTGTTGTCAATCCTCCTAATAAAAGGGTAAATTGCAAATACATAGAGGAGTGGGCTCAAGGGACAACCTTGTCTGACTCCAGATGACACCCTAAAAGTAAAGCCCGCCCAACCATTCACAAGAGGGAAGCTTTCGGTCTGCCTATAAATGGTACATAGCTAATCAACCACCCTCACTGGCAGACCATACCTCTCAAGAAGTGCCTATAGGCTTTCATGATTGACATGAACAAATGCCTTAGCTTGATCCAGTGCCAGAAGGTACTTACCCCCTTTTCTCAGCCCTGCATCGCTCAACAGCCTCCCGGACGCCAGGGACAGTATCAAAGATACTTCCACCCTTCACTGTACAGTGCTGAGAAGGGGAAAGTAACAGGCCTGAAACTTCCATAATCCTGTTAAAAAATGACTTTTCCAAAATCTTCATATCTGAATTGAGAAGAGTGATGGGGCCTCAATTCTCAATCCTGGGTGGGTCTTTCACTTTAAATAACAAAATAAGGGCGAACTGTCTAATAGAGGGAGGGAGTAACCCTCTATCCAAACTCTCATTATACACCACCAGGTGCAGCACCAGGAGATCCACAATGGCTTTATAAAACTCTGCGTTTAAATCATCTGGGCCTGGGTATTTCTTATTTGATCAATTGCCCTGCTGACCTCGTCCTCCATTATCTTAGAATTCAAGGGATCAAGAGAAGCCTGATGGCCACCAAACCCAGACATCCCCCTCAGAGACTGCTCCATCCTCCCTCTGATAAGTACCTTCTCAGACAAAAGGCTGGAGTAGAAAGAGTGTACAACTGACAAGATACCTTCTTGATTTTTCCAGAGGACCCCTCTGTCATCATGTAGTTCCCTTACCTCCTTTGCATCGACTGACTTCTTACAGTTAAGGTAGGGATCTGGAGAGTGGTACTTACCTTAGACCCTTTCCAAAACCAAAGAGACATATAGGTCATACTGGCACTCGTTTTTCTGGTATTTTATCCATGAGATTTCCCCACTATCTCCACCCTGAGAGATCAGGAAATCTAGTTTCCGTCTCAAGGCATGGCAGACATTCCTTTTTAACCAATTCCTTCGAACTACCAGTTCCTTAAAAACCTCAGAGTTCTTCCTTTGAATTCCTTCCACAAGTCTGGCCTACCCCAACCTGCATCTAAAAGTGTTTCTTGGGTTTCAAGGAAGTCCCTAAAGGATTGTCTAACCTCCTCATTCTCCAGAAGACTGGAGTTCAGACACCAAACGCCCCGGCCTTTCTGAGGGGTGTCAGAAGTGTTCAAAGACATGCAAAGAAAAATGTGATCAGAGAACTCTACTGCCACCAACTTTGGAGTTGATGTGACAAAGCTTCCTTTAGCAAAAAAATCTATTCTTCACCTACTTCTACCTCTATAAAAAGTGAACCCCACGTAGTCTGGTGAGCGACAAATATGCACATCTACAGCCCAGCCTGACTTACCATACTGTGAGGAACTTACCTGCTCCACACTCCTGATCACAACACTCTTGTTCACTTACTGCTTGATGTTGTAATCATGTGACTCTGGGCAGGGAGTTATAAACTCCATGCACTATATAAGATCCTCTCTGACACACTGTCTGTTTCAGAGCAACAGGTTGCTAACCAGTGCTTCTTGCTCCCGCTGTGCTTACTGACCTCGCTTTCAGGATTGTCCTCAGCTGCATATACCTTAGAGTGTTTTCGACCCGACTTGGCATATTGTTCACAACCCCTGTAGCTACCTGTGTTTATCAAGCTGCATACCTCCAACTACTCACTATCACATCAAGGGGCTACTCTGAGGACCGCGACCTGCGGACTCCTGGCTGCAAAATCCATCCTGCAGTTCTTGGTGAAGTCAAGGGATCCCGCAAAACCTCCTCAGTGAGATCTGAGCATCTTATCGGTCGGGTAAAGGAGCCTGAGAAGAATCAACCCCAACTTCTACAATACCTTCAGGATCTCTCTACTCGCCTCAATTCACTGTAGAGCACCTTGGCTTCACAAGCCAATCTTTGTCAATTAAAAAAAACACACTGAGTTTTGACTAAACCTCTCTATAAGAGTATATTTGTGTATGATAATGCAATAAAGATGTATGAGGGGAGGTGCTGCCACACAAAAATAAGCATAAAATTACAACAAAAAAGAAGAAAGCAGAAATTGTGTATTTGGGGCAGTCTTTTAACACATAACCAGTAATGTAATTAAAATGGTAAATCTTTCTTAGTAAATATTAAAAACATTATAGCGAAATATTAAAAAAGGTATATTGAAATGTTGGAAAGATAAACATAATTCTGCTAAAACAGTAGAAAAACTACCCTGGAGGCTAGCTGTCCTTATTATAACATGTATAGGTAGTAATTGTGAACACAATCAATGCCTACAATATCACTCTGTAAATTGTATTAAAGGTTTAAATCACTAATTGTGTAAAGATAATTAATATTATGGATTGTAAAACCCTTAATTAGTGTGATAAGCGATCAATCTGCAGAGAAAACCAACTGATATGAACTTAATTCAGGTTCTCAGTACAAATATGTTGCAATGCTGATGTTACAATACATCTTAGGGAGCTAGATCAAACGAATAAAGTACCACTTTATACGGCATGTCTAATCTCCTAAGGTATTCCTGGATTCCTCCTAAAGCTGGTACACACTACACTGTTTTTGTCCAATAATCGGCTAAAACAGCCGACATACGACCGCTCGTTCAAAAGTTGGGTCAGTGTGTACAGTTACACGATGGTCGAAAGTCTGCCCAAATGGACGATTCTCGCCTCATTTGGTTGGTCGTACCGTTTAATATTTTCGTTCCAATCTAGTTTCCGCTGTGTAGTGTGTATAGACTTCCGACAGATCCATGACAATCCTCTGATACTTCCTCGACCTGGGGGGCGTGTATGTAAATTTTTATGTCAATCACAGTCCCACGTGGTGTGTAATCCGCACATCACTGTGTTTTGTATCGATGTGTATTGCACCTGTTGGGCTGTAGACTGTTACACGTGTAGAAAGCACCTGGGTTATTACCCTTTGGATGTATGTTGGCAATCATTTCTCATTTAACCTTTATAAATTTCAAAACTATGAAAGTTATGGAAGTTATAACCCCATAATAACCTTTATTACATAATTAATGTGCCCCAATATGTCTGAAATACTCTAAATAAACCACACAGTGTTAACGCAAAACTTTTATTGCTGGTAAAAACAATAGCAATGTTCGACTGCTCTAGTACAATATGAAAAGTGAAAAAAAAGTAGTATTATAGTGAAATGGTGGTACTGGTTTGTGGCACAACAGTTGCAAACAGCATTTACATATCATCGAAAGTATTATCAAGGATTTTGATTTTTCTCTTAATGTTCGCAATATTGTCTTTCATTTTTTTCAAATGATCGTAGAGCTCGACAACATTTTTTCCCTCTTCCAAACTTTCGTCTGATATGACGATGGTATCTATGAAGCAAGAAAATACAAAGGTTTTACAATTTCGCTTCTATATCTGTACTAAAGTTAATACAAGTTTTATTCCAACACCTGACATGTGCTCACCTTGCACACTGCTCGAGATCAGTTTGTGTTGTGGTCCCTCGGGCACATTTATTTTTTCGCGTTTTATCACAGGTGTAATTACATCAGTGGTATCTACAGTGGCCTTGTCACCGTTAATTCGTGCTTCTGACAAAACAATAATCATACGTTTTCATTGGTTCATGTGACAGTAGAATGAAATACATAAAGTCATTCAAACAGGTACATTACACGACTACATGTGCTACTCACTTTTTTTATGTTTTTACGGATTCGCTCCAGTCTCCTTGCTTCTTTATTTTTAAGGTCCGACCACCTCTTCTGGACTTGGAATTTATTTCTTTTTTTTCCAAGTTTTTCATTCAGTAATCGCAGTAATTTTTGCATTATCAATTCCTTTCTATTATTCACTTTTCTGTACTTTCGCTTTTGATAGTCGTAGTCGTACTGGTCCAGTACTTTTACCATCCTCTCCATCTCTCTAGGGCTCATTGACTTTGCTCTTTACCTGCAGTACATTCTTCTTGAGCATCTCCATCCCCCTGTGTAACTTTTCCTATATTTGTTGGACCTTCCGGCACAATTTGTGCCTGCGTCTCCGTCTCCATTGTTTCCACCCCCACTAACACCTTCTCTTTATTCTCCATCTTCTCACATTCCTGCCAGACAGGCTCCTCTATAATTTTTATACACTCTAACATGGGCGTTTGTTTAGAGAATGGAGCATTGGGGGTGAAGACTATTTGTGTATAATAACCTCGTGTATCAGTGTTTTTTTTCTATAACTGTAACCCGTTCATGACCATTACATACGAAGGGATTTTACGATTCTTCGGAGCTGTACATTCGTTCACATATACGGTTATTTCTGATTGATACATACATGTGTACTTGCATTGTTGAAATTTACAGCACGGATGGGACTTATGTTTCTTTTTATTATACCCAAACAGATAATCATAATGACATATGAAAGAAATGCTGACCTAATGAAGGATTTTATTGAGACCTACAGGGCTCACCCATGTTTGTGGAAAGCCAAATCCAAGGAGTATTCTAACAGAATGATGCGAAACATTGCGATGCAAGAGCTTGTAAAAGGATGTCTGCCATATCACCCTGGAGCAACTGTTGAATGGGCAAAAAGCAAGATCCAGAACCTTAGGACTGTGTATAAAAATGAATTAAATAAAGTTGAAGCATCCAAAAAATCAGGAGCTGCAGCTGAAGACGTGTATGTGCCAAAGCTATGGTACTTTGATATGTTACACTTTGTGAAGGACCAAGAAACACCACGTACGTCCATTAGCAGCATGCCCACAGACAGCAGTTCATCCCCAGAGGTAGAGCAAGCATATGATATACCTGCAAGCAGCACAGTAAGTACAGTACATTATGATGTTGTAATGTAACAGATTTATTAATAATCAAACAATCAACAACACAATAACAATGCATAACACGTTTACAATTATTCATATACAATCATTTTGCCATGGCATGGCACCATCACCGTTGAAATACGTAAGGTAGACCTTGCAATTTAATTTTGCCACTGAACAACTGTTTTTAGAGTGGCCACACTCTAATGGTGTTAAGCCCACTACCTCCATATCCTCGCCATTACTTTCCACATTGACCTGAGTGGTACGGCCACTATTGCTTTTACGCCGCAGAAAGTTATGCAGAACACAACAGGCCATCACAACTTTGTCGATTTTGTCCAAACGCAGGTTGATTGTTGAATGAAAAACTCTGAACCTGTTGCTTAGAATCCCAAATGCATTTTCAACGACACGCCGAGCACGTGACAGTCTGTAATTAAATATACGCCTTTCATGGGTCATATTTCTTTGCGGGTACGGTTTTAATACATTCCCATGCAATGCAAAGGCGTCATCAGTTTACATTTGAACATACATGCTATTGCATCCCCTCATTCGTTTGCTCTTTTTCAGCCTGCACTACTGTCTGATGGGCTCCTGCTGGAAGTTTAAGACCCGGATGCTACAACAATTTATCCCACTCCACGTGAAAGCCAGCTAACTGCAGACAGGCAAGATGCGACCCAAGGTGATACACCAGCAAATATAAATCAGAAGCGAAAGAGACGCAGAATACATGAAATAGCAGAAAGTGATGCACTGGTAGAAAGGATGCTTGATTGCGCTAATAGTCTGCTAACACCAAGAAAGGAAAAGGACACATTTGAGTTACTCGCATCAACATTAGCTGGCAAAATAAGAAGTAGTAGCAAGCGCATACAAACTGAAATGGAGCGGCTGCTGTGCGACGTCATGTGTAGGGCTTCCACTGAAGATTTGTGGCCGGACACATGTCTTTCCTCAACTAACCATAGACACCAACAAGCATACACATTTCAGACCATGGGTGGACAAAGCGGCATGTCTCAACCTTGTATGACATCCATGCCATTACCATCAGTAAGGATGCCACTTTACTTTGGGGACACACCTGGTATGGACACAAGCGAAATTTTGCACTACCAACATTTATAAACTGTTGCGCTGGTCCTAACAATTTATGATTTGCACATTCCAAGTTAAATGTATTTTTACAACGTTAAATATGTTAATATGTAAAACGATAATACTGTTGCTTTTCACAAACCTTCAAATATTGGTCATTGAGAACTTCAATTATAGCATCACAGGTGTCAGGTATTATCATGCCAAGAGCTTGAGGTGAAATAGCCGTGCTGTATTTCAGATCTGCCAGTGTTCTCCCTGTTGCCAAAAAACGTAGGGTTGCCACCAGTCTTTGCTCTGGCAGTATGGGTCTCCTTAAATGGGTGTTCTCCCTCTGGATGAGAGGGGTTACAAGTTGGAGCAGTTCCTGAAAAGTTGAATCATTCATATGAAGAAAATTCTTGAAATCATCGGGGTTGTTGTCCCGTATCTCCTGTAGCAGGGGCATATGGCAGAACGTGTCTCTCCTCTTGAACCACTCTTTGCTCCAACAAGATCTATTCTTTCTCCTTCTTTCTCTTCGGTTCCGTACCAGCAGTCTTCTTGCCACAGTAAGCATGAGAAGTGCAGCTGCTTGTTCTTGTTTTGTAGCAATTGTACATTTACAAATGGGAATGAATGAAAGGACAGTGTAGCCTTCTGTTTTTAAGCTGTTTTGGGAGTTAACTATAGTGCAGAGTCCGCCCCTTTATGCTAATGTCTTCGGTATCTCGTACATTTCCCCGCATATGTCGCTGCAGTGTGTACAAAATTCCCTTTATCGTTCTAAACAAGGCTAGTGTGTATGCAGTCCATGGACCGAGCGATCGGACCAACGATCGCATATAAAATCGCTCGGCATAAAAAGTTGGTCGAAATTTCTGTAGTGTGTACCCAGCTAGAGGCGCAAACAGAAGTCCTAGCGGCTATCTGATAATCAGCTTGGTTCAACTAACCCTGATTAGTATAGATAACAGGGCAACTAAGTTTGTGTGACTTGACTGCTAGATAGTGACTCTGATCCCTTGTTAATCCCTAGTGAGACACATGAACAGAGGCATAGTATTGAGATTTGTTAGTCTCGAGCTGCTGGAACATGCGTCCGAGCTCAGCGTCCGCTGATGCGCGTTTCGCTATATGCTTTAACGAGGCAACCCAATGGCATGCCTCTATTGGGTTTAAGTAGAATAAAGCACACCCCTCAAATGACGTATTATTCTCAACACCCTATCATAATAACCAAGGAACGTGACGGTTGATTGACAAGTAGATTCCCCCATCGTATTTATTATGTCGCCCTTATTCTAAATCAGCCATTGTAATGACAACAGTGGACACTGGATAAATAAATAAACAAAAACGTAATTTATGTACACAATCCCATTTAGAAAAAAGGTAAGTCAGTGTGTAACCCTTATTACACAGAAATCGCAGGTGGATCAAAGGGATGTATTTAAATTCAGTAACAATGTTAGTTGATAAATAGTAAATCAAATTATTAAAATGACTACTAGTAGGATTCCCTTCATTGGTTGTACACTATAGTTGGATTCTTTATAATAAAGAAAAAAGAAAAAGATAAGTATTTAATGATAATTTAATTAACGACTTCAAAAAATTATTATGGCATAAATAAAACAAAAGTGATGGTATAACTGTGTTTTATAAAGAAAGAATTAAAATTATGTTGCTAAAAATGTGCAAATTTACAAACGTTAGTCCCAGTGAACCTCAGTATTTGGGGAGGAATTTAGATAACTTAGGGACTATGAAGAAGATTGAAGCACTCCTTATTTTGGAAGAATTGGATATGTCCAATCACTCCTCTCCCTTGAATCAGTGGCACCAAGATTCAAGAAAACATCTACTTTCCTTCCAGCTGTTTCGATCTGTCCTCAAGTTAAGGTTTTTAGGAATCTCGGGGCTGATTCATTAAGGTACGGAAACGTATCTGTCCGCATTGTACGGTGCGTAGCGTACTTTAAGAGACGCAGACACTTACGCGAGAGAAATAAGAATCTCAAACTCAAAAAACAAACCCACTTGCGGTCTTTTACACTTACGCCAGTGGCGGATCCAGGGGGGGCCCCTAGCAGGGGCTTGCTGCCGACAGCTACACACTGTGCAGGTCCGTTCAGCAGTGACAGTGTGCTGCCCGGCTGCTCTGATTGTGTTTTAAACGCAATCAGAGCAGCGGGACAGCACACTGTCACTGCTGAACGGACCTGCACATACAGTGCAGCCGCCGGCAGCCTTAGAAGTCGGAAAGGGGGCGGGGCCTAAATCACTCGCTACTCCCTACATCGCTCGGGGTATAGTAATTTCCTAGATCCGCCCCTGACTTACGCTATAGAAATAAGAATCCCAAAGTCGGAAAACACACCCACCTGCGGTTCTTTAGACAAGGTAGAAGCCCAAGCAACGGATCCCAAGCAATTGACGTTAAGCTAAGCAATGTATACGTCATGCCCAATGTGGGAGGTCCAACGAGTTTGTTTACACATATCAAAACACAATCCCTGTGGGTATTTTAACAATATAGCTGTTACCTAATTATTCATTGTCAAATTTAACAGACATGGTACACTTTGAACAATGTTTGTCGTTTGCTATTAATTAGCGTAATCCACACTCTTCCCTAAAAGACAGATTGCTGAAGGGCTCTGTATGTTTTGGAATTTAAGTGGCCGTATAGTACACAAAATGTATGCACATCGCTAGAATAAAATCAAATGAATAAAGAATGAAAATGTATGTTGCTGTATAATTCCATCTGGGTTGTTAAGAAAATACATAGCATACTCTTCCATAAGGGATACACACACACACAGTAAAGTGCACGCAACCTCCACACAGATAAAGGGTATGTGTCTGGAATAGAACTCATGACTGCCTTTTTGGAAAGGGGATAGCTAACCACTAACACAAACTTTAATTTGAAAAGCCAGGGAGCAGTGCAACAATACAGCATACATGCTACACAGGAAACTTAATAATACTCTTCATTATTCAGACAAATTACATACAAAATAGGAATCTCACAGGTAGCTCAGTGGTTAGCACTTTAGACTCACCAAAATGCAGGCATGAGTTCAAATACCAAGCATACCCATAACATTTGTGTGCAGATTGTGGACTTTAATCATTCATCTAAGAAACACCTCAGGAACTTGTCCCAAATTTTTTTTGTGTTTTTAAAACTTTGTTCTACACGCTCAACCACAATGTCAAATCTGCCCTCATATTTAACATGTATCTACCACTCTAATGCAACTTTAATATGGCAAGTTCCTTTTTTCATGGCTGACAATGTCAATGTTTGAACTTTCATAGAGCAGCATGGACCACAGTTCACATGCACATTATTATGCGCATGCTGACATTTATTACTACGAATGGCCTAAGAGGGGGGAGGGAGGAGGTGGATTTGCAGGGGACAGGCTCTTTGAAGTTAAATGCAACATTGCCTGCAAAACTAGTTTAATCTGGATCTATGGCTTACAGGTTATGTGATGTACTCAGCTTTACCCAAACAGAACGCTCACCGCAGTCGAGTAGCATGGTGGTTTCCCACTGACTCCCTGTGCTGGTGTCCTGAGTTGGATTCCTGACCATTGCCTTACGTGTATGGAGTTACTGTTTTCACATGTTAGTGTGGATTTCCACACAAAATACTTTGTGTATCTTCATTTGCTGAGAGCCACAATTAGTAGGGCTATATAAATGTTGCAACGATGATGGACTTGTGGCAAAAATCTGTCGCTTAAATGTTAGTCTTTTTGGAATCCATATCCATTCTTCATTAACCTTTGACCCACATGTTGTGCATTTGCAATATATTAATAAAGACACACACACCAATCTTTTTTGTTCTTAACTTTGGTTTGTTTTCTGAATAATCAAAAATAAAAAACTATTTACAAATATTAACCAATAAAATATTTACAAATTTAAATAGACCCATGCCCGTATTTTTTTTTCGATTTTTCTTGTACTTTTTTTTTAAAAAAAAAAACAACTTACATTTTTTGGGGATAAACCGCTCAATATCAACCAATAGTTCTGCGGCCGATTGGGGGAGTGCTGGCAACGGCCAAGCTTGCTCAATGTATGCTGTAAAACAAATAAAGAAACAAATAAGTCCATGGCACACTAATTTTACAAGCAGACAGGACTTACTAAAGATGTGTACTGCTACATAACATTAAACTGTTAGGCCTCTTGCAACAAATGCATTTGCCCGCCCACAAGACATTGATAAAGCTTTTATCTAGCATTTTTAACGGTATACAAAACTCTGGTGTGCCCAGGGAAGAGGTTCGTGGACAGGGTTGTCTTAACAGCATTATAGGCCCCAGGGAAAAGCACTACACTGGGGCCCTACCTACACAACCACTCACACAAAAATTCAGTTCATACTTATTTTATTTATTAAACAAGTGTTCAAACAAAACTAGCTTGCTTTATTGAAAGTGAATTGGTTTATAATTGAATTAAAAATCAATAGAATAATATACTGACAAGTTGACAAACCTATCGGGCCCCTCTGCTCGTGTGGGCCCTGGTGCGTGGCCATGTGTTTAGCTGCCTCTGGCCATTTTTTTTTTAAATTGTAGGACCATTATGATTGAAACCTCTGACATTTATGTCTACTTGTATTTAACATGTGTGACAGCAGGGATTATTTACAAGTATAATGGTCATCTCAATGTTATCCAATTATGTCCAGCATTTAATGCAAATACTTACTATCTCCCAAGGACTCCGCCTCTTGGCTGCCTGCCGCAACCACCTCTGGATTCTCCTCCTCCTGGTCGGCCTCGGCCTCCTCCTTCTCCCTCGTGTCCAGCACCTCCTCCTCCTCCCTGTTGTCCGGCACCTCCTCCTCCTCCCTGGTGTCCGGCACCTCCTCCTCCTACTCCTCCTTCTCCTCCTCCACCACCGGTTGCCGCCGCTCCCAACGTGCCTGGTCTGTTGGAAACAAGGCCAAAAAATCAGGGTATTTTTCAAAGAAACACCAGCTTAATAAACGTAAGTAGTACGATAATCATGTGATCAGACATGTTAAATAAACTTCTCATTGCCAGCAGACACAAACATTAACTACTACAAAAGAAAGGAGATAAACATGATAGATACAAAGCACTTCACATGACCTGTAACAAATGTTTGTTTTTGGTGGAGGAATGTGGAATATCTCAGTGGCCTAGTGGTTAGCACTTTGCTGTCACAGCACTTGGGTCAGGAGTTCGAGTCCTGACCATGGCCTTATCTGTGTGGATTTTGCATGTTTGCTCCGTAGTTGCATGTGTTGACTACAACACTCCCAAAACATACTACTGGGTGGTTTATTTGGAGAATTTAAAAATTGCCAGTAGTCTGTGTTGATATGTTAGGGAATTTAAGTCTGTAAGCTCCAATGGGGCAGGTACTGATGTGAATGAGTTCTTTCTGTACAGCGCCGCTGAATTAGTGGAGGAATATCAAATACTGTGGATGACGAGAATCGTTTTGAAATCGTCCTTTGTTGGGACTCACATTGCAAATAGCCAGTTAATGAATGACTGATTGGGTATAAATAGTACAGTAGGTAATATGTTTGCACCTTATGGGACCCTCAAAATCTTTGAAAATGAGCTAAGGACTTTTCCAAGCTGGCTTTCAAATGTTTTTGGCAATAATAAAAGCACATCTGCCACTATAATCTGCAAATGGTTTTTAAGCTAAGGTCAGCCAAGTTACAGCACTGGGATCAAGAGTTGGAGAACTTGAATCAAAAACCGGCATCAATGTTCTGAAATTTATCAATAAATCATTTTGGAAAGTAAATGTTCAGCAGCCAAATTTAGGAGACAGGAGCCAAAGCAGGTTGGGTGCATTGGAAGGGGAATGACCTTTCTAGTGTGGAGGAAGATTGATATGTAGTGGTAGGCCATGTCAGGTGATTTGGGTGAACATATTTTGAAACATATACAAAAAATATATGTTTACAGACGTTTTTTGCGACTATTAGAGAACTCACTTCTAACAATCTCCTCCCGTAGCTTCCGGATCAGCTGGGGCTGACGCCGGCGGAGGTCGCTCCAGCGCCACTGCAGCTGGACAACTGTGCAGTTCTTGTTATACTGCAGGCGGAGGTGTCTGCGGACCCTTTGATAGGCCCGCAGTTTCACCTCGTTTGATATATTATGGCCCGAGGGCACGTTACCCAAGCCCTCGGTCAGCGCTCTTAATTCCCGGCGGCTAAATATTGCTGTTCTCCTCTATCACAAAATGAAGGACTCCGCACTCTGATTGGTCAACTTGCGTCTGACACCAAGGCATTGAACTGGATTGATTGTGTGGGCTTTGTGGTTGCCATTTGGCTGTGGGCCAGATTTTAAACAAAGTGGCAATTGGGGCAGAAGTCTATTTTGGCCCTGTTGTTTGGAAAAGGTCCAAGTCTAGGAAGACATTTTAAGGACAATCTTTTTCAGAAGATAAATCAAAATGTAGAGGTTTGTGTTCACATACCATGTTGAACTTGCAGCATACAAAATCCAAACACTTGGCCAGAAAACAAGCAACCAGACATACAAACCTCCAAAAAAAACCATATTTGGAAATAGGGAAAAAAACACTATAGAGAGTGGGTTTTTAGGCATTAGTCTGTCTGTGGCAAAGGACAAAATGACCACACATGCAATCAATATATTGTACAAGTAGACATGTTCCAAAATGGGCCCCAAAACACTATGTATGGATTGTTGTGTATGACAAGAGGAAGCACAGTAGTGTAGTAATCAGCAGATACTTGCTTGGGACTGTTTGGTGACACTATTGCAGGTTCAGATTTATTGATTACATAGATTAATTCAAACTTAATACAAAATACATACCAAAGAAGTCAGTGGTCTGTGTGGCAAAGTTCCTTGGATGAAAAGATGACAATCTGGCCAAAGTGAAGAAATACATAGGCAGGCTTGGAGCATTGGAGAAATACTTAAACATTTCGGGAAACACAAGATGCACAAGTCCAAAACGCAAACCAGTTTGGACTGTTTCACCACTTGGGCTGAGACATAGCAAAGCACAGTGGTCTGTGTGGCAAAGTTCCTTGGATGAAAAGATGACAATCTGGCCAAAGTGAAGAAATACATAAGCAGGCTTGGAGCATTGGAGAAATACTCCAACATGTCGGGAAACATGAAATGCACAACTCCAAAATGCAGGCCAACGTGCCCTGTTGAATGTCAAAAAAACAATTACTAAGGCAATATTAGCTCACAATGAACTTTCATTTATGTACTTTGTTTATGCCTTGGTGCACATGAAGATGGCCACTGTATTGAAATGTGAAAAGTGTCTGGTAAAGGTCTACACAGTATTCTCTCTAATAGTGTATTTTGTGTTTCAGCTATATCTTGGTTTCAATAGTCACAGCTCTTACTGTGTTTCTACATGATATTTATATCCAGATTCAGTCATTTTATTGTATCATAAGATAATATATCTTTATCAGTAAATAGAAGTACGCCGGCAGGCCTACTTGCCAGAACAATATATTTTTTGCCTTCCAATATTTATGCTGTTTGGCTTCCCTTTCCTCCATTCCCTTTTCCCCTTTCCCGCGCCGGAGATACCGACTATTGCTATCTGTTAGGGGTTGGGACCATTCCCCTTCATTATATCTCCTCGGATGCATTAACATTCCCTTGGGAAGCGCAAGAATCTCCATGTCTTTCTACTCATATATCTTGGTTTCAGAGTGTGGATTATGTTGATTTCGTCTGGAAAGTACCCCAAAACCCATAAGTAACACAAATAGAACATTGACAAATGTTGACTTAGCACACTCACAAATGTCATGGTTACAAACGTCAATATTGTATGCAGCACACACACTTGACAATTACATGTTATTGATGCAAACACTATAGATACTTACATTTGTCAACTGCCTTCACCATGGCCACATCCTCCAACTCCAAAGGCAAGTGCTATGGCACTTAGCCCAGCACAATACCCTTGAAGGGTGAAACAGCCTGTATTTAAAAAACAAAACCATTACTTTAACAAATGTGCCATTCTCAGCACTGTAATGGGTCCAAATTCAAGTATAAAGGTCACATGCTTCTTGAACACTGTTAGGCTAGATTTTAACTATAAATTTTATACATTAAGATTTTCAAAGCTATTTGCCACTGACATACTAGACCATTCTGGCCTTTATTAAATTAGCTTATACAATATGTGTAATTTTCAGACAGTTCAAAATTAACTACATTTCCACACAAGGGCGTTGATGTTTACACATTAGACAGTAGTTGCAATCAACCACATTAAGGCGTTTTTCACCTAAAACAATGACGTTAAACTTAGAGTCATTTAAAGTGAAATTCAAAACACATTTTCTAAAACACTTACAGGTTGACATTGATGTTTCAATAAGGCCAAGTGGAACACATTTCATTAGGAAACCACCCCATGTGTATTTCTAACGACATTTGGTGGGTTCATACATTTGTGATTTGTATTTTCATCATCATCATCATCGTTTATTTATATAGCGCCAACATATTCCATAGCGCTTTACAATTGGGGACAAACATAATAAACTAATAAACAAACTGGGTAAAACAGACAAAGAGGTGAGAAGGCCCTGCTCGCAAGCTTACAATCTATGGGACAATGGGAGATTGACACATGAGGTTAAGTCTACATTTTGCATTTTGGCCCAGCCAGACTGCAAAGGTAAAAGTGACTCATAAGCTAAATGAACCCGTCACACAACAATGTTGGTCAGGGGGCAGCCGCCCCGCGCGAAACTGTGTAACAGGCTAAAGGTAGCGAGGTTAAGATGGTGGCCGAGGAATATTATAAGCTTGTCTGAAGAGGTAGGTTTTCAGAGAACGCTTAAAAGTTTGTAGACCAGAGGAGAGTCTTACTGTGCGAGGGAGAGAATTCCATAGAGTGGGTGCAGCCCGAAAAAAGTCCTGTAACCGGGAATGGGAGTGTTACCATATGGGGAATTGTTTCATAAAATAGTGTAGTAGTTTAAATAAAAGTGAAATGTACTGGTTTAATAAATAAATACAATTGAGTAGGTTAATGAATAGATAATGTATCTGTATGTATAGGTGTGTGTGAGTATATATATATATATATATATATATATATATATATATATGTATAATTGTAATAAATAGATAGGTTAAGATATAGTTTTTAGGTTAAATGAGTTTGAAAGTTTAAATGACTAGCTTGGATAGATTGAGCTGATACAATTAGTTGAGAGACCAACAGCTGGGCAAATAGAATAATGTTTGTATGTCTATTGTACTCAGAGGTCAACAAATGGTCTCAAAACAACATGCTATTCATGTTATCCTGCTTCTTTATCACATAAAGGTGATATTCCTTATCAGCCGGAGATTAAATAACTTCAGACAATATGTAGGCCAAATTATATTGAACCAATACAGACATCTCATGTTATCCCTGTTTGGTCACCTCATGTGAAACCCTTAGGACAATAATTATTATACTGAAACTTATTCACATCAAAGACTTGGCTTGTCAACAAAAGGACCTCAATTGGTTTTATGACACTTGAAAAGCAGTCATGTATTGTGTAAGTTTTACATAGATTGCAATCATGCAATGCCAGGTTTGGAGTGGAGGTTCTATGGATATATAAATATGAGCGTTCAGTAGTAGTTAGAGGGAGAAGAGAAAAGGAGTTGAAGAAGAGAGAAGGATCCTATTTTAAGAAAACAACTCACAGGTACTTATGATTATCTTGCAAGAATACCATATGCATATAAATTGTTAATGTTTGTAAAAGTATGTCATGTTTTTATGTTTGTTTACTGTATAGTTAGATAAGGAAGCATATATAATTAGAAATCTTATCCCATGGTGTATTGTTATCTTATAACTTGTATCATTTGAATATTAAATAATTGTTGAAATAGAGCTGAGTTTTCACGTCGAACTTATTTATTTGGAATCACTTATATATCAAAACTGCATATAAATATATGTTTATGTCAGCTTGACAAGGTTGGACTTTCCACATAGTCAGATGAGCCAAGTTAATATATCTGTGTTTATAGTATATTTATTATCGCATAGATATATTTCTTGGACTGTAGCAATATAGAGATTCCCTGTTAGAAATACATGAGCCAGTCATATGCACATACGTGATAAATGTGATTATAATATATGTGATTGGACTAGAAGTAGTTTCGCCATTTTTATGAGCCAACCAATTGCAAGTCTGATATAATATATATGCAGATATCTATATGATACATGTAAGATATATATATATATATATATATAATGTAATATATATAATATATATGTATGTATATATATAGACATAGATATATGTATATATATATATTTGAATACTTATATGTGAAATTTAATATTAAGAGGAAAAGATATATATTGATTCCAGTCTCGTTTACAGGAGAATGTAATGAGGGTGGATGAGAGACCCAGATCTTGTGCAGAACAGAGTTGCCGAGTTGGGAGATATTTTGAGACAAGAGAGGAGATGTATGTTGGTGCAGCTTTGTTGATGGCCTTGTAGGTTAGTAAAAGTATTTTATATTGGATTCGGTACAAAACAGGCAGCCAGTGTAGAGACATACAGAGTGATTCAATAGAGGAAGAACGATTTGCAAGGAAAATCAGTCTTGCCGCAGCGTGCAAAATAGATTGTAGAGGTTTGAGTCTGTTTTTGGGAAGACCAGTAAGGAGGGAATTGCAATAGTCAATGCGGGAGATGATGAGTGCATGATTTAAGGTTTATGCAGTGTCTTGCGTGAGATATGTGTGAATTCTAGAAATGTTCTTTAGATGCATGTAGCAGGATTTAGATATAGAGTCAATGTGGGGAACAAAGGATAGGTGTGAGTAAAGGATTACACCTAGGCAGCGAGCTTGTGGGGTGGGATTTATGGTCATGTTATCAACAGAGATAGAAATGTCAGGTATGCTCTTGTTGGCGGGTGGAAATATTATTAACTCTGTTTTAGAAAGATTAAGTTTGAGTTGGCGAGAGGACATACAAGATGAAATGGCAGAAAGACAGTCAGTTACACAGGACAACACAGATGTCGAGAGATCAGTGTAACAGATTCTGGATACTATATTACTAATCTTGATTAGCACTGGCTTACCTGAGGTGCGGAGTCTAACGATCTCCCCGGTGTTCACCAAGAACCGCCGCAAGGCGGGGTGGGCTTCGCTGCCAGGAGTCGCAGGTCGCAGTCCCCAGGTTCGCCTCAAGATGTAGTACAGCGGAGTGAAGCGGTGGTAGAGGAGTCAACAAGCCGGTTCGGTACACAGGAATGGAGTCAGGCAGAATCAGAAGGCAACTCGGAGTCAACAAGCCAGGTTCGGTACACGGGTCACAAGAATAGGAGAATGGTCAGCAAGCTGGGTCGGTACACAGGGATAGGAGAGCCAGGGAAGTCAAACAGGCAGAGATCAGCACACAGGAGACACTGGAAACTGGAAGACACTGCAATCCACAAAGAGCAGGAGCCAGGAACAGGTAAGTGTTGCTCTGACACTCAGCGAGTGTCAGAGTGAGGTTTTTATACTGAAGGGGATTCGAAATCCCCGCCTCTAGGGTTGTGGTCATGTGACCGCCTCCGGGTGCGGTCACATGGTCCTGAATGCGGAAGTGCGGCTGGACGGAGCGGCGGGGATCAGGTAAGTCCGTGACAGTACCCCCTGCCATAAAGGTGGACTCCGAACACCTAATAGGGTTTCAAAGGAAATTTTTTATGGAAGGATTTAAGTAGACGGGGAGCATGTAGATCAATGGCTCTTACCCATGAGCGCTCCTCAGGGCCGTAACCCTTCCAATCTACCAAGAACTGTATGGCACCTTGAACTTTACGAGAATCTAGGATAGTTTTAATCTCGTATTCAACTTGATCCCGATCCACAGCAGGAGGAGGAGTTCTAGATGAGGTGGAGAATCTGTTGGTTACCATCGGTTTTAACAAGGAGACATGGAAGACATTGGGTATGCGTAAAGAGGGAGGCAGACTCAATCTAAAGGCTACGGGATTAATAATCTCAGATATAGCAAATGGGCCAATAAACTTGGGAGCAAATTTTTTACTGGGAACCTTTAAACGAATGTTCTGGGTGGATAGCCATACCCTGTCACCAACTGCAAAACTTGAAGTCATTCTTCTCCTTTTATCGTAGAATTTTTTGGAACGAGTAGTTGCTTGCTTTAAATTTGTCTTGGTTTGTTCCCAAATATCAGAGAAGTTACGAAACAGAGAGTCCACTGCTGGAACTTCAGAAGATGAGACTTGAGAGAAGGTGGGTAGTCTAGGATGGCAGCCATACAGAACAAAAAAGAGAGAGTTAGAGATGGCCTCATGAAAATGGTTGTTATGGGCGAACTCGGCCCAAGGGAGAAGGTCCACCCAGTTGTCTTGGTTACTAGAGATAAATATTCTTAGAAACTTCTCTAATTCTTGGTTGGTTCTTTCAGTAGCCCCATTGGACTGGGGATGGTATGCGGAAGAAAAGTCAAGCTTAATCCCGGATTTATTGCAAAAAGACCGCCAAAATTTTGATATGAATTGTGATCCCCTATCGGAGACAATATGTTGAGGACAGCCATGGAGGCGAAATATTTCTTTAATAAAAATATCGGCTAAGGAGGAGGAAGAAGGAAGGCCTTTGAGAGCAATAAAGTGGGCTGTTTTAGAGAAGCGATCCGTGACCACAAGCACTACAGTACAGGATTTGGAAGGGGGAAGGTCCGTGATAAAATCCATGGAGATCTGTGACCAAGGGTAATCAGGAATGGGTAATGGGAGCAAGCATCCATAAGGCTTCTTCCTAGATGTCTTGTGTTGAGCACATTTGGAACAAGCAGCAACAAATCTCTTCACATCCTCCAGCAAGGAAGGCCACCAGTAGCTTCGGGACAATAAGTCCCAGGTCTTGCGAATGCCGGCATGCCCAGCAAAGAGTGAGTGATGAGCCCAGTGAAGGAGCCGGGTGCGTAGATGTGGCAAGATGAATGTTTTGCCTGGAGGACAACCATTTTTGAGGTGTGTAGCTGCCAATACTTGACATGGATTTACAATGAATTTCTTATCTTCCGAGGATTCCATGTCAGCTGGATCAAAAGAGCGAGATAAGGCGTCTGCCTTCGTATTCTTAGATCCCGAGTGAAAAGTGATGTTGAAATCAAAGCGTGAGAAGAATAAGGACCATCTTGCTTGTCGAGGGTTTAGACATCGAGCAGTGCGTAAGTAAAGCAAATTCTTATGGTCGGTATATATGGTGATAGGGAATGAATTGCGCTCCTTCTAGTAAATGTCTCCATTCGGAGAGAGCCAATTTGATGGCCAGGAGCTCTTTGTCGCCAATCCCATAATTCCTCTCAGCAGGTAAAAAGCGACGGGAAAAGAATCCGCAGGGATGAAGTTTTCCAGAAGGACCTCGCTGTGATAGAACGGCTCCTGTGCCAACAGAAGAGGCATCTACCTCCAGGACAAAAGGACGAGAACAATCTGGCTGTTGAAGAATGGGTGCAGATGAAAAGAGAGACTTTAATAATATAAAGGCTTGGATAGCCTCAGAGGACCAAATACCAGCATCAGCAGATTTGCGGGTCAATGCTGTGATGGGAGCCACGAGAGAGGAGTACCCCTTGATAAATTGACGATAATAGTTGGAGAATCCTAGGAAGCGTTGAGTGGCCTTAAGGCCCGAAGGTTGGGGCCAGTCAAGTATGGCTTTCAATTTTGTGGGATCCATCTGTAGACCGGTGCCCGAAATAATATATCCCAGGAAGGGAATTTGTCTCTGCTCGAAGGTGCATTTCTCCAATTTGCAAAATAACTGATTTTTTCGGATACGAGAGAGGACCTCCAATACATGAGTACGATGAGATGCTAGATCTTGAGAAAAGATGAGAATGTCGTCCAAGTAGATGACTACAGATTGGTACAAGAGGTCTTGAAACAGCTCATTCATAAAGCTCTGAAATATGGCTGGGGCATTGCATAGCCCGAAAGGCATGACCAGATATTCAAAGTGGCCGTCCCGGGTGTTAAACGCCGTCTTCCATTCACCCCCCTCCTTAATGCGTATAAGGTTATACGCTCCTCTGAGGTCAAGTTTAGAAAAGATGGTGGCACCCTTAATCCGGTCAAATAATTCAGAAATCAGTGGCAGTGGATACCGATTTTTAACGGTAATGGCATTCAGGCCTCTGTAATCAATGCAAGGGCGGAGGCCCCCATCTTTCTTTTTTACGAAGAAGAAGCCAGCCCCAGCTGGGGAGGAAGACTTGCGGATGAAGCCCCTGTTTAGATTTTCTTGGATGTACTCCTCCATAGCCTTAGACTCCGGGAGGGAAAGGGGGTAAACACGGCCCCTGGGAATGGGTTTACCAGGTATTAGATCAATGGCACAGTCCCAGATTCTGTGAGGGGGAAGTCTAGTGGCCTCTTGTTGACAAAAAACATCAGAGAAGGTTTGGTATGGCCCAGGCAGGAGAGTCACAGGAAATTCTTGGGAACGTCTGGGGCTATTCGGAGGAACCACTCTCTGTAGGCAGCGAGAGAAGCAGGACTGTCCCCAGGACAATATGTGACCAGATTTCCAGTCCAAGGTGGGAGAGTGGACACGAAGCCAAGGAAGTCCTAGGATGACTGGGTTGGTAGATCTCTGTATTACTAGAAAAGAAATCTTCTCCCGATGAAGTGCTCCTATCTGAAGTAGAAGAGGAATAGTGCGAACCAGGATGGACCCCTCAGGGATTCTTCCCCCATCAATGGCCATCAGAGAGATGGGTTGTTTCAAGGCTTGTGTGGGAATAGCGAATTGTTTAACTACTGTGGCAGAAATGAAATTTCCTGCGGCTCCGGAATCTAGAAGAGCCGACTGCAGGAAGGTCTTTTGTCCTAACTGAAGGGAAATGGGAATAGACAGGCAATCATTACTATTGGGAACTGACTGACACTGAGAAAAGAGGCCCAACGATACAGCTCCAGAACTCGTTAGGCCCTGTCGTTTCCCGAGCGTTTGGGACAAGAACTCAGAAGATGGCCACTCTCTCCACAATATAAACACAACTTGTTTCGAAATCTCCTCTCCCTCTCTTCGGCTGATAGGCGGGTCCTCCCAAGTTGCATGGGCTCTTCAGGGGGAAGAACAGGGGTTTGGAAGTTGGGGGCCAAGCGAATCATACTACGCCGCGACCAGGGCCTGATCAACCACTAGGCTGACCAGGCTGCAGCCTGGGGCGCTGGGTCCCGGGGGGCGCTGCACTGTGGGTATTTTTTTTTTTTTTTTTTTAAAAAAATTTTTTTTTTTTTTTAATTTTTTTTTTTTTTTCTTCATTCATTTTTTTTTCGGGGTGGGGGAGGCGGGGGGTCGCCGCGGGGGGGGGGGGGTCGCTGCGGGGGGGTGGAGGGCTCGACGATCAAAAGCATTGGTGGTCAGTGGTTAGCAACACACAGCCAATCGCCAGGCTGCCTGTTGCTGTGCAGCAGACAGGAAGCAGGACGTCTTCACTTGCTATCTGCTGATCTGAGGAGAGGAGCGACGCTGGCACAACTACAGGTAAGTGAAGGGGGGAACTGCCCTGCATATCTATAGGGAGGGGGGGAACTGCCCTGCATATCTATAGGGAGGGGGGGGAACTGCCCTGCATATCTATAGGGAGGGGGGGGAACTGCCCTGCATATCTATAGGGGGGGGAACTGCCCTGCATATCTATAGGGAGGGGGGGAACTGCCCTGCATATCTATAGGGAGGGGGGGGGGACTACCCTGCATATCTATAGGGAGGGAGAGGGGGGACTGTCATGCATATGTATAGGGAGGTTAGAGGGGGACTGTCATACAAATCTATAGGGTGGGAGGGGGGGGCTGCCATGAAAATCTATAGGGAGGTAGAGAGGTTGATATGTATGAAGGAGGGCAGAGGAGGGGGGCTGATATATGTGACTGGGGGAGTTTTGATGTGACGGGGGGGGATAGCTAGCTAGCAGAGTGGAGGTAAGGAAAATAGCTGCAAGGGGGATGGATGCAGGGTGGGAGGTAAAGAAAATGGCTGCAGCAGGGGTTAAGGAAAATGGCTGTGGGGGGGGTTGTGGTTAAGGAAAATGGCTGCAGGGGGTATTTAAAAAATAGAGCAGCTTTGGGGGGCAGAATCTCATGATTGTGTGGTGGTCACATGGGTGGTCTCAGCAATCACTAGAATACTAAATATTAGTGAGATGGGGCTGGTAGAGGTTTGTATTTGATTGACAACAAATATTCAGATATTGCTTATATATGCCTGTCCAATGGGGTACTTTTAGCTGGCCATAATGGAGTGTTTTGTTTTAACTAAAGGGCCTAATCATTCAGGGTTTGCATTATAATACATTTTTGCATTTTCAAAAAAGGACGCCAACTTTCCAGAAGCCAGCGAGAGGATAACAAAGTTGCAAGAGAGAAGAGCAAGAACAGGTAAGAGACAATGGCACAATCTGTCTAAATTTGAATGCTGGAGAATACACCTGAACATTCATATTCAGGAGTGTTCCTATACACCTATATATTCGGAGGGGGGGGGGGGGGCGCTGCGGCCGTATTAGCCTAGGGCGGCCAGAACCCTTAATCAGGCCCTGGCCGCGACTGTTCCTTCTCGGAATTACGTTCCTTGAAACGCAAATCAACTTTGACACAGAGGGAGATAATGTCGTCCAAAGACGTAGGGAGTTCCTGGGATACCAACTCGTCTTTGATTCGGTCTGAAAGGCCCTGCCAGAATGTAGCTACTAGGGCCTCATCGTTCCAACGAAGTTCAGAGGCCATGGTTCTGAAGTGGACCGCATACTGCCCCACAGACTGGTTTCCCTGGCGGAGACGTAGTAAGCCGGAAGCGGCATTGGACACCCTTACTGGCTCATCAAATATTTTCTTGAAGGTGGACAAGAAGAGGTTGAAGTTATGTAGAATGGGGTCGTCCCTCTCCCATAAGGGGGAAGCCCATGCTAAAGCTTGACCGGACAATAACGAAATCACATAGGCCACTTTCGTTTTTCCGGAGGGGAAGTTCCCAGGTAGAAGCTTGAATTGTATGGAGCATTGATTTAAAAATCCTCTGCAATTTTTAGGGTCTCCATCGAACTTGGGTGGGTTAGGTAACTGTAGCTGCGAGGAAGAAGCTGCTGCTGCGGCCCGAGGTACAGGGGCCACTGCCGGCCCAGGTGATCCACCAGCCACTAGGGTGTTCTGGACAACATCCAACCGAGTGGATAGACTATTGAGGAATTTTAAAAGTTGCTCTTGGTTAGCTTCTTGCTTATCCATCCTTCCTACTAAATGCTCCAACAGATCTTTAGCTGTAGTATCCATGGTCAGAGCCAACTGTAACAGATTCTGGATACTATATTACTAATCTTGATTAGCACTGGCTTACCTGAGGTGCGGAGTCTAACGATCTCCCCGGTGTTCACCAAAAACCGCCGCAAGGCGGGGTGGGCTTCGCTGCCAGGAGTCGCAGGTCGCGGTCCCCAGGTTCACCTCAAGATGTAGTACAGCGGAGTGAAGCGGTGGTAGCGGAGTCAACAAGCCGGTTCGGTACACAGGAATGGAGTCAGGCAGAATCAGAAGGCAACTCGGAGTCAACAAGCCAGGTTCGGTACACGGGTCACAAGAATAGGAGAATGGTCAGCAAGCCGGGTCGGTACACAGGGATAGGAGAGCCAGGGAAGTCAAACAGGCAGAGATCAGCACACAGGAGACACTGGAAACTGGAAGACACTGCAATCCACGAAGAGCAGGAGCCAGGAACAGGTAAGTGTTGCTCTGACACTCAGCGAGTGTCAGAGTGAGGTTTTTATACTGAAGGGGATTCGAAATCCCCGCCTCTAGGGTTGTGGTCATGTGACCGCCTCCGGGTGCGGTCACATGGTCCTGAATGCGGAAGTGCGGCTGGACGGAGCGGCGGGGATCAGGTAAGTCCGTGACAATCAGGAGAGGAGAGATAGATTTGGGTATCATCCGCATAGAGATGATACTGAAAGCCAAGGAACTTATTAGATTTCCAAGAGAAGCGGTATAAATAGAGAACGGCAGAGGACCTAGCACTGAGCCTTGTGGTACTCCAACTGATAGGGGAAGCTGAGCAGAGGTGGCTCCAGAGAAATTAACAGTGAAAGAGCGATTAGAAAGGTAGGATGAGCACCAGGATAGAACAGTGTCTTGAAGCCCTAGCCCTATTTTGGGTTAGCTTGCTCATTATTACAGCAGAGAACATTGGTGTCTTAAATGAAACAGTACCAATAACTTTTACATACTGTCTGAAGTTGGACCCACGCACTGATTTCCGAAGGGTGTCTTCCAGATCTTCCTCCTCCTCTTCCTCCTCCTCGTCCATCCCAGCAACCTCGTCCACGACCCCTGGAGCCCCACTCCAGATGGCAAGATTATGAAACACCACACACAGAGCTATGATCTTGCAAGCTTTTCTCGGCTCGTATATCAGTGCACCACCAGACGGGTCAAGGCAGCAAAATCGCGCCTTTAACATACCAAAAGCCCTTTCAATGACCGATCTGGTGGCCACATGAGCCCAGTTATATGCTTCTTCCCGCTCTGTGCTTGGGTTCAAGATCGGAGTGAGGAGCCAAGGGCAGGAGGGATACGCACTGTCTCCTATGTACGATGAGAGGAAAGACATAATAAACAAACATTAATACACTTTAACAGTAACAACTGACCTGCGTCAATAGGCAACCATACTCAAATATGGCTCATACATTAACTCAATGGTAAATAGTTTGGTCAATGAGTAATATTACTGGAAAATTATCCTCCATTGTAAAATAAGTACATCTAAGAAATCCCTACAAACAAAGATCATGTAACATTTTCATATTTTTTTTTTACATTTCTGCTAACCTTAACTGTTAAGTCTATTAGTGTAATCGGCCTACCCATGAACTTAACCAAATGTGTCCAATTTGATTTTACAACTGTATAGTTGGACCAACTATAAATTAAAGGCACATGCACTATATGACACATTGTGTAAAGCTAACATCTCATGGAAAAGATAACATTTACGGGAAATAACATTAAAATACATTATTAAGAACAAAAATCACTAAACTGAGTCAATACATTAGAGTAATTACCAAGAAGCCACGCATCTCCATGTGGCCTGACACCCCCTTGCCTCTGTTGCAATCTAGGCCACAACTCTGAATTGCGAAAGGCAAAGGAGTCATGGTTACTCCCCCCCATTTCGCAACCAGGTTCCGAATCTGGAGAGACGGGTCACATATGGGCTGTACGTTTATTGAGTGGAAATGCTTGCGGTTCATCAAAACCGAAGCATTCCCACTCAACGGAACCAAGGCCATATGCATCCCATCTACTGCCCCTATGACGTGCGGAAACCAGCTATGGTGGCAAACTGCTGCTTAATCCGCCCAAAGGACTCCTAATCGAGTGGCAGATGGATAAACTGGGAGAGCCGCGACAGGAGCGCCCTTAGCACAACCTTCAGCACGCGGCTGAAGGTGGCCTGGGACATACCTGCCACGACCCCCACTGTGGTCTGGAATTAACCAGATGTGCAGAAGTGCAGTACCGCCAACAGTTTGGTCAAAGGTGGTACTGCTGTCGGGATGTTGCGCATTGGCTCAAGGTCACGTTGCACAATGCGCAGGGTGTCCAAGATCACATGTGGAGGAAGCCGATAGCGGCAGACAACCTCCGCATCCGACATCCCAAAGAGGCTGACACGTGGCCTGAAGACGCGCTCCCTCGGACAGCTATGTTGTACTAGTTGCTGGTTTGGACGTGGCGGAGGAGCAGGCTCCCCGTGAAACAGATTATAGTCCAACTCCAGGATTCCCTGTATGTGCGACAAAAGCCTGAATTAACAAACAAAACAGTAGGTGACACCTTTCCACCTTTCCTTTTTCACCCAAGCCTCCAAATATGAAACCAATACTTACAATAAAGTGAAAATTCATCTTCCAGCTTGTTGTGGCAAAGTACAGTCAAGATTTAGGTAAATTTACATGCAAATTAGAAAAAAAATAAAAAAAAATATTTTAATACTCCTGCCCTATTCAATGAGCAAACACCACCTAACCATATAGAGACCCCACAGAAGTGCGTGCAAAAGAGATACTTACCAGAGCCAAACACCAAAGTCACTTTGTGAAAATCACATTTGTTACATTAAAATTTGTAAGGTGTAAACAGTTATGGACTGTGAAACACAGAATAAAGAGAGTTAAGAAAATAGTGATGTAATTTTTGGTTTGGCAACCAAAATCCAAAAAAACATAGTTTAATCCCTAACACACCACATCAAATACCACCTGGCCCTAAATAGTGCAAAACAAAACAGTGGGTGCCACTCAATACTTACCACACAAACAGATGCAAACAAGCTTCTTAATATAACTGTTGCATGCAGAGCTCTGACAACTCAAATCTGTTGGGGAGGCAGAGCAGGTAACAAATATAATGCACGAGAAGGGGGAAAAAATAGTCAAATACTATTCTTCCTATATATGTATTGAGTTTCAAAGTGTCTCTGGTATAAAAGTACACTTGCTTTAATTACAAACAGCTCAGCCGTGAAAAGTTTATATTTTATGAGTATTAATCTGAGTAGCGTTTGGAAGCAGTTGGGTTAACAAACAGTAGAAAAGAACTGTTGACACAAGAGCCATCTTACATAGAGAATCAATATAATATATTGTGTGTCCTAAAAAAAATTTTTTTGATTTGGTTTATATATATACAATACAATTTTCTTAAGCTCCATGGTTCGGCAAGTACCTTAGCCATCCATTCCGGCAGCCGGAATGGAGTGCTGAGTGCATTCCCCATCCATTCTGGCTGCCAGAATGGAGTGCATTCCACACCCAGAATGGAGTGCTGAGTGCATTCCCCATACATTTCGGTTGACAGAATGGTGTTTACAATACCCTAAACATCCATTCTGGCAGTCAGAATGGCTGGCTGAGTGCATTCTACACCCGGAATGGAGTGCTGAGTGCATATATATATCTATATATATATATATATATATATATATATATATGCAATATTGTACTATGTGCCAAAGTAGTTCCACATATTCCAGAGAAGATATGTATGTAGCATACCAAAATGCAGTATACAGGTCTAGAAAAGACAGCCATCTTTACTCCAGACACACCAAGCAGCTGGGAGCGCTTTATTAATCTGTCTAATTCTGGCAGTTCCGGATTTAACCCAAAGGGCCAAAATATGAGCATACATCAAGCGCTTTACAGCTTTTAGTACAAAGGTGTCTGAAAGAAAAAGAGGCTTCGTTTACACTAACGTAGTAATGTTTAATGTTTTATATATATCCAAATAAATGTGAAAATTTTTCCCAAATAAACCTAAAAAATTAGATTATCTATTCATATGTATGTATGTGGTGCATATTTAGTTGCGAATATTTTAAATGCACAATGCATTTTGAGCAGTTTAATTGTTGTTTTAGCTAACTGTTTTGGACTTAAACATGACCCTGAGCTGCCTTAAGTTTGACCAAGGAGTTGAGACTTGATTGTTCTCAGTTTACTGTACACGGACAGAGGGAACGCCTACTCTTCTTAGGTCCGGACACATAATGCCTACACTTCTCAAATGATATCTTATCTCAGCCTACTCCACGCCCACTCTCCTTCCATTCCCAACCCTTTTTTCTCAAGTGGTCAGGCAACTACGGAAATGCATGTGCGATGGAGCTTGAGACATGTAGTGCTGTACGACACAGATGTTCACACTTTACGCCTCGTATTGTGGTGTTTTACGCAGCGTAGGTCCTTGTTTCGCGCATGCACAGAGACGATTGTCGTATTATCCGCATAAGAAGGCAGATCCGTAGCTTAGTGAATCAGGCCCCTTTTATCTATTGATTTGGACACACTCCTACCACAATTGAGATCTAAAAATAGACATTTTTTTAACTTATGTAGAAAAGAAAGGTCAGCATTAAAAGAAATACAAAGTTGGAATGATATTGTTATAAAACCCTCCAACAAAAGGGGGTAATATAGTTCTTTGGCCTTGAGTCCAATATCTTAAGGAGATCTTCCGCCATCTAAATAACAGGGATTGTTATCAATGATTGATATTCAATTCCACTTCCAATAATTTGTTGGTCTATAACAGACTTATTAAACAACCCTTTTATAGGGGAGTAATTTCAAGAGGACACAATGAATTCCTTATGATCCACAACCCGAGAATGGCGACGTTCTATATTCTTCCAAAGATTCATAAAAATTAGTCTAACCCTCCTGGTAGACCAATTGTATTAGGGGTTGGTAGCCTTACTGAGAATGCTAGCAAATATGTAGACCTACATCTTAGGAAACATGTGATGAGTCTGGAATCCTATACCAGGGATACCTTGGATGTTTTATCAAAACTGAATGATATCATGTTAACCCTTCTACCAAGTTAGCTTCATTTGATGTTGAGTCATTATATACCAATATTTAACACCAGCAGGGCATCCAGGCTGTACAATATTTCCTCAATATGGAAAGATTGAATGATTTTAATGATTTCCTCATAATGTTATTACAATTTGTGCTGACTCGGAATTATTTTGTCTTTGAAGAAAAAAAAAATCTTCAAGTATGAGGCACAGCAATGGGGACAGCATGTGCCCCTACATACGCAAATTTGTTCTTGGGCTGGTGGGAAAAAGAGATAGCCTTTAGCCAATGTAATGAAAAATATACTAGCCATATAGCTTTTTGGCTACATCATATAGATTTTGTGGGATGGGAAAGATACCCTTTTTCATGAATTTACTGATACTCTGAACAGTAATGAACTGAATCTCAGTCAACATCAGAAATACATGACACTGAGATCAATTTTTTGGACCTCACCATCTCAAAAACAGCAGAGGGGAGACTTAATATAGATATATACCGCAAAAAGACAGCTACAAATAGTTTGTTACATTTTACTAGTTCGCACTATCCCCCGGTGATTAGAGGATTCCCAAAAGGAGAGCTACTGAGTACAAAGTGGAACTGCTCTGAGAAACAAGTGTATGTTGAAAGATCTAGTGAGCTTAAAAATAGATTATTAAATAGAGGCTATAGTAAAGGGGTTATCAAATGATCTGAGAGAGTGTTAATTATGAGAATAGAGAGTCTCTTATTTATCCGCGCACCAAGAATAACATGATTGATCCAAAGACAAGAATGATAGGGACATTTTGCCCTGAATGAAAAGAGATAACAAAAATTTTCCAAACCATTGGCACATTTTGCTACTTGATGAAGACTTGACAGAGACATTGGAAGACAGGGTCTTCTTTCTTGGAGGCGTTCAAAAAATCTTGAAGATAAACTGGTTCATAGTTCACTTACACCAGAAAGAATAATTTAATCTAGACCAGTGAGTTTTTTCACATGTGGTTCATGTAAGGCCTGCCAATATATAGTTCAGACTAAAGAATATGTAGATAAGTTTTCCAAGATTTGGAAGATTCGTCAATTTTTGAATTGCAATTTGCCCAATGTTGTATACTGTCTATCATGTCCATGCAAACTGTTTTATGTTGGAATGACTAGCAGACCATTCAAAAAGAGGGTTTTGGAACATGTTGGCAATATCCGGGAAGCCATCAGGGACAATGCCAATTTTAAAAAATTGACTATGGTAGCAATACATTTTTTGAGATACCACAACAGTGATCCAGCAGTTTTAACAGTGTTTGCCATGGAACAGATTAATTTGGGGCTAAGAGGAGGGGATTTGCAACAAGAACTTCTAAGACATGAAACAAAGAAGATTTTTCTAATGGGGAGTTCGGCCCCTCAAGGTCTTAATGACCTTTTCTGTAAAATAAAATATATTCCATCCCTAATGCGGCTACTGTAAATCTTGATTATTGAATAAGCTGAATTACATTTGCAGTTTATTAAGTGAGCTTACTCATAGGATTCTACTAGTCTTGGTGATATCATGTTGTTACCCAAATGGTTTATTATATTTTATAAACCTTGCATAATACTTTCACATTTTTCTTTCTTCGTTATATCTGGTGACACTTTTTTATGAGTAATATAACTTTATTTACTCTTCTCATTTTACATGATTTCACTTTTGGTCACAATCATATTCATTAATATTTTTGATGACATTAAGTACCATTTTCACTTTTTTGCACTTTATACATTGGGAACCTTAAAAAAACTTGTTTGTTTTTTCATTGTAGTTTGTTACCCTTATTAATTCAGAATTCTTTTCAAATTTTTAGCAATATAATTTAAATTTTTTCTTTATAAAATACAGTTATAGTATCACTTTTTTTTTATGCCATGCCATAATAATTTTCTGAAGTCGTTAATTAAATTATCATTAAATACTTATCTTTTTTTTTTATTATAAAGAATCCAACTATAGTGTACAACCAATGCAGGGAGTCATTTTTATAATCTAATTTACTATTTATCAACTAACATCGTTACTGAATTTAAATACTTCTTTGATCCACCTGCGATTTCTGTGTAATGGGGGTTACTTAACACACTGACTTACCTTTTTTCTAAATGGGATTGTGTACATTAATTACGATTTTGTTTATTTATCCAGTGTCCTCTGTTGTTATTACAGCGATTGACTTAGAATAAGGATGGCACAATAAATACAATGGGGGAATCTACTTGTCAATCAACCGTCACGTGACTTGGCTATTATGATAGGTTGCCGAGAATAATAGGTCATTAGAGGTGGTTTGTTTTACACTACTTAAACCCAATGGAGGCATGCCATCGGATTGCCTCGTTAAAGCATGTAGCGAAACGCGCATCTGCGGACGCTGCGCTCGTTGTCTGTCAATTTTATTTAAACAATCAATTTGGCTGAGGGTTATATTAAAATCTCTCAGACATAGCCCTTGTGAGCAAATAGTTAATTGAGCTAGAATACCAGCAGCTCGACATTAACAAATCTCAATACTAAGGCTCTGTTCATGCGTCTCACTAGGGATTAACAAGGGATCAGAGTCACTATCTAGCAGTCAAGTCACACAAACTTAGTTGCCCTGTTATCTATACTAATCAGGGTTAGGTGAAAGAAGCTGACTATTAGCGCTAGGACTTCTGTTTGCGCCTCTGTTAGGAGGAATCCAGGAATACCTTAGGAGCTTAGACATGCCGTATAAAGTGGTACTTTATTAGTTTGATCTAGCTCCCTATCTAAGATGTATTGTAACATCGGCATTGCAACATATTTGTTCTGAGAACCTGAATTAAGTTCATATCAGTTGGTTTTCTCTGCAGATTGATCCCTTATCACACTAATTAAGGGTTTTACAATCCATAATATTAATTATCTTTCCACAATTAGTGATTTAAACCTTTAATACAATTTAAGCTAGGTACACACTACACGGTTTTCGTCCAATAATCGGCTCAATCAGCTGACATACGACCGCTCGTTCAAAAGTCGGGTCAGTGTGTGTAGTGACACGATGGTCGAAAGTCTGCCCAAATGGACGATTGTCGTCTCATTTGGTTGGTCGTACCGTTTAGTATTTTTGTTCCAATCTCGTTTCCGTTGTGTAGTGTGTATAAACTTACGTCCGATCCACGACAATCCTCCGATACTTCCTCGACCTGAGGGGTGTGTGTATGTAAATTTTTTGATGTCTGTCCCAGTCCCACGTGGTGCGGAATCCGCACATCACTGACTTGTGTTTTGTATCGATGTGTATTGCACCTGTCTGGCTGCAGACCATTACACGTGTATAAAGCACGCGTGTTATTACCCTTTGCGTCTATGTTGGCAATGTATTCATATTTACTCTTTATAAACTTTAACCTTTATAAACTATTAAAGTTATATTAACCTTTATTAACTTATAATTGTGAAGTACCCACACAGTGTTCATGCAACATTTTTATTGCAGGAAAATAAGGTACAAAAATTTTTACACACACAGCTGTCTGAAAGATCCGCATGAAACATGAGCGCGCCCATAACAATCAGAGCGCAGAGTACTGCAGAGTATTATTTTTAGTATTTAGTATTTTTAAAGGTGCTACTAGTTTGTGGCAGAACAGGTCTTGATGTCGCTTGGGTTTCTATTCCCTTTGATTTCTTTATCTACGATACAAGGAAATAAAAAAATGTTTACCATTTAACTTCTATATCTGTAATTTATATTCAACGACATATACTCTCATTTTCTCACCATGCACACTGCTCGAGATCAGTTTATATTTTGGTCCCTGTGGCGAAACCGCAATAATAGCGAGCTTAACCTCCATACATTCTGGAAAACAGGCACCATTTTGGTTATTATAACGGTACATGTATGTGCCCAAAGCATTTAGCTGTCTACACATGTTCACTGAAATACCTTCGTGTCGAACTTCTTTAGTATATTTTTCTTTTTCAATTTTTTCTTTTTTGCTAACAGGTGTAACATTAGTGGTATCAGTGGTATCTAAACAGGCCTTCTCACCGTTAATTATTCGTTCTGACATAAAAAAAAAATAGGTTACAAATTAGGCATTTACATTGCTTTATGTGACACTAGAATGAAATAAAGTCCTTCTAGCAGGTACATTACACGTGCTACTGACCTTTTTTAATGTCGTTGTCGTCCTGGTCCAGTACTTTGACCATCATCTCCACCACTCTTGGGCTCATTGGATTTGCTCTTTTCTGTTCTTGAGTATCTCCATCCCCCACCTTAACTTTTCAAACATTTTTTGGCCCTTCCAGCACCATCTCTGACTCTGTCTCCATCTCTATAGCTGTAACCCTCACTGACATCTTCTCCTCAACCTTAACACCCACTGACACTTGCTCACTCGCCATCTTCTCACGCTCCTCGGCGCCAAACAGTTTCCTCTGTCATTTTATACACTCAGAGATGGGCGTTCGTTTCTGCTGTGGACCAATCAGCGATGATGCACGCCGAGAATGGAGCATTCCATTACATACAAAGGGATTTTATTATTAGGGAATAATCATTGCATTGCACTTTAGCAGTTAAATGTTTTTCTAAATGTTATGTATGTTACTAAACTTTTATTTTATATGAATGAATGAAGATACAGTGTTGCCTTCTCTTTTTATGCAGCTTTGGGTGTTAACTATAGCGAAACCTCTGCCCCTTTATGCTAATGTCTTTGGTATCTCGTTACATTTCCCGCAAATGCCGCTTCATTGTGTACGAAATTAAAATCATTGCTCACGACAACATGGCTGTAAAAAGTCGCTAAAGGGACGTCCGTTCTTCCCTTTATCGTCCGAAACAAGGCTAGTGTGTATGCAGTCCATGGACCGAGCGATCGGACCATCGCATGTAAAATCGCTCGGCATAAAAAGTTGGTTGAAATTTCTGTAGTGTGTACCCAGTTTTACAGAGTGATATTGTAGGCATTGATTGTGTTCACAATTACTACCTATACATGTTATAATAAGGATTGCTAGTCAGCAGGGTAGTTTTTCTACCGTTTTAGCAGAATTATGTTTATCTTTCCAACATTTCAATATACCCTTTTTAATATTTCACTATAATGTTTTTAATATTTGCTAAGAAAGATTTACCATTTTAATTACATTACTGGTTATGTATTAAAAAAGTGTAAAATACAAAATTTCTGCTTTATTCTTATTTGTTGTAATTTCACAAGCCAATCTGTCAGATCATTTGCCTCCATGGAAAACTCTTGCAGTGGCCCAAGCCGCAGCGTCCCATCTCTGGATTCCTAAATTTAATAGTGATCCCAAGGCCTGTCGAGGATTTCTAAAACAGTGCGCAATACAGTTTGAATTACACCAAGGGAACTTTCCTACTGAGAAGACTAAAGTTGCTTACATTATCTCCATTCTTTCTGGACAAGTCTTAGCAGGGGCTCTCCATTGTGGGAGTGTAACGACCCCTTGTTGCACAATAGTTCCACCTTCCTGGAGACTTTTAAAAAGATTTTTGATGAACCAGGTCGGGTTTTTAGCAAGCTTCTTCACTTACATCAGGGATCGCTCCTTCTCAGTCAATACGCTGTTCAGTTCCATAATTTGGCTGCTGAGTGACAGTGGAACAATAAAGCTCTTGTATCCACGTTTTGACACTAACTTTTCTATTGGTGTACGTTGTCGTTATGCCAATCAACAGGTTTCCCTACCTGACCTCATAGCTTTCGTCACCACTGGGAATTTTATATCTGCTGTTATGGCAGTGAAGCTGTCCTTAACGACAGTTTCACTGCACCAACCTGTTACCATCACACCCATTGACGACAGTAGGATTGAGGGGGGTTCCATTAGATTCCAAACAGTTCCTCTGTCTCCCCAAATAGGAGCACTGCATACCAAGATAATATCTTTCCTAGTGATTCCTAAAGCCATAAATCCTCTGGTCTTGGGTCTCCCTTGGGTCAGACTTCATTCTCCGGTACTGGATTCGCATTAAGCTCAAGTACTTTCCTCTAGACCCAACTGCCACTCTCTTTGCCCTTAGAAGGTGCAGTTGCCTGAGAAAGATTTCTCACTGTTATATACAGCTTCTTTGGATATTCCAACACAGTTAGCCGCATAATCTGACGTATTTTGTGAGCAGGAGCTTCCAAGTTACCCGCGTATCAGCCCTGGGACTGTACTATTGAGCTATTACCAGACAAGTCTCCTCCTTGGGGTTGCATCTACCCATTGTCCTTACCTGAATCACAAGTTATGGCTGCGTACATCGAGGACAACTTAAAATGGGGTTTTATAAGAAAATCTTTTTCGCCTGCTGGAGCATGATTCTTTTTCGTCAAAAAGAACGATGGTGGGTTTTGCCTCTGCATTGATTTTCGGAGTCTTAACGCCATCACCATTAAGAATAGGTATCCGTCACCCTTGATCTCAGAACTCTCTGATAGGATTAAAGGGGCCACCATCTTTACCAAGTTGGACTCAGAGGTGCCTACAATCTAATTCATATCAAGAAAGATTAAGAGTGGAAAAAATCTCTTAATACTCACGATGGTTACTTTGAGTTTTTAGTGATATCCTTCGGACTTTGTAACGTGCATGCTGTTTTCCAAAATTTTATTAATTAAATCTTCATAGACATCCTGTATCGTTTTGTGGTCATCTATTTAGATGATATTCTCATATTCTCACCTGAGGTAGCCTCTCATTCTGAACATGTATCTACTGTTCTTTAGCGACCTGCTTGAACACACGGCAAGCTAGATGGTCTTTATTTTTCTCCTGCTTCAATATCTGCGTCTTCTTCAGGTCAGGGTCAAAAAAGAAGAAAGTGAACGCTCTCTCCTGCACATTTGACTCTACTGATTCGGGGGAACAAGATAAGCATAGACCTATTCTAGATCATAATTGTATTATAGCTACTACACCCATGGACTTGGAAATTGCTCATGGGAAGACCTTCATACCTTCTCACATACGTGGTAAACTCCTCAAATTGGCTTACGCCTCTCATTTTGCCGTTTACTTCAGTATTAAGAACACCAAGAAGTTAATATTCCGTAGCTACTGCTGGCCTTCCATGCAGTCTGACGTTCAACAATATGTTTCCGCTTGTCCTCTCTGTGCTCAGAATAAGGTCCTCAGACAGTCTCTTTATGACCTATTGCATCCTCTTCCCATTCCTGATCATCCCTGGAGCCATCTTTTGATGAACTTCAGTGCTGACTTACATCCTTCCAAGGGATGTTCTGTTGTTTGGATTGTCATGGATCATCTCTCACGTGCTGCTCACTCGGTTGCACAGGTGTCCTGATGAGATTAATTCTGACCAAGGGAGCCAGATTTTGGAAAGCTTTCTGTTGTGCATGTGGGATAAAGCTAAACCTATCATACCAGAAGCCTATCATCCCAAAACTAATGGTCTCACTGAGAGGACTAATCAGTTATTGGAGAAGTTCCTCAGATGTTTTATCTCTAAACAGGATAACTGGGTCGACTAATTAGCTAGGGCAGAGTTTGCCCATAATAACCTGTGTCATGAGTCCAATTCAGTTTCTCTTTTCTTTGCTTTCCAAGGCTTTCATCTTAAACTCCCTCCGTTTTCTGATCTTCAGGCCTCGGGAGCTCCTGTCATGGATCTCCTTCTCCAAAACTTCTCCTCTAGATGATCGCAAGTTAAACAAAATTTGATCCTTGCTTCCAATTCCGGCAACAGATATTTTGACAAAAAGAGACATCCTACCCCTCTACTTGGCCCTTGAGACAAAGTATGTTTATTCACTCGGAACCTTCATCATCAAGTACCTTCCAGAAAATTTGCCCCACGTTTTATTGGACCCTTCAAAATCATGGAAGTTGTCAATCATGTGGCATTTAGGTTATAATTACCCCCCACCTTAAGAGTTCCCAACATATTAAAACCGTTGGTCATTAATAAAGTTTACTCCACTAGGAAACTTCCGCTATCTCTGTGCAAGACCAACAAGAATACGAAGTTAATGAGATTCTTAACTCCCATATCTCAAGAGGTTCTCTTCATTTCTTGGTTGACTGGAAGGTATAAGGCCCAGAAAAGCGCTCTTGGATTCCTGCAAGAGACCTTCATGCTCCTGATGGCTTGTTCACTGACCTCGCTTTTTGGATTGTCCTCAGTTCTGTGTACATCATAGTGTATCTGACCCAGCTTGGTACATTGACCTTAACCCCTGTACCTGCCTGTGTTTATACAGCTGCATATACGTCGATCTATCCTCTATTGCATCAGGTTGCTACCCTAAGGGCTGCGACCTGCGGACTCCCGGGTGCAAAACCCATCTTGCCTTGCGGCGGTGAAGACCAGGGGACTCCGCGCCTCAGGAAAGCTAGTAGTAGAGCAGGATGAATAAACAGAGGGGATGTTCCAGGGAAAATAAACTGACAGATAAAACAAACTTTCGTGAGCTGGGTAGAAAATAAGATCAGAGTCCAAAACAGTCTTCTTATGGTTTGAAGCTTGTAGCCAGGGAGAGATGAAAACAACAGGCGTAGAATATGGAGTTTCAGGTGAATACTGACTGTTGTCCTTGTGTAGCTGTGAAAATAGTCAGAATGTTCTTCTCCTGTTTCCTGCTGTTTAACTCTGGTATAACTCCGATTTATGCTATTTAAATTGTTTACACTTGTAACTATACACTTGTAACAATACACACTAGCTACGGAGGCTCAGCTCCAGGCCTTACTCCATGGCTACTGGTACTCACTGGTGTGTCTGTGAGTAGGCCTGTACTAGGCCCAACAGCCAGGGGACTGTTCCAGGGTGGATCCTTGGGAAGCCCATCAACTCTGGGTATACAGCAAATAACAGTATGGAAATCAGGAGCTAACACTACACTTCAGTGCTGTCGGGTCACACATTTGAGAGTGGCAATCAACACAGGGTGGTCAGTTACATACCACTTGTCTTTTGCCTGGCCCATCAACGTTTTCGGCATAAAATTAGGTGACACAGTGAACACAGATAGTATTTTGATCAGTTTGAATAAGTAGCTGTAGGAGTAGCAGAGTTATTCAAAATGCTATCTGTGCCCACTTTGCCACCTGATTTCATGGCCAAATTATGAGGCTTCTCCTATAATTATAAGGCTTTATCCGTTTCCAAGCAAAATAATATCAGACTGATTATCTTGGTAGGTAATGAATCCTTGCTAGAAGAAGATCTAATCTATTGGATAAAGGGTATGCAGCAATGGAATCTCCTCTAGCTAAGGTTCCAGAGTCAGAGCGGCATGTCTGGGGTGGGGCCTGGATGGCTGTTATTAGCTTGAGGCAACTGGATTCTTCACTACTCCACCTTCTATCTGCAGCCTATATAGGCAGGGACAGAATCCAGTGCCTCTATCCTGGCCAGCCCCGGACATGTTATTACTGTGGATCTTCTCGCCATTTGAGCAAGGATTGTGATGTCAGGTGTGTGCATTGCCAAAAACTTGGACATATGACTAAAGGTTGTAAAGTGATTAGATGTAAAATGTGTGGTGAAGTGGGACATACTTTTGCCAACTGTCCCCAATCACACCACAACAGAGAATCCAATACTGAGTTGGTGGAAAAGGTTGAGGAGGTAAAGAAAGAACAGAGGAGGCCTCCTAAGGCAAAATCAATTAAACAGGGATTGTTTTAAACTATGTCTCAGGCAAGACATAGGTCTGGGGTGTATGCTCAGCCAAGTAATGAAAAACCACAGCCTAAGCCAAGATTAGGGGTGTGCACCGGCCACTTTTAGTGTTTTGGGTTTTGGGTTTTTGGTTCTGATTTAGGGTTTTGGGTTCTGATTTATTTTTAATAAAGCATAAAAAGTGCTAAAATCCAGTTTTTTGTTTTTTTTTTCACTCCTACGCTATTATTAACCTCAATAACATTCAATAACAATCATTTCCACTAATTTACAGTCTATTCAGAACACCTCACACCTCACAATATTGTTTTTAGTCCAAAACGTTGCACCGAGGTAGCTGGATGTCTAAGCTAGTGGACGGCACAAACAAGTGGCCCACCGTAGGTGGCTGTGCAGGCTTGAATGGCCTTTTTCTGCTCCTCCATCCTCTGCAGCATATAGAGGGTGTAGTTCTAGCGCGTCAATACCTCTTGTTTTCGATGATGACAGGGCATTTTAATTATTTTTGGATTTGGCAGCAACAGTGAACATATTTTAATATCTGATACGCAGCTATCTGGACTGCGTAGTGGAGTGGCCCCGGTACCCAATTTGGTACCGGGGCCACAATACCTCCTCCAACTGGTCTGAATTCCACTGCACAGATGGCTGCTCCTACATCCTCTGCAGCATATAGATGGTGTAGTTCTAGCGCATCACTACCAATTGTTTTCGATGATGACAGGGCATTTCCATTATTTTTGGATTTGGCAGCAACAGTGAACGTAGTTTAGTATCTGATACGCAGCTATCTGGACTGCGTAGTGGAGTGGCCCCGGTACCCAATTTGGTACCGGGGCCACAATACCTCCTCCAAGTGGTCTGAATTCCACTGCACAGATGGCAGCTCCTACATCCTCTGCAGCATATAGATGGTGTAGTTCTAGCGCGTCACTACCTCTTGTTTTCGATGATGACAGGGCATTTCCATTATTTTTGGATTTGGCAGCAACAGTGAACGTAGTTTAATATCTAATACGCAGTTATCTGGACTGCGTAGTGGAGTGGCCCCGGTACCCAATTTGGTACCGGGGCCACAATACCTCCTCCAACTGGTCTGAATTCCACTGCACAGATGGCTGCTCCTACATCCTCTGCAGCATATAGATGGTGTAGTTCTAGCGCGTCAATACCTCTTGTTTTCGATGATGACAGGGCATTTTAATTATTTTTGGATTTGGCAGCAACAGTGAACGTATTTTAATATCTGATACGCAGCTATCTGGACTACGTAGTGGAGTGGCCACGGTACCCAATTTGGTACCGGGGCCACAATACCTCCTCCAACTGGTCTGAATTCCACTGCACAGATGGCTGCTCCTACATCCTCTGCAGCATATAGATGGTGTAGTTCTAGCGCGTCAATACCTCTTGTTTTCGATGATGACAGGGCATTTTAATTATTTTTGGATTTGGCAGCAACAGTGAACGTATTTTAATATCTGATACGCAGCTATCTGGACTGCATAGTGGAGTGGCCCTGGTACCCAATTTGGTACCGGGGCCACAATAGCTCCTCCAACTGGTCTGAATTCCACTGCACAGATGGCTGCTCCTACATCCTCTGCAGCATATAGATGGTGTAGTTCTAGCGCATCACAACCAATTGTTTTCGATGATGACAGGGCATTTCCATTATTTTTGGATTTGGCAGCAACAGTGAACGTAGTTTAGTATCTGATACGCAGCTATCTGGACTGCGTAGTGGAGTGGCCCCGGTACCCAATTTGGTACCGGGGCCACAATACCTCCTCCAAGTGGTCTGAATTCCACTGCACAGATGGCTGCTCCTACATCCTCTGCAGCATATAGATGGTGTAGTTCTAGCGCGTCAATACCTCTTGTTTTCGATGATGACAGGGCATTTTAATTATTTTTGGATTTGGCAGCAACAGTGAACGTATTTTAATATCTGATACGCAGCTATCTGGACTGCATAGTGGAGTGGCCCCGGTACCCAATTTGGTACCGGGGCCACAATAGCTCCTCCAACTGGTCTGAATTCCACTGCACAGATGGCTGCTCCTACATCCTCTGCAGCATATAGATGGTGTAGTTCTAGCGCGTCAATACCTCTTGTTTTCGATGATGACAGGGCATTTTAATTATTTTTGGATTTGGCAGCAACAGTGAACGTATTTTAATATCTGATACGCAGCTATCTGGACTACGTAGTGGAGTGGCCACGGTACCCAATTTGGTACCGGGGCCACAATACCTCCTCCAACTGGTCTGAATTCCACTGCACAGATGGCTGCTCCTACATCCTCTGCAGCATATAGATGGTGTAGTTCTAGCGCGTCAATACCTCTTGTTTTCGATGATGACAGGGCATTTTAATTATTTTTGGATTTGGCAGCAACAGTGAACGTATTTTAATATCTGATACGCAGCTATCTGGACTGCATAGTGGAGTGGCCCTGGTACCCAATTTGGTACCGGGGCCACAATAGCTCCTCCAACTGGTCTGAATTCCACTGCACAGATGGCTGCTCCTACATCCTCTGCAGCATATAGATGGTGTAGTTCTAGCGCATCACAACCAATTGTTTTCGATGATGACAGGGCATTTCCATTATTTTTGGATTTGGCAGCAACAGTGAACGTAGTTTAGTATCTGATACGCAGTTATCTGGACTGCGTAGTGGAGTGGCCCCGGTACCCAATTTGGTACCGGGGCCACAATACCTCCTCCAACTGGTCTGAATTCCACTGCACAGATGGCTGCTCCTACATCCTCTGCAGCATATAGATGGTGTAGTTCTAGCGCGTCAATACCTCTTGTTTTCGATGATGACAGGGTATTTTAATTATTTTTGGATTTGGCAGCAACAGTGAACGTATTTTAATATCTGATACGCAGCTATCTGGACTGCATAGTGGAGTGGCCCCGGTACCCAATTTGGTACCGGGGCCACAATAGCTCCTCCAACTGGTCTGAATTCCACTGCACAGATGGCTGCTCCTACATCCTCTGCAGCATATAGATGGTGTAGTTCTAGCGCGTCAATACCTCTTGTTTTCGATGATGACAGGGCATTTTAATTATTTTTGGATTTGGCAGCAACAGTGAACGTATTTTAATATCTGATACGCAGCTATCTGGACTACGTAATGGAGTGGCCACGGTACCCAATTTGGTACCGGGGCCACAATAGCTCCTCCAACTGGTCTGAATTCCACTGCACAGATGGCTGCTCCTACATCCTCTGCAGCATATAGATGGTGTAGTTCTAGCGCGTCAATACCTCTTGTTTTCGATGATGACAGGGCATTTTAATTATTTTTGGATTTGGCAGCAACAGTGAACGTATTTTAATATCTGATACGCAGCTATCTGGACTGCGTAGTGGAGTGGCCCCGGTACCCAATTTGGTACCGGGGCCACAATACCTCCTCCAAGTGGTCTGAATTCCACTGCACAGATGGCTGCTCCTACATCCTCTGCAGCATATAGATGGTGTAGTTCTAGCGCGTCACTACCTCTTGTTTTCGATGATGACAGGGCATTTCCATTATTTTTGGATTTGGCAGCAACAGTGAACGTAGTTTAATATCTGATACGCAGCTATCTGGACTGCGTAGTGGAGTGGCCCCGGTACCCAATTTGGTACCGGGGCCACAATAGCTCCTCCAACTGGTCTGAATTCCACTGCACAGATGGCTGCTCCTACATCCTCTGCAGCATATAGATGGTGTAGTTCTAGCGCGTCAATACCTCTTGTTTTCGATGATGACAGGGCATTTCCATTATTTTTGGATTTGGCAGCAACAGTGAACGTAGTTTAATATCTGATACGCAGCTATCTGGACTGCGTAGTGGAGTGGCCCCGGTACCCAAATTTGGTACCTGGGCCACAATAGCTCCTCCAACTGGTCTGAATTCCACTGCACAGATGGCTGCTCCTACATCCTCTGCAGCATATAGATGGTGTAGTTCTAGCGCGTCAATACCTCTTGTTTTCGATGATGACAGGGCATTTCCATTATTTTTGGATTTGGCAGCAACAGTGAACGTAGTTTAATATCTGATACGCAGCTATCTGGACTGCGTAGTGGAGTGGCCCCGGTTCCCAATTTGGCACCTGGGCCACAATAGCTCCTCCAACTGGTCTGAATTCCACTGCACAGATGGCTGCTCCTACATCCTCTGCAGCATATAGATGGTGTAGTTCTAGCGCGTCAATACCTCTTGTTTTCGATGATGACAGGGCATTTCCATTATTTTTGGATTTGGCAGCAACAGTGAACGTAGTTTAATATCTGATACGCAGCTATCTGGACTGCGTAGTGGAGTGGCCCCGGTACCCAATTTGGTACCGGGGCCACAATACCTCCTTCAACTAGTCTAAATTCCACTCCACTGATGGCGGACACCGGACGCACGTCTAACACCAACATAGCAGTTACAGCCGCAGTTATCCGCTTTGCAATAGGGTGACTACTGTCGTACTTTGTGCTCATGGCAAACGACTGTTGGACGGTCAACTGTTTGGTGAAAGACGTAGCGTTTTTATGACTTCCCCTCTGGGAAGATGACCGACTACCAGCAGCAATAGCAGCAGCGGCAGTAGTAGGCGTACCGGTGCAGGATTCCTCGGATGAATCCCGGATTGAAGAGGACTCAGTCTGGCTGGTGACATGGCCTGCAGGACTAAATCTGATGGAGATCGTGGAGGAAGTTGACGAGGAGGGTGTTGGTGGTGTGTATCCAACAGGACCAAGGGATTTAGGTGTCCCTGGACTGATGATGGTCCTAGCCCCAGTTCCTGAACTAATCACTGAACTATGAAGGTTATTCAGGTGACGTATAAGGGAGGATGTCCCTAGGTGGCCAAGATCCTTACCCCTGCTTATTTGAGCTTTACATAAGCTACATATGGCCATACATTTCTTATCCGGATTGGGATAAAAATACCTCCAGACAAAAGAGGTGCATTTCTTGGTCTTCTGACCAGGCATGACAATGGGCTTTTTCATCCCATGGACATCAACTTTTTCCCCCCCTGGTGTCTCATTTAAAATAACCACATCAGCATCCTCCTCGTCAAGTTTCTCCCTTAAGCGCCAGCTACATCAATAGCCTCCTCCCGGTGTACAACATTGACACCTTGATTATCCAAATCTGGATCTACACTGTGGGTGATCCTTCCAGCATATGTAGAGGGTGTGCTGCAAATGGTGGATGGAGTCACCTCTTCCCGTACAGTGATGGGAAGGTCAAGGGGGGGGGAGGAGGAGGGCTTAGATCCCTGGGTGAAGCTGAACCACTAGTCCTGAACACGGGCCAGGGCCTAACCGTTCCTTGCCACTCCGTGTCGTAAATGGCATATTGGCAAGTTTACGTTTCTCCTCAGATGTTTTCAATTTTCTTTTTTTGCTAATTTTAGTGAACTTTAGGTTTTTGGATTTTACATGCCCTCTACTAGGAGATTGGGCATCGCCCTTGCCAGATGACGTTGATGGCATTTCATCGTCTATGTCATGACTAGTGGCAGCAGCTTCAGCATTAGGAGGAAGTGGGTCTTGATCTTTCCCTACTTTATCGTCCAAATTTTTGTACTCCATTATATGCAGCACAAGAGAGCGTACCCCTAAACCACACACACTCTGCAAAGCCTTTACAAATTATCTGCGGCACAGGAGAGTACCACTGGATTGGAGTTATACAGCAGTACCTATTTTTTGGTACAGCAGCAACAGTGAACGTAGTTTGACTTTTAAATAGCAGTACCTAGTATTTTTGGGTACAGCAGCAACAGTGAACGTAGTTTGACTTTTAAATAGCAGTACCTAGTATTTTTTGGTACAGCAGCAACAGTGAACGTAGTTTGACTTTTAAATAGCAGTGCCTAGTATTTTTAACTAATTTTTTTATAATTTTTTTCAAATATTTTTGGATAATTTTTTTATATTTTTTTTAATTATTTTTTTGTAAGTTTTTTATAATTTTTTTTTTATTTTTTTTAGAACTTTTGGATAATTTGGAAATAACAATGCCCTTAGCAGAACAGAGCACAGGACACAGGCAGCACCACTGGACTCAGCAGGACAGAGCACAGGACACAGCACCACTGGACTCAGCAGGACAGAGCACTGGACAAAGCACCACTAGACTCAGCAGAACAGAGCACTGGACAAAGCACAAAGCAACACTAAACTGAACTGAAAAGCAGGACAGGAGCTCCCTAACTACAACCTCCCTCACGAGTGATTGCAGCCAGAATGAAGATGGCGGCCGCGAGCGGTGAATTTATGACATCCGAGTCTCGCGAGATCCGACGCGAGACTTGGATGTCATAGCCTCGGTTTGGCTTCATTTGCCGCCCGGAAGTTCCCGAACAGTGCTCGGATCTCGTCGGATCTGCACTGTTCGGGTGGGCTCAGATTACCGAAATCCGAGCCCGCTCATCTCTAGCCAAGATCGATGGTGGGTTTGACCCAGCCTAGAACTAGTAGGGAAAGAGGGAAGAAGGATATGGAAGAAGGTGTAAGTTGGAACGCGGTTAGAAAGCAGAAAGGGAGTAGGGCAGGTCTGAGTTCCCCTAATATGGTTGTTCTGGCCAACAGATTGTCAAGTGATGAAGAGGATGGAGAAATTGTGAGTACTCCTGATAGGGAGATGGTTCTGAGGCCCAAAGTGCAGAGGACTAGGGCAAAGGTTGGGGTAAGGCAGGCTGATCTCTTTGTGTAAAAGGTAGGGTGGGTCTGGGAATGGTAAACCCAGTGCTGTTATTCAGTACTGCCTTCTCGAAGCTTTGTCTCAGGAGTATCTTTTGGTGGGTAGTTGGCTTTCACATTTGGATGCACTCCTTTCTCAACAGATGGTTGGATGGGGGTCCTGTATAAAAACTTTAAGTTAAGCATGGTCACCTCCCAACCTATGTGGTTCATGGTTTGACGGTGACAAGGAAATGGCAAATCAGAATGGGTGAGGCAAAAAACTCCTCTAGGAGGGTGTTGGAGAGGAGTTTTTTGCATACTCAATTTGATGTGCCCCAGTTACTTAAGGATTGCCCAGGTGATAAGTGCTTGAATGGTCTGACTTTGATGCATTCCAAGCGGATTCTTCAAAGTTTTGAGATCTCATTTGGCTTTCGTTTTATGAGAGGGTTTAAATTAAGGAAAACCTTAAGCATAGAGCTGTCAATGATAGTGGTTGTCCACAGGAGGAATGTCATGGAGAGGTGGAGACAATGGACCACTTCTTGCTTCACTGTCCTTTCATTATAGAGACTTAAAAGGGAGTGCCCGATGCCTTCCATGTCTTTCAGGGCTTAGTCACCATGACTGGGTGTATGAAGCACTCAAAAGGTATGTAAATTTTGATTTAAGCACTCGTTTTTTTTAGTTAGTTCATTTGTTAGAATTTATATGTGGCATGCATGGTGTTTAGTGTCTATAAGGGGCAAAATCCTTCCCTGTAGTGTGGTGGTGGATAGTGTTCTGCACAAAGTTTGGAAAATAAGGTTGCTGTGAGCTGAAATAGATTGTGGCGAGGGTTGAGACCCTCCTAAGTGGCAGCTAGGATCCGTCAGTCTCAGAATTTTTGGCTAGCTCTCGTGTTCATTCACTATTAGATTTTTGTATATATAGTTATCTTATTTGTGAAGTGATGCAATAGTTTTTGTGGAGGGATTGTAGTAGAATTGGATGTTGGGTGATGATATGTGAAGTTTCATTCCTATTGGTCCTTTAAACCCTTTGATGTTGTATGTCTATTTTATTTTGGACAAAGTGCAATGGGATTTATTTTTCTTGCAATGTTTTAATAAAAACATCAACGCTTGCAGAACTACAGCTATTTATTAATAAATCATCAAAATGCTATCTGAGCCCGCTTTGCCATCTGATTTAATGCCCAAAATGTTGTTGTGCCTGGAAAGAGACAAGTGGTTTATTTGTAAGTGACCATCCTGTGTTGATTCTCACTATCAAATTTGTGGTCCAACGGCATTTAACCCTTGCAAAACTACTTCTTATTCAAAATAGTAAAATATGGTGACTTTGCCCACTTTGCCACCAGATTTCAAGCCATAACCCATATTGGGCCAGGTTAAATACTATTGAAATTTTTGTAAGTGACCAACCTTGGTTTTAATCTAATGTGAAATCAGTGATCAAACTTGATTTCATCCTTTAAAAATAAAGTTTTTGGAGTAAGAAGCTGGAGCAGGAATAAAAAGTGAATAAGAAGCTGGCCAAATAAGAAGCTAACTTCAGCCTTGTAAAAATGAATGTGAATGAGTAAAAATATATGTAGGAAATGAGAGACCAGGGATGGCAAGTAAAAGAATGACTGTATCTTTCTACAATTGTTATATATATTACTTTCCACAGGATGGTATCATATTTGACACTACTGTCAGACTGTGGACCCAATGCCTAGTTGAGGTCCATAGTCAGGCATTTGTGCTTCCCAGATTGTTTTTGTACTGTTGTGGTTCCTTCTAACTTATCCTCAATTTGTTCTAGCGCTCCAGTAATGATTACTGGCTGATCCTGGTTTAGGGAGTAAAGTTTCACTGTGGAAAACCTCTAATCAAAAATTATGGCTTCGGATACGTACAGAAGGACTGTCCATATCCAAATTGGATCTCCTGTAGGTCTGTCTGTTAGGTAATAGATTGCTTCTCTCCTAGATTTTTTTAGAGTTATTGCTGAAGAATGCGATGTGTAGTGTAATTACTCAAGCTAGGAGTCACAGCCTTTTTAAAATGCTTCTCCTGGATGATGGCAACATCAACCCTCTCAGGGAGTAAGATGTGAAGCAGATATGAGCACTTTTCTGGAATTTTAAAACCCATGACGTACTTTGATAAAATTGTTCACTTATCCATTCCGGGACGTCAAGCTAATGTCATCCATGTCAGCCAAGCCTCTTCTCTGACCTCCAAGGTCTGATGTCAAACAATCATGGGTAAAGAAGAGGGGAAGGAGAGCATTTTGTAAAAGAGATAATACAAACATTTTTAAAAATAATCATAACACATAGTAAAAAAAAACATTCCGCTTTTGAGGACACTGGGGTGAAGAGAGAGTGACCCATGATCAACCAATCAACAGTAGATTTAGGTTTTAGGGTAAACATGTTGGCACATACCCTATAAAGTTCACTGTACCTCAGTTTGTACAATAATAAGTAAAGAGGTCTATTCATGAAAGTACATAATGTCAGAAGCACGATACTAAGCAAAGTAAGGGGAAGGAAGTAACAATGATAAACTACTCTATTTGTGATACAATATTCACTATGATACACTATGATTGTGGTCATAGTGACACTAACTTTGGTTCCTCCTGTCTTTATGTCATCTGATGACAATCAATATTTGTGTAGCTCATCATTACTAATAGGCCAAAATCTGTGATGAGAACTTGTTCCTGCCACAGTGTTTGCCATTTCTAGACAGCTATGCAGCTTGGTTTTGCAGTCTTGTATTTCGTTTTGTGACACGTAAAAAAAACTTTATGCCATGTACATTTTTATTTGCCCAGGTCCAAAGGTGTCAAGATGTGATGGGTTTCCACTGCCTGCAGACTGGTGCGTGTGGCTAGACGTTTAACTGTCCCTCCAATTCCATCACATGGACTCTTAGCATGAGATGTGGCAAACAATTTCATTCTGCTTGAATGTTGAAGTCATCCATTTTGAAGCATAAATTAAAAATGTTTTTGCAGTTCTTGTATTGTGCACTAGCACCATCACTAAAGTAGTAGACATACTCCAATTTTGTCAATAGTATTGCTAAGTGTTTCATAACTACTGTAATGAAGGCATGCACAGTTATAGCTACATGGTGATGGGTATTGCTAATAACGCACAGGCTCACACAGTTTGAAGTGTCACAATCATCTTGCTTAAAATATACAACAAGCTGACAGTCACCATGTTCTTTGGTCCACTTCAGTAACATAACTTTCTGGCTCCTTTTTTGTGAGACAAGAAAGGATTACAGCATGTTTTCTGAAATTCTTCATATCTTAGCAGCAGAAGCATTTCATGATGGTAGAAGGATCATTGGTTACTGCATTTGAAACTTCAGTTCTCAGAATCAAAAGTTCTTTTTCTTCATCTGTAAAGTGGTCCCAGCTATGTAATCCAATGTTTTTTGAGTTAATAGTAATATGGCAGTCCGTATTTAAAAGACTACCAAATGAGCAGCTGCCATGATTGACTCTTTCTGTTTCTCCCTCTCTCTTTCTCTGGAAAGTTTCAGTTTTGGTCTCTCTAAAGGGAATCCCCTTCCCATCAGTTTCTGTTTATTTCATTTCCTGTACAGGAGTTTTATCTCATTGCCTCAGTTTAGTTCACTTTTTTGGTATGTGTAAATTATGTATGCTGTACAGCAGTAATCGAGCATCAACTTCATTATTTTTTTTTCCTCCACTATGAAAGAGAGTACCCAGCTGATTTTTTTTGTTGTAGTAATTTATACCTTTTTTAAATACCCCCCAAAAAATGGGATCCCTAATGTCAATTGAATCTAGCATTTTTAATTATATTCAAAAAACGTGCTTTTTTGCTGTAACGCAAAACATGAGGCAGATAAAGTAATTTGGTTTGGATTTTTGGATTCGGGAGGAAGAGTTACTTTAGGGGTCCAAATTTTGTGTCGATTCCTTAATAAACACACGTGATACTTCAAATAAACTGAATAAAGAAGCCGCGATTAGTAAAATATTTAATAAATTGAAAAATCAATATTTAATCAACTAATTGTCAGACAGTCGAGATATTTGGCAGAAATAGTTGTTTTGACAACCTCTCTTAACTAAAAAAATTTCATAAAAATCTGAGATGGGTGGTGGAAATTTAATGTTTTTTGGGGTGATCTGATGTGGAATGACCCACAAAAGTAAAGTCTTCAAAGAGCTAACAGATATGATCCTCTAAAAGTAGAGTCAGTGATGGCTTTAGTAGACAAGGGTTAAGAGCCCTTCACAAACCAAACATAATGAATTGGAAGAAATTATCTTGACAACGATGTTGGGTATCTGTTTGTACATCTGAGGTTGTTGCTGGCCAGTGTCTACTTTTACTGTCAGTTTGCTATTCCTTCCGTCTAGGAGCTTTGGGTGGGTCTGATTTTGTAGATGCCAAACGTCAAGAAGTTGGGCACTTGAATATCCAGACTCTCACAGAAAGATCTCAGATACTTGTGGCCTTTAAGGATGATAAGGCTGCCATTGTAAGACTCCAGAACACTTGGGAAGTCCCAACAGAATTTAATGTTTTGTTGTTTTAAGCTCGCATGTGAATGGATGAACCAACCTCCATTGTTCAAGAGTATTTCAGGACAGGTCCTGAAATAACTGCAGTTTGTGACCATTAAATTCTATTTCCACCACTTTGCTTGCCTTTCTCAGAATATCTTCTTTGACCGTGAAGTAATGCAGATAATGTTCCAGGGTCTCTCTGATTGAAATCCTGATGGTCTAAGAGCCTTATGTGCCTATCAAAGAAAATCTGAATATCTGGGTCATTGTCAAGGAGCTCATTGAATATCTTTGTAAGACCATGCACAATAACCTGAGGAGGGACATATTCTCTGATACTTCTCACCCTCAGATTGTTGTGGTGACCTCTGCTGTCTAGGTAATCTAGACACCTGTGAGTCTCTATTAAATATTTAGCCTGGTGGTCAAACATTTCTTGTAATTCGCTTATACAGAATTCTGTTGCATTTCATGACTCTTCCAGGAAGCCAAACTATCGGTAGCTTGTACAAGATCCAAATCCAGCAGTGTAACTTGGCATTGTACCACTTCCTGGATCCTAAATTCTAAAGAGTGCATGACTTCCTTTGTTGAGAGAGACTGAAGATTCTGCTTGATTGGTAGTGTTTTAGGTAAAGCAGTATTTCCTCCAATTCTCCCTTATTTTGTAATGAAGGAATCGCTAGGGCTTTGTCCTGCAAGGCATATTGTTTGCAGTCCTGTAGAGACTGAATATCTGTCAGCACAGCAGGAGAAGGTGCAAAGTTGTAATAAAATTAGTTTGAACGCTGCTTGGGTGGATGAATCCTTGACTTTCCCTGTATCCTTCTTAGTGACTCCCATCCAGTCTTTTCCCATCAAAAACTGTGGAACACTTCCCACTAGAATATATTGAGAAGCCATGGAGTAACAATGTTAGCTGGAGGCTATCATCTGCCACCCCAAGATGGGTTTTGGCAATCATATTTGGGATGTTAGGGCTACATTGGGCCCATTACAGTTGAGTTGTAATCTTCATGCCCCTCTTGGGTCATATAAACACACAGAAAAAAATCTCCCAGCAACACTGCTCCCTGTTCCACCATAATAATGATACAATGCCTTTGATCTTATTAATAACTAATCTCATTAATTATTGGGATATAATGCAATTTGCATCTTTTTCGCTATTTTAGTCCTGTCGAATAATACGCACGCGTGACATCTCAGATGTACTTTAGAGGCATTATTTCACACAACCTTTTGAGCTTTCGCCTTGTACCATGCCAACCATAAACAAGGCATCCCAGTTGTTATGTTTGCGCATCCCAACTAGAAATCAGTAAAAACGACTAACATTAGTATTACACATCTATTGACGTCCACGTCAGATAGCCCACCATTGTTAATTGCTAAATAAATACCAATCTATCAATTACCTCACTATACTGCATTATCTATATAAACATCCATTCATCCTATTCATTACAGTTATCTAAACATACAAAACAGACATAAAGATACAAGGCTTTTACTTTACAAAGATAATCAAACATACAATACATAAATGTATATATACAATACAGATAATACATTATATATTTATCAGACATGATGTTAAAACGTAAAACTTCAGAAGTAAGTATATAATATCCTATTCTGTTGTGTGTGTATATATATATATATATATATATATATATATGTACTAGTGTATATGCTGTAAGACAGAAATGTATATGAGTGTATGGTCAGTATTGCTCTTTTGTGTAGTGTGTTTAGATGCAACAAGAGAAAGGATGTGTTTAAGTGGTAGATAAAGAAAGATTAAATGAGAGAGAGAGAAAGATATGAGATAAATGAGAGAGTGATATAGGAATGTTGCATAGTGTATGTGTGTGTAACATGTTGTCAGACCTAAAGGATAATACAGGTCAAGCATAGAGAGAGAAAAAGAGATGGGGGGGAGGAAGATAGAGTACATTGTAGTGTAAATAGTAAGCATTCCTGAGATGCGGAAGAAGCTAGCTTTTGTAAAGCATGTGTGAAAAGATTACTTAAAGATTCAGAAAGTTAATAAAACTAGATATAAACTTTACATATATGTGCAAGCAAAGTATATTATAAGTTGCAGGCAGAATACATATAAGATAAATAAACAGATAAAGATTCAGAGGAAAGTTAATAGAAATTCATGCAAGCAAGGAAAGTTAATAGAAATATATGGACATATAAGATGTAGGCAGAGATGCAGACAGATAGGGTATAAGCTTACTGTGGATTGTGTGTCCCTTAGGCTCCAGTTGAAAGAAATGTCCCAACATCCATGTGTGTATGTGGTGTGGTCAAAAGAGAACTGTTTTGCCTGCTTCACTGGCTTATAAACCTTTACCCAGAATGCATTGCTTCAGGTGGGGGACTGGACACTGCCTGCAATGATGACTCACTGCTCTGTGTTTTACTTCCTGTCTTGTGAGCACATGTTTTTCCTTTATTTGAACCTAACTTACTGTGGAGTCACATATGAGAGACAATTTCTTTGGTTGAAATGCTCTGGCTTTCAGCCAGTTCATATCTTAATCTGCGCATAAGTTTGGCGCATGTAAACAGCAGTGGAATGCTAGTGACCATTATGCATTGCTCAAAGTCCACCCACCCCGACTGCGTCATCAGCGGCGACATAAGAGCTCCTTCACATTCCACCTGTTGACGGTAATCCGACACTACGAGTTAGAAGGTTTACTTAAAATCAATTGTCTCTATCTAAGTGTATTTTGTACTATTATATACTTCTGTAGTAACAAAAAACAACATTATAAGACACTTTAAAAGAACACACAAAAATACACTTTAAAGGAACACACAAAAACAAATCATCAATTTCAAAGTAAGTCCACAAGAATGGTTGGTAATCTTCAAAAGTTCACAATCAAAATCCTTGAGAAAGTCCATAACTAGATATCTTGGGAAGAGTCCTTGAGTAATACTTGTTTAGTTATAGATCTTGTTTAAAGTCCTGAAGCATTGGAATAAAATTCATTGTTAATGATTTCTCTATTCCAAGGTTAGCAGAGTCCTTTTTCAAGTTATAACTAAGTCTATTCACAAGTTCTGTATATGAATTTTCGAGCAAAATCAGATGTAAATGATTTTCTGTTTGAAGGTTAGCAAAGACTTTGAACGTTCTATTAGAGTCAAGTCCAGATTGATAAGAATCCAGGAAGAGAGAGAGAGAGGGACCCCAATGATCACCGACTCTCACTTGTCCTTTTCCTACTATGAAGGAGATAAAAAACCTTTATGCAATTGACAACATCCCAGGAAAAGCCCCTAAGAGATTCATAGTGGAAAAAGTATCCCCTCTCCCAAGTGATATTCTATAAAAATAACTAATCTTGCACTGTTAATAGTGAAGTCCATAAAAAAAAAATGAGTATCTTGTTGTGTCTGGTGGCGCATAACAAAAATCTTCAATGTATTTGGTTACTGCAATAATGTATGAAATAGTCCATAACAGTCAATAAACCCCCTCCCTTAATAGTTGGACATTTGTTGTCTTCTAGTCCTTATACGTTGTTCTTCTTTGTATAGCTTTACAGTGTCTTTAAGTTCTTTAGTCATTCTTTTTATCTTTCTGTAAACAACCAATAGTACAATATATACAATATACTATCAGCAAAATGAAAACTATAATGGGATGTATGAGGCATTGAAAAATGATGTTGCTTTTGGACTGTAACCAAATATGCTTTCCCACCACAATACTTTGGCGTGTTTCTCTAAGGCATGCAGGATTTTGAGAGTTTGATGGCAACACGCTCCAGCTTGATGGTCGCTTTTTTCTCTGTCTCCTTGAGTTTCTCCAAGATGTTGTCCTCCTTCCTGAAGTCGAACAGACAGTTCTTAAGCTCTGTCCCGAAACCAAGTGGAATTTTCTGAAGCCTCACAGGAGTATCTGGGCGAATATTTAGTTGCTTCTCTTGGGTCACTGATGTTCTTTCCATCTCGTCTGCTACATCGATACCTAGAGTGGGAATAAGAGTACAATATGCTTCCCAGAGGAGATTTCCTATTTGGGTGCAGTTAGTAGCGTATACAAGACATTTTGGAATTGATACCAGCACCAGTAACCTTGACCCAAATATTTTAAATTAGATGATAGCTTTGGAGTGATATCCATCAAACATGATCCTTCAGTATCCCAGCACTGTTGTCTGAGTACTCTATAATGATTCCCTTGACACAATATGGTTTCGTCTCGTCTCCAACAGCAATCCGTGTCAAATAGATATGGATATGACCCTTCATATGTTAACGTGTCAGATTGGAGACGTGGATGGAGTATTTTATCCCCTGGCATCAGAATACCTAAATTTATTGCAGTGTACCCCTTCCTCTCTCTACCAGAAACAGGAGCTAGAGAGGAAGCAGTACAGGTCAGATTCAGGCAACCATGCCACTATGTGAGCCACCAGTTTGTATGATTCAATGTAAAGTCAGGGACAAATTGCATTATCCTCTGTCTAAGGTCGAATGGATAGTGACCATTATGGAGAGATGACACTATGTGTTTTAGATTTTCTGAGAGTTCACTCTGAACCTGTATACATGCCAGAGCCAATTGAGCTCTATCTTGTTCTCCAATGAGACCCAACACCAACCCTCTAAATTTTTCCCGAAGGGCTACAGATAGAGAGGTAGTGGCATGAGCATTTTGTAAGTTCCCAAGGATATGATTTACATCGAGTTGAGCACTTATACCATCTCCTGTATGTTGTGCCAGGCTCCCAAGTTTATTCCTCAGAACCTCTAAATCCATAGTATTCAGTGTACCTATTCCCATTACACCTCCTCCAATAGCGGTTGCAATGACATTGCACTTCCCCTATCTTTTCTAAGTCTCCAGTTATCTCTACTTGTTTCTCGTCCAGATTCTACCCATCCCTTTGACATATCTAGTTGATTCCTCATTAGTTCCTCACATCTGTGATCCCAACGATCTTCTCTGAAAACCTCTACTGAAATTCTCCACGTGTATAGCATAAATTTGACGTTGGTTATTATCATCCATGGAGATGATAATTGGGTCACTATCACATCTGCTATGTTATAAATAGGGATGTTACAGTCATCAAAATGTAGCCTGACTGGTTCTAAGACTTCTGTTTCATAAGGTATTCTGACTACAGCCACACATACTTGTCCTCTCCCTTTAAATCACTGGTCATTATCCCCTGGTTGTAAGGAGAGATATTTAACAGGTTTTGTTTTGGAGAGATAAATCCACTGAGAGAATGTCCAACACCCTTCATATGCTATCTCACAGAATGGCCATTTAAAAGGTCCGTCAATGTTGATATCAAAGTTAATATCTCTGCCACTAGGGTCCTTCCAGTCAACAGACACATATCTGTTCCTGTACTCCTTGGTCATAGGGGTACCATCCATCCATACATCAATTACCGGTGTATCAATGCCATTACATACTATATCCCACCTCCTGGGGTTTAGATCTAACATAACCATTTGCCTGTCTGGTTCCCAATGGGCATATGTAATAAAATAGTATCCAGCAACTTCTGGTACACACTTATCTATCATAATTGTTATTATAAAATACTGTATAGATGGTGATCCCTCTACCCGGATGTACTTCTGATTTTTGGCATCTGTTCTAATTTTCAAAATGGCAGCTCTGTACAAGCCTTCCATGTCTACTGGCCCATGGTTGTTATTCCACATAGTTTTGCCTGTGCTACTACAGTTCAAGTTCATTATCATAACACTAGTTTGTAAATAAATCTGTGGGAACGTGACCTTGGGTATATTTGGATTCTCGTGTGATTAACAATTGGGAATCTCTCAACATGCAGTATCCCTTTATGGTACCTATAATTAGAAAAGGTCTATCAAAATTTGTTCGAACACGCAGACTATCCTGAGCGTTAGATCCTATGAAGGTGGCTTTTAGAATATACCACCCATCATATTCTCTCCCTGTAGTATCTTTTGGGTCTAGTACTCCTTGCTTTGTACACAGTACCTCTGTTACATTATATGGTTTTCTAAAAGGGTGGTAAATGAGGATTCTTTGGTATCCACCTGACAGATTTAGTTGCCACTAATTCAATATTCTTATGATGTTATATACTTTAAGGCAGAGTGTATGTAGATCATGTTGATTAGCAGACATATTTTCTTTGGGGGTATTGTGGCGGACCTAATCCCCAGCATAATCATATCACCAAAACCCATACAAATACCATTGACCCTCTACAAAGCTGTAATTAGAGTAGGGCTCTAGGATTTTCCCTTCCTTACATTCTACTATCAAAAGCTCTATCTGGTTAGTAGAATTAGATCTTTGGGAATTTCTTATTTGTGTTGCATTTGACCCACCCCTGTCCTTCTCGTTATTCTGAGAAGCAGCAAAAACCCACTAGTACCAAACCTACCAGTAGTAAGAATGTCTGTAATACTAGTTTGCTCAGATGGCAGTATACTGAGAACCTCTGGGCTCCTATGGAGGAATGAGATTTGTAATGGTGTCCTCTGGGTGCTGGTGTTAGAAATCTATCCTTGGGCTCCATGATCTGCTAAGAAAAAAGGCATGAGTCTAGTTCTTTTCAATAATGACAAGTTTTCATTTTCCTTACTAGAACTTTTAGAAAGATGGTTTTCTTGTTACACATGTAAAAGTCAATATGGTAAAAAGTACATATATTGATCAAACTTATAAAATAAAAGCTGCTTTTCTTAGTTTTCCTGAATATGATATTGACACAAGTTTTTTTCTGTTTTATTCTTATGTAAATATGCTGAGCTATATGTCAAACAATCCAGATATCAGAAAGGAACATCTGTTTGACAATACGCCCAGAGCCCGTGGTGAAGACGAAAGGCAATGGACTGTCCTTGAAGATAAGCAGTTACAGGCCTTGACATTTTGAGCAGTGACTAAACAAAAAGATGTATAGACTCTTTCTGCTGATACTATGTTAAATTAACTTCTGAGAACATGCAACAATTTCTAGATAACGAATGTGCCTGCGAGCACACTTTTCATGTATAAATAAAGCATTCTGACTATAGGGCGGTCAGAATTGATTCTCATTCAGCCCTGCAAAGACTGAGTGTGTCTCTTTCCTATCGATCGATAACCCATTTGTTGCACAGGTACCAAAGCTGATAAGTTACACTATTGGGGTGTAACTCTGACAGTTTCAGTGGGGGCTCGTCCGCGATCTTCAATACATCCAGACCCTCCGGCACATGGGACCACCTCCTCCCCAAGGACAGAGGACAAAATCCATATGGTGAGTAAAAAGCTTTATTTTTACTCTTAGAGCCCTGTCCTTGTGGAAGTGGGGTAGGTAACAAGTCCGGGGGTAACTCGTCTGGATTGACGAAGATCCCAAGCTCTGGACCAGTATAACCCCTTTAGAGGTTATATAAAGTAAAAATTGTGTTGAAATTGCATGTTTAAAGTACTTGATAAGAAATGTAAGAGTCATGTCAAATGAAAATTGAATGTACAGAAGGGATAATAGTACTCTGTTGTATACTTGCAAAATTATTCATTGCCCTGTTGATTAAAATAGTTCTAAATATTAAGAGAGGACGTAGTGCCACTGACCTGTTATCTCCTTGGTAGATAAAGCAGTTTAAAAACATACAGTTGTAATACTCAAAAGCAGACGGTTCTGTAAAGAGACTATCCAGTCACTCATTGTGGGCATAAAGGGTCTGGAACCGGGCATAAGGAAGAGTCTTACTGGGGTTACACTTCCCTGGAATATACCAAAAGGAGAGGGGGTTCACCACTCATAAAGGGCATGGATAAAGTTTTTAAAGCAGCAGGTTTTCCAGAAACAGGCACACTAAAATTAGACAAGTGGCAAAAGTTGTTAAAACAACACCACAAACAACTAAAGGACGTAGTGCCACTGACCTGTTATCTCCTTGGTAGATAAAGCAGTTTTAAAAAACATACAGTTGTAAGACTCAAAAGCAGATGGTTCTGTAAAGAGACCATCCAGTCGCTGCTCATTATGGGCAATAAAGGGTCTGAAACCGGGCATAAGGAAGAGTCTTACTGGGGTTACACTCCCCTGGAATATGCCAAAAAGAGAGGGGGTTCACCCCTCATAAAGGGCATGGATAAAGTTTTTAAAGCAGCAGGTTTTCCAGAAACAGGCACACTAAAGTTAGACAAGTGGCAAAAATTGTTAAAACAACACCACAAACAACTAAAGGCAACTATTGCAAGAATATGTACAGAAATTATAAAGTGGATATTTCCAGATTGCTTGGAAGGAATGATAATATTTTGCTGCATAATAGCAATATTATTCTTTGTACTTTGCATAAAGATAGTCTGCAACATCTGAAGAGGATTAAACCCCACAGATTTGTTGTCCCCCTGGTAATCCTGCCTTTATATAAACAATAAAGATAAAGATATAATTATCTGACGGTCCGCTAAGAGTAAAGACATAAGGTGTACCCAGACGTGGGAAATTAAGAGTCTAGGACCAATGAGGATTCAGAAAATTATTGGGGGTATACCCCCTGGGAATATGCTTACAAGCATGGGGGTAGCTCCCTCACTACAGGCATGGAAAAAGTTTTTAAGGCGGCAGGATTTCCTAAGCAAATGACATTAAAAGCAGACAAATGGAAAAAATTAATTAAAGGACATCACAAGCAGTCATTAAAAGAAGGTTATCACAAGCTAAATGGTATAATGACTAAAACAATGAATCAAGTAGGTTGTGTACTAAAAATGTATGTTTGATGTTGCGCAGCTTAAAGAGTGAGATGTGCCCCTCCCTTATTCTGTGTAAAATATTTCAGTGTTGAGATAAGAGGCACGCTGTTTTTTGTTATCTGAAAATGTATGTAACATTGCTTCAATATTTCAAGAGGAAAAAATATGTCCGGAGTGCTGATTGATAGTAACATGTTGAAGCTAATGTGTATTTAGTCTAATGCTGGGACTTATAGTTCCACAGCAGTAGGCTGGAAAATAGCAGTTAAGTTTTCTTTCTCTGTATGTGAGTTTTATCTCCGCCTTACTGCGTGTGAGGGAGATCCGTGTTTGTCTGTCTTGACCGTTTTAAGAGACATGTTTCAAGGTTGAAAAAGCTGTACAGTTGCAAATGTAATGCTTTTGAAGAGATGCAAAGAAGTTTTAAAATCTTTGGTCCGTCACAAGACTTTAAATAATGTACATTATCACTATTATTACTGGTTTCAGAACAAAGTTGGCTGGGGTCGAACAAGCCGTTTCTGTATTTGATCAAAGTAATTTTGTTTTGTTTTTTTTGAGAAAAATAGCTTTCTCTTTAATGAAGTTGAGAATTGTGGGAGTGAGCTTTACATGGAGAGATATTACAAGCTGTTTTTATCTGTGTAAAATGGCGCTGATAAATGTTCTCAGAAATCAGGAGGGTTTGTTATGCCCATAAAGAAATGTTACGAGATAAAATGTCGTCTGTGAGCGAGAATTGTGAATATATATTTGTATTTTAAACATGGAAATCACAGAATCTGAAAATATGTGTGAATATTTGGTTTACAAAGAGATGATGAGAAAGGAGTGGCTTTGAACACTCGCCCAGGTCTTGTCACTTTTGACATTCCCTGTTTGTGAGATTAGGGACTGCCCCTTTGAGGAAATCAGTTTTTCATTGCATGGAACGCATAGCGTCACAGTTAAGCTACAAAGAGAAACTTTTAAACAAGTGTCGTATTAGCAGCTGTTCAATGTGAATTAATAACAGTTACTGTAATTCCTAGTGAATAAATGTTAATCTCTATGCAAAAGTTTTTTCTTCACGGATCTCCAGCAAAAAAGACCATTTAGGCAATCCAAAATGCATTTATCCAACTTCCAATGAATAGAAGTTTGCAATATATTTTGGTCAACAGCCACAACAAACATAAGTATAAACTAATGAAGGATTTAAAGAACGTAGACTCTGCTGAGTAATGATTACCTTGTTTTGGAAAGAGATATTTGAGTTTATGGGCTATTCGCATAGCAAATGCATGAACTAGGTGGTTTTTCTGTATGTCGAAGAAGGTGAGAAGATGTTTTTAAAGGGAAAAGCAGAAATGGACTAACATAGTTGAATATGAAATAGTGTTTACATTTATTTTTGTTTTGTTTTTTTAACCAAATTTTATATCAGATGGTTTGAAAGAAAGTAATGCAATGTCAAATTATGATAAACCCTTTGTATTATTCTGTCATGAGCAGAAGGGCTTTGCACACGGTGTATTAACGCAAGAGCATGGTGGTAAACAACGGCCTTTGGGGTATTACTCAGGAAAACTAGATCCTGTGATCAGAGGATAAGCTTCATGTATAAGAGCAGTGGCGGCGGCTGCTCTACTAAAAGACAAAGTGGGGGATATAGTGTTAGACCATTCCCTCACATTACAAGTACCGCATGCAGTAACAGAAATTTTAAATCAAGCTAAAACCAAACATTTGTCAACTGCCAGACTGACAAAATATGAGGTTGCACTATTAAGCCCAAGTAACCTCACCATCAAGAAGATGTACAGTTTTAAATCCAGCCACCCTATTACCACAGGATGAGGAAGAGGATTTAAAAGAGGGGAGTAGTAGTCTGGAAAGTAGCCATAATGATGAGCATGATGACTTCAGTGAGGAGTTTAATGCGCAGGGCTCAAATCACACTACAAATTTTTCTCATGACTGTTTAGCTTTGATGGATTCTGAGCATCAAGGGCTCCCCAATGAGTTTGAAGAGCCACTAGCAAATCCTGATATGATTTTATTTGTAGATGGTTCCAGATACTACCACAAGGGGCAACCCAAAACAGGGTATGCTGTAACTACTGAACAGCAAATACTCGTCCAAGAGGCTCTAAGCCCAGGGCAATCAGCACAAGAAGCAGAACTTCAGGCCTTGATAGATGCCTGTATTATGGCTGAAGGGCAGAGAGCTAATATATACACAGACTCCAGGTATGCTTTTGGGGTAGCACATGATTTTGGCCCCATATGGCGTAGCCGAAACTTCCTGGGGGTAAATGGCAAGCCAATAAAACATGCAGGCCTCATAAAAACATTGTTTGATGCACTGGCTGCACCAAAGCAGGTCGCTATACTCAAAATAAAAGCACACACAAGAGAACAAACAGTTGACGTTAAAGGTAATAGACTTGCAGATAAAGCTGCAAAAGAAGCTGCATTAATACCAGTCAGCATTAACTATGTAAATGTCCAAGACAAGGGGAAACCAGTTGATTTGCAACTACTAAGGAAATTGCAAAAACAGGCCTCCCAAGCAGAACAGAAAGAGTGGGAGATTATATTAATAATAATAATTAGAGGAGCAAAAGTAATAAATGACATTTGGGCCACGTCAGAAAAATGTTGCTTACCTCGAGTATTGTACCCTATGATGGCAGCATTGGTACATGGCCCTACACATATTTCTAAAGATGGCATCATCAACTCAGTATTTAAACATTGGATTGCGCCAGTTTTAGTGTGGTTGCCACAAAATAACGCAATGGAATAGGCACTTGAGAGATTTTCTTCTTTCTCTTTTTTCTCTCTTAATTTAAGGAGATCCCTAATCGATCACTAATAAAGTATATCTATGTATCACTATACACATCTCTCTTTTTTCTCTTCCCGTATTCACTTGACTCACAAAGAAGAAACTAAACAATAAACAAAAATACACAAAGTGGCTATTGTACATCTTTATTTTTGAAATAAGAATATGTTAATGAATAAATAATAACAAATAATATAAAACATGAATTAATAAAATTAATAAAATTAAGTTTATATATATAAAAAATAAAAAATAACCAAAAATAAAAATAAAAATATAAATAAATATAAACAAATATAAGAAATAAATAAAAATATCACTAAAATAACAAATAAATAATAAAAAATAATAATAAAAAAACATAAAAATATAAAATATCAAACACAATAACACAACAAATAAATAAAAAATAAAGAGATATAATAATATATTATGAACAACATATTATAAACAATTCAAATATGTATATATATTTTTAAAAAATTCATAATCATTTTGAAGCACATGGTATATAAAGGTTACCAGTTAATTTTGTTATTTTTGATTCTAATTTTGGTTTTTATTTTTAGTAATATATAAGGTCACTGTCTACCCTAGGCAATCAGTAATGCACTTCATTTATATATATTTTTCTATGGATGTTTAGAATAAAACTTACAATAACTTAGATCACTTATAGCCAACAATAAAGATATACCGATACCTGGAATCCTTTAGTATCCCTCATAAATATGTAAGCGATGGTATCTGCATTCGAATTTCATGTCACACAGTCTTTTAGTAGTTTTAATGGAGTCTAGAAACATACGTCATGTAGCTCCAAAACAATGATTGGTCTGAAGCGGTATAAAACCAACCCCTTGTTAGTAACCCAGTAATTCCATGACTAAGCTTCTAAGCGAAACGTACGTCGGGCCGACGTCACATTAGGTGACGTCAAACCCGGAAGTGGGCGGGGCCAATCGCGGCGTTGTGCCGCTGCATCTAACAATCCACTGTTAGGGGGAATCTCTTTGCTTAAAAGTACATAATAATATCAAGTGCGGCGTTCTGTCGCTGAACCAAATAACCCATCAATAAGGAGAATCCCTTTGCTTATAAGCACATAACAATATTAATCACGGCGTTCTATCGCTGCAATAAACAACCTACTGTTAGAGAAAATATCTCTCTCTTTATAAGTACATATTAATACTAAGTGCGGCGTTTTGTCGCTGTACTAAATAATCCATCATTAGGGAGAATCCCTTTGCCTATAAGTATATAATAATATTAATTACGGCGCTTTGCCGCTGTACTATATAACCTACTGTCAGGGTGAATCTCTCTGTTTATGAGTATATATTAGTGCTGCAAGAGTAATACCTATTTCACGACTGACAAGGCAATAACATGGGTAATTTGGTGTTCCCCGAATAAAAAGAATAATGGAATCTCTGATTACATGCTATTAAAGCAAACTATATGGAGACATCAATGCAGACAGCTAAATGAGATACAACAAACTGAATATGTGTATGAGTGGTCTCTTAACAATCGATATTGTAATAAACTCTGACCATACCTTGCGCAGCCCTAAGTTATTTAATTAGGACTGTATGAATGAGTGGTCTCCTTGAAACTATTACCATATGTTATAAGGAAATACATATATTTGATTGGGAATAGGAGCTATAACACGGCTTCCAAACAAGTAAGGCCACTTCACATATGACTTGTCTGTCTGGGAATACCTAGTAACTTAGGCACTGAATATGATTACGATTTAGATACATTTTATAACAAAGAGATACTCTCCAGTGGAGTAACATTGTAGGGAAGAAGTTCACGTTTTGCTGCCACCTAGAGTCCACATAGATATAACAGGGATAGTGCTTTGGTGAAAGCAATGCTGTTACCATACTATAGGATTTTATAACCTGGTTTATATTCCTTGGCTATTCTACATCTTACCTATCCTGTACATACATGTGAAAGGGACCTATACTTGGCAGACCTTTCCTTACTATTAGTATTCTAATGATTGGCTCTACCACAGGGTTATAAAATTTTAACTCTATTCTTTTCAACACTATTATTTTTAAATACTTCGCTTTTTTAAATATAGGTTGTATACTTATATATACCCTTTTTAATGCATACCAATAAAATATTAGTATTAATTGATTATTTACTTTACACCTGGAGTGCTACATAGGTCAAGATTCTGTTTTCTTTCCAAACCTCTATGTTATATATATGACCTCAGCACCCCCTCACATAATAAAGTTAATGTAAGAGTGAGGTTGGTTGTTATCTAGTGCGGAGCGGTTTTTCCTTTTCCCCCATTTTCCCCACTTTTCCCTTTGAGATTACATGTTATATTGAGTTCTTCACTCAAATTCTAGCTCCTGCACAGATATGTGAATTTACACAGTGAATCGAACTAGGTTTTGTTCCCTAACTGTTGGTATACAACCACTTGATATATGATCTATATTATTACATAAGTTATATAGATATACAATATTCTGGGTTACTAACTTTTTTTGGAAATACACCTTAGACAAATTTTCATCTTTGCTAAGAGGTGTAATAACTAAGCACAAACCTATTATTGGCCAATATGCGTATTGGATTATAATCCATCTATTACCGAATTGCTATTTAATAAGAGAACTTCAACTCTTACTTCCTCCTTTGTCTTACCATTTGAAATTGTTGATAAACCCCACTTCACCTTCTTACCTTGATAATGGCTACCTTTAGCCTAAGAACTGAACTCAGTCGAAGATGTGATAAGTGGAAAGATAATTTGGGATCTATTTTTCCTGACCAAGATAATGCTAGTATTAACAGCATCAATGATCCATGGTTGGAAGATCTCAATAAATTGAAAATATTAATGCATAAACAAAGCAAAATATGGTGGAATGCAACCACCACGGAAAATGACATCAAACAAACTATCACACCTCGCGGTTTAAGACCAAAACTCTTTCCCACATATGAGTTAGCTACCCAAGAATTAAAATCAGAGTGGGAATTGGCCCTCCTCAAATGCTCTAAAGAGCTGATGCAGATTACCCTAAAACATGACAACCTCCTATTAGAGACATATTCACGAGATATTGAGCAACTTACTCTTAAATTAAAAGAATATGAAACCACTGAATTATTTCAGAAAACATATGAAAAGTACAAACAGGAGTTGGATCGACTTGAGGATAGTCTAATAGAAAGGAAAAGATTCAAATTTAATCGTGATCAGAGAGATTATGCTAATGGCCATATTTTTAAATGGAGACATTATCCTATCAGCAAAGCAGGACGCAATACATCTATTATTCCTGAATCATCAGAATTAGATTCCTCAGACAATGATATTGATGATCCCTTCATTAGAGGTAGAGCACAATCCAAAAGTAGGAGGAATGCCAATAGGAATAATTTTTTAGGGGAAACCCAGAGACCCCTGGGAGAAGGCACCAGTGGAATAAGCATGTCACTCACCGGACTGTGAGTGCTTCTTCCCGGACATTTAGGAACTGTGGTCGTCCTCCATCCTGAGGGACTGCGCATGCGCAGCCCTTTCTAATCCTTCAGTGTATGTTCCTTTAACTTAATTGGCAGATCAGGCAACACTCCCTATATTAAGCACCTGTGGTCAATACCACGTTGCCTGATCTTGGAGTCTCATTCCCCATGAGTCTCTGAAGGTGTTCCTGTGTTTCCTCGTGTATTCAGCGCTGCTGATTCCTGTGGTTTCCAATCCACTTCTACCTCTGTGGTTTCCAAACCACTTCTACTACTGTGGTTCCCATACCACTTCTACCATCCTGTGTATCATCGTGACTGTTAGCTGATTCCTATCCGCTGCCTCCGTGTACTACAGTCTTCTAGCCACTTCAACTCTACCATTTATCATTGTGACTGTTAGCTGATTCCTATCCGCTGCTTCCGTGCACTACAGTCTGCATTCCACATCCACTCACCTGTGCATCATCGTGACTGTTAGCTGATTCCTATCCGCTGCCTCCGTGCTCTACAGTCTTCAACCTGCAACTCGTCTGTGTTTCATCGTGACTGTTTGGCTGATTCCTATCCGCTGCCTCTGTGCGCTTCAGTCTTCAGCTCATCTCAACTCTCCCGTGTTTACTCGAGACTGCTGCTACTATTGCTATCCGCTACTCTCCGTGATCAACAGTTCCAGCTCAACTCTGCTCTCCCGGGTTCCATCGTTACTGCACCTGCTGGTTGCTATTGGCTACCTCCGTGTGTCCGCAGAGCCCCGCTGCTGCTACTCTCAGCCCTACTCGTCCATCTACTGCTGATCCGCTCTCCACGCTTTCCTGTGTTCCCGCTGGTCTCTACCCGCCTGTCAGCATTGGATTCGTGTCTCACCATTTACCCCTCTGCTAGACCATCACCATTCTCCAGGGTCCTCCAGGAGTCCAGTTCCACGCTCTACTGATTCCTGTGTATTTGTTTCCCTGCTGGTCTACTTACCTGTGCGCTGCACCTACTAGACCACCGCTTCACCCATCCAGGGACTTCGCATCCTGCCGGCCTCCTGCCACTCAGGTATCTCTGCACTCCTGTCTGACTGCCTGCTTCTGAACCACGGTATGCATACTTCTCATTGACTGTGCTGGTGTATTGCATATCTTGCTGGACTGTGTTGGTTCTCTTCTGGAGTTTGCTATCCGCTGAGTCTATTGCCATCATTGACTGTGTTATCTTGTGCCGGATTACTTCAAGAGACTTTCTATAATTGCAGTGCTGTTCAGTCATTTATATATATTGTGCATATTACTGTGGATCGAGTTTAAGGTGCCCGTGTATATCCTGTGTTGCAGTCTCTCCCCGTGCACCTCCTCACATATATATTCAGTGGTACAACTTGCTAGTGGCAGACCACTGATCCCTGTTTCCTGTATCACCTGTTCCAGTAACCTCTCACATAGCTGTGGTACAACTAGCTAACGCAGACCACTGACTCCCCGGATACCTCCACCTTGGATTCCATTCCTTCACTCAGACAGCGGTACAACTTGCTATCCGCAGACCGCTGACTCTCATCACCTCCTCGTTTCTGTTGGACATTCCTCCTCACTATAGCAGTGGTACAACTTGCTACCGCAGACCACTGACTACCTTCATGTGTCCTTTGTCCATACAGTTCCTCGTGTATTATTACCTCCATATTACCAGTGCTGCTAGTCATAGACTTTCCTGAGCATCTCATCATCTGCTATTTCCTGTTCCGTGATCACCCTGCTACCAGAGTACCATATTACCACCTATACTGCTCTGGTAAGCCCATCACCTGGTGATCCCTGGGTAAAGACTCCTAGTGCCCGTGACAGTAAGATCAGGCCATGACAGACCCAGATACGGAACCTACCGCCAAAGAGATGCTGCAGCATCTGGTCAGCCGTGTGGAGCAACAGGATGCTCGCCAACAGCTGTTACTTCAATGTTACCAATCGTTAACCTCCCAAGGAACATCTGGACAGACTGTTACAGCTAATATTGAAGCTCCTGTGCTTTCCTCCGTTTCCCCAGTGCCATCCCAGGTGTCTACAGCTCCCACGCTTCACCTGCCTACTCCGTCAAAGTACGACGGAGACCCCAAAACTTGTAGGGGTTTCCTTAACCAATGTTCAGTCCATTTTGAGCTCCAACCTCAAAATTTTTCTACCCATCGTTCCAGAGTGGCCTATCTTATCTCTTTGTTTTCTGGACAAGCCCTGGCTTGGGCCTCCCCTCTGTGGGAAAGAAACGATCCAATACTACAAGACAGTGCCAAATTCATTTCCACGTTCCGAAGTGTGTTCGATGAACCAGGTCGTGTGACCTCCGCTGCTTCCAGCATTCTTCGTTTACAACAAGGTTCTCATACAGTAGGCCAGTACGTCATTCAATTTAGGATCTTAGCCTCTGAACTTCAGTGGAACACTGAAGCATTAATTGCCGCCTTCTGGCAGGGGCTCTCCGATAAAATTAAAGATGCACTGACTACCCAAGAGCTTCCTTCGTCACTAGAAGATTTGATCTCTCTTTGCCATCATGTAGATATGAGATTTCGTGAAAGAGAATCTGAGAAAACAACTTCTGTTAAAGCACCTCTTCGTTCAACCCCTCAATTTCGTCCAGCTTCACCCTCTGTGATTCCCATGGAGATAGGACGTTCCAAATTATCTTCAGAAGAGAGGAAACGAAGAGTAAAGAATAGACTCTGTATCTATTGTGCTGATTCCACACATATGCTCAGCTCTTGCCCTAAGAAATCGGGAAATGCCAGGCCCTAACTAGTTCTGGAGAGGTGAAGTTAGGGTCCCTGGAGTCCTCTCCATCTTCTATGAAATCTAAAGTCTGCGCTTTTGATGTTACGATTTCCTTTGCTACCAAATCCTTTGAGTCACAGGCATTGCTTGATTCCGGAGCAGCAGGAAATTTCATTTCTAAATCACTAGTGAATCAATGGTCTCTACCAGTGATTACTTTAAAAACACCCATTACTGTGACGGCTATAGATGGATCACGTCTCATCAATGGTCTCATCACCCAGAGTACGTCTCCAGTAACACTTCAGATTGGTGTACTGCACCATGAAGAAATTTCGTTTTTAATTCTTCCAGTTACGACAAGTCCGATTGTCTTAGGCCTTCCATGGCTTCAGTGTCACTCTCCCCAGATTGACTGGCGCACTCCTCAAGTTACGTCTTGGGGTTCTGAATGTCACCATCGTTGCCTTTCCCAAGTTATTCCTCTTAAAGTACAGCAATCTTCCATCTCATCTTCCTCACCGGGACTCCCTCCTCAGTATGCTTCATTTGCCGATGTGTTTGATAAAGCTCAGTCTGAACGTCTTCCTCCTCATCGTTCTTGGGATTGTCCGATCGACCTTCTACCTGGCAAGACTCCTCCCAGGGGTCGGGTCTATCCACTCTCGTTACCTGAAACTCAAGCCACATCTGAGTACATACAGGAGAATCTCCAGCGTGGGTTTATTCGACCTTCCACCTCTCCCGCTGGAGCTGGGTTCTTCTTCGTCAAAAAGAAGGATGGATCACTACGCCCTTGCATAGATTTTCGTGGACTCAACGCCATTACTATCAAGAATCGGTATCCCATTCCGCTGATCACTGAGCTATTCGATCGCATCAAGGGAGCTCGGATCTTTACTAAGTTGGATCTTCGTGGTGCCTACAATTTAATTAAAATCCGTTCCGGTGACAAATGGAAGACCGCGTTCAACACCAGAGACGGGCATTACGAGTATCTAGTAATGTCTTTCGGGCTGTGTAATGCCCCCACTGTTTTCCAAGGCTCCATCAATGAGATCTTTCGGGACTTATTATATGTATGTGTCGTTGTCTACCTGGACGACATATTGATCTTTTCACAGGACCTGCCTTCTCATCACCAACATGTGGCAGAGGTCCTCTCCAGACTACGGAAAAATTCATTGTTCTGTAAATTAGAAAAATGTTCATTCGAGTTGCCCCAGATTCCATTCTTGGGGTATATAGTTTCCGGAGTTGGCCTGAAGATGGATCCAGACAAGGTGAATGCTGTATTACATTGGCCCCAGCCAACTACTCTTCGTGCTATCCAGCGTTTTTTAGGTTTTGCCAATTACTATAGACGCTTCATTCAAGACTTTTCATCCATTGCATCTCCTATTGTGGCCCTGACTCGGAAAGGGGCTAATACTAAGCAATGGTCATCTGAGGCTCTCCAAGCCTTTCAAATTCTCAAAGAGTCCTTCTCTTCTGCTCCCATTCTTCGACAGCCTGATGTGACACTCCCCTTCTTCCTAGAAGTAGATGCCTCTAATGTGGGCTTAGGAGCCATTCTCTCCCAAGGCTCGGAGCAACAAAAATTCCATCCTTGTGCCTTCTACTCTCGGGGTCTTCTGCCCGCAGAGAAAAATTATACAATCGGGGACAAGGAGTTGCTGGCCATCAAAGCTGCATTAGAGGAATGGAGATACTTGTTGGAAGGAGCTCGCCATCCGGTGACGATCTTCACGTATCATAAAAACTTGTCATATCTACAATCTGCCCAATGCTTGAACCATCGTCAAGCAAGATGGTCTCTTTTCTTTTCCCGTTTTGAATTAATTATAACCTTCAAACCAGCCGCTAAGAACAAAAAAGCTGACGCTCTATCTCGAGCTTTTGTGACGTCCTCTGATGTAGAAGAGGTTCCCAACCATGCTATTCTAGACCCCAAATGTATCTCACTGGCTGCTTCATCCACCAAAATGCTACCATTTGGGAAGACCCTCGTGCCTCCTACTCTGAGGAGGAAAATCCTTTCGTGGTTCCATGCCTCTCGTTTTTCTGGACACGCCGGTGAACACAAGACCTTTGAGATTCTCTCTCGAAGTTACTGGTGGCCTTCAATGAGGAGAGACGTCAAAGAGTTTATTGCTTCCTGCGATTTATGTTCTCAGTTCAAATCCTCCCGCAGAACTCCAGCAGGGTTGCTGCGACCATTACCCATTCCGTCCAAGCCTTGGACCCATATTAGTATGGATTTCGTTACTGATTTGCCACCAAGTAAGAATCATAATACTATTTGGGTGGTGGTAGACAGATTTTCGAAGATGGCTCATTTCGTCCCTCTGTCTGGTTTGCCTTCCTCGTCTACTCTGGCTGAACATTTCATTAAAGAAATCTTCCGTATCCATAGATGTCCGTCTGAGATTGTGTCAGATAGAGGAGTACAATTCGTTTCCAGATTCTGGCGGGCCCTTTGTAAAACCTTGGGCATACGATTAGCACTCTTATCTTCTTACCATCCGCAATCTAACGGACAAACTGAACGAGTCAATCAAGATCTTGAGACTTTTATAAGGATGTTCTCATCAGCCAATCAAGACAACTGGGTAGAATTGCTTCCTTGGGCTGAATTCGCCCATAACAACATGTACCATGAGTCATCATCCAAAACTCCATTCTTTGTGGTCTACGGTCACCATCCGTCTTTTCCGGAATTTCCTGCCCTCCCGCCCACCCAAGTTCCTGCTGTGGAGACTGCTTGTCAGACCTTCAAAAATATCTGGTCTCAGGTCAAAACCTGTTTAAAGAAGACATCTAACAAATATAAGTCTTTCGCAGATAAGAAGAGGCGGGCTATTCCACCACTAAAAATTGGAGATCGTGTCTGGTTATCTACCAAAAATATTCGTTTGAAGGTTCCATCTATGAAATTCGCCCCTCGTTTTATTGGTCCATATAGGATCATTCAAGTAATCAATCCAGTGTGTGTTAAACTTCTTCTTCCTAAGAATCTTCGGATTTCCAATGCCTTCCATGTATCCTTGCTCAAACCTCTCATCATCAACCGTTTCTCGACTCCTCCCTCAGCACCTCAGCCAGTTCAAGTTCATCAGGAGGAGGATTTCGAGATTACTGAGGTATTGGATGCAAAAATTTCGCGAGGAGTTCTCCGTTTCCTCGTTCATTGGAAGGGCTTTGGTCCTGAAGAGCGCTCATGGATCAAAGCTGAAGATCTTAATGCTCCTGCCCTTCTGAAGAGGTTTTATTCCAAAAATCCGGACAAGCCCGGTTCCAGGCGTTCTGTGCCCACCTTTAAAAGGGGGGGTACTGTCACTCACCGGACTGTGAGTGCTTCTTCCCGGACATTTAGGAACCGTGGTCGTCCTCCATCCTGAGGGACTGCGCATGTGCAGCCCTTTCTAATCCTTCAGTGTATGTTCCTTTAACTTAATTGGCAGATCAGGCAACACTCCCTATATTAAGCACCTGTGGTCAATACCACGTTGCCTGATCTTGGAGTCTCATTCCCCATGAGTCTCTGAAGGTGTTCCTGTGTTTCCTCGTGTATTCAGCGCTGCTGATTCCTGTGGTTTCCAATCCACTTCTACCTCTGTGGTTTCCAAACCACTTCTACTACTGTGGTTCCCATACCACTTCTACCATCCTGTGTATCATCGTGACTGTTAGCTGATTCCTATCCGCTGCCTCCGTGCACTACAGTCTTCTAGCCACTTCAACTCTACCATTTATCATTGTGACTGTTAGCTGATTCCTATCCGCTGCTTCCGTGCACTACAGTCTGCATTCAACATCCACTCACCTGTGCATCATCGTGACTGTTAGCTGATTCCTATCCGCTGCCTCCGTGCTCTACAGTCTTCAACCTGCAACTCGTCTGTGTTTCATCGTGACTGTTTGGCTGATTCCTATCCGCTGCCTCTGTGCGCTTCAGTCTTCAGCTCATCTCAACTCTCCCGTGTTTCCTCGAGACTGCTGCTACTATTGCTATCCGCTACTCTCCGTGATCAACAGTTCCAGCTCAACTCTGCTCTCCCGGGTCCCATCGTTACTGCACCTGCTGGTTGCTATTGGCTACCTCCGTGTGTCCGCAGAGCCCCGCTGCTGCTACTCTCAGCCCTACTCGTCCATCTACTGCTGATCCGCTCTCCATGCTTTCCTGTGTTCCCGCTGGTCTCTAACCGCCTGTCAGCATTGGATTCGTGTCTCACCATTTACCCCTCTGCTAGACCATCACCATTCTCCAGGGTCCTCCAGGAGTCCAGTTCCACGCTCTACTGATTCCTGTGTATTTGTTTCCCTGCTGGTCTACTTACCTGTGCGCTGCACCTACTAGACCACCGCTTCACCCATCCAGGGACTTCGCATCCTGCCGGCCTCCTGCCGCTCAGGTATCTCTGCACTCCTGTCTGACTGCCTGCTTCTGAACCACGGTATGCATACTTCTCATTGACTGTGCTGGTGTATTGCATATCTTGCTGGACTGTGTGGGTTCTCTTCTGGACTTTGCTATCCGCTGAGTCTATTGCCATCATTGACTGTGTTATCTTGTGCCGGATTACTTCAAGAGACTTTCTATAATTGCAGTGCTGTTCAGTCATTTATATATATTGTGCATATTACTGTGGATCGAGTTTAAGGTGCCCGTGTATATCCTGTGTTGCAGTCTCTCCCCGTGCACCTCCTCACATATATATTCAGTGGTACAACTTGCTAGTGGCAGACCACTGATCCCTGTTTCCTGTATCACCTGTTCCAGTATCCTCTCACATAGCAGTGGTACAACTTGCTATCGCAGACCACTGACTCCCCGGATACCTCCACCTTGGATTCCATTCCTTCACTCAGACAGTGGTACAACTTGCTATCCGCAGACCGCTGACTCTCATCACCTCCTCGTTTCTGTTGGACATTCCTCCTCACTATAGCAGTGGTACAACTTGCTACCGCAGACCACTGACTACCTTCACGTGTCCTTTGTCAATACAGTTCCTCGTGTATTATTACCTCCATATTACCAGTGCTGCTAGTCATAGACTTTCCTGAGCATCTCATCATCTGCTATTTCCTGTTCCGTGATCACCCTGCTACCAGAGTACCATATTACCACCTATACTGCTCTGGTAAGCCCATCACCTGGTGATCCCTGGGTAAAGACTCCTAGTGCCCGTGACAAAGCACATCAGGAGGGGGCATAAGAAATTTACGAGATCGCTCTCAAATCCCTTGGAGGGGGAATTATCAATACAACAAGAAGTATCGGGGCAAATGAATGAATCTTTACAAATAATTAATCTATCAGATAGAATTTTGGATGAGTCTCATCTAAGACTACTTGGCTATGGTTTAACCTTCTCACCTATAAATAATTTTGATCGGTTTAGATGGGAAAAAGACCTTCACCTATTTACGAGAAAACTTCCCCTGAACAAATTTTTTAGTAAACATGAATCTACTAGTCTACAAGGAACCACTTTAGATACCTTGTTACTAAAAAAGAACATTAGGGGAGACAGTGATATACCCCCATGTACTTTAACATCTTCTTCAACAGAACCTACTACCAATGAAATGGATATCAATTCGGTAACATCAGTAATGGATATAGACCTGAAGGAAGAAGACAATTTGGCCCTATCTGCTCTAGAACATCTTTTGGAGGAACAAATTGGCAGGGAAATAAAAACAGTTAGACCTTTCTGTAAGAGAAGATCTACCTTCTGCCCTAACGAAAATATTAGTCCGCAAATAAAGGTTTTCGAGAAAATGGTATCACATGATCTGGATATTTTAAAATTGAAATCTATAAAGAATAGAAAATATAGGCAATTCGACAATTTGAGAAGAGATGAAAGACAAGCAATCCAAGAGATACAATCATGGCAGGTTGTTGTTATCAAACCATCCGATAAGGGTGGGAACGTAGTAATATGGCCCACCTCCATGTATAAGGAAGAAATGCACAAACAACTAGGGGATAAAAAGTGCTATTGATTGCTCTTCTCCAACCCCTTAAATGATTATAAATAATTATACGATTCAATGATTAAACGAGCTTTTGATAATGGGGTGATCTCAAAGTCAGAATTTGAATTTCTACATACTGAAAATCCTAAGGTACCAACTATATACCTACTACCTAAAATCCACAAGAATGCTATGAAACCACCTGGAAGACCAATTCTTTCGGGAATTGGAGGCTTGACCGAACAAGCAAGTATTTTTGTGGATCAACACCTGCGTGGCTATGTAACTTCACTGCCATCATATGTCAAAGACACTTCAGACATCCTTAAACTCTTGGATGATCTTACTCTAGAGCAGCATGTTTGGTTTGTAACCATGGATGTAGAATCACTCTATACTAGCATCCAAGACGAAGTGGGTATAGAGGCTGTTGCCTTCTTTTTACAAGCCAGTGATAATCCTGACCTTAATCTTTTTCTGATAGAACTTTTGGAATTTATATTAAAAAGGAACTTCTTTGTCTTTGACAATACATTTTACCTGCAGGTACGAGGTACGGCAATGGGGGCGGCTTGTGCCCCCACTTTTGCCAACCTCTACCTGGGCAGATGGGAGAGGGAAACTGTTTTCTGTGAAAAGTTAAATAAGTATACAGACAATATTATTATTTGGATGCGCTACATTGACGACATCCTCATAATGTGGAACGGAAGCCAAGAGAACTTTGTAGAGTTCGTGGAGATCCTAAATGACAACCAAAATAATTTACATTTGACGTATAAAATGAATCAGGAACACGTCAACTTCCTAGATTTAACCATCAACAAGACACAGGATGGTAGAGTAGTTACCGATTTATTCCGCAAAAAGACAGCTACCAACAATATACTTCACAGTGGAAGTTCCCACTTTCCACCTGTAATAAATAATATCCCAAAAGGCGAATTCTTAAGATTGAGACAAAATTGTTCCAGTACATTTAATTTTAAAAAGAGATCCAAAGAACTAAGCACGAGACTTGTACAACGAGGATATAGTAAGAGACTCATCAAAAGAGCCTACAATCAGGCATTCATGAAAGATAGAAGTCAATTAATGTATGGTAAGGCCAGACCAACTAATGAGAACAAAATTAGAATGGTGGGGGATTTCTGCCATGAATGGAAAGAAATACATAATATCATACGATGACATTGGCCTATCCTTTTATCAGACATTGACCTATCCAAAAGTTTGAGTGCAAGACCGGACTTTAGTTGGCGTAGGTCACCCAATTTAGGTGACAAATTGGTGAGGAGCCATTTCTCTATGAAAGGTACAACTTTATCTGCGAAGGGATCCCATAAATGTGGTCATTGTAAGGCATGTCTATATATGACTAAGACCACAGATTTTCTTGATAAATATGGTAATAAACACCAGATTGAACAATTTATTAACTGTAATACTAAATGCATGATATATGTTTTGACATGCCCGTGTGGTAAGATCTATGTTGGCATGACCAGCAGAATGCTAAAAAATAGACTTTTGGAACACATTGGTTCAATTAGAAATGCAGCCACAGACAAAAGCAAGTTTAAACAACTAACGTCAGTGGCACGACATTTTCTATATGAACATGGAGGAAATCCACAAAATATGAAGGCTTTCGGTATTGAACAGGTTAAGATGGGTATTAGAGGGGGCGATGTTACTAAACAGCTCCTACAAAGAGAGAGCAGGTGGATATTTCTCCTAAATTCCATAATACCATTTGGTCTCAATGAGAATACTAGCTATGTTAGCTTTTTGTAAGATGATCTATCAAAATACCAGCTAATCTCCTGGATAAATATTATATATTCTAATGTCCTACAATATAATAGATAACTTTACCATCTGAGAAGTACAAGAGTGTTGTGACTAATATTATTATCCACACCTCTCAAGACTCTTAATATGTGATAAAGACTGCTTAACAGTAAAATAAAATTTTCACTTACCCCAATAACTCGTCTTTGAGTATCAATGTTATCCATATCCGATAGATTTAGGCTCATAGGATATTAAATATTATCAATCCTCTAATCAAGTCTAGTATGACTCTTGTCTAGCAACTTTGACCTACATCTATTTAATTTTAATTTTATTTGGGTAGACAATGTATATATATATATAGATACTAACATAGGACATTTTAGTCATGTTTCACTCTCCCTCATCTGTTAACTGGTACAATTTTTTAGCCTTTATTGCATACCTTTTTCCACTCACGATTCTAGACCAGTATATGGTCCCTAATTAGTATATTTTTTCACATACACTTATTTTTATTATTTATAAAATCACAGATATTCATCTGTGTCATGTTTGTTTAACGCAATGTAATAGGCACCTGAGAGATTTTCTTCTTTCTCTTTTTTTCTCTCTTAATTTAAGGAGATCCCTAATCGATCACTAATAAAGTATATCTATGTATCACTATACACATCTCTCTTTTTTCTCTTCCCGTATTCACTTGACTCACAAAGAAGAAACTAAACAATAAACAAAAATACACAAAGTGGCTATTGTACATCTTTATTTTTGAAATAAGAATATGTTAATGAATAAATAATAACAAATAATATAAAACATGAATTAATAAAATTAATAAAATGAAGTTTATATATATAAAAAATAAAAAATAACTAAAAATAAAAATAAAAAATAAAAAACAAATAACAAATAAAAAATAAAAAATATAAATAAATATAAACAAATATAAGAAATAAATAAAAAAATATCACTAAAATAACAAATAAATAATAAAAAATAATAATAAAATAACATAAAAATATAAAATATCAAAAACAATAACACAACAAATAAATAAAAAATAAAGAGATATAATAATATATTATGAACAACATAATATAAACAATTCAAATATGTATATATATTTTTTAAAAATTCATAATCATTTTGAAGCACATGGTATATAAAGGTTACCAGTTATTTTTGTTATTTTTGATTCTAATTTTGGTTTTTATCTTTAGTAATATATAAGGTCACTGTCTACCCTAGGCAATCAGTAATGTACTTCATTTATATATATTTTTCTATGGATGTTTAGAATAAAACTTACAATAACTTAGATCACTTATAGCCAACAATAAAGATATACCGATACCTGGAATCCTTTAGTATCCCTCATAAATATGTAAGCGATGGTATCTGCATTCGAATTTCATGTCACACAGTCTTTTAGTAGTTTTAATGGAGTCTAGAAACATACGTCATGTAGCTCCAAAACAATGATTGGTCTGAAGCGGTATAAAACCAACCCCTTGTTAGTAACCCAGTAATTCCATGACTAAGCTTCTAAGCGAAACGTACGTCGGGCCGACGTCACATTAGGTGACGTCAAACCCGGAAGTGGGCGGGGCCAATCGCGGCGTTGTGCCGCTGCATCTAACAATCCACTGTTAGGGGGAATCTCTTTGCTTAAAAGTACATAATAATATCAAGTGCGGCGTTCTGTCGCTGAACCAAATAACCCATCAATAGGGAGAATCCCTTTGCTTATAAGCACATAACAATATTAATCACGGCGTTCTATCGCTGCAATAAACAACCTGCTGTTAGAGAAAATATCTCTCTCTTTATAAGTACATATTAATACTAAGTGCTGCGTTTTGTCGCTGTACTAAATAATCCATCATTAGGGAGAATCCCTTTGCCTATAAGTATATAATAATGCTAATTACGGCGCTTTGCCGCTGTACTATATAACCTACTGTCAGGGTGAATCTCTCTGTTTATAAGTATATATTAGTGCTGCAAGAGTAATACCTATTTCACGACTGACAAGGCAATAACATGGGTAATTTGGTGTTCCCCGAATAACAAGAATAATGGAATCTCTGATTACATGCTATTAAAGCAAACTATATGGAGACATCAATGCAGACAGCTAAATGAGATACAACAAACTGAATATGTGTATGAGTGGTCTCTTAACAATCGATATTGTAATAAACTCTGACCATACCTTGTGCAGCCCTAAGTTATTTAATTAGGACTGTATGAATGAGTGGTCTCCTTGAAACTATTACCATATGTTATAAGGGAATACATATATTTGATTGGGAATAGGAGCTATAACACGGCTTCCAAACAAGTAAGGCCACTTCACATATGACTTGTCTGTCTGGGAATACCTAGTAACTTAGGCACTGAATATGATTACGATTTAGATACATTTTATAACAAAGAGATACTCTCCAGTGGAGTAACATTGTAGGGAAGAAGTTCACGTTTTGCTGCCACCTAGAGTCCACATAGATATAACAGGAATAGTGCTTTGGTGAAAGCAATACTGTTACCATACTATAGGATTTTATAACCTGGTTTATATTCCTTGGCTATTCTACATCTTACCTATCCTGTACATACATGTGAAAGGGACCTATACTTGGCAGACCTTTACTTACTATTAGTATTCTAATGATTGGCTCTACCACAGGGTTATAAAATTTTAACTCTATTCTTTTCAACACTATTATTTTTAAATACTTCGCTTTTTTAAATATAGGTTGTATACTTATATATACCCTTTTTAATGCATACCAATAAAATATTAGTATTAAATGATTATTTACTTTACACCTGGAGTGCTACATAGGTCAAGATTCTGTTTTATTTCCAAACCTATTTGCCACAAAATATGTAAAGACATGTGTGATATGTTGAACAAATAACCCTGGCAACACTGTGCCAATACCAGGCAAAGTTACACCAAAAGCCCGGTACCCATTTCAGATATTGCAAATAGATTATATACAGTTACCAAAATGTGGCACATATGAATATGTTCTGGTTTGTAATGACCTATTTTCAGGATGGGTAAAAGCTTTCCCCATAGCAAAAGCTACGGCTAAAAACACAGCAAGGAAACTACTAGCTGAGCTAGTATGCAGGTATGGGGTCCCGGAAACAATCGAGTCAGACAGAGGGACACATTTTACAGGAGACATAATGCAAGCTATTATGGCAGGAATGGGCATTACATTACAGAAAGCAATGAGTGAAACAGGTAAAACCTGGGTAGAGTGTCTACCCTTAGCCCTCTACTCTGTAAGAGTTACCCCCAGCAAAAAGACGAAGCTAAGCCCTTATGAAATATTGTTTGGAGGACCTCCTAAAACAGGGTGCTACTTTCCACAACAGATGGAACAGAACTATGGGGATATGGTGACTTATATGGGAGAGTTACAAAGACAATTATTATTATTATTATTATTATTATTATCATTTATTTGTTAGTTCCACAAGGTTTCCGCAGCGACGCACATAGTAAAAACAGTAGACTATACAGGGTAAAACAGTACAGAACAATAAACAAAAGTACCAATACTTCAGAAACTCCAGGCAGGCAGATGCAATAGACACGGAGCAGAAGAACGGGTAAGGAGACAGGAGGGAAGAGGGCCCTGCTCAAGCGAGCTTACATCCTAAGGGAGGGTTAAACAGACCAGGCACAAGAGGAGCCAGTTGAGGGAATGGGAGAGAGGGGAGAATGAGTGGAGGAGATGGGGGTTAAGTGGATAGTTGGTAGGCTTTGAGAAAGAGGTGAGTTTTGAGTGCACGTTTGAAGGAGCACAGAGTAGGAGAGAGGCGGATGGAGCGAGGGAGGTCATTCCAGTGAAGGGGGCTGCACGGGAAAAGTCCTGGATTCTGGAATGGGAAGAGGTGATCAGAGTGGAGGAGAGGCGGCGGTCATTGGCCGAGCGCAGGGAGCGGGTGGGAGTGTGAATGGAGAGGAGGTTAGAGATATAAGGGGCAGTAGAGTGGGAGAGAGCCTTGTAAGTGGTGGTGAGGAGTTTGAAAAGAATTCTGTAGGGGAAGGGGAGCCAGTGTAGGGCAAGGCAGAGAGGGGAGGCAGAGGAGGAGCGGCGTGAGAGGTAGATGAGTCTTGCGGCCGCATTGAGTATAGAGCGGAGGGGGGAGAGACGGGAGTGGGGGAGGCCGGTGAGGAGGAGGTTGCAGTAATCCAGGCGGGAGATGATGAGTGCGTGTATGATGGTTTTGGTGGCCTCCTGAGAGAGAAAGGGACGGATGCGGGCGATGTTGCGTAGTTGGAAGCGACAGGCTTTGGCAAGAGAATGAATGTGGGGGGCAAAAGAGAGAGAGAGGAGTCAAGGGTGACACCCAAGCAGCGGAGTTGGGTGACAGAGAAGATGGTGGTGTTGTTAACGACAATGGAGAGGTCATGGTGGGATGGGAGGCTGGGAGGAGGAAAGACAATGAGTTCAGTTTTGGAAATGTTGATTTTGAGAAAGCGCTCCGACATCCAGGAGGAGATGGCGGAGAGGCAGTCAGATACCTGAGCGAGGAGGGTGGAGGAAAGATCAGGTGAAGAGATGTAAAGTTGAATGTCCTCAGCATAAAGGTGATACTGAAGGCCAAAGGAGGAGATGAGAGCACCAAGGGAGGAAGTATAGAGCGAAAAGAGTAGAGGGCCGAGAACGGAGCCCTGTGGGACTCCTACAGCGAGAGGGTAGGGGAAGGAGGAAGAACCAGACATGGATACAGAGAAGGAGCGGTTAGCGAGGTATGAGGTGAACCAGGCGTGGACAGAACCAGAGAGGCCGAGAGAGAGAAGAGTTTGCAGCAGGAGGGGGTGATCGACGGTGTCAAAGGCTGCGGAAAGGTCAAGGAGGATGAGTAGGGAGAAATGACCCTTGAATTTGGCCGATAGGAGATCATTAGTAACCTTGGCCAGGGCAGTTTTGATAGAGTGGAGGAGGCGGTAGCCGGATTGGAGAGGGTCAAGGAGGGAATTGTCCGAGAAGGTGCCTGGTTAGGCGGCTGCAGACAACTCGCTCAAGTAATTTAGAGGCATAGGGGAGAAGAGAGATAGGGCGATAAATGACAAGAGATGTGGGGTCGACATTGGGTTTCTTGAGGATAGGAGAGATGAGAGCATGTTTAAATGAGAGGGGTACTACACCAGAGGAGAGTGATAGGTTGAAAAGGTGTGCGAGGTAGAGCAGGCAGTGGGAGAAAGAGAGCGAAGGAGTTGAGAGGGGATGGGATCGAGAGGGCAGGTAGAGGGTGGAGAGGAAAGAATGAGAGCGAACTTCTTCACCTGTTGTAGGGCCCAAGGAGCACCAGAGTTGGGTGTTGGTGGGAGGTGAAGCAAAGAGGGAGGCGGGAGAAGGGGAGGAGGAGATGTTCAGTCTGATGGCCTCAATTTTGGAAGAGAAAAAGGTGGCAAAGTCAGAAGCGGACAGGGAAGACGGGACAGAAGGGGGTGGGGGGGAGAGTAGGGAGTTGAAGGTGGCAAAGAGGCGGCGGGGATTGGAGGACTGAGAAGAAATGAGGGACTTAAAGAAGGATTGTTTGGCGAGGGAGAGGGCGGAGCAGAAAGAAGAGAGGATGAATTTAAAGTGAAGGAAGTCGGCCAGGGAACGAGATTTCCTCCAGAGGCGTTCAGCAGTGTGAGAGCACTTTTGGAGGAAGCAGGTGAGTTTTGAGTGCCAGGGCTGGGGAATAATGCGGCGTCTGCTGACAGTAGAGGCCGGGGCGACAGCGTCCAGGGCAGTAGAGAGGGAGAGATTGTAGAGAGAGGACGCCTGGTCAGGACAGACCAGGGAGAGAAGGGGTGATAGGAGAGTTTCAAGAGAGGAGGACAAGGAGGTATGGTCAATAGCGTCAAGGTCGCGCCTGGTGTAGGTGGCTTTGGGCGAGGCAGGAGCAGGGGAGGAGGACAGAGTGAAGGAGAGGAGATGGTGGTCAGAGAGTGGGAAGGGAGAGTTGGAGAAGTCAGAGAGATCACAGAGGTGAGAGAAGACAAGGTCAAGGGAGTGACCAAGACAGTGGGTGGGGGAAGAGGTCCACTGAGTGAGGCCTAGGGAGGAGGAGAGGGCGAGAAGTTTGATGGTGGCGGGGTCAGAACAGTTGTCAATAGGAATATTAAAGTCACCAAGTATGATGGAGGGAAGGTCAGAGGAAAGGTAGTGGGGGAGCTATGAAGCGAAGTTGTCAAGGAAAAGGGAGGAGGGGCCTGGGGGATGGTAGATGACGGAGACACGGAGGTGGATGGGGGATAAGAGCCGGATGGAGTGTACTTCAAAGGAAGAGAAGGAGAAGGAAGGTAAAGTGGGAATGACCCGAAAAGTGCAGTTGGGGGAAAGGAGGAGACCCACTCCACCTCCTGGATGCTCATCCGGTCTGGTGGTTGGGTGAAGGAGAGGCCCCCATAGGAGAGGGCGGCAGGTGAGGCAGTGTCAGAAGAAGTAAGTCAGGTTTCAGTGATGGCAAGAAGATTTAGAGAGTTGGTGATGAAGAGGTCATGGATGGAGGCCAGTTTGTTACCGATGGAACTGGAGTTCCAGAGGGCACATGAGAAGGGGAGGGAGGGAAGAGGGGAGATGCGGATGAGATTGTCAGGGTTGATAGAGCTAGGGGGTGGGGCAGCGAGAGATGGGCGAGAGAAGGGGGCTGGGGGAGAGGATGGGTATAGGAAAGGAGCGGGGTGGCATGGTGAGGGACAGGGATGGACGGGGAATAATAGAAGGGGCAAGGGTAATTAACACAGAGGTGAGGGCAGCAAAGGGAGACAGAAATGGACCAGAGCAGATAAAAGGCTTAGTTAGATTAAGGATAGACGGAGTAAAGTAAAACAAAGACTTAGTAAAATTAAACTAGTTAGATTAAGCTAAATTAGATTAGGGATTGACAGAACAAAGTAAGACAAAGACAATGATAAGACTGTAAGAGACAAAGGAATGGAGCAAGAACAAAAGGCGGTCGCAGAAGCAATATAAAGTGCCGTAAAGAATTAAAATAAAATGCAAATAAAATACAATAAACAATTAACTAAAGTGCATGGTCTAGTGTTCTCTTCTATTCCAGATCCAGACAGCCTATCTGGTACCCATTCTTTGGAGCCAGGAGATTACGTCTTCATAAAAAGGCACATCAGAAGGGCCTTGGAACCCAGATTTGAGGGTCCATATCAAGTGCTTCTAACTACACCTACCTCAGTGAAATTGGAAGGGAGGGATTCCTGGATACACGCGAGCCACTGTAAGAAGGCTACTACACCAGATCCCAATCCTGACCACTAATTGAGCCTAAGGTGGTAACAAACACAATTGTGAGGGTCCCATCTACATGTCTAATGATGGGAATAAGAAAACAAAGAACAATAATAAGGTGGAACATTACTTTCCCGACAGATAGTCAGAAAAAGTGCAAGCGGGAGTGGTATGATACCTTGTTAGGAGCTACAGGGACGGGATTACTCATAATGAACACAATAGATACTGAGGTCATAGACACGAAATTTAGCAAAACAGGAGCAGATCTCAGTAAAATAGTTCATATGCAAGCTGATTGGATGCCCACAGTCTTGAACCCTTTGACTAAAAACATACAGTGGGATAAAGAGTTTTTGCAGATATACAACAGAACCATACTCAATAGCTGGAGTACACAAGTAAACATTATGAAATTTGTAAATTGGACCCAGTGTACGTTGCAATATTTATATCAAAAGCAGCAGAAGGACACTGCACAAACAAAGCTTATGACTGGAAACATATTATTCTATAGAAAAATGTTTAATCTGACCAACCAAGGAAGGTTCAAGTTAGATGGAAGAAAAATAAGATGTGAAGGATCCTTCTGTGCAGGGACTCTAGAAACATATACAATAAAAACAAAAGTTCAAGTATGTAAATTTATTGTTATGCCCATGATTTTGCAGAATGGTAACCTATGGACACCTGCATTCAAGGGACATTATATTGATAACAAAAACAGGTCACATAATTTAGACCTCTGTGATGACACGGACATGGGACCAGTATGCCCACAACAGACTGTTATCTTTGAACCATGTTTACTACAGCATAATACCAGCATTTATATATGGACATTGCATCCAAAAGAAACAGAATACGAGACATTAATAGAGGTGGCTCCTCAGATGGTTTGCCTCATCACATATGATGAAGCAATAACACAAACTTATGGACTAGCTTACCCGTTCTCAGGGTCCTTAATAAATGTAACACACTTACAATGGCAAGGAAAGTTGCTAATATTCTATAAAGATAAAATGACACAGGTGGACAAAATGTTAATGTATAATGATTTAACATTACCTCAACTGACCTTAGATATAGGGATGATAGTGAGGGTAATTAATGAAACCAAGTTACTAAATGATCATCTTAAACAGGTGAATTATACCAATAATCATGCTAAAATGGTAACTATTATTGAAGGAAATGAGCTAAGAGGCATGGCTACCAAATTGAAGGAGGATTTGGAAAAGCATTGGTGGGATGTATTCACAGGTGCATCCCCCCACAGTATCTGCTATGTTAAATATGCTGATACACCCAGTATTGATACTATGTATAATCATTTTACTATTCAGCTTATGGAACTGCTTTATTGCCTATAAAATGTTTTGCGCCCCCAGACCTTTTCAGCTATATTGATACCTTATCCTTACCTTCCTATTCAAACTATGCAGCACAAAAGGTGATTCCCCTTTGTCACTCACCCGACTGTGAGTGCTTCTTCCCGTATATTTAGGAACCGTGGCCGTCCTCCATCCTGAGGGTCTGCGCATGCGCAGCCCTTTCAAACCCTTCAGTACCTGTTCCTTTAACTTAATTGGCAGATCAGGCAACACTCCCTATATTAAGCACCTGTGGTCAATACCACGTTGCCTGATCTTGGAGTCTCATTCCCCATGAGCCTCTGAAGGTGTTTCCTCGTGTATTCAGCGCTGCTGATTCCTGTGGTTTCCAGACCACTTCTACTCCTGTGGTTTCCAGACCACTTCTACTCCTGTGGTTTCCAAACCACTTCAACCCTCCTGTGTATCATCGTGACTGTTAGCTGATTCCTATCCGCTGCCTCCGTGCACTACAGTCTTCAAACCACTTCAACCCTCCTGTGTATCATCGTGACTGTTAGCTGATTCCTATCCGCTGCCTCCGTGCACTACAGTCTTCAATCTACTTCAACTCACCTGTGTATCATCGTGACTGTTAGCTGATTCCTATCTGCTGCCTCCGTGCACTACAGTCTTCAATCTACTTCAACTCACCTGTGTGTCATCGTGACTGTTAGCTGATTCCTATCCGCTGCCTCCGTGCACTACAGTCTTCAATCTACTTCAACTCGCCTGTGTTTCATCGTGACTGTTTGGCTGATTCCTACCTGCTGCCTCCGTGCGCTTCAGTCTTCAGCTCATCTCATCTCTCCCGTGTTTCCTCGAGACTGCTACAACTGTTTCCTATCCGCTGCTCTCCGTGCTCAACAGTTCCAGCTCAGCTCTGCTCTCCCGTGTTTCATCGTGGCTGCACCTGCTGGTTGCTACCCGCTACCTCCGTGTACCTGCAGAGTCCTGCTGACCGCCACTCCTCAGTTCTACTCGTGTCTACAACAGCTGATCCGCTCTCCGTGCTTCTCAGTGTTCCTGCTGGTCTCTACTCGCCAGCCTGCATCGGATCTGCGCCTCACTGCTTTCATCTCGTCTAAACCATCGCTACTCTTCAGGGTCCACCAGGAGTCCAGTTCTACATACTACTGCTTCCTGAGTATTTGTTCCCCTGCTGGTCTACCTACCTGTGCGCTGCACCTACTTGATTACCGCTTCACTCTTCTGGGACTTCGCATCCTGCCGGCCTCCAGCCGTTCAGGTATCTCTGCACTCCTGTCTGACAGCCTGCTCCTGAATCACGGTATGCATACTTCTCATTGACTGTGCTGGTGTATTGCATATCTTGCTGGACTGAGTTTGTTCTCCTCTGGAGTTTACTATCCGCTGAGTCTATTGCCATCATTGACTGTGTTATCTTGTGCCGGATTACTTCAAGAGACTTTCTATAATTACAGTGCTGTTCAGTCATTACTATATTGTGCATGTTATTGTGGATCAAGTTTAAGGTGCCCGTGTATCCTCTGTATTGCAGTCTCTCCCCGTGCTCCTCCTCACATATATATTCAGTGGTACAACTTGCTAGAGGCAGACCACTGATCCCTGTTTCCTGTGTCACCTGTTCCAGTATCCTCTCACATAGCAGTGGTACAACTTGCTAACGCAGACCACTGACTCCCCGGATACCTCCACTTGGATTCCATTCCTTCACTCAGACAGCGGTACAACTTGCTATCCGCAGACCGCTGACTCTCATCACCTCCTCGTTTCTGTTGGACATTCCTCCTCACTATAGCAGTGGTACAACTTGCTACCGCAGACCACTGACTACCCTCACGTGTCCTTTGTCCATACAGTTCCTCGTGTATTACTACATCCATATTACCAGTGCTGCTAGTCATAGACTTTCCTGAGCATCTCTATCATCTGCTATTTCCTGTTCCGTGATCACCCTGCTACCAGAGTACTATATTACCATCTATACTGCTCTGGTAAGCCTATCACCTGGTGATCCCTGGGTAAAGACTCCTAGTGCCCGTGACACCCTTTTTGTGAAATAAGTGACTAAGACACTTGCCGAGCGCACTGCATATTTTTATACCTAATCTACCCCTGATTTATATTACAAGCCCCCCCCGGATGCCTCCTTTTGTCATACCTTAATAAGATGAATGTATGTGGATTATAAGACTTTGACTGAATGTATCTTTACCAGCGTCTAGGGTCCAGAAGGGATTCCATTCATTGAAGTAGGCAAAGTGCAGGTGTAATCCACAGACATAAAAAGACAGGTAGCATTTTAAAAGTTTGATAAAAAGGAGGATCTGTGAAAGTCAATATGGTAAAAAGTACATATATTGATCAAACTTATAAAATAAAAGTTGCTTTTCTTAGTTTTCCTGAATATGATATTGACACAAGTTTTTTTCTGTTTTATTCTTATGTGAATATGCTGAGCTATATGTCAAACAATCCAGATATCAGAAAGGAACATCTGTTTGACAATACGCCCAGAGCCCGTGGTGAAGACGAAAGGCAATGGACTGTCCTTGAAGATAAGCAGTTACAGGCCTTGACATTTTGAGCAGTGACTAAACAAAAAGATGTATAGACTCTTTCTGCTGATACTATGTTAAATTAACTTCTGAGAACATGCAACAATTTCTAGATAACGAATGGGCCTGCGAGCACACTATTCATGTATAAATAAAGCATTCTGACTATAGGGCGGTCAGAATTGATTCTCATTCAGCCCTGCAAAGACTGAGTCTGTCTCTTTCCTATCGATCGATAACCCATTTGTTGCACAGGTACCAGAGCTGATAAGTTAAACTATTAGGGTGTAACTCTGACACACACTTCCCTGTTGTTCTCAACTTAATGAGCACACTAGTGCTCTACTGGGTTGAGGAGGCTCGGGTGATTTTTGCCTGGTCAATATGGACCCATAATACCTTGCCCTCCTCTAAGAGTTTTTCTTGGTAGTCACTGGCCTCTGTACCTTCTGCATGGTATCACCCATTGTCTTGAGAACCTGATATGGTACCTCCCAGTTTGCATCCCAAGGACCTGCCTTACGGAAAACATTGACCATTACTAACTCTCCTACAAGGGGCATTGGGGTCTCCCCCTGTAGACAGGGTTTGTGTAGCCGTATTGCTGCATATGGCAGCAGTCCCTTCAGTTTATCTTGTACCTGTTGTAGGAACACATCTCTGGCAATTGCATCCTAAATGGGATTTGACAGCTGAGGCTCATTGGGGAAGCAAAGTGGTATTTTGCGACCTGTCATGAGCTCAAACAGAGAGGATGCTTCCGTTGCCCTAATACCCATAAGTATTGCTGGTAAAGCTGTTACCCAAGAAGTTCCCTTCTGTAACAATGCCTTGGCTAACCGGGTCTTGATGGGCTTGTTCATGCGCTCTACTATCCCTGCTGACTGGGGATGATAAGGAACATGAAATCGTTGCTTTATGTCCAGTAGTTCATAAAGTGCTTTCATGACCGTGCCAGTAAAATAGGTTCCACGATCAGATTCTACAATCCTGGGGATTCCACAGCGTGACAAAATTTCTCCCATAGGACCCGTGCTGTAGTGGTAGCTGAGTCATGCACTGTTGGAATGGCTTCTACCCATTTCACACATCAACAACTACCAAGGCATAGTGACAACTGCGACTGCCTGCTTGTAGTGGTCCTATGAAACCAATTTGTAAGGCTGCCCATGGCCCCTCTTCTGGGGCCATGGGCACCACGCTGTAGTGCTGGCTCAAGAGCTGGTGTCCTAGGGTTGATTTGGGCACATACATGACATTGTTGAGTTACACACTGTACTGTTTTGAACATTCCTGGCCAGTATAATTTGCTCTTTAGCAGAGACAAAAGCTTATCCCAACCAGGGTGCCCCAAGGAGCTGGTGATTGAGCTGTGTCAGCTCCATTTGGAGATGTGAAGGGACTACTGGGAGTGGATCTAAATTGTCTCCTGATACATGGCACAAGACACCCTGTCTGATAGACCAGGGATCCTGTGGTGAAATTCTGAGTGTCATAAGATGAGGGCAAAAATTCAGCATCTGCATCACAAAATATACCAGATACTGCAACCATTTTTGCTGCTTCATCTGCTGCATTGTTTCCTAGTATTAAGGGGTTGTTCCCCTTCTGGTGTGCAGGCACTTTGATGATTGCAGCCTCATCGGGATGTGACTTTCCCCATTCCCAAAGTTCTTTTAAAACTGAAACGTGCACCAGAGGTTTATTCTGGCTGTCCACAAATCCACGTTTTTGCCAGTTCTCTAACTGTGATGTTAAAGATCACACTACAAATGAACTGTCACTGTATATAGTGCGCCGCCCTGCGGGCTGAATAAAAAGTGCTTCTTTCACAGCCTCTAACTCAGCGTGTTGTGCTGACAGGTGACCTGAAAGTTTAACCAGGCTCTGGTCCCAGTGGTCTCATCCAAGACTGCATAACCAGTCAATAATATGTCCCATCCACTAAAGAGCGAGACCAGTCAACAAAGATTATTCTGTCATCAGGGTGCGCTATCTGCCTGAAGAAAGGTGTTGTGAGGGAATGTGGCAATAGACCGCAATCATGCTCTGTTCCAGTGCATTTAACAATTGAGACAGAACATACTTAGTGTAACGCTTCGGTCCCACAGATAGTACCTGTCTCGTTACCTGTAGTCCATTTATCTGGAAACTGCCATGTCCCAGCATCAGACATTCTCCAGTTCATTCATTCAGAGATATATTAAGATCTGTGCAGGTGCAAGCCTATTGCACTTCAGGACCTCCTCCCTCTTTTTCATTGGCTAAGCACTTCTGGAGCACTATTTAAACCTCCTGGATTCACCTGTCTGATGCCTGTTCTTCAAGCTCACTTACTGCAGCCTGTGGTTCTTGTTCCTGTTCTCCTTGTGGTTAGCCTGTGTTCCAGTCTGCTCTCAGTTCGTGGTCTGTGCTGAACCATCGCTGTTCCAGTACCTCTCTTACCATCTCCAGTGTACTTCATCGTGACAGCTCCGGTTCTCTCATCGCTACCACTCAGAGCCGCTATTACACCTGTGACTCCTCAGCTTCTATCACGAGTTACCTCTGCTACTCCAGCCTGCTCTCAGTCTCTGGCCGTGTTGAACCTTTGCTGCTCCAGTACCTCACTTACCATCTCCAGTGTACTTCACTGTGACAGCTCCGGTTCTCTCATTGCTACCACTCAGAGCCGCTACTACATCTGTGAATCATCAGCTGTTACCACGGGTTACCTCCGCTACTCCAGCCTGCTCTCAGTCTCTGGCCGTGTTGAACTATCGCTGCTCCAGTACCTCTATTACCATCTCCAGTGTACATCATCGTGACAGCTTCAGTTCTCTCATCACTACCACTCAGAGCCGCTACTACATCTGTGACTCATCAGCTGTTACCACGGGTTACCTCCGCTACTCCAGCCTGCTCTCAGTCTCTGGCCGTGTTGAACTATCGCTGCTCCAGTACCTCTATTACCATCTCCAGTGTACATCATCATGACAGCTTCAGTTCTCTCATCACTACCACTCAGAGCCGTTACTACATCTGTGACTCATCAGTGTCACGATCTGCCTGTAGCATACTGCTTTGCCTGGCAGCTCCTGCCTCCTGGACTATCAGACTTTATCATTTGTGTTCATTTTATTTGTTAGCAGCAGTACCTCTGATCACCAGAGGTGCTGCTATTGTGCCTGTTGTGCTCCTAGTACCTTAGGAGTTAACACTGCTCACTCATTATCTCATGCACCTGGGTGTGTTCCATTTATACCTGTCTCTCCCAGCATTCAGGGCTGGTTATTGTTGTCACATCCTGACATCCTGTTGTTTCCTGTTGTTCCAGCCTTCTGATATACTTCTAGTTTCATGCTGCTTGGAATCTGTTCATACCTCCTGCTTCCCTGCATTAGCTGTGTACCTGCTGGTTTCTGAAAATTCATATTACTTCCTGCATCAGCTTGCACCTGGTATTTACTACAACTCTTGATTACCTGCTATTTATACTTTTCTGCAAATAAACAGAGTGTTTTCACCATATTCGTGGCTCCTAGCTGTACTCCTGTATGTAACCATGACAGTATAACCAGCCCACAAAACAGCTTAGGAGTCAGGTGAAAGTTTTGTTTAATTTCTGAGACATTTTTTCTGCAATCAATTTTTCATTTGTTTTTGCAACATGTCTGTTTCACCAATCTTGGAATTGCCACTGCTACAAACTTTACAGATGGACATTATCTTGCTACGTTCTCAGCTTGCTAGATTTTCCTCTTTACTTGTGGACCCTCTCAGGAGACTGTCTGATTATGTCTCTTCTAATACAGAAGCTGCTGGTCTGTCTCAATCCACCTTTACTGCTGCTGAACCTGTGCAAACAGCACCTCTTAATTGTGCTTCTACAAATTTGCTGTTTAGTAAGAACTATGGGGTAACTTAATTCCCAGTTCACAGGTGGTCCACGCCCCTTCTGACCGAAGAGGAGCGACAACGCAGAATAACAAACAAGTTGTGTCTCTACTGTGCCAGCAATGCACATTTCTTGCAGGACTGTCCTATCCGTAGACCACGTCAGCATACTGAACCATCTCCTGTTGTTTCCACTCGGCATTCCAAATTTGTTTATGCTAGACCATTTCTGTTCTCTGGCAAGAGACCCAATCTGCCAGCTCCAGCCGCCTGTCCTGAGGCGCCAGCTCCAGCCGCCTGTCCTGAGGTGCCAGCTCCAGCCGCCTGTCCTGAGGCGCCAGCTCCAGCCGCCTGTCCTGAGGCGCCAGCTCCCTCTGTCTCCTGTTGCGAGGTGCCAGCCTCTGTCTCCTGTTGCGAGGTGCCAGCCTCTGTCTCCTGTTGTGAGGTCCCAGCCTCTGTCTCCTGTGCCGAGGTGCCATCATCTGCCTCTTGCTCCGAGGTGCCATTATCTGCCTCTTGCTCTGAGTCTCCTGCCACTGTGTCCAGTCCTGAGTCTCCTGCCACTGTGTCCGGTCCTGAGTCTTCAGCCGCTGTCTCCAGTTCCGAGTCTCCTGCCACAGTGTCCGGTCCTGAGTCTTCTGCCACTGTGTCCGTTCCTGAGTCTTCAGCCGCTGTCTGCAGTTCCGAGTCTTCAGCCGCTGTCTCCAGTTCAGAGTCTTCAGCCGCTGTCTCCAGTTGCAAGTCTTCAGCCGCTGTCTCCAGTTCCGAGTCTTCAGCCGCTGTCTCCAGTTCCGAGACTTCAGCCGCTGTCTCTGTTCCTGAGCTACAGGCTGCTCCAGAGGGGGCGCTGCCCTTAAAGCCTGCTCCAGAGGGGGCACTGTCCTTACAGTCTTCTCCAGAGGGGGCGCTGCCCTTACAGTCTTCTCCAGAGGGGGCGCTGCCATTACAGTCTTCTTCAGAGGGGGCGCTGCCCTTACAGTCTTCTTCAGAGGGGGCGCTGCCCTTACAGTCTTCTTCAGAGGGGGCGCTGCCCTTACAGTCTGCTCCAGAAGAGTTGCCTGTCCATGCGGTCGAGCCCGAGTTGCCAGTCCATGTGGTCCAGCCCGAGTTGCCAGTCCATGCGGTCCAGCCCGAGTTGCCAGTCCATGCGGTCCAGCCCGAGTTACCACTTGGTGCTGTCTGCCCTCAGGCTTCTCAAAGTGCTGTCTGCCCTCTCGTTTCTCAAAGTGCTGTCTGCCACCAGACTTCTCACAGTGCTGTCCCTGCCAAGCCTGCCGCCCAGTCCGGACCTGCTGCCAAGCCTGCCGCCCAGTCCGAGCCTGCTGCCAAGCCTGCCGCCAAGTCCGGGCCTGCTGCCAAGCATGCCGCCCAGTCCGGGCCTGCTGCCAAGCCTGCCGCCCAGTCCGGGCCTCCTGTCAAGCCTGCCGCCAAGTCTGTCGCCCAGTCCGGGCCTGCTGCCAAGTCTGTCGCCCAGTCCGGGCCTGCTGCCAAGTCTGAACCATCCGTTGCAGAGAGTGCCAAGTCTGAGCTGTTACCTACCTTTGAGGGGCACCTTTCTGAATTTAGTGCTCTACTAAGGTTTTGTGCTTCTTATTTCCCCTCAGTACCTAGCCTTGTCAGTGACCCAAGGAGGCAAGTTTTGTTTTTGTTAACAAATTTTAGAGGAGAGGCTATGGAATGGGCAAACCCTTTGATTGAGTCTGATTACCCCATCCTGTCTGACTTACAACTATTTGTTGAGGCTGTAATCAACAAGTTTTCACCAACACCTCCCACTATGCCATCTTGCGGGGCCTCTACATTATCAGCAGTACCACCCATCTCACCTGGCCAAGTGATACCTTTGTGCTCCTCCCAGTTGGCACAGATCCCAACTCCAAGGAAGTCCCGTAAGAGAGGAGGACGTAAGAAGAGAGGTGGTTCTGCAGTGCCTGAACTGGCAGCTGACATGGTTCCTTTGGCCTTTCCGCCCATGGACGAGGACTTTTCTGCCAGGCCCCCTATTGTGGACTATGATTCTGATGAATTCAGACATTGGTGGTAATTTGGGCGTCTGGAATCCGCCCTTAAGGGAGGGGGTACTGTCACAATCTGCCTGTAGCATACTGCTTTGCCTGGCAGCTCCTGTCTCCTGGACTATCAGACTTTATCATTTGTGTTCATTTTATTTGTTAGCAGCAGTACCTCTGATCACCAGATGTGCTGCTATTGTGCCTGTTGTGCTCCGAGTACCTTAGGAGTTAACACTGCTCACTCATTATCTCATGCACCTGGGTGTGTTCCATTTATACCTGTCTCTCCCAGCATTCAGGGCTGGTTATTGTTGTCACATCCTGTTGTTTCCTGTTGTTCCAGCCTTCTGATATACTTATGGTTACATGCTGCTTGGAATGTGTTCATACCTCCTGCTTCCCTGCATTAGCTGTGTACCTGCTGGTTTCTGAAAATTCATATTACTTCCTGCATCAGCTTGCACCTGGTATTTACTACAACTCTTGATTACCTGCTATTTATACTTTTCTGCAAATAAACAGAGTGTTTTCACCATATTCGTGGCTCCTAGCTGTACTCCTGTATGTAACCATGACAATCAGCTGTTACCACGGGTTACATCCGCTACTCCATTTTGCTCTCAGTCTCTGGTTGAGTTGAACTATCGCTGCTCCAGTACCTCTATTACCATCTCCAGTGTACATCATCATGACAGCTTAAGTTCTCTCATCACTACCGTTCAGAACTGCTATTTCATCTGCGACTCATCAGCTGTTACTACGAGTTACCTCCACCACTCCAGTCAGCCTTCAGCCTCTGGCTGTGTTGAACTATTAATGCTCCAGTACTTCCATTACCATCTCCAGAGTACTTCATAGTGAAAGCATCTGTCCTCTTGTTGTACACCACAGAGCACCTATTCTCCTAGTGACTCATTGGTTGCTGACCATCAGCCTATATTATTGTTGTGCCTGTATTTATACCACTCGTCTGTGGACTCCATCGTCTCCATTCACTTCACCTGGCTCCCCCACATCATTCTGCTGTACACTCACTCACGGGACCACGACCTGCAGACTTGGTGCAGCTAAGACCATACCTCCTTGCGGGGTTTCCTGGTGAAAACCACCTGTCTGTTAGACTCCGCGCCTGTGGGTGGGCTTAGCCATGTTCAGCAGAGCCTAGGGATCAATTTCCTGTAAGCCAACTGTGACACTTAGCCTTGACAGATTTTGATGTTCCGTCCACTAAGATCCATTATCCATCTCCTAAATGTCAGGAGCCGCGGCAGCCGGAGGAACTGCTGCTACTCACTGTCCCTGGTCTCTGGCGTCCCTGCCGTCTCCATGACGACCAGGACGTCACTTCCGGCTGCCTTGTTTCCGGAAGCCTAGGCAACAACCGGGACGCTTGCTGCTCCCTGCTGCCGCGCCCGGCCAGCAGTCAAGCAGCCGGGCACGCACAGGGCTGTTTAAACTCAGCCATCTATGGCTGATTAGGTTTTCTTGCAGCTCTGTCTAATTATGCAGCTGGGCACTGCATCTCCATTGGCCACCAGTACTTCTAATTACTTAAGTAATTCCTGGGGATACTTTCAGGGCTTTGCTATGATTGGCTCTTGGTACTATTTAAGGCAGTGAGGCCTGAGCCTGTTCCAGTCTGCTACCTGCTTCTGTGCTGTGTTGGTGTTTAAAATCTTGGATTGCTTTCTCGTGTATGACCTTTTCCTGTTCCCGGACTGTGAACCCTTGCCTGTGACCCTGACCTTCTGCCTGTACCCAGACTCTGAACCTTTGCCTGTGACCCTGACCTTCTGCCTGTATCTGCACTCAGAACCTTTGCCTGTAAACCTGACCTTCTGCCTGTACCTGCACTCAAAACCTTTGCCTGTGACCCTGACCTTCTGCCTGTACCTGGACTCTGAACCTCTGCCTGTGGCCCTGACCCAGGTTGTACCACACGCCTCCACCTGTCCTCTGTCAGGCCAGTCGGCCATTACCATCTCTGTCCAGTCCGCAGAGCTCTGGCCTGTCCCTACTCCATGTATTTCCTCCCGTGCCGTGTGACCAGCCTCTACGGGAAAGGTGACTGCTATAGGTGAAGACCTCTTCTGCTAAGTTCTACAAGATTATGTCCCACTGGCTGCCGTAACATTATAACCGGACAGTGAAGATTGGAGGTAATTCTGTAATGGATGACAGAGAGCCGGACCTTTCTCCAGCTCAGGTCTTAGCGAATCAAATCCAGGCCTTGTCTCAAGTTGTACAGAGTTTATCTCATTGCTTGTCAGCACAAGAAGAGTCCTCCAGAAACCCGTAGGTTCAACAGGCCTCCTCTGTCGTCAGTACAGAGCCAAAATTAAACTTGCCTGATCGATTTTCTGGAAGCAGATCCTCCTTTCGCAACTTCAAGGAGAGTTGCAAGATATATTTTTGCCTGAGACCACGCTCCTTTGGCTCTGAACAGCAGAGAGTCGGCATCATAATTTCCTTACCTCACCTAGTTCGTTCCTGCCCTATCAAGTCGGGAAATGCATAAACCTAAGTGCTGGTGAAGAGGTGCGCTTAGGTTTCCAAATAATCTCTTCAGAAAATTCCTTGTTAGTACCTGCATGCCTAATCTTCAGAGATCAATCTACAGTTATTAATAAAGGCGCTCCCTATTGCAATAGGTCAGTGGACGATCAGCCACTTAGGAGTGGGGGGATGGTAGAGATAGCTCAACCCTGGAGTGGAAAATATATCTTAGTATATAACACTCCCTTGGCACTTGGGACAGATTGTACAGATAATAAAAAAAAAAAAAGTAAAACAGATTTACTGTTAGGCAGTATACGTGGGTGGCAACGCTACAGTGTGTTTCACACTGACATATTTGTAACAAAAAAGGCACATAAACAATTTATATAGCATGAAAGCAGGCAAGGATTATATAATGTAAATAAAGTCCATTTGGCCACAAAAAACACGGTTTTCTGATAGGGATAATAAAGTCCACTAGAATAGCAGAGAAACCAAACACAGTCAATCCTATGCAGATATGGCAAATGTAAATTCTCCTTTAGGTTTGTCAGCCGACAATAGATTCCAATTGAGAAAGAAAGAGACGGGCTGGTGATAGAAGACTTAACCTCACTTTGATGGGCTGGTAGTGTCCTCTCAAAAAGTCCTGCTTGGTGCCAAGAAAACTGATGCGATGAGCACGCTTGTGCCGTCCCGCTGGAGTGCGATAAAGCAAACCTGGAAGTCCCGGGCGTTCTCGCGATCAGCAGAGATGCGCATGCGCATGCGTGAGGTGGATCCGTTCGCTTCCCAAAGCGGCGGTCTCGAGTCAATGTATGGTGCCCTTGGAGGGCAAAAGCTTTGTCATACCAATGCGTTTTGCACTACGGCTTCTTCAGGGATCGATAGAAAACTGCAGGCCACAGCTTGGGGGTTAAATATATTACTTCCTGGAAGGGCTCCAATGGCTGTTAGCCTGGGCTGGGTCTGCAAATGATGGACAGACAGATTGTCCAATCCGCGAGTTGTAATAGTCCATTATGGATTGGGATTGGTTCCCCCAATCGTTGGTAAACATCAGCCACGTGTATACACAGAGATAGAAAAAAACAGAGAATGGAATGAATTGAGACAGAACAAAAACAGTCTCTAGGTTGTATTGAATGTGTCCCCGTTGTACTTATTGGAATATCACTTAGCCCAAAAAATGGGGGTTATGGATCACTAAAAAATGAGTGATCTCAATATTGATATGGCTCCATAATGCATATATAAAAGTTACATTTGTCCATTAATATGCTTGGGAACATGGAGACTGCCATTTTTAGTATCACAAAGAGAGGATAGGAAAGATAGATGTGGTGGAGTTGAGGAACCGATAGTATTGATGATGGTCCTAAAAAGAGTACTAAGAATGTAATTGAAGGTGAGCACTGAGCTGACTGGTGTAAACTCCATAGATGTAGGTGGCATTATTGGAGAAAGTGGTTCAGCTCAAAATCAATGTTCAGACCCTCTGCTGCAAGAGTCTTGATTCTGAATATAAGTTTAGACTCTTCTTTGGACATGTACTTAATGTAGTTTCCCCCCCTCCAGGTTTGGGAACCTTTTTTATACCCATAAACTTAAGTAGAGAGTGGTCCTTTGAATGGTACTTGGCAAAGTGATCAGAGACGCTATGTTTGTCAAATCCATTACGGATGTTCCTCTGGAGCTCGGATACTCTGGTATGCAATTTTCTAATTGTTCTGCCTATGTATTGCAACCCACAGGGGCATTCCAGAATGTAAATGACCCCTGTGGTATCGCATGTAATCTTGTCCTCTATAGTGAAATTTTCCCCAGTGGTGTGGGATGTGAAATGGGTGATGGATTTGGTGCAACTAATGCAGCTTTCCCTACATGCTCCACACCTATTACAGTGATAGAACCGCCTCCTCCAATCTACCGAAACTGCCCTGGCCAAGGTTACTAATGATCTCCTATCGGCCAAATCCAAGGGTCATTTCTCCCTACTCATCCTCCTTGACCTTTCCGCAGCCTTTGACACCGTCGATCATCCCCTCCTGCTGCAAACTCTTCTCTCTCTCGGACTCTCTGGTTCTGTCCACGCCTGGTTCTCCTTATACCTCGCTAACCGCTCCTTCTCTGTATCCATGTCTGGTTCTTCCTCCTTCCCCTACCCTCTCGCTGTAGGAGTCCCACAGGGCTCCGTTCTCGGCCCTCTACTCTTTTCGCTCTATACTTCCTCCCTTGGTGCTCTCATCTCCTCCTTTTGGCCTTCAGTATCACCTTTATGCTGGGGAGACGGTGAGATGGTTGTGGAGAGTAAGGCAGCGTTGAGAGGCTTCAGTTCGGGAGCAGGAGAGAGCATCAGGACCGGAGCAGTGCAGCGTGGAGGGCAGCTACAAGAGCAGCTGGAGACAGCATCAGGAACTGGAGGAGCATGATCAGGGGCTGGAACTGGAAGTAATGCCTCTAAGTGTTTCTAAAACATGCCCAGTATCTTTGAGGTAGCTTATTTGGGTGAAAACCAATGGTTGGAGGAAGGAATCTATATAGCTGTAGATATGGGTGGTGAGTGATCCAATGCCCGAAACAATGGGTCTGCCAGGTGGATTATGTAAGGATTTGTGGATTTTAGGTAGATGATAAATTACTGGTAATCTGGCAAATTTAACATAGAGATAATCGAATTCTGCTTTGTTTAGTATTCCCTTTTGGAAAGCAGGAGAAAGGAATTCAAGTAATTCTTTTTGGTAAAGCTTGGTGGGGTCTGATTTTAGGGGTTCATAGGTGGTTCTGTCCTTAAGCTGTCTATTTAGCTCTTCTAGGTATTTTTCCTTGTCCTGGATCGTGATGCCCCCACCCTTGTCTGCTGGTTATATTATTAATTTAGGATTAGTTTGGAGGTCCTTTAACGCCTTTCTTTCTTTAATGCTGAGATTGTTTTTTGGTCCGAGGGCTCATTCTACAAACAGGTTCGCGGAACAGCTATGGGCGCGAAATTTGCGCCCAGTTACGCGAACCTGTTTGTAGCTGTATGGGAGTACAAGGCCATTTGGAACAACAACCTTTTCCTACAATATCTCAAACTTTGGTGCCGTTACATCGACGATATCCTGATCATTTGGACAGGAGGAAAACATGAACTCACCCTCTTCCTAGAACACATAAATCAGAATAGCCTAAATCTTCAATTTACCTCCAACACTAGCACTGAGTCTATTAATTTCCTAGATCTGCAGATCTTTGTAGAAAATAACAAGCTGGAAACTAGAACCTTCTTTAAGGAGATAGATTCCAACTCCTACATGCCTTCAAATAGCAGCCACCAGGAGAACTGGTTACAAAACACTCCTAAAGGGCAATTAATGCGGATCAAACGTAACTGCTCAAAAATAGACGATTACAACACCCAGGCTGAGGTTTTGAGACCTCGGTTCCTAGAAAGGAATTATGTTTCACTGTCTGTAGAACAGGCTATCTCCACTGTCAGAGACACCAATAGGGACACCATCCTGAATAAGAACAAAGACGCAACACCATTCACATAAATTCCCTTTATTAACCAATATAGCAAGGATGCAAAAATGATTGAGCACATTGTAAGAAAACATTGGAAAGTTCTGTTGGAAGATGAAAAACTGAAAGGTTTCATTCCAGATAAACCCAGGTTTATATATATGAAAGCCAATAGTTTGAGAACAAAATTGGTTAAAAGTACTATTCCACCCAACCTATCCACTATGAATAACACCTGGCTCAACGAGAACAAAAATGGGTTCTATCACTGTAATAGGTGTGGAGCATGTAGGGAAAGCTGCATTAGTTGCACCAAATCCATCACCCATTTCACATCCCACACCACTGGGGAAAATTTCACTATAGAGGACAAGATTACATGCGATACCACAGGGGTCATTTACATTCTGGAATGCCCCTGTGGGTTGCAATACATAGGCAGAACAATTAGAAAATTGCATACCAGAGTATCCGAGCACCAGAGGAACATCCGTAATGGATTTGACAAACATAGCGTCTCTGATCACTTTGCCAAGTACCATTCAAAGGACCCCTCTCTACTTAAGTTTATGGGTATAAAAAAGGTTCCCAAACCTGGAGGGGGGGTAACTACATTAAGTACATGTCCAAAGAAGAGTCTAAACTTATATTCAGAATCAAGACTCTTGCAGCAGAGGGTCTGAACATTGATTTTGAGCTGAACCACTTTCTCCAATAATGCCACCTACATCTATGGAGTTTACACCAGTCAGCTCAGTGCTCACCTTCAATTACATTCTTAGTACTCTTTTTAGGACCATCATCAATACTATCGGTTCCTCAACTCCACCACATCTATCTTTCCTATCCTCTCTTTGCGATACTAAAAATGGCAGTCTCCATGTTCCCAAGCATATTAATGGACAAATGTAACTTTTATATATGCATTATGGAGCCATATCAATATTGAGATCACTCATTTTTTAGTGATCCATAACCCCCATTTTTTGGGCTAAGTGATATTCCAATAAGTACAACGGGGACACATTCAATACAACCTAGAGACTGTTTTTGTTCTGTCTCAATTCATTCCATTCTCTGTTTTTTTCTATCTCTGTGTATACACGTGGTTGATGTTTACCAACAATTGGGGGAACCAATCCCAATCCATAATGGACTATTACAACTCGCGGATTGGACAATCTGTCTGTCCATCATTTGCAGACCCAGCCCAGGCTAACAGCCATTGGAGCCCTTCCAGGAAGTAATATATTTAACCCCCAAGCTGTGGCCTGCAGTTTTCTATCGATCCCTGAAGAAGCCGTAGTGCAAAACGCATTGGTATGACAAAGCTTTTGCCCTCCAAGGGCACCATACATTGACTCGAGACCGCCGCTTTGGGAAGCGAACGGATCCACCTCACGCATGCGCATGCGCATCTCTGCTAATCGCGAGAACGCCCGGGACTTCCAGGTTTGCTTTATCGCACTCCAGCGGGACGGCACAAGCGTGCTCATCGCATCAGTTTTCTTGGCACCAAGCAGGACTTTTTGAGAGGACACTACCAGCCCATCAAAGTGAGGTTAAGTCTTCTATCACCAGCCCGTCTCTTTCTTTCTCAATTGGAATCTATTGTCGGCTGACAAACCTAAAGGAGAATTTACATTTGCCATATCTGCATAGGATTGACTGTGTTTGGTTTCTCTGCTATTCTAGTGGACTTTATTATCCCTATCAGAAAACCGTGTTTTTTGTGGCCAAATGGACTTTATTTACATTATATAATCCTTGCCTGCTTTCATGCTATATAAATTGTTTATGTGCCTTTTTTGTTACAAATATGTCAGTGTGAAACACACTGTAGGGTTGCCACCCACGTATACTGCCTAACAATAAATCTGTTTTACTTTTTTTTTCTTATCTGTACAATCTGTCCCAAGCACCAAGGGAGTGTTATATACTAAGATATATTTTCCAATCTACAGTTATGTCAGCCTTCCTCGATAGTGGTGCAGCAGGTAACTTCCTGGATATCCACTTGGCTCAATCGCTTGTTATTCTTGATGTTAATTTGGGTTCGAGCATTACCGCCTGTGGCTTGGATCGTAACCCCTTGGTTGGGGGTTGAATACTCGCTAAGACTCCATTGGTTCAGTTATCTGTAGGAGCTCTCTCATTCTTCCTGATCACCTGCCCCTCTGCTCCATTGATTCTGGGGTATCCTTGGTTTCAGAGTCATAATCCCCTTATTGATTGGAAGAAGGGGGGGATCATCTGTTGGAGTCCAAAGTGCTCTTCTACACGCTTGACCTACCACTTAGAGTTCTACAGCCTAATCCGGAATTGTTACCTGCACCCTACCAGGACTTTGGTGATGTGTTCTGTAAAAAGAAAGCTGACTCTCTCCCGCCTCATCGGGACTACGACTGTGTTATTGATCTTGTACCGGTTTCTAAGTTGCCCAAAGGGCGTCTGTATTCCTTATCTATCCCAGAGACCCAAGCTATGGAACAGTACGTAGAGGAAAAGCTAAAAAAGGATTTATCCACGCCTCCAAATCTCCAGTAGGAGCTGGAATGTTTCTTTGTGGCCAAAAAAGATGTCAGTCTGAGACCCTGCATAGATTATTGTGGCCTGAATAAAATCACGGTCAAGAACACATATCCCTTGCCGTTAATTTTCGTTTTATTTGACCAGCACAAATTGGCCACCATTTTTTCAAAGATCGACCTCCGAGGTGCCTATAACTTTATACGTATTAGAGAGGGAGACGAGTGGAAGGCGGCCTTCAATACTCAATCCGGACATTATGAGTATCTGGTGATGCCGTTCGGGTTGTGCAACGTTCCGGCAGTCTTCCAAGACCTAATCAACGACGTCTTATGTGAATTCCTGGGAAAAACAGTGGTGGTTTATCTGGATGACATTTTAATTTATTCTCAATCTCTGTCTCAGCACCGCCAACAAGTTCGTAAGGGTTCTGAAAAAATTACGCCAACATCACCTCTATGCAAAATTGGAAAAATGTGAGTTTTAGGTCTCCAGGGTGGCCTTTCTAGGATACATTATCTCATCATCTGGTTTCTCCATGGATCCCAGTAAAGTTCAAGCAATACAGGACTGGGTCTTACCTACTAACCTGAAGGCGATTCAAAGATTCCTTGGCTTCACCAATTACTATCGAAGGTTTATACGCTCATTTTCTTCTCTGGTGGCTCCTATAACTGCCCTCACCTGTGCTAACACGGCTAATTGGTCTCCAGAGGCCGTGGCGAGCTGTTCAGCCCTCAAAACCGCCTTCACCCGTTCTTAGGCAAGCTGACCCAGAACTTCCGTTTATAGTGGAAGTAGATGCCTCGGATGTTTGAGGAGGTGCCATTCTTTCTCAAAGAGATCTTTAGAGTAAGAAATTACATCCCTGTGTATATCTGTCCAAGAAATTCTCATCTGCTGAGACCAACTATGACGTCAGAAATCGTGAATTGTTGGCCATCAAGTGGGCCCTTGAAGAGTGGCGGAATTGGTTAGAAGGAGCAATCCATGTCACTACACTCTTCACTGACCACAAAAACCTCCAGTATATTCAGACTGCTAAAACCCTAAATCCCCGGCAGGTCCGCTGGGCTTTGTTTTTTACCCGGTTTAACTTCATCATCACCTTTATTCCAGGTTCGAATAACACCAAAGCTGATTCTTTGTCTCAGAGTTTCATGGCATGCCATCCTCAGTCTCCTGACCTGCAACCTATACTCCCTTATCCTCCATTCATATCGGTCTAACTCAAGATCTTGGGGCCACACTCCTTCAGTTCCAAAAGATTGCTCCAGCTCAGACTCCTACAAATAAATTGTTTGTTCCGGTTCATCTGAGGAAGTCAGTCCTCTTTGAATACCACGTTAACCACTAAGCAGTTCATCCAGGAATCCATAGGACCATGAAAATACTATCCCGCTGGGTTTGGTGGCCAACCTTGTCTTTGGATGTTGAGAAGTACGTCCGTGCCTGCCCGGAATGTGCTAGAAACAAATCCTCTAGGAACTGTCCTCCTTGTTAATTGCTATCCTTACCTGCTCCGAGCAAGCCTTGGACACATCTTTCAATGAACTTTATTGTCAATCTCCCATGGTACTCTGGTCATAACACCATCTGGGTGGTCATTGACCATTTCAGTAAAATGGCACACTTTGTACGTTACCCAAGCTACCGGATGCCAGAAGCTTGGCCACATTATTCATTGCACATATTTTCCATTTCCATGGTTTTCGAGAAGACATCGTCTCAGACCGTGGGTCCCAGTTTATAGCACAATTCTGGAGGTCCTTTTGCAACTCTCTTGGGATCAAAGTCAGCCTGTCTTCTGCTTGCCACCCACAATCGAATGGTCATACAGAAAAAAGCAATCAATCCCTGGAACAGTTCTTGCGCATATATGTATCCAAGTTTCATGACAACTGGTCCTCTCTCTTACCTTGGGAGGAGTTTGCATATAACAATTCTTGCCATTCTGCAACACGCACATCCCCGTTCTTCTGTAACCTCGGATTCCACCCGAAAGCGAACTCTTTTTCCTCTGTTACTTCTGCTGGTGATTCCGGGAATCCTGCCTTTACATCCTGGTTAAAGTCCATCTGGAAAAAGGTATACTCCGCACTACGTCAAGCTTCGTGTACTTCGTGTACTTTCCATTGCTCTCTCCTGAAAAAAGCTATTTCTCCTAGAAAGCTTAATCAGCCTTCTTCAAACAAGCCTAGGCCGCTGCTTGTGAATGGAGACCATGAGTTCCTCGTAGAGAGAATTCTTGACTCAAGAAAAGTCTAAGGTCAGGTCCAGTTCCTTGTGCATTGGAAGGGTTATGGACCTGAAGAGCGATGTTGGGTACCGCAGAGGCATCTCCACGTTGATAAGCTCATTAAGGAATTTTTTTAGGAGATTCCCCACAAAGCCTGGATGTCTGGGTTCCTTGACCCCTCCTCAAGGGGAGAGGGTTCTGTCGCGACTCACTGTCCTTGGTGTCTGGCGTCCCGGCCATCTCCATGACAATCGCTGCGTCACTTCCGGCCGCCTCTTCCTGGGTGCCTAGGCAACAACCGGGATGCTTGCTGCTCCCTGCTGCCGCGCGTGGCCAGCTGTCAAACAGACGTGCGCGCAGGGCTGTTTAAACTCAGCCATCTATGGCTGATTAAATTTTCTTGCAGCTCTGTCTAATTATGCAGCTGGGCATTGCATCTCCATTGGCCACCAGTACTTCTAATTACTTAGGCAAATCCTGGGGATACTTTCAAGGCTTTGCTATGATTGGCTCTTGGTACAATTTAAGGCAGTGAGGCCTGAGCCTCACTGCCGGTTATAGCGTTCTGTTCCAGTCTGCTACCTGCTTCTGTGCTGTGTTGGTGTTTAAAATCTTGGATTGCTTTCTCTTGTATGACCTTTGCCTGTTCCCAAACTGTGAACCCTTGCCTGTGACCCTGACCTTCTGCCTGTACCCGGACTCGGAACCTTTGCCTGTGACCCTGACCTTCTGTCTGTACTCGGACTCTGAACCTTTGCCTGTGGCCCTGACCCAGCTTGTACCACATGCCTCCACCTGTCCTCTGTCAGGCCAGTCGGACATTACCATCTCTGTCCAGTCCGCAGAGCTCTGGCCTGTCCCTACTCCGTGTATTACCTCCCGTACCTGAGTGCTGCCGTGTGACTATAAACTTGTACTACACTCAGTGTAAGTCCTGGGGGCATCCGAGTACCTGTGAGCATAACCAGTTTCTACGGGAGGCGGCTGCTATAGGTGAAGACCTTTTCTGCTAAGTTCTACAAGTTTATGTCGCACTGGTTGCTGTAACACCAAACCTCTGCTGAGAGACTCCAGGAAGTGTATCCCAGAGTATGAGAGTTAATGGAGACTGAGGTGTCTGCACAGTAATTGGCCTGAACCCTACAATATGCTCTGTCACTTTGACAGCATAATGTATGGCTGCCAGCTGTTTTGCACATTCATCAAAACCCCTTTCAACTGGTGAAAGAAGTCTTGAGAAGTATCCTAGTGGTCTAATTGTTGTATCCACCTCTTGCAGGAGGGCCGCTGATATGGACTCTGATCCAGCATGTGCTTGGATGGCCAATTTGCCATCTTGGTGGAGAGTGGCTAGTACCGGGTGGAGGAGAGGTCTCTTTTTAGTTTTGTAAAGGCCTTCTCCTGTGGTTCCGCCCAATCTTTCCGTGAGGGTTTTTCACCTCTGAGTAATTCATAGAGAGGCTTTGCCTTGGTAGCAAAGTCCTCTATGAATTCGTTAATGAAATTTGCAACCCCCAGGAACTTACGCAAGTCCTGCAGGGAGCCAGGCCTGGGTAATTTAACCATTGCTTTCACGCAGGTGGCCATGATGCCCTTTCTTCCGTGAGCAATCTTAACCCCTAGAAATATCACCTCTGACCTAGCCAGGTTTGCCTTGTGAGGACTCAGCTTCAGTCCTGCACGTGACAGGAGATCTAACAATTCCTGTAAGAGGGCTAAGTGCTCCTCCATGGTCTCTGTATGGAGGAGTAGGTCGTCAACATACTGTAACAGGCATTTTGGGCGCGAGAAAACACTCAGCACTTTTGCAAATGCCTGATGAAAGTAAGTTGGGCTACTGTGAATGCCCTGGGGAAAAACGCAGAACATGTATAGCATGTCACGTACAGTGAACGCAAACTTGTACTGGCAACTTTCTGTCAAGGGTATAGAGAAAAATCCGTTTACCACATCAATGGTTGAGAATACCTGGCTTTTACCATCTATCCTTGCCATTATGTCTGGGGTTTCTGCAACTACCTGCGCTGATATGTGGGTATATTTGTTCAGAACCCCGAGATCGATTGTGAGTCTCCAGGTGTTTGTCTCCTTTTTCATAGCAGACCATAAGGGATTGTTTCACTTTGAATTATCCTTTATGACCACCCCCATGACTCTAGGTCAGTTACAGCTTCCAATACAGAGTCCATGGCTTCAGGAGGGAAGCGATATTGATGCTAAGGTGGTGGGTCTGGCCCTTGTATGTCCACCTCAACATCAACCATCCTTCCACAGTCATTTTTCCCTTTTGCCCGTAATTCTGGATACCTGTACGCAATAGGTTCAAGGTCTGTGTTGTGTGAGACCTCTGGCCATTTATGCACAAGCCCATTGTCATTCCTATCATTTGCATGTATGAGTGGACCCAGATCATGTTGCTGTATCACACAGATCCTTGATTTTCTGGAATCTTTCCATACCATACAATTTTCAAGATCTAATATCCAGCCCTGTTGTGTCTTTATATCAGTTCTGATAATGTTATCAGATCCTGAGAAATACCACATTGGGATTTTTAAAGAGAAATCATTGCTTTCTACAATCACTTTATCAATCCTGTGGGCTGTCATCCACCCTTGTTGGTGATCAAATCCGATCACAACACACTGAGGGTTATCTGGTTCCACATTGGTGATGGAAATTTCAGCTCCAGTGTCAAGCATAGCCAATTAACAAAAAATATTTCATTTCCACAAAAATTCTCAAGTTAGTTCACAATCAAACCTACTATTGTACATAGTAACGATATACAATGCCTTTGATCTTATTAATAACTAATTTCATTCATTATTGGGATATACTGCAATTTTCATCTTTTTCGCTATTTTAGTCACGTCGAATAATGCGCACCCGTGACATCTCAGCTGTACATGAGAGGTATTATTTCACACAACCTTTTCAGTTTTCGCCTTGTACCATGCCAACCATAGACAAGGTATCGCAGTTGTTCTGCTTGCGCATCCCAACTAGAAATCCGTAAGAGTGACTTACTCGATCCCTGTGTTTCACAAGGCTATATATATACCACCTAAGTATTACACATCTATTGACTTTCACATCAGATAGCACACCATTATGTGTTAATCGCTAAATAAATACCAATCTATCATTTACCTCACTAAACTGCATTATCTATATAAACACCCATTCATCCTATTCATTCCAGTTATCTACATATACAAAACAGACTTAAAGATACAAGCCTTTTACTTTACAAAGAAAATCAAACATACACTACATAAATGCATACATACTGTTAGGAACCCCTCCAGCCAGTACAGCAAAACCCGGAGTCTGCTCCGAAATTCCGGTGTGCACTTTTGCCACAAGTGGTGGGGACAGACTTGGCTGCAGACAAACAGAGGGTCATAAGAAGTCATAAGAAGGAGAACCCAGCAATAGAGTTACCTAGGCCATAGAGTAGGAAGTGCAGGAGGGAGTCCGGTGAGACACCGAGTGGATGGTGTCAAGACTGATATATCACTCGGGCCACTGGAATAAATAAGGAACAGTTGATAGAGAAGTCCCCTGATCCACAGCGACTTCTGTACCGGTGCTTGTCCGGAAAGGAACGGAACTGAACTTGCAGTGATAGGTAAAGATGATGAAGCTGAATGTAGGCAGTAGCCAAGGGTAACTACAACTCACAGTACTGGTGAGAGTCCGGAGATTCTAGGGAAATAGTTCTTAGACAGTTGCCAGGGGTAACTACAACCCACAGTACCAGTGAGAGTCTGGAGATTTAGGGGTAACAGTTCTTAGTCAGTTGCCAGGGGTAACTACAACTATAGGCACACAGTGATATATGTAAACAGTCAATAATACCTGTGGCAAGGTTGAGTATGGAGCCAAAGGAAGATGGTTGAAATCTGAGCACAGAGATGCTGCAGGTGCTGCATCTCCGTATTAGGTTAAGCTGAGCAGAGGAGCTGCAGCTCACGCCGAAGCCATGCCTGGGAGCACGACTTTACCGGGGTCCAGGAGGAAGCAAACTGGAACTGGTGAGTAGATAGTAGAATCGTCAGGAACAGAATCAGGGGCCTGATTCATTAAGGATCACATAAGTTAAATACTGACTGTTTTTTCATGTAATACACAAATACTTGATCGCTTATTTGTACACTGAAATTTAAAGTTGATTTGTGTGTGTTACATAAAAAAACAGTCAGTATTTATCTTATGTGCAAAACAGAACACTCATTTGCACCCTTTGCATTGTAACATGGTTTTGTCCAGGAGACTGAAATAAGGATCCTCTTCATTTAAGATCCTTGATGAATCAGGCCCCAGGTCTGGTACACAGGATATCAGCACAGGAGAAGAGTCAAAGCAGAGCCGAGTCGATACACAGGGAAATCCAATGAAGAGTAGTCAGGAACGGAAACGGTCTGGTACACGGAGCCAGCAGGAAACAACAGGAGTAGGTAACAGGGCAAACACAAGGGAGCAGAACACTAAGTTAAACGTATTACCGGCAATCCTACAGAGGATTAGCCGGTTATTTAAGGAGACCAAAACCAATAGGCTGCAGGTGATAATGAGAAGCCAGGTGAATGATCTAGGAGTGTCATGGTCTCAAACGATAAATAGGTCTTTACGATGCGAATCCTAGGGTTCATACAGTTTAGCGCTACTCCAGCAGGGCGCAGAGTCTAACGAGTACACAGTGTTCACCAGGAACCGCCGCAAAGCAGTAAGGTCTTAGCTGCGTCTGCTCACAGGTCGCAGCCCCTGCTAGAGTACTGAGCGAGACCCTTTTGGAAGTCAGGAGACAAGGGACAGCCAATAGCGGTGAAGGGTAGATGAAATACTGGAACAGCTGATGGAACATCAGGCCTGTAGACAAAGAAGATAAAACTGCCGATATTTGGATGGAGCGTGAACTCCGTAGGCAGGTGAATAGGTCTGCAGGTTACTTGGTTGGAGCGTCAGCTCTGTGGACAAGTGAATAGATCTACAGGTACTTGATTGGAGCGTCAGCTCTGTAGACAAGTGAATAGATCTGCGGGTACTTGATTGGAGCGTCAGCTCTGTAGACAAGTGAATAGATCTGCAGGTACTTGGTTGGAGCGTCAGCTCTGTAGACAAGTGAATAGATCTGCAGGTACTTGGTTGGAGCGTCAGCTCTGTAGACAAGTGAATAGATCTGCGGGTACTTGATTGGAGCGTCAGCTCTGTAGACAAGTGAATAGATCTGCAGGTACTTGGTTGGAGCGTCAGCTCTGTAGACAAGTGAATAGATCTGCAGGTACTTGGTTGAAACGTCAGCTCTGTGGACAAGTAGACAGAATAGCGGGTACCTGGTTGGAGCGTCAGCTCTGTAGACAAGTAGACAGAATAGCGGGTACTTGATTGGAGCATCAGCTCTGCAGGCAAGTAGACAGGATAGCAGGTACTTGATTGGAGCGTCAGCTCTGCAGGCAAGTAGACAGGATAGCAGGTACTTGATTGAAGCGTCAGCTTTGCAGGCAAGTAGACAGGATAGCAGGTACTTGATTGGAGCGTCAGCTCTGCAGGCAAGTAGACAGGATAGCAGGTACTTGATTGAAGCATCAGCTCTGCAGGGAAGTAGACAGGATAGCAGGTACTTGATTGGAGCGTCAGCTCTGCAGGCAAGTAGACAGGATAGGATGCCCAGACCCGAATCCAAGACGGAGCGGAGCGCCAGAGAAAGGTAAGTTTGCCGGGGGTCAGGTGAGCTGCCCGATACCCCGGCGAGTGACAGTACCCCTCCCTTTAAAGACGGGCACCGCGCGTCTACTGAAGGGTTTCATAGGAAACTTTTTATGAAATTTCTCCAACAGGCGAGGAGTGTAACCATCAGAAGCACGAACCCAGGAGCGCTCCTCAGTACCGAATCCCTTCCAGTCTACCAGGTATTTCATGCCGCCTTTACAATACTTGGAATCAAAAATTTGTTTAAGTTCAAACTCCTCCTCTTCGTGGGCTCTAGGAACGATAGAAGAGGACACTGAAGAGAATCGATTGATCTTCAGTGGTTTCAACAGTGAAACATGGAAAGAATTGACAATACAGAGAGAAGCAGGTAAGTGTAACCTGAAGCAAACTGGATTGATGACGAGAGATAGTGTATGGACCAATAAACCGCGGAGCCAGCTTCATGCAAGGAAGTTTGAGGCATATATTCTTTGTGGAGAGCCACACCCTATCTCCAACTTTAAAGATGGGAAGTATCCGACGTCTCTTATGAGCAGCCAATTTATAGTGTCTTACTTGAGTCCATATGGAGAGAAAGTTGCGGTATAGTAGGTTAGCAGCAGGAACCTGGGTGGGTGGGAGGGGTGTGAATTTAGGGAGGGAAGGGTGGTGCCCGTAGACCACCAGAAAGGGAGACTTAGAGGTGGATTCATGGAAGGCATTGTTGTGAGAAAATTCAGCCCACGTTAGGAGATCTACCCAATTGTCCTGGTTAGCAGAGGAGAACATCCTGAGATAAGTCTCTAGATCCTGGTTCACCCGTTCAGTCTGCCCGTTGGATTGAGGGTGGCAGGCAGAGGATAGATTCAATTTGATTCCTAATAGTTTACAGAGGGACCTCCAGGATTTGGAAGCAAATTGAATGCCTCGGTCCAAGACTATTCCGAGAGGGCAGCCATGCAGACGGAATATCTCCTTAACAAAGTGGGAGATGAAGCTAAGATGGGAGATGAAGGAAGACCATGAAGTGGGATGAAGTGGGCCATCTTAGAAAAACGATCAACCACTACCCATATGACTGTACAGTTCTTGCTGATATGGATCCAAGGTTCCTGAGGGACCAGCAGAGGGAGTAGTTGGCCGGTGAAAAGTTGATGTGAGGACTTGTTTTGTGTACAAGTACTACAGGAAGAGACAAAGTATTTGATATCGGAGTGAAGACTGGGCAACCAGTAATTTCTGGATACTAATTCTGTGGTTTTTGCGGATGCCCGATTGACCCGAGAAAATGGTGGAATGAAAATGTTTCAAGAGCTTTTGGCGGAGTCCAGGAGATACAAAGGTTTTCCCAGATGGGGGAACGGGAGACCTGAGCTGCGTAGCGGACACCAGACATTTAGGGTCCAAGATGGGATGAGATGGTTCGTCCTCAGAAAGTATGTGCACAGGAAACGCACAGGAGAGAGCGTCAGCTCTTTTATTTCTGTTCCCTGGCTTGAAGGTAATACGGAGTTCAAAGCGGGAAAAGAACAAAGACCAGCGTGCCTGTCTGCGGTTTAACCGTTTGAAGGTATAGAAGATTCTTATGGTCGGTAAAGATTGTAACCGGGTGTCTTGCCCCTTCGAGAAGGTATTCCATCAGGGCCACTTTGATTGCCAGCAACTCCTTATCCCTGTTATGGCAATGGTAATGCCAGAATAGAAAAACCTGGGATCCAGGATCTACAGTATCCACACATTCCCAACAAGGTACGAATTTGCTTCTGGCTCTGCGGCAGAGTCATGTGTTGTATGGCCTCAATTCTGTCAGTCGTCAGATGTCTTAGCCCCTGGGTGAGACAGTGCCCTAAGTATTTGACCTTAGTCTGACATGGCTGTAACTTGTCCTTTGCCACCTTGTGCCCTGTTTGTGAGAGATGGAGCAACAACAATTTAGTATCATGTAAACATGACATAAAAGAATGAGAGCACAGCAACAAATCATCCACATATTGAATTAGAACAGACCCATTGCAGGGTTGAAAGGATTGCAAACAGTCATGTAAGGCTTGGGAGAAAATACTGGGACTGTCAATGAACCCCTGGGGCAGTCTGGTCCATGTGTATTGCACTCCCCGGTAGGAGAATGCAAATAGGTTTTGGCAGTCAGGGTGAAGAGGGACTGAGAAAAAAGCAGAACATAGATCAATGACAGTAAAATGACTAGCAGACGGTGGAATCTGCATGAGGATGACAGCTGGATTTGGCACTACGGGGAATTGGCTCTTAACAACTTTATTAATTCCCCTTAAGTCCTGGACTAATCTATAGCCCATCCCCCCACTCTTCTTCACAGGGAAAATGGGACTATTTTCTGTGCTCGATGTACGAATTATAATCCCTTGTTGCAACAGCCTTTCAATAACAGGATATACCCCTAATTCCACCTCCAGTTTCAATGGATACTGTGTGATTTTTGGAGCTATCCTACCACTTTTTAGATTTACCATGACAGGGGCTACGTTTGCCATCAATCCAGTGTCCTGTCAATCTCTGGTCCATAGTGAACCCGGTATTTCCAGCAACATCCCCTTTACTTGAGATGGACTTTGTTCTACAACGGTAGAGTGCAACATTAACCTTTGAGGGGTGACCAATATATCCTGTACCTCGTGCGCGACCTTCTCTGGTATATCTAAGAACACACCATCTGAAGTACAGTATATGACACATCCCATTTTACATAACAAGTCTCTCCCTAGCAAGTTAGTAGGAGCCGCTGCAGCTAAGAGAAACGAATGCTTAGTATGCAGGGGCCCGATAGTAACTTCAGCGGGTTTAGTTGGAGGATAATGTAACACTCCTACCATTAATCCCATAGCAGGAATAGTTTTACTGGTCACCTTTAGATTAAAAGGAGAGGTTATCACAGATCTGGCCGCCCCTGTATCTGCAAGAAAAGTTTGCTTCCTACCAGCTATGTCAATTATCATTGTTGGTTCTTCTCTCAGACTCTCAGTTAATCTCACTGGCTGAAGACTACAGGTATGACCTGACCCCTAGCACTGACTATTGCTTTCCCGCGCAGCATTTGCTGCTGTAATATGTGCGGGCAGGTGTGAGTCTTCTAGTCTATGTGAATCCCTCCTTAGAGGATATCTATGCGACCCTTCATTAGGATTATATCTTCTCTTAGTACAATCTTTCCTCATATGTCCTTCTTCTTTGCAATTATAACATCTCAACATTCTGCGTTTCCTGTTATGTGGGTTATAGGCTGGTGGTCGTGTATGCATTCCCTCTAATGCTTGTATACTCACCGTCATCAACTTGTCACTCTTTTCTTCCTTTTTCCTAAAGATATTTTTATCATGCTCCACAGCAGACTCCCTAAGGGGATCTACCGTGATGCCTCGCCAATTAGGTAATGAGTTTTGTACTCTGGTTTTTAAATTTTCCCTAAGACCATCCATTAGTACTCTACAGCTACTTCCCTGTGGTGTGGGTCCTCACCTATGTTTGATATCCCAGTGAACCGTGTTATCGCTGCTATAGCTCTACTAAAGTAATCTGTTGCTGTTTCACTATCTTTTTGTTTTATGGTGAAAATCTTACTCCAATTCGCTACTACTGGAAAATAGATGGCTAAATGTTTGACAATCTTTTCTATATTCTCTTGATTAATCTCATCTGTCAAGGTGTCGTCTTCCTCCAACGAACAATCTTTAATAAATTGTTGTACGTTAGTATTGGGAGGAAGACACGCCCTCAACACTACACGCCAATCCTTATCGGTTGGTTCGTGTGCATTTCCCAAGTCTTTAACAAACTTCTGACACTTAGCCAACTCTTTTCTAGGATCTGGGAATTCAGTCATAATGGAACGTAATTCTGATCTAGTCCAGGGACAATGCATTGTAACATTTCTTAAAGGAACTACACCATCCTTATCCGCCTTTCCATTGGGAACTGATATTGTGCGGACTGGATACGTACCCACTGGTTCACTATCTTCAGGGTTAGCTACTTCAGTACTTTGAATATTGTCTCTCCTAGTGGTCACACTACTCTCACCTATCTTAGCCATTGCCCCCTTTCCCTACTTTCGCTGAACCTCTAACATATTAACAGCATGGGCAATGGCTGAAATTACCGTGGGTTCATCCTCTTCTTCAGAAACACTTGCTTAAAACTGACTTAAAACAGGATATAACTTAGCAATTTCCTTTTTTTCATTTTTAATAACGGCTGTACTTACTCCCCCCGCCACATAGGGTGGCAGGGGGCGCTTGCACTGATTCTTCATACTTCTCAACATCTACTTCCGCCGTGGGCGTGCTTTTCGCCACGCCTACTTTGCTGTGCACTCGCTGCTCTGCCACATGTTGCCTTCCATTTGCCACAATTTTAAACAGTCATTATGTTTATTTCTCACTTTTGTTGACTTAATCAACCACATTTTATCTTTTACGTTATTTAGTTCCTCTGCATTAAAACTCCCTATTGTTGGGAAAGGAAACACAATCTTTGGTCATCTTGACCCACGTGTCGCAATACGCAGTTGCGTATGCACCATATTTCTTACACATGAAAAATCTCGCTGAACCAATAGGCCCTTCCTTAGGCAGTACCTCGGCCATCTCTAGCATCTGCTTAGCCCCCATGTTGAACAATAGGGTCCCAGTAATATCACAATATCCTGCCACAAAAATAGGGTTCCAGAAATATCACAATATCCTGCCACTAATTTCAACACTCTGCTACCCGCAATCTACCGCTAGAGATATTTTACTGGCCCGTGAACGTATTTGCTACAAGCCGCGTCCACTCGCTTCCTCTCGTATTGAACGAGGAGCCCTAATACAGAAATATCAATGCGGACTAAAGGGTTATCAGCTCCTCGATTACCCCTGACTCTCCAACAAAATCTGTTGAGTTTATTACGCCTGGCAGCATCATGTAAAGTCAATTACCAGCCTTATTAACGAAATTCCTCCCCTTTACCCCCAAGTCGCAATCACGGCTTTCCTTGCCGTGCGGTGCAATCGCAAAGCTTAAAGCTTATCAGTAAGCGATGCGATTACCCTTGGGTGCACGTCGCGAAAAGTCGCTTAGTTTCTGCCCCCGGTATAGCTGCCTTGTATACTATACACTAGTTGGGCACCTGCCTCGTCAGACAGCAACTGACACTCTATTCAACAATAGATCAAACCTTAGTGTATTTAAAGTCAACAAATCACACGACATACACCTTTTCTGCGCAGAAAATCAAAGTTCCCAACAATAGTAATAATGTCCCAGAGGTTTTAACAAGTAATTATACTATGCATGTATAACAACTATCAAAACAATTGTTTAACCACATGGCAAATCTACCGGAAGTTCGCGTACGCAAAGCAGGAAGTACACTTATGCTAAGCAATGCAATACAGTCAAAACGCACGACAGTAAACAGTTTTCTCTTTTGTCCCTAGATTCAGTTAGCGTACCTTAGATAATGCAAAACGGACATTCGGTTTCACAACACAGAGTAAAATTCAGGTTTTGAACACATTGGGCCTGAGTCATTAAGGCAAAAAAGGAGTAAATGTTCTCTGGGAGAAACCATGTTACAATGTAAGGGGTGCAAATTAGTTTATTATTTTGCACATAAGTTAAATACTGGCTATTTTTTCATCTAGCACACAAATACTTGCTAGCTTTAGAATTACACTGAAATTTAAAGTTGATCTAGGACAAGTCCTCCCCCACCTATAAATCTGTCCCCACATTTTAAATTTACCTCCCCCTCCAATGCAACATGGTTTTGCCCAGGTGCAAATGTTACTCCTTTTTTATGCTTTGCTCTCCTTAATGACTCAGGCTCATTGCGTTCTTACCCGTATATGACGCGTCTCCACCCTTTGTTGGGGAACCGAAATCCGTTGGTCTTGCGTATCGCCCGGCAACGAAACCTCCAAACTCAAGAGCCCCCAAATTGTTATGAGCATTTTGTCGCTATCCAATAACGATTGTCGAATCTCGATTTGTGTTTCCAACGCACAAATATTTATTCTCAAAAAGTAGCAGAATATATTCAAGCGAAATAATAATAAGTACAGCCGTTACTTATCGCAGGCGCTCTGGATCCAGTGTACAGTCATTCAGTCCTGAAGTCTGTGGTCTAGGTGACTGAACACTACATGAGAGCTACTGCTTATATGCAAACAGAGATACAGTGAAACAATGCAGTTGGTATAGCTTGCTTCTATTGGTCCAGGCATCAGGAGGGTCCAGGGAGTTACACATCATAGGCTGATTCAATCTAAGGAATCCAAAGGTGGGGGTCTCTCCAGGGGATGAGCTCTGTTCTTCCCGCCAAACTGCTCTGTTCTTCCCGCCACACTCCAATTATAATCAGTCCATTTGCATTTGACAGTTAGTATCATATTAAAGGTTTATTCCCTGACATTAATAACTAGAGTATGCAATGTGCGATCTCTTCGCCAAATGCACCGAACAGCTGCTGATGTAAAGGGGAATACTATGATATTAGACATGACACATTTCTTTTAACCTGAACCATATGTATCACTAATATGCATATAACTTATAATATTACACATAAACACTACTATATTTCGACATAAATAACTATGTGTTGCAACTACGATTAATGTGTACTATTTACAAATGTGTGTGTTGGTGCGAATGTATACTAAAGTGTAAAAACTGTTATTGCCACGTGTTGTGGCTGGATATGCCCTTCCACGCCGTAGCGTGCTCTACGCATAATTTCAGACAAGGACAATCAAGTTTGCTCGATATCAATTGAAATGACTTTATCCAATTTGCTGACTTCGACATCCCCTATGGCATAATTTTTCTCTGCTGGAAGAAACTTCCTAGAATAGAAGGCACAAGGGTGGAATTGACCTTGAGGAGATTTTTGAGAGAGCACTGCTCCAACACCCACATTCGAAGCATCGATCTCTAGAAAGAATGTAGAGGAGGAGTCGGGTTGCCTGAGAATAGGTGCAGAGGTAAAGGCTTTTTTTAAGGAAGTCCAAGCGGATGGTGTCCAGGATTAGGGTTTGGAACCCTTTCGTGTAAGGGCCACAATGAGTGCTAGGATGGTAGAGTAGCCCAGGATGAAGCGTCTGTAATAATTGGTGAAGCCAAGGAATCTGGGTTACAGGCCCAGTGGAAGGGGCCATTCCAAGATTGCCTTCACCTTGTCTGGGTCCATTTGTAGTCCAGATCCTGATACGTTCTAATGCAGGAATGGTATCTGGTGGAGTTCGAAGGAGCATTTCTCCAATTTACAGAACAATTGGTTTTGGCGTAACCTGATAAGGACGTCTGCCTCGTGGAGACGATGGGATGTGAAGTTAGGAGAGAAGATTAGAATATCGTCCAAATACACGACGAAACATTCATAGAGCAAATCTCTGAATATTTCATTGACAAAGCTTTGGAATACACCAGGTGTATTGCACAGACCAAAAGGCATTACAAGATATTCATAATGACCATCACGTGTATTGAACACCGTCTTCCACTCGTCTCCAGTTCTGATCCGAATAAGATTATAGGCGCCTCGTAGGTCTAGTTTGGTGAAGACTTAAGCGCCTTTGATATGATCGAAAAGCTCAGTGATGAGTGGGATAGGATATCGTTTTTTTACCGTTATAGCATTCAATCCATGATAGTCAATGCATGGCCTCAAGGATCCGTCCTTTTTTTTCACAAAGAAGAAGCCTGCTCCGGCAGGGGATGTTGAAGGTCTGATAAACCCTCTGAGAAGATTCTCCTTAACATACTCTGACATAGAGAAGGTCTCAGGTAATGATAGTGGGTATACGCGACCTCGAGGAGGAATCTTCCCGGGCAGGAGTTCAATGGGACAGTCCCATGAACGACGGGGTGGCATATGTTCAGAGCGAACCTTATCAAACACATCCAAGTAGGAATGATATTGCTTGGGTAGGATCGTGGACTTGATGAAGTAGAGATGGCTCGGAGGGGTTGAACTCGAATAAGACACTTCTGAAAGAATGCAGAACCCCAGGAGAGAAGCTGAGAGGTGGACCAATTTATCTGAGTAGAATGCTGCTGGAGCCAAGGGAGTCCCAAGATGATGGGAGTGGTGGTAGAGGAGAGCACATGGAAAGTGATTTCTTCACGATGAAGCGCTCTGACTTGTAGGGCGATAGGTTTGGTACGGAGTTCCATAGTGCCATTAGCAATTCGGGACCTATCTATGGCTGTGATGGAAACTGGAATCCCCAAAGGCACGGTTGGTATGGAAGCCTGTGATACCAAAGAAAAAGAAATAAAATTCCCGGCTGCTCCAGAATCCAGGAGGGCGGAGGTAAGAATGGGTCCCAATGGGCCAGTGGAGGGTAACAGGAAAGGAACAGATCTTAGAAGTTTCAATGGAGGGACAGGTTTTGGAAAGCCCTAATCTGACCTCTCCGGAGCAGGTTAGGGTCTCGCATTTCCCGACCTCTTGGAGCAGGAGTTCAGAAGATGTCCTGGATCAGTGCAGTACAGGCACAATTTGTTTTTGTGTCTCCTGTCACCTTCCTCTGGGGTTAGGCGGGAGTGCCCAATTTGCATGGGCTCGTCCACCAACACCGGTTGGAAAAAGTGAGGTGCGGGTTTAGTCGGAGTGCGCCGGAAAGCATCCTTCTCGGAAGATCTCTCACGGAAGTGAATGTCCACCCTGTTGAAAAGTGAGATCATGGATTCAAGTGTAGTGGGTAATTCCTGTGAAGCCAAGGCATCTTTGATTTTATCAGATAGGCCCTGCCAAAAGATAGCCACTAATGCTTAATTGTTCCAGCGCAGTTCGGACGACAGTGTTTGAAATTGGATGACATATTGGGCAACCGAGCGGGAACCTTGACGGATGCAGAGAATGCTAGATGCTGCTGAAGTGACTCTTTCAGGTTCATCGAATATTCTCGGAGACGCAGTGATGAAAGCTGCACTGTCAGCCAAGAGTTGAGCATCGTGTTCCCAAAGAGGTGAAGCCCAGGCTATAGCCTGGCCAGATAATAGCGATATTAGATAAGCCACTTTAGACTGTTGAGTGTGAAAGTTCTGTAGCTGGAGTTCAAACTGTATCGAACATTGATTCAGGAAACCCGGCATAATTTGGGGTACCCGTCGAACTTAGAAGGAGTGGGAATGCGCAAAGTAGAATTGTAGGGGATAAGTGCGTCAGGTTCCAGAGGACTTGCCGCCTGAGCAACTGGAGGTGCTTGTAAAGAATCAATGCGGGCCGCGAGGCTTTGAAATCCCTGTAGAAGTTGCCGCTGAATCACGTCCTGTTGCTCCACTCGGCTAAGCAAATGCTGCAACATGTCGTTCACCGAGGGTTCCATGTTGGGATCCGACATGGTAAAGAAAAGTTTGGCCTGTTCCTACTGTCACGGTCTCAAACGATAAATAGGCTTTTACGATGCGAATCCTAGGGTTCGCACAGTTTAGCGCTACTCCAGCAGGGTGCGGAGTCTAACGAGTAGACAGTGTTCACCAGGATCCACCGCAAAGCAGTAAGGTCTTAGCTGCGTCTGCTTGCAAGTCGCAGCACCTGCTAGAGTACTGAGTGAGACCCTTTTGGAAGTCAGGAGACAAGGGACAGCCAATAGCGGTGAAGGGTAGATGAAATACCGGAACAGCTGATGGAACGTCAGGCCTGTAGACAAAGTAGATAAAACTGCCGGTATTTGGATGGAGCGTGAGCTCCGTAGGCAGGTGAATAGGTCTGCAGGTACTTGGTTGGTGCGTCAGCTCTGCAGACAAGTGAATAGATCTGCAGGTACTTGGTTGGAGCGTCAGCTCTGTGGACAAGTGAATAGATCTGCAGGTACTTGGTTGGAGCGTCAGCTCTGTAGACAAGTGAATAGATCTGCAGGTGCATGATTGGAGCGTCAGCTCTGTAGACAAGTGAATAGATCTGCAGGTACTTGATTGGAGAGTCAGCTCTGTAGACAAGTGAATAGATCTGCAGGTACTTGATTGGAGAGTCAGCTCTGTAGACAAGTGAATTAGATCTGCAGGTACTTGGTTGGAGCGTTAGCTCTGTAGACAAGTGAATAGATATGCAGGGACTTGGTTGGAGCGTCAGCTCTCTGGACAAGTAGACAGGATAGCAGGTACTTGATTGGAGCGTCAGCTCTACAGGCAAGTAGACAGGATAGCAAGTACTTGATTGGAGCATCAGCTCTGCAGGCAAGTAGACAGGATAGCAGGTACTTGATTGGAGCGTCAGCTCTGCAGGCAAGTAGACAGAATAGCAGGTACTTGATTGGAGCATCAGCTCTGCAGGCAAATAGACAGGATAGCAGGTACTTGATTGGATCGTCAGCTCTGCAGGCAAGTAGACAGGATAGGATGCAGCCACGTCTAGCACCAAAAGGCAACTAAGGAACAGGCACTGAGTGTATAGATGAGGTGCCTTTAATATTTGGAGCCAAAATTGCCTGGCCAATGGAAATGCGGCCAGAGGTTTTATAAATTAATTTTAAATTTAAATTTATAAATGAATCAAAGATGGCGGCGCCCTGGACGGAGCGGAGTGCCGGAGGAAGGTAAGTTTGCCAGGGGTCGGGTGAGCTGCCCGATACCCCATAGAGTGACAAGGAGAAACAAGCTAGCCAGGTGAGGCTATCTGATCTACCTAAACTAATCTATCTAATCTATTTTAGAAGTAAACCCAGTCGCTACCTAACTTAACTAACTACCTACCTACCTATCCCTAACTAACTATCTATCTAGCTATCTGTCAGAGTAGACAGAGAGCCCAGCAAGTCATAACACATGTCACGAACGCGCTCCCAGCTGCCGTGACGTTGGGGTGTTTGCTGTATGAGGTCACACACGATTTCAGCCCGCAGTCTCTCTCACCTATCACACAGGTTCTTAGACCTACGGAATCGCCCCCAAACACAGTGCTCACACCACCAGACACTTCAGGTACAGCCACCACCTATTGGTTATGGGCAATAGGACCCCAATATACTATCCCGCACTGGCACACAGGCTCCTAGTTCCACAAACTAGCAAGACTCCCACCAGCACACACAGGGTTAACTCTTCACACCTCCAGACTGTTACACAAATGTACATACAAGCACACACAGCTTGTTAATCAAATGTATCAACAAATCACACACTGGCATTCCAAGGGTTTACCTGGACGAGCAATCTCCTCTACAAAGGCTATGGATTATTTAGAGTATCAAGGACGCAACTTATTAAATTTTAGATTTAATATACAAAAGGTACAGGGCATTCAGATATAAAGAAAAATAAGGAATAAACAAATAATAAATTTGACATAACAAGCAAAACAGTTTAAAATAAAAGAGATAACCTACAGAGCATTACTTACATATAATAATCTGTATGCCTGGGGCAGGCAGAAATAATGGACAGTCCTTCAATTAGATTGATCCCCAAAAGTCTGACAATTTGTTCCCTCAGAACACAGATTTTTAAGCAACCTCAAATGGGTGCGGCATTCACAGGGGCAGGGTTAATGCTAATCGGGGTTGTGTCCTGGGACACCTTTTCAAACCAAATTTACCTGTTGCCTGATTTATTAACCAATTCTACAATGTGATATATTTGTCCTGGACAGTGTTACATCGATCCAATCTTATCATTAACAAATTCCCTATGACTGTGTTCATCTTTTCATATCAAACATGCCTAAGTACAGGGCATTCGCAGAGCTTCCACTCCTTTTCTTCATTTCTCTGTGGGGCAGAATTCTTAATTTACCATATGAGCTGCCCTTCATCATGCTATTGAGGAATAGGTGGTTGATCTCTGCTTTTATTGATTTTAAGTGGCATATTTTAAAACGGAATTCTTTCTGTCTATACAGTATTACATATAGGCTATGTTATCCCCTGGCCTCATTGAGCCAGGCCACATGCTGAGCGGTACCTACAAGTCTATTCAAGTGTCACAAGCAAACAGTGCTATGTCCTGAAAGCTGCTAAAAGTGGCCGGCTTATCTCCTCACACTGGGATGTAAAAACCTCCAAACACCATTACATCAGACGCTGCGTCTTTAACTGTTACACTAGCTTATCAATGGATTCATTTGATACAACCTATTTACCCTGCAGTTATGAATTATCCCTTGTAAATAAATGCAAGCTCTCTAATTTACACCTAGGGGTTAGTGTGTGTTTATACTACCTATTGAAGGGAAGTACTAGCTAGGGAAATACATGATCAAATACAATGGATGTCTGTGATCTGCATATCTAAAGCTGGTCTCTGCACAAAGGGTTTACCTAACTCAATTACATGTTCTTGACCTCATTTGGTCACACCTTTATCTGAATTGACCATCAGGTTAATTTAGATATTCATGCAAAGATTTATTTGGGTCCTGACATCCAATATTCTATTTCAGCATGTCAGATCTATGCTTTATCCTGACAACACATACAATACAGATAATACATTATAGATTCAACTGACATGATGTTAAAACTTCAGTTGTAAGTATATAATATCCTATTCTGTCGTGTATATACATATATATATATATATATATATATATATATATATGCACATACATGTACTAGTGTATATGCTGTAAGATAGAAATGTATATGAGTGTATGGTCAGTATTGCTCTTTTGTGTAGAGTGTGTTTAGATGTAACAAGAGAAAGAATGTGTTTAATCAAGCAAAATGTGTTTAAGTGGTAAATAAAGATTAAATGAGAGAGAGAGAGAAAGATATGAGATAACTGAGAAAGTGATATAGGAAGGTTGCATAGTGCATGTGTGTGTAACATGTGGTCACACCTAAAGGAAAATACAGGCCAATCATAGAGAGAGAAAAATAGATGTGGGGGGAGCTAGAGTCCACTGTAGTGTAAATAGTAAGCATTCCTGAGATGGGGGAAGAAGCTAGCCTTTGTAAAGCAGATGTGAAAAGGTTACTTAAAGATTCAAAAAGTTAATAGAACTAGATATAAACTTTACTTATATGTGCAAGCAAAGTATATTATAAGTTGCAGGCAGAATACATATAAGGTAAATAAACAGATAAAGATTCAGAGGAAAGTTAAATACATGCAAGCAAGGAAAGTTAATAGAAATAGATGGACATATAAGATGTAGGCAGAGATACAGACAGACAGGGTATAAGCTTACTGTGTGTCCTGTAGGCTCCAGGTGGAAGAGATGTCCCAACTTTCATGTGTGTATGTGGTGTGGTCAAAAAAGAACTGTTTTGCCTGCTTCACTGGCTTATAAACCTTTACCCAGAATGCATTGCTTCAGGTGGGGGTTGTTAGCTTTAATATACCTCCCACAACTGGACACTGCCTGCAATGGTGACTCACTGCTCCGTGTTTAACTTCCTGTCTTGTGAGCACATGTTTTTCCTTTGTTTGAACCTAACTTACTGTGGAGTCACATATGAGAGACAATTTCTTTGGATGAGATGCACAGAAGAATCTGGACAGTTGGCAAACTGTCCTTCTTTCTCCTTCTTGCTTTTTCAGCTTTTACTACTTGTAGCTGCTCGTGTTGCTACTTGTCTGGACCCTGGAATGTTGTGGCTCGGTTTGGTATAAGGATAGGTACATGAAATATGGAACGCCATACAATGAGTAAATACTGTAGGACCACCAACCAGCTCACATGTTAAATCAGTAGCATGCAGCATCCACGTTTAATAATTAGGTCTCCCGACCTTCAAGTAACCTCAACATTAAATAAAAGGCATTGACATTGAATAAATAGACCTATTTCACCCCAACCTACCACAGTATTAAATTAATATAATTCATATTTAATACATAGGCATATTCCTCATAACCTGGCCCTAAATGAAATTATTAGTATTCAAATTTAATAAATACGCATATTTCTTCCCACACAGCCTTAAATTAATAGGCAACACCTTGACCTGCTATTACATTTAATATCCCCCACCAACAAGTTAATAGACTAATAAATTAATAGTTCCCATCCACCATAAAATTAAGCCAATCCCCACCTATGTGTACAACTGGGGAAATAATGAAATTCCCCTTGTAAACCGGCTCTTTTTCCTTCTAACACATAGACATTCACAGCCAACATTGGGTGTCCACATTTGAAATAACAAGTGTTGGCACAGCACTCTGATGTCATTGTGCACAACTCTAAATGCTCAATGTGTTTAACGGACTTGATCCATAAAGTTGCCAGATCTTAGATCACTGGAGACAAACTGGAGACGCAACAGGTGCAGAAATACAACATCTACTGACAGTTACATAGGCACACCTACAGACCCAGATATCTTATGCACATAGTCAACTAAACATTAGATACCCACCAATAATTGATTAACCCCACCCTACCATTAAATTATTAACAAGCCTCTACCCTCATTACAATAACCCCTCCCCACATACACTTACCTTGTTCCATTCTGCATTTTACAGACAGACTCTCGCATCTGTCTCTCTTGCTGCAATCACATGTGGGACAGCGTGCATGTGAGGTGGTGCACGACCCACGTGTTACACATAGACGTGTGCGTTACATTTCCTTAGGGTGTGCACCCAGGGAAACCTATCTTCTGTCTGCAGCTCGCCGCTGGAGGGACGTGTCTAGCACCACCTAGGTATCATATTATGCCACACAGTAGTGCCCCAGTTCATACTATGCCAAACAGTAGGGCTGACGGTTCATATTATGCCAAAAGAAGTGCCGTCAGTTCATATTATGCCACACAGTAGTATCCCCAAGTTCTTATTATGGATCCAGATCAATTGCCCCCAGTTCAAATTATGCCACAGAGTAGTGCCACCAATTCATATTATGCAATACAGTGTTGCCCCAAGTTATTATTTTGCCACATTAAAGCCCCCAGTTCAAATTATGCCACTGAGTATGGCTGCCAAGACATATTATGCCACACAATAGTGTCCTAAATTCCTATTATGCCACACTTTAGTGCCCCCAGTTCATTTTATGCCACAGAGAATGGCTGTCAATTATGCCGTACAGCAGTGCCCTGAGTCCATATTATGTCAAAAATAGTGTACAAGTTCATATTATGCCACACAAAAGAGCCCCCCAAATCATACTATGTCAAATAGAAGAGCACCCAATTCATATTAAGCCAAATAAAAGTGTCCCCAGTTCCCATTATGCCACCCAGTAGTGCCCCCAGTTCAAATTATGCTACATAGTGCCCATAATTAATATTATACACACACACACACACACTTGTTTTATTGCATCGTGAGGACCCATGTCTGGAACATGGCGTATAGGGACACCCTTTTCCTAATGCCCTGTCGACAGAATAATCATAGGGGTATGTGTAGGAGCGTTTTGTCACCAGAATTACCACATGAGATTTACACTTTGACTTTGCATAAAGTACTGACATGGACTGCAAGATGTTGAAAGTGTCATGTATTTTGACTGCCTGAGGACATCCACTTGTCCGCTTACACCGACCTAGCCATGGAGGCTACAGCCCTGTTCAATCACTTTGCATCATTTCATCAAGTTTGATCCCTCTTTAAAGCTGTTATGCGGTTCTTTTTGTAGAATTTCACCTCCAACCAGTACCAATCTTTCAGTATGGATGGTTCAGTCATGACGCACGCAACACAGTCTCGGTTTCCAGGCACTCGGCATGTCTGTATAAACCTCATCAAGGGGTAAATGTATCAAGCTGAGAGTTTTCCGGCGGGTTTGAAAAGTGGAGATGTTGCCTATAGCAACCAATCAGATTCTAGCTGTCATTTTGTAGAATGTACTAAATAAATGATAGCTAGAATCTGATTGGTTTCTCAAACCCGCTGGAAAACTCTCAGCTTGATACATTTACCCCCAGGTGTTTCTCCACAGCCTGGGCCTCCTCTCTGTCCCAGGATTTCCTCTGCACTTCTTTGCAACCTGAAAGGAAGTAGAGTGGTCCATTATGGCTCTGAAAAATACAGAGAAGGCACAGTTCTTCTGCCTAGTAAAACTTTGTGCTACACCTACCTGTGGAAGCCATGGCTGGGCACTGGTTCCATGTTGCCAGGTCCATACACCGCCTCTCTTCTGACATGGAAGTGTCGACTAAACAAGTGACCACTTGTCCCTCTGTTACAGGGGATTGCTCATTATCCGACATGGAGTGGTTCTGAAAAGAAACAGATATGTAAATAACTGAGGTAAAAGTCAAAAGCATACATCAGACACCAGATTTTCCACTTACCGTCCGGATCAATGTGCATCTTGTCCATATTCTTGCCTTTGAAATCAGCCAGTCTGCCACTCACGAGAGCTATTAACAGTTTGCTGATCTTGGCGAGTTGGAAGGTACCTTCTGGGAGGCGGTAATACTGCCGGTGCACCCTGAAGTCGTGCCCAAAGAAGTCTGCCAACTGATTCAGTTCTGTGTCTTTAGGTTGAGGACTTATGAGAGAGTGGCAATGTGCTTTCGAAGCTTTGTGAAAGACAGTGTGTGGGGATGCTTGGCCACACACTCTCGGGCAAATAGTCGTATGCAAATGGAACCTCTGAAGTGTGACAAGGCAGCTGGTCTGGCGAACATGTAGATATTTTGGCTATCCACTACACATTTGTCACATTTTTCTGCGAGAAGTTCAATTGCAGCTTGCATGGCTGGTGTCAGCAGGATAATCATTTTTTCCCCTCGTTTTCCTCGCAGTTCAATGCGAGTGAAGTGCCAGCAGAGCTTCCTCTCAACCTCGGAAAGAGCTAAGGACACATCTTTATGGAGATCCGAGGTATCGCTTGAGCAGAAGGTAGTCAGCAACATTTTTGAAACTTCTCCTTCCCTTCTTCGACTGAACAAGATCCCCTGTGCCAGGGTGAGTTTTGCAAGTAGTGCCCAGTGGTTAACCGTAGGCTTGGTGGATAGCCCACTTCGGTAGGCTTGCTGCTTCTCATCAAGGTACAAGTGCATCTTTTTCGCATCTTCCGTGAAAGGTAAGAGCTGAGGCATGTTCCACTTGGACTCCTTAAGAGTTTTCATGGCAGCCAATGAGATCAACTCGTTCCATCTCACCTCATATAGCTTCCTGAAATTACGTGTGTTTTCAACTGCAGCAGTGCAGCCCTCCATCATGGCTCGGCACTCCACAATGCTCGCTATCTTTTGTAGGCTGTGCCCAATCTTGAGTTCCAGCGAGGTCGTCTTAAATGTACCTGCCTCCTCGTCATAGCCAGCTACCAGCTTCACAGAGTCTATTACGTGCAAGAAGTTTGATGGGGCGGTAAAATCTTCCATCCTCTCCAAAGGGGTAGCCCTTCTGGCCTGTAGAAGTAGCCTGCCCAATTCTCTAAACTTCTGACGGATGTACTCGTGCCTGCCAACATCTGATCTGACCCGGTTGAACATATGGTGTCCCATCTGCATGATGTATCAATCATTTTTGACTGCGAGTAAGACTTCAACCTGGGTCATGTCAATCAAGAGCTTTCAAAAGCCATCAATAATGTCAGGTGAAATAGGCTGAGCAAAGGCGCACTGTCAGGCACCGTCTCTGCACTGACACTTGGTGCAGCAAACAGATGCCTGCACCTTCTTGGCACCCGCGTCCTGTTGCCTAGCAGCAGGACGCTAACTCCGCTCACCTGTCTGCTGTCAGCATGTTTGACCGCCAAAATCTCCCTAACCCAATCAGGATGCACTTTATGGTATATAAAGCACTCTCTGACACATGTCTAGTGTCAGAGTATTGGTTTACTCCTGCTCCAGCGCTTCCTGAACTTCTGATCCATTCTCACTCGGCTTCCTGTTACTATTCTCCTGGGTTTCGTTTTGGTACCTCGCTGCCCGGCTGGTTTGACTATTTGGCTTGACCTTACTTCTATCTGGATCCTCCCTGTGTACTGCACCGCTCAGTTGGCTCTGACCTGGATTGTCTGACTACGCCTGTCTACTACTGTCGCTACACCGCTGATTGTCTTGGAGAACCGCGACCTGCGTACCCTCTGTAGCTAAGCCCAAACTCCCTTGCGGGGGTCCCTGGTGAACACCGAGAGTACGTTAGACCCAGCGCCTTCCTGTTCAGTTGCACCAATACCGGTTAGGGGCCATCTCTGTAATTCCGTGACACGCACAGAGACTGGACTCTGTTCTTGCCAGGTGTGAGCTTGTTGCCCCTTTGGTTTAGCTTACATCTCTTCTTGTGTCGCCACAGGTATTTCCTTGAAAACAAGTCGTGGCAGGCTACACAGTGCATGAAGCTTTCAGCATCCATCTATTTGTCTGGATGTTTGCATGGTACCAGAACGCAATGGCCTGCCTTATTGCTTCAGCATTTGTGCAAAGTTGCCCCTTTTGCGAAGATGTGCCATTTTGCCATTTGCATGCACTTCTTTTGAGGGCTTGGGGAATTTCAGGGCCCAGGTTACTTCAGTCTCATTGCGGTGAACATGCTCTATGTGCCGGGCAATTTTTAAGAGGGGGTTCTCACAGTACAGGCAATACTGCTTTTTGTTATACTACCCTGAAGCCATCACTGTTTCTGGATAGCATTTAGACAGACACCGCATTGTCTCTCCGACCCTCTGTGTTTCCAACACGGCAACCAGAAAGTCGAGAATGGTCATACATGGAACTCATCTCTTGGTACCTGCACTCTGCTGCTCTGGTGGGCAACGGGGCATCACCACTGGTGTCTGAACCGCTCTCCTCGGAAGTGTCAGGGGCAAACTCATCTCAACTGCTCTCTGGGCTATAGTCGGAGCTACCGGTGGGCTCTGTCATGCTTCACAGTCCCCGCTTTACCTTCAGCAGCAGACAGATTTGACTGTGTCTTTACCCGCTTGGTGTACAAAGCGCCGGCAGGATGCAGTAACTTCCTGTTGCTGCTCCTGCTATACATTTGGATGGAATACTGGCCTCTAGCGGTGGGATGCACACACACTTTCTCCCCTCCACATTGGACACACGCACACTTTTGTTCCGACAAATGTGACTCGTGGGGACATACCAGATTTTTATACTGAGCATATCAGCAAGGTCCCCTGCATCGATTAGCCTTGAGAAGCTTTGTGGGGACCTCAATTTTTGTCCCCACTATGACTCAGGTCCCAACAGTGTTGCTGTGTAAACAGGTCAATGTCCCCACAAGCATATGATTGCAAGTACACACACACAAACATACACACACACACACACACACACACACACACACAGTGTCGAACTGGGGCATAAAGGGCCCACCGGGGGACTGCAACGCTAGGGGCCCACCAGAGGGGGTTTGGCCAGCCATCATAGAGGCGTGACAAAACACTAGAGGGGGGAGTGGTCAGCCCATGAAGGACAGCTAGCACCATAGTGTAGTATGTACAGAAAGCAGTGTGTGTATAATCAGTACAGTGTTGACCTGTCCCTTAGATTAGGTGACTGTTCTAGTCACCAAAAATCAGGATTGTCCCACTAGACCAGGCTTGGCTAACCTGTGGTACTCGTGAAACTACAAGCCCCAGCATGCTTTGCCAATATATAGCAGCTTATTGCTGTAAGGGTATGCTGGGACTTGTAGTTTCACAACACCTGGAGTACCACAGGTTAGCCAAGCCTGCATTAGACTCAGAACATTTGACTGACTGTCCTACCTGTTCTTGTCACTTTTACCACCTGTAGCTGCTCGTTTCTTTAGTTGTGGCATGTCTGGATTCTGGAATGTTGAGGGCCCTATTTGAAAAAAATAATGGGTACATTTAGAAACACCAACCATCCCTGCCATTAAATCAACAGCACCCACATTTAATAATTAGGTCTCTCTCCAGCCTCAACATTAAAGTAATGGTGCTCACATTTGATAAATAGATCTATTTCCCTCCAGCCGACCCCAACATTAATGTTCTCTGTGCAGCCCCCCACTATAGTTTAGCATAGGCAGCCCCCCTCACTATAGTTTAGCATAGTAAGCCCCCCTATAGTTTAGTATAGATAGGCAGCCCCCCTATGCCACATAGTAGTGCCCCCTTACAACATTATGCCACACAGTAGTGCCCCCAAGCAACGATATGCCACACAGTAGTGTCCCCAAACAATGTTGTGCCCCAATGTTATGCCACACAGTAATAACCAAAATTCACATATGCCATGCTATTGTGTCCCCAATTGATATTATGCCCACAGTAGTGCCCCCCCAAATCACATATTCCATATGCAATAGTGCCCCAATTCACGTATGCCATGCAATAGTGCTCTCAAATCACACACACACACACATATATATATATATATATTCACACACACACATATATATACATACATACATACACACACACACCATATATGTATATATACATGTGTGTATATATATATATATATATATATATATATGTGTATATACATATATATACACACACATGTATATATACATATATGGTGTGTGTATGTATATATACATAGTGGTAGCACAAACAATATAAACAAGTGGTTTAAAGTCTTCTTACCCATATGTTGAATGCTGCAGCCTCTCTGCTTCTTCTCCCTTCAGTGGCGGCAGGAACATCATCACAGGAGGAGGGGGCGGGTCACATAATCGCAGCTGCGATCGTATTTGAAAGATGACTGGCTGTTTTACTGGTAGTCCGCTGGGCCAGTCCGACCCTGCACACACACACACACACACACACACACAGACACACACACACACACTACCATTAAACACAGCTTTGTTTTCTTATGTGCAAGTTGATGCACCACTGGAATCAGCACACAGACTTAGTTCCGCATTGAATGATAGGAGGAGGTGCCGCTGCAGCCAGGCATGCGCAGCATCTCAATTTCATGACGCAACTGCGGAGTGCAAATGTGACATGAATCATAGTTGCCTACACTCTTGCAAAGTTCGGGAGACACCTGAATTTTTTGTAGCTCTCCCAGACTCCCGGTAGAGCAGGGCAACCTCCTGAATCCTGCCCGCTTCAATGGTGAAGTGAGTGTGGGGGACTAATCGCATCATCCTGACCATGCACCCTGCTATTATAGGCCAAAATTTGTATTGTATAGCAGGGGGCTGGGCCTAATGACACTATTAAGCGTAGCCACGCCCCATAGACACGGCTAACTTTGGAGATCTCCCAGAGGGGTGATCTCCAAAGTTGGCAAGTATGCATGATGTCACGGGGAGAGAGGGGTCAGGCACAGAGGGAAGGAATAGATCTGTATGATCCCGGCTGCACACTGTATGGTTATGGTTATCAGTCAATTTATAGGTTCAGAGCTGTTGGCTTATCTTGCATTTGCAGAAGTGTGGAACTTATAGTTGTCTACTCTCCCGGAATTTCTGTAAATCCTCACGGACTCCCGGGAGAGCAGGACAACTTCCCAGATCCCGGCAGCTTGGTAAGGTAATATGAGGGGACGGGGCTTAGTGACGCAATACCTGCATCATCGTGGCCATTTAGGGGGCGGGGCCAATGACGCGATTCTCTGAGCCCCCACACACGCCCACCTGCCCCTCGGACCTCCCAGAAAGCTAATGCCAAGAGTTGGCAAGTATGGTGGAACTGAGAATTCTGCATTTAAATGTAAGAGCAGAAAATCAGCTCTTTTACTGGCTCACAGCAGTGTTGCTGGGGTGTTTTTCTCCGTATATTTTTTCCTTTCTGGATAACCCCACCCTTTGAAGCATCTGCTGTGAACCTATAAATTGATTGAACAACTTCCATTTCTGTATTGGCATATATTTTATATGTCAATACAGAAATGGAAGGGGAGATGGCTATCTTTTTTCAAAACACAGGTGCTTGAATTGTAATAATACAAGCTCACTTGGTGGCAGTATGGTCTCAGTAAGGGCATGTAAGATAATACCTGCTGTAATATCACCAGTAGGAACCATGAGGCAGTAAAATTAACTTGAATTGTTTTTGTAATGCGTGTTAACACTCTTCCCTCAGAATTGGCTGACAACAACTTGCTTCTCCTGAATGATCCCACAGAAAGTGTGATGAATAGTTTTAGACTATTAAACAACTCCAAAAGTAAATGTGGAGATCATATATGAGTTACAGTTACAGGATACTTGCCTACTCCCCCGGAAATCCCGAGTAGGCAAAGCTCCCGCATTTGCCGAAATGCATGGCAGTGAATGGAGGGGGCGGGGCTTATTCATGTTATTAAGCTCTGCCTCCTCAATTCAATGCCATGAATTTCGGCTTTTTATAGGGGTGCGGGGCTGTGGTGGCACAACAATGTCACCACACCCTCCTCCTGCCCCATGTCATATGACTTCTCCCCCCGGAATTCTTAAAAGTTGACATGTATGATTTACAGGCCTATAACCAGCACTCCCGCAGCTTGCTCGTATTCAGGCTACCAATGGAAAGGAGGGTCAGGGATCTCCACTGAAGTTGCCACAGCTCTCTCCGACAGCTCTATAGCATAGCACACATGTAATATTGTGTTATATGATGTCATTACACATATAAACATACAATAAACCTGATTAGACTGTAAGCCCATTTGGGCAGGGATCTCCTCCTCCTCCTCTGGAGTTGTCACAGCTCTCTCTGCCAAACTTCACTTATCTGGCGGCATAATACAAAGTCTATTCAAAGCCACAAGATGGCAATTTTCCACATGTATACTTCACCTCTTGTAGTTTGAAATGGCAAACTGTTCTTATCTAATTGATTTATAGTCTCCAGATATGTAACCCTCTGAAGCTCAATATTTTGGTCAGGGAGAGAGCAAGATGTAAAAATGTGGGATTGAGCCACAAAGGAATATGGGGGCGTATGCAGTATTTATGCAGGATAGCCAGGGCTGCCAAGAGGAATTCAGGGCCCTGGTACAACAAATTCATGGGGCCCCCCTTATAGTCGAGTATGGTAAAAAAAATTGCGCCGCCTTTTAATTTTTCGGTCGTGTGGTCATGCATTTGGGGGCATGGCAAATGTGCCATTGGGGCGTGGCTAACAAATCAAAATCACTAGGCTCTCAATTCGCCGGAGCGTCACATATGTCCAAGCACTCCTGACCTTCAGGACATCTAGCACCACAGTGTAGTATAGAAAGAATGTAGTGTATACACAAAGAGTTCAGTCTTGGCCTGCACCTTACATTGGGCAGAACACTCACCAAAAATTGCCATTGTCCCTACTAGAATCACAACATTTCACATACTGTCCTGCTCTCTCCTACCTGTTCTTCTCACTTCCACCACCTGTGGCTGCATGTTTCTTTAGTTGCGGCTTGTCTGGATCCCGGAATGCTGGGGGCCCTATTTGGAAAAAAATGGCTACATTTAGATAATTCCAAACAACCCTGGCGTTAAATCAATACCGCCCACGATTAATAATTAGGCCTTCCTCCAGCTCCAATATTACATTAATGTGCCCCTTCATCATCACCATGCCTTATGATCACACTGCGCCCTCCATACTGCTTTTGCCCCCTTCACCTGGCTCCCTTTCATCACACTATACTATGCTGCTCCCCCCCTTTTTCAATCCCACTGTGCCATGCCTCCCCCCCCTTTTTAACCCCACTGTGCCATGCTGCCCCCCTGTTTTTTAACCCCACTGTGCCATGCTGCCACCCTGTTTTTTAACCCCACTGTGACATGCACCCCCCTGTTTTTTAACCCCACTGTGCCATGCTGCCCCGTTTTTTAACCCCATTGTGCCATGCCCCCCCCATTTTTTAACCCCACTGTGTCATACCGCCCCCATGTTTTTAACCCCACTGTGCCATGCTGCCCCATTTTTAACCCCACTGTGCCATGCATCCCCCTTTTTAACCCCACTGTGCCATGCCGCCCCCATTTTTTAACCCCACTGTGCCATGCCTCCCCTCTTTTTAACCCCACTGTGCCATGCTGCCCCCTGTTTTTTAACCCCACTGTGCCATGCTGACCCCTGTTTTTTAACCCCACTGTGCCATGCTGCCCCCCTGTTTTTTAACCCCTCTGTGCCATGCTGCCCCCCTCATTTTTTAACCCCTCTGTGCCATGGCCCCCCTCGTTTTTTAACCCCTCTGTGCCATGCCCCCCTCATTTTTAAACCCTCTGTGCCATGCCCCCCGATTATTAACCCCTCTGTGCCATGCTGCCCCCCTGTTTTTTAAACCCTCTGTGATCATGCTGCCCCCCCGTTTTTTAATTCCTTTTTGCCATGCCTCCCTTCGTTTTTTAACCCCTCAGTGCCATGCTGCCCCCCTCATTTTTTAACCCCTCTGTGCCATATCCCCCCTGTTTTTTAACCCCTCTGTGACATTCTGCCCCCCCCCACATTTTTTAACCCCTCTGTGCCATGCTACACACACTTATATATATAAAAAAAATTTTATCTATCTATCTATGCTCATGACTAAGTCTTAGCCAGACAAAATGCGTTGAAGTTACAAGCAGGCAGCCAGCCAGCGGTATCTCCACTAGACCACCACTGTTTTTGGGACCATTTGGTTGATTGCGATCACCGGGGACCTAAGGATATGGTCTACAGGCACTGCTGTTAATATGAACTACTACCTGATTTATGTTTGTTTGTGAGTGTATTTATATTGTTTTTCTGATTAAAACGTTTTTTTTATACAGACTACACTATATGGCCCATATTTTATATTTGGAGCAATTTTAGCAGATGCCTTCCAGAAGTATCTGGGAATACCATGATCCTGCAGAAACAGATAAGCCTTTATATATCTATCTAGTTTGTACACACATAAGCTTTTGCTATTTTATTACTTGGTCACTTTGGTTATAAGGTATTACACGATCTGTGGTACCTCTATTTATTCCACATGTTACTTCGAATGTGTACCGGTCATCTGGGGATTCCAAGAAACTGACATGGTCTACTTATGTGGTGATAAGAAGTGGTCGACTGACTGATGTGTTTATCTTAAACCTACTTTGGGTATGCAAAATATTTACCACACTTTATTATTGGTCTTTGTTTATATATTTATCTTAGCACCAGTCGAGGATATATTAGGCAGCAAGTGAACAGTCAGTTCTAGAAGTTGATGTGTTGGAGGCAGGAAAAATGGACAAGAGTAAGGATCCAACCAACGTTGACAAAGGCCAAATTGTGATGGCTAGACGACTGGGTCAGAGCATCTCCAAAACACAGGTCTTGTGGGGGTGTTCCTGGTATGCAATGTTTAGTACATACCAAGAGTGGTCCAAGGAACCACCCAGATAGTATTGTGGCCTGCTGAGGAAGGAACCTCCACAATAAGATCCTTCGACAAATGTGTCCAAGGTCTTGTAGGAACAGATAATGGCATAAGCTGACCAGAAGGGGGTTCCTAGGGGTTTTGTTTTCAGCACAAATTTCACAGAACATAACAAAATCTCGAACATCTGACACCATGGTGGGCCACCAGATAGAGCGTAAGAGGCTTTCCAAGGTTTTAAAGATATTGGAATGTCCGGCGGTTTTATTTTCGTGGGCTTCAGTGAGGACAGCCCTTCGAAGGTGGACGGGCACAAATAAGCGGTTTGTGGATTTCTCTAAGGGGGCACATTTTTGGAATCTGCGTAGGGTTATACCCAAGTACTGGGCTAAACCTGCGTGAATAATTGAAGATAGTATTATTGGCAGCAGTTTCGGGACTGGTGCATGTTGAAAGACAAAGCTTCTGGATAAAGCATCAGCCTTGGTGTTATTAGACCCTGGTCTATAACTGATAATGAAATGGAAGTGGATAAAGAACAATGACAAATGGGCTTGTCTAGGATTTAGCTGTTTTGCGGATTCAATGTATTGGAGGTTCTTATGGTCAGTGATGATTGAGATGAGATAGATGGCTCCCTTCAGCCAGTAACGCCATTCTTCAAAAGCCCATTTGATGGCTAAGAGTTCCCGATTACCAACATCATAAATGCACTCTGCAGAAGAGAACTTGCGAGAAAAAAGGTGCAGGGAAACAGTCGGTGATTACCAGGATCTTTTTGAGAGAGAATAGCGCCCGCACTTATGTCAGAGGCGTCAACCTCCAGGATGGAAGGCAGCTCAGGATTAGGATGTCTCAAGACAGGGGTGGAGATAAATGCTTTCTTTAGAGCCTGAAAGGAATTGATAGCTTCTGAGGACCAACTACCAGGATCTGCCCCCTTTTGGGTGAGGGCAACAATGGGAGCCACCAAATGAGAAAAAACTTGAATAAATCTTCGGTAGTAATTGGCGAACCCCAGAAACCTTTATACAGCTTTCAGATTAACGGCCCACACCCAATCTAGAATGGCTTGAACTTTACTTGGGTCCATAGAGAAAAAGGTAGAGGATATTATAAATCCTAGGAATGAAACAATTTGAACTTCAAACTCGCATTTCTCAAGCTTGGCAAACAGATGATGGTCCCGTAATTTATGGAGAACTTGCTGAACATGGAGCTGATGCTGAGACAGAGAGTTGGAATATATTAATATGCCAACTAAGTACACAACCACAAACTGATCAAGGAATTCCCAGAGAACTTCATTAATAAGATCTTGGAAGACAGCTGGTGCGTTACAAAAACCTAATGGCATAACCAAATACTCGTAGTGGCCGGAATGGGTATTGAAAGCCGTTTTCAATTCATCTCCTTCTCTAAATGAGATTGTATGCCTCGTGAAGATCAATTTTGGTGACGATGATAGCACCTCTGAGTTGATCAAACAGGACCGAGATGAGAGAAAGTGGGTAGGTGTTTTTAATAGTAATTTTGTTAAGACCTCTGAAATCAATACATGGCCGCAGTCCACCATCTTTCTTGGAGACAAAGAAACAGCCAGGTCCCACCGGAGGTTTTGAAGGCCTAGTAAACCCTTTTTGTAAATTTTCCTCGACGTATTCCTGCATGGCTTTAGATTCATGATCGGAGAGTGAATAGAGTCTTCCTTTTGGTAATTTGGTGATTTAGACCACATACAGTAATAACCGTACTAATACTCTTGAAAGGTGGACCTCCTCTTTATCTCCTAGGTCAACTCTTTTCCCGACTTGTTAGGGCAGTAACAAGAAAAGTGTTCTTAGATGCCACAGTAAAGACACAGACCTTGGGTCCGTCTTCTGGTCTTTTCCTATGCAGAAAGACGGTAGGCTCCTAATTGCATAGGCTCTTCAGTGTCCAATGACGCAGAAACAAACTCAGATGTTAAACAGAAAGGTGCCTCCTTTTCCACCTTCCTCTCTTTGATCCGTCTGTCAATTTTAATGGCGAGCTGCATAAGACCCTCCAGAAAAGTTGGAGAAGGGTACTGTACCAAAGCCTCTTTGATCTGCTCCGTCAAACCTAAGCAAAATTGACTGCGTAATGCAGGATCGTTCCATTCGCTGTCAGTAGACCATCGCCTAAACTCGCCTCAGTACTCCTCAGCAGAGCACCGACTTTGCTTTAAGGCCCGAAGGTGAGCCTTGGCTGAAGCCACCCGATCAGGGTCGTCATAAAGCAGGCCTAAAGCCAAAGCAAACAGGTAAATCGATATCCGAGCTGAGGTCAGGGTCACAAGCAAAACAGCGAAGTCCAGAAAACAAGCCAAAAGGTCAGGGCAACAGGCAAGCAGGCAAGGTCCAAGGTACAGGCAAGGATCACAACAATAGATCAGTCAAACAGGAATCCAACAGCAGGTCAGCACAGCACAGGACTGGAAACGCTATAACCGGCTGGGAGGCTAAGCCCTCCCTGCCTTAAATACAGAAGGTAGCCAATCAGAGTCCTGCCCTATAACTAGCCCCAGGTGCTGCCTAATAAATTAATACAAATGAATCAGCGTTGCCGGGACGCGGCGCTGTATTGGAAAGCGTCCCAACCATTGCCATGGAGACGGTCAGGATGAGAGAATCTGAAAATGACGTCCTGGTTGTTGCCATGACAGCCAGGATGCTGATTGGGGAAGCGAGCAACCACGTCTCGTGACAGAATGGTTTGAGGAACATGACAAAGAGTGTTGACTTGGCTTCCATTTCCCCAGATCTAAATGGTGGGGTTAACGGCAGCACTTCCGTCTCATACCTCCGAACCCTTTTATTTCAACCTGTAGGGCAGAACACCTGTAGTTCCTAAACAAAACACACAGGACAAAGTATTTGCATTGGCCAGTTGGCTTCCTGGCCTGGGTTCTACTGAGAACTTAAAATTTTGCAATGCCGAGAACCATGTAGTTATTCTCCCATTGGTCTCTTTATTTTCAGCAATCCAGTTTGACTTAGCATGATCCACAATTAGTTTCTATCATGTGCATTCAGTTTCCTACTTAAAAAAATAATCACTTGCTGGTCTGAACTGAGCATGCGCACACCTGGGGGTAAATGTATGATACTCCGGTTTCTTAAACTCCCGCGAGTTCGGCAAGATGACAGCTAAAATTTAAAGCGGCGCTGCCTTGTAAAGGGAAACTTGCCTTTACAAGGCAGCGCCGCTTTAAATTTTAGCTGTCATCTCGCCGAACTCGCGGGAGTTGAAGAAACCGGAGTATCATACATTTAACCCCTCCCCCCCACGGTCTTTTCAAAACTTCCTGCATTCTCTTGATTGGCTAATTGCCTGTCAGCTCTGTCTATTTAAAGCACCTGCTTCTCTTACAAGTTGCCAGATCTTCAGGACTCATTACCTGTGAGGATGCTGTTCTCTGGCTCCTGTCTGCACATTGGTATCCTGTGCTATCTGTTCCACGAACAAGACCTGTGGTATTATTTCAAGAACCTTGTGCCTCATATTTGGTCCTGTCCTCAAGCTATTTGCTTTCCAGAGATCTCAGTGCATCAGTTCTCTGCAGCTCACCACCTCTCATTTGGTATCCTGTGTTACCTGTTCCACGATAAAGACATTTGGTATTATTGTAGGAACCTCGTGCCTCATCATCGGCCCTGTCCTCAAGCTATTTGCTTTCCAGGGATCTCAGTGCATCAGCTCTCTGCAATTCACCACTTCTCAGTTGGTTTCCTGTGTTACCTGTTCCCCGATCAAGACCTGCAGTATTGTTGCAGGAACCTCGTGCCTCTTAATCAGTCCTGTACTCAGCTATTTGTTTTCTAAAGACCTCAATGCTTCCGTTCACTGCCGTTCACCTGAACCTCTGCATTTATCTTCTAGCAGGCCTGCTCCACTCCACGGTTCCATCTCACCCTGCTCTAATCCCCTTTAGAGGACCATGTCCTGAGGCTAGAGAGCAGCAAAGTCCATAATCCCTTGCAGAGATCCCTGGTGAATACCTCTCTACCGTTAGACTCCGCACCTCTCTGGGGGTAAGTCTATCTAGAGTGGGGCTTCGAGATCTATTCCAAACTCAGGCTCTGTGACACTCCCCTTAAGGAGGGGTCAAGGAACCCTGACATCCAGGTTTTCCATGGAAATGTTCAAAGCATTCTTTGAGGAGTTTATCAGCGTGCAGGCACCTCTGAGGACCTCAAGGGTGTTCTTCTGGGCCATAGCCCTTCCAATTTACCAAGAAATGGCTTTGTCTCTGGAAGTCAAGAATCTTCGCTACAATAAATTTGTGGCATCCATGCACGTTGACTGGCAGAGGTTTTTGTGACTCATGGAACCTGTAGGTTTCAAGAGAGAATAATGAAACGTATTTGGGATTCTCAATGAAGGTGGAAGTTTCAGCCTAAAGGCAACTGAATTAACCTTTTTGACTATAGTAAAGGGTCCAATGGACCTGGGTCCAAGTTTTTTGCAGGGTTGTTTGAGCCTAATATTCCGGGGGGAAAGCCAGACTTTGTCACCTACTTTGAGAGAACAGTTCCTGCAATGGTGATCCTCAAAACATTTTGATCGAAAGGAGGACTGGAGCAAAGGGGAGTGAATGTTTTTCCAAATTGTTCATAGGGCGTATACCAGAAAGGTAAGATGTAAGATAGAGAGTTAGCCCTGGGATTAAAGCCATAATTACAAAAGAATGGAGACATGCGGGTGGAGGAATGGCAAGAATTATTATAAGTAAATTTGGCCCAAGGGAGCATGGAAGCCCAATTGTCATGAAACTTGGAGATGTGTAACCAAAGGAATTGTTCCAATGATTGGTTAAACCTTTCTGTCTGCCCATTAGACTGCAGATGGTATGCAGATTATGAGCTGATGTTGATGCCAAAGAGTGTACAGAAAGATCTCCAAAATACGGTCGGAAACAATGTCTTCAGGCAGGCCTTTGAGGCGAAAGATATGCCGGACAAATAATAGAGCCAAGGTTTGAACGTTGGGCAGTTTGGCCAAGGGAACAAAATGTGCCATCTTGCTGAACCTATCCACCACCACCCAGATGGTGGTGTGTTCAGACGACCAAGCTAAGTCTACAATAAATTTCATCAAGATATGTGACCAAAGTTTAGTTGGGCTAGGCAGAGGCATAAGTTGACCCGGAACATCTGATTTATTTCTGGCACAACCTTCACAGGAGAGAACAAAATTTTTGATATCGGAGAACAAGGAAGGCCACCAGACAGTACAAGAAAGAATTTCAGTAGTTTTGGAAATTCCTGGATGTCCAGCAGTTTTACTTTCATGGGCTTGAGACAACACCACTTTTCTGAGATGGACTGGCACAAACAATCTGACTTTAAGGGTCTCGAGATGTGCAAGGTTTTGGGGTAATCTGGCATAAATGGAAGTAGGAAGAATGATGGAAAGAGGTTCCGCCAGTTGAGAATGACAGGAGACGAAACTCTGTGAAAGCACATCGGCCCTAATGTTTTTAGAACCTGGTCTATAGGAAATGATAAACCTGAAGCCGGTAAAAAACAAAGCCCAACAAACCTGTCAGGAATTCAGACATTTAGCAGACTCAATGAACAACAAATTCTTGTCATCTGTAAGGACAGAAACAGTGTGCACTGTCGCTTCTAGCCAGTGTTGCCATTCATCAAATGCCCATTTTATGGCTAAGAGTTCACGGTTGCCCACATCATAGTTAGCCTCGCAATAGAGAATTTTCGGGAGAAATAGGCACATGGATGCAGTTTATGGTCATGAGGGTCTTTCTGAGACAAGATGGCTACCTACATCGGAGGCATCTACTTCCACCACAAAAGGTAAATCCGGATTAGGGTGTCTCAGGATAGGAACAGAAATGAATGCAGCTTTCAGAGCCTCCAAGGAGTTGATCACGTCGGAAGTACAATTAATGGTATCAGCGGGCTAAGGCAGTTATTGGCGTTACCAAGTCTGAGAAGTTATGAATAAAGTTATGAATAAATCTCCGATAATAAATTGTAAAGCCCAGAAACCTTTGTATGGCATTAAGATTGGTTGGCCGCACCAAATCCAATATTGCCTGAACCGTGCTAGGCTCCATGGAGAACTCAGTGGAGGAAATCACATATCTGAGAAACTACACCTTTTGGACTTCAAATTCCCATTTTTCCATCTTAGCGAAAAGTTGGTGTTCTCTGAGTTTTAAGAGAAGTTGCTTAACATGGAGATGATGCTGCTTGAGGGACTTGGTATAGATTAGGATATCATCCAGGTATACTACAACAAAATTCATGGAGGACATCATTGATAAGGTCTTGGAAAACCTCGGGAGCATTACATAGACCAAATGGCATTACTAAATATTCATAAAGGCCTGAGTGGGTGTTAAAGGCAGTCTTCCATTTGTCACCTTTTCGGACACATACAAGATTATATGCCCCACGTAGATCAATTTTAGTAAATATATTAGCACCCTGGAGCTGATCGTGACACCTTTCGCTAAGTCTAGAGTGGTTAAGTATCATGCTGTCCCCAGCTTTTCAATAAGCTCATCCCCACAAGGCATTGGGTAGGCATTAAAGTTAGACACACTGTTCATTTTACAGAACTAAATTGCAGAATAGTATACTTCCATCTGGTTTTGAATGAGTACAATGGGTCTTGACCACTTACTATTTGGATCTTCAATTTTAACTTGAACATTTTTTACATTTCTTAAGATGTTGAATCCTGTTGGGCTTCTGGTTTAACCTTAACCCCCCGCTTCAGTGATTATGTCATGACTAATGACTGTTGTTTTACCTGGTATGTCCAAAACAAATTTGTATTTCTTTTTGAGAAACACTTTAGCCTCATGCTGTTGAATAGTTGAGATGGTTTTGACTACTGTTAATTCTTGAACCAAAGGTATAGCCGTTACTGGAGGGACTGGATGAAGTTGACAGAGCTACTCTATCCTTCCAAGTTTTTATAAGATTTAAATGGTAGATTTGTTCTGGCTTTCTTTTCTCTGGCTGGTATACCTTATAATTAAACCACTTTTTCTATGATTTCAAATGGTTCTTGCCACTTGGCCAAAAATGTACTTTCTACCTTGGGAACCAAATTAAGCACTCTGGGCCCGATTCATCAAAATTCGCAAACGCATACGCATCTGCTAAATGGCTCTGCGCATGCGCGAAACGACGCTTAAGCAGCGCAAAACACTACATACGCTACTCAAGCACGGCAGATACAGCTCTCAAAAGGCGACTCAATCTCAAACTGCAACGCAAATAGATTTGAGATGACTGCTGACCACTTGAGAACATATGGGTGGGAATGGGCGGAGAGTAGGCGCGGACTGGGTGGAGATGAGATAGTACTTGAGTAAAGTAGGCGTTATGCTTTTTCACTTGAGAATAGTAGGCGTTCCCTCTGCCCAGATGAGTGAAACTGACGTCACTCCTGTCTCAAATCTTTCACAAAAGTTAAGGAAGGCCAGGGTCATGTTTAACTCCAATACAGCTAGCTACAACCACTATTAAACGCCTTTAGGAGCATCTTTTGCGTTTAAAATGCAAAACAAAATATGCACAACATACATACATATCAATACAGACTGCCTGTGGTTTTTTTTTTTTTTTTGGTAAAAAAATTTTTTTATTGAGCTTTTAGATATCTTACAAATGTTCCATTAGTATGTTTGTGTAAATTACGCTTTTTTTGCTTTACATACCCCTTTCTAATCAATGCAATTCGCAAGTGCAACATGTTTGATGTTATTTTGGCCCTTTGGCCTCAATCCGGAACTGCCGGAATGCCGGAATTAGTTAGCTGGAAATAGCGCCCTCTGCTGCTTACTGCCTCTTCAGTAAAGAGGACTGCCTTTTATAGGCCTGTACACTGCTAGCCACATATCTTCTCAGCATTATGGGGAGAATCCAGGTCACAGTGCATTCCGGCTGCCGGAATGGTTGCCTCAGTGCATTCCACATTCATTCCACTGCCGGAATGGTTGCCTCAGTGCATTCCACATTCATTCCACTGCCGGAATGGTTGCCTCAGTGCATTCCACATTCATTCCACTGCCGGAATGGTTGCCTCAGTGCATTCCACATTCATTCCACTGCCGGAATGGTTGCCTCAGTGCATTCCACATTCATTCCGGCTGCCGGAATTGTTGTGCACACTGCATGGGTAATTATTTCATTTTATGTAAAATGTCTCCCAAACAATAGACTTTGTCATAAATATTTATGATAAATCTCCAACCATTCTGAACAATTACCAATATCATTAGTCTCAATATGTTACATGCCTGATTTGACAGTTGGTGATGGTGCGTTTGCAAGAACAAATAATATTAATAGACATATAATAACTCGAAAATATATTTTAGGGTTTTACACACATGATTTATGCAAATTTAAAACAAGTGTACTATTACCACAGGGACACTTTTAACAGCAACACAAATTGTCTAAGGATATTAATGATCCCTAAGAGCCGAGGGCTGGTGAGGACTCGAACCCACGTAGCAAGCTGGCAAGGTGGATTGGCTAACTGCTACACCACTGTACAAGTGGTGATGTCAAGGGAATAGAATACAAATTAAAGATGACCAGCAACTTCTAGCATAAGTTGTTTCCCTTAAAACATGGGGAAAAATGCCAATACTTGGAAATATTATACCCAGAAAGATTTGGTGCATGCAGAGTCACAATTTATGCATATCGAAATATATCCATGTTGATAAATACAAATCAAAAATAGAACATTTATTGCTCCCATTTCTACAATTTGATTTGGTGGAGCACTTAGCTTTTTCCACTGTTGCCAGTACAGAATTCACATATCTTTGAAATCCAAAGTCTTTGCCAACAACTGCTTTGCTGTGTTGTAGCTGATAACACTGTTGAACATTACATATAGCCACCTTACACACCAAAACATATACTAAGTCACAGAGTGGAATAAATACCCTCAAACTTGTAAATATACCAAGGTTAGCCACATACATGCATCATTCAGGGTTCAAACTCATTACCTTGTTGTTGCAAGCTCATTTCTTTATTCACTGAGTTATACTTCACATTGAAACACCAACACCAAACTGCACATTAACTAGTTAGCACAGCTGAATGACTGTCTTAGACCTGATAAATTGGCCATGTTGCAATTAATATGAACAGCATGATGGATAACGTGGTATTCAAATATTAACCCTAGATAAACACACACATTAATAAAAACACTGTTTTACTAAAGCAGCAGGAGCTGCAAAAACGTCACCAAACAAACGCGAATTAAGCGCGTTTGCGAATCTTACGCTAAATACAAGCAGTTGCATATAGTTTTTTACTTTTAGGAGTATGCTTAATAATGTGTTTTATTAACTCACTTGGTGCTTAGGGTTGACCTGGGGCCTTGAACTTCTGCACTTAGTATTGGGGGGTGAAATACATAACCACTACACTATCGTGGCACATCTAAATGTAGCACATGCAAATGAATAATACCTCATAGAATTGTACTTAAAACTATTTTACCCATACTATTGCCACAACACTAACAGCTTAGCTCATTAATGACATCTGTAATAATCGTTATAATCTCTACTTACCTACAGAAAATAAACGTTGCTCACATGTCAGGTCACTTTTACACAAAACCACACTTGGCTAATTAGAACGCACCTGCGTGCTCCTAATGACGTGTCCGGCATACTCTCCGGCCTACTCACCTGCATTTAATTCACTAATTACAGTGTTACTTAAAAAGACCTTGCTTGGCTTTCTGTGTTGTTGGGAGATTCACAATTCTGGGTAAGTAGCCCTTAATGGTGAAATGTTTCATAATCTCTGCAGTTTATTGCTGTACCTTGCTCAACACTCATGTTTATTTGTAGGAAAAGATATTGGTGAGATACAGATAGAAAATTATGCTGAAAGGTCATAATGGTTAAGAATTTTATGTTGAAGGTTAGTGGAAAAGTCTTTAATTAGCTGCAGAGTTTGAATATTGAGGCAACTGTGTAGACTTGGGATGTGTCTCTGCATAGATACCTCTCGACTGTAGTGACACACATAAAGATTATCCATCTATATTGATTTATTTTGTACCTGTTTACCCTCCCCTCCACAGATCTTGTTCCTGGATTGTGTTTTTTGGGTGTCTAGTGATTGCTTATTGACATTCCACATTTGTCTGTGTGTGTGGTAAGTAGAAACCAGATATTGTTTTATTACATACCCCTTGTTAAAATACTTTGCATTAAGAATGTCCATACTGTTTTTTGTTTTTTTTTCTCTTTTCTTTTTCTAATACCTTTATTTGAAGTGTGGTTTTTCAGACCCTACCTTAAAGACACATTAACACTCTGTGCTTGAGTCATTAAGGAGAGCAAAGGATAAAAAATAAGTAAATGTTCTAGTGGACAAAGCATGTTACAATGTAAGGGGTCAATGTTGTAATTTTTTTTTTTTTTTTTTTTGGAACAAAACATAAATATCTTCACATTTAAAAGATCAGTGGTCAAATCATGTGCAAGCTTAGTCAAGGGTTGATTATCTAAGGTATGGTTATTCAAAATGGGAATATGAATAGACATGGTCTGGTGTGTTACTGAAATGGTTTATATGTGTAATAATAGGGGAAAAACCATGCCTACCTGTATTTTACCTTTACAATGTGTGTAGAAAGTATAGCTTCATGCCTCCAAGTTTAGCCTTAATGTCTTTAGCTAAATGCACGTTAATGGGGTAGTTTAAATCAACAGCCTAATGTGGCAACATAATTGATGTTTGGTTTTTCTACAGTTTATTGATCAGCACATATAGTGTTGAGAAGTGCACATTATTGACACTTTATTTGCTTTTCTTATATCTACAGCCTTTAGATTACACTTGGTCTGCAGTGCTGCCTTTTCTGCCATTGCACTTCCTTTTGGAGTTGGTGGATGTTGCCATGGTGAAGGGTGTTGTCAAATGTAAGTAGTATAGTGCTATCTGCACTAAAATGTGATTGGCCAGTGAGTGTGCTCCATACAATAATGTCGTCGTTACTAAGCCTGCAATGTGTGGTTGCACAAACAAAACATATGGGCAGATGCTAGCTATGTAACATATGGGTTTGGTGTTTCAAATTAAGTCAAATAGTGCATTCAGAATCCTAGGTATAGTCCAAACACACAAGCCATTATTATACACTATAATATTACTGGCTTTTTTACACATGCCAATACATTGCTCAATCTCTTGATATCAAAATGCAAGTTGTCTGACCTAATATTGCCATATTAATTTGTTGCCTTTCGTTCAACAGGGTGTGTTGGCGTGGATTTTGGATTTGTGCAATTCGTGTCTCACTACATGTTGTTGAATTTCCCCAGAGCTCCAAGCCTGCTTATGTCTCTTCAGTCTGGCCAGATTGTCATCTCTTAATCCAAGGAATTTTTACACACACAGACCATTACCTTGTTTGCTTTGTTTTTGTCAGCACATTTGAATTCATATATGTAATAAATCTAGCCTATGCTGCAAATGTGTCAGCAATCAGTTGTCATGCCATTTTGTACCATTACTACAGTGCACTGAATAATATTTTAATACCCATAAATCCATGTGTAGTGCTTTCAAAACTATTGTGGAACAGGTTTTATTTTAAATGAATATATGAAATCTAGGTGTGGTTATTTTCTCCTTTGCCACAGATACACCATAGCCTACAAACACGCTCAATGGGGTAAATGTATAGTTTTAGAAAATGGCTATAGTGTGGAGGTTTGTATGTGTGTTTGGTGCTTCGTAGTAAATTGTTTGGACACTTTCAGCTTTTAGAGCGAACATGTGATGTGCGTAGGAATATAGGCATCACATTACAGGTAAATGTATATAAAGAAAGCAAAAATGTTAGCAGTGTCAGGTCACACACTACCAACTTTTGGCCCTTGGCCAAATGGGATAACAATATTTTTCGCTTGTGCTAGTGGCACTTTGTTTCAAAGTGTTCCAACACCCACATGCCAGACACAAACCCCACACTAACAATTATGGGGAATGCATTAGGGCACTAAGCTAGTGGAGTCTTGCTACAAGGCCATAATACCATCACCTAGGGCCTGAATCATTAGTAATCTTCTTATCTTGTGCAAAAGGTAAGATGCTTATTGTTACGAAGAAACGGGGAGATAAGAGTGAAGCAAAGATGGATTTTCATCCTAGCGTAAGAAATTCGTCACTTATGCAGTGGCTTTTGCTTCTTATCTCCCTTTTCTGAGCATGAACAGAGTGGATTAGCTTAAGATAAGCAAAAAATGACAGATAAGATCCTTAATGAATCAGGCCCCTAGTTTGCTAATTGGTCAAGGCAGCTATATGTAAACTTACAGCCACCATAGATACTCCACATGAGAACTAGTTACATTAGTCTGATTACCCATTGTTAGGCAGCAGTCACTTGATATGTTTGCTGAACCTGCTGATAATGCAGGTCTCCAATGTTATTGTGGTGTAGAAATGTGAAATTTATTCTCAATACCATTTTCATGTAGCTTGCCCTCTGAAAGTGGAAAGTAGTGACAAATTAACATTCCACCTTTGTTTCTCTTCAAAGTGTGTGTCGTAATACCATCTATGTCTGTTTAAACATGCTAGTCAATGTTAACAATAATTTGCAGCATTTGTCCATGCCTTGGGCAAGGGAAGTACAAAGCCTTAATGTACAGATATCCTCCCTTTAGGATTATGGCTCCATGTTCAAATTCCTTTACCACCATCTAATCCAGGGGTGGGCAAACCTGTCCTCAAGGGCCATATCCAGTTCATGTTTTTAGGATTTCTTTAATCATGTACAGCTGAGTTAATCTATTTGGCTGGGTCAGTAATTATCCCACCTGTTTCTACAGACAGAAATCCTAAAAACATGAACTGGATATGGCCCTTGAGGACAGGTTTGCCCACCCCTGATCTAATCCAAGAGTGTTGGGCCGAGCACACAGTATTTTGAGGGATTAATGTCTGGTAGATATTGTTGATGTTTACATTGTTAGGTGAGGCATCCAGTTTTTTTGGCTTATAGAGGGTGAACGTGTGCAATGGGTACCTGTGTCTGTATTGGCAAGAAATCACAACATACCAAGCTTCACATGATAATATGTTGCCCGTTATATAAAATTGCTTGGCCTTGCATAAATGTTTTCCAAAACTGGAAGGGAGCCAAATCCAAGTGACGTGCCCACTTTAACAATGAATGTATCACTGTACATTACGTAAGAAACTCTAGGGTCTGTTTGTTATAATAATGTATTCAAGGTTCCAGATTGGTTTAAACTATCATGGATTGGGGGGATCAGATCATAGAGTTTGGAAAAGCCTTTACAGGATAGAGGAGTTTGGTGGACAAACTACCTCTTGGAGTCTACTTGTATTACAGAGTGTGCTTCTTTGCCTGACCAAACCATATCTATACTCCAAGCTTTTTCATTTGCGTCTTACATGATTAGTCAGACACACAGCACTACATACACCCTTATAGTGTGTCAAACTGTCACGTTAGTCTGTATTTCTTGATCCGAATCAGGGACCCTTGGGATTACCTGCAGCAGGTCTGAATCTGAACAGAGCAGCCTGGATGATCTTCCTGCTCATGTTCTTGCTGATTGTCCAATCTAGCAGGGGAATGAGCAGTCTGAGAATGTGGACACAAACACTGATTTTGTAATGCAGCCAGAAACACTGGGGCCAATAACTATCCACTGGAGAGAAGTGTGTTGTTCAGGCAATGAACAGATCACAGCAGCAGCTTTAAATGGTTTGTCCCAAGCAACTATTGGCTGAGCACTTAATGGGATCACAGGTGCTGAATCTGGTTGATCTGGAATGATCACCTGACTGCATCCAAGATGCCTGTGCACATGCAGCAGAACAAACAGTGTGTGTTTGATTACAAACGGAGCTGTGGAGGACGGGAATGTTGCTGACGACCAGAAGGCACCCAGGTAGCCGTGATATGACAGCGGCTGATGGGGTAAGTGCACCTAAGATCCAAATGTGAGACCCAACCTATATGTGCTTAGTGCAATAAGGTCATGAGGTTACATGTAAATAACTGTTATGCTAAATGACGTCGAGTGTACCACACACTGTGCATTAGCACTAATCTTAAATACAAATCCCTTATTAGATTTTTAGAATTAGCACAGATTCGTACCTGTACAAAATAGTAGTTAACAATATTTGTCCTGTGCCATCATGGGAAAAAAAAAATTAAAATTTATTTGGGTTACCTTAACACCTGTCTTTTGTGGCTCCTTTGTGTCGGGTTACAGTTTGCAAATGCAATACTTTCTTGACAGAATGATTTGCCCTACCTCTAAAGGGGCACTGTAGTTGCATGTTGTGTTTGCAATTATTTAGTCAGGCAAATAAAGAAACACTGTGGCAAAAGCATTAAGAAGCTTACCTTGATACACTTCTTGTTTAAGTCTTCTTCAGCAAACCATGGGCCAGATTCATTCTGGAAAGGTAAGGCAAAGTAACTAAGCAAGTGCAAAGCATGTCAGTTTGGAGGGGGATGTAAACCAAAAATGTCATTGGAGATGTAATTTTGGGGTAGGAGAGGTCCTACCTGACATGAACATTTCAGTGTACAAATAAGCTATCAAGTATTTGTGCGGTACATTAGGATACAGACATTTTTTTTATTTTCGTGCTCTAATCCTATTGCTATTTTGCACCACTTGCATTTTAAAAGGCTTTTGAGCAGCATTCAGAAATATGTATCCTTGACATCTAGGTTCATTACTCAATCAGGGCCATGGCATGGTTTTGGTCAGCACACTGATATTAGATACATATTTGTTTGAATACGTTAATGAATCAGCCAGTTTGTTTGGAGATTATACTATGGTTAGACTTGATAACAAGCATTGTTATTACAAAAAACATTATGGAATCTGCAGTAAAAAAGAAATAGACATTTCAGTAGTAGGAATTTTTTTTATTATAAAAAAAAATAAAATACATATTTTCGTCATATATTAAACTATATTTGTTAGGTTAAAACAATACAAATTACTTTTTCCGTGTTTTTTTAAAGCCGGTTGGACGGGAGGCTCCCCTACTCCGACTTCTTGTCACCCGTGATGTAGAGGAGTCAGAGGAACCAGGCAATGGGGCAAGGCAAGCGGGTTGTGTCCGACGAGGTGAAGGTGCAGGGTCAGGGGATGGGGATGGGGCCACGACAGGCGAGGGGGAAGTGGGCACAACAGGGGATTGGCCATAGCCACGAGCAAAGGCTAAACACATAAGACGACATAGTTCGGGGTCAGGGAGGGCGGAGGCGACAGACACATCAGGGAGGGCGGAGGCGACAGACACATCAGGGAGGGCGGAGGCGACAGACACATCAGGTAGGGCGGAGGCGACAGACACATCAGGGAGGGCGGAGGCGACAGACAACTGGGTATGGGGGCTGCCGAACAAATAATCTGAGCTGGGTGAAGGGATTGTGCCGGAGGTGCGTTGGGAGTGGACATGCAAGATATCACCCAGGAGTGTTGCAATATTTGTCACTGAAGTATTTAAATTATCAATTTTGGTGGCGAGTGTCGTCAGTAAAGAGGTGTGTGTGCTCATGAAATCGGAGAGTGTGTTAGTGAGACGGTCGATTTGCTGATCCGTGTGTTGGACAGTGCTTGATATGTGTGACAGGTGAACATTCTGTGCAAGAGTGACGTCTTTAAGATTTTCGGCTGCGCGTGCGAGTGTCCGCTGCCTTACATATTCAGCTGGAGGCAGCTGAGGCTCCTCCACATCACGGGCAACTTCTTCATCCACCGGTGAAGCAGGCGCCTGCTGCTCACATGCTGTAGAGAGATAATAAGTAAAATAAAGTAATTAGAATCAATGAGTAAGGTGCGATATTATATTGGCAAAAACATCTTACAACGCGTGATGTAGCATTGGTAAAGTGTCAGCTTCCCTTGAATGTGCTAGCAGCCCTTTCCGCTCCCCAAATACAAACATTGCCACTTATGGTCTGACATTTTAGGATGAGCCCTACATATTAAGACCATTTGTCTTCAGTGTGTAAATGTCATTTCCTACTATGTGATAGGCAAACACATTGTGCAATTGAAGTTTACCTTCACACACACACATCCTGAGAGTTGACACTTTTACTCAGACAGATACAAAGCTTTACAGACATTAAGAAAGCAAACTCATCATGTACCTAGTGGAGCGGCCTCTCCTGTTCGGGATGGGCTAGAGCCAGTGTCTATGTCGCCCACCCCAACTATCTCCACCAGGGCTATTGCAGCCCTCGCCCGCTCCTCGAGGGGTGTTAAAGTAGTACGTAGTCGAGGCCCCCCACCAGTGCCTTGAGCATGCCTGTGAAGCTCAACAAGCTTCGCTTTCAGGCGTCCTTTATAGTCTGCCCATCTGTGGAATAGACAAACATTATTGCCTCACATAGTACCTTCAACTCAAAATGACACATTTTTCAATCAAATACATTGCACGTTTGCTAATCACAACAATTTAACCTTCACATACAGTAATACAGATTTTGCTCTTTTGAAGCGCGTATAATGTGGTAAACATATTATGTCAATGTGACCAAGGGCCATGGTGTTAGTTTCTGAAAACAAAGGGCCTGATCAACAAATGCATTGGAGTCACAAGGTGGTTTCACCTCACAGGTGACTAATGCTACTATGTCACAATATCCATATTTATCTCTAGCGATATCTATATATATTATTTGACAAATACACACAGTCAGTAAAGTTAAATAGGGCTATTATTTTTAAATTTAATTCGTACCTTTTCTGTACTTCAACCTTTGTACGCTCATACGGAGATATTTCATTTATGAGCCTTGTGATTTCCTGCCAATGGGTTTGGCGCTCGCGTCCGGTTATTTGGCGGTTCCCACTGTGGAACCTCGCCAGAACCTCTTCTACCAGCACCTCCAGCTCCTCCTCTATGAAGTTGTTTTTACGCCTAGTTGGCAGCCCTGGTGCCTCCACATTACTTGGGCCAGCATCAGACATATTCCTATTTCAAAGATAAGTTGTGTCTTTATAGGCAATGCACACAGTCAGGTGGTGATACAGAATCTAAGCACATTCCCCCCCTACATAAGGTACAATTTCACAAACTTCTAACTAGGTCTAAAACACATGCCCCTTATTATAATAAACATTGTGGTTTGTCTATTTAACGGCCATTTAGTTTGACCACTGCATTTTGACTGACATATTAGTCAAATACTATAGCAACATTCTCCTACTACTACTACTACTACTACTCTTCACTTTTCAAACCATAACATTGGTTTACAGGTTAGCAACACACCAAAATGAAGGATATCACTCAGTTGCAAACCCTATATTGTGTAATTATTATTAATATTTGGTTACAAATCAGCCAACATTTGGACCCATGTGTCCATCAATGCAATGAGCTAGTTATTATGCCGTTGAACAAGGATAAGTTTCAAAAGAACTTAGCATACTGTAGGCTACTATTGAAAACTTTACATGTTAAATGTGAGGCCAGGGGCCCTTTGCTTAGCAGTTTTTTTTACATTCCGGCCACACATATTGCAGAGCAAACAGTTTACTACATTAGGAGATAAAAATATTTTGGAACTATCCAGAAATTTCAGATAAATTCTTATACTTACTTTTCTCCAAAGTTTGGCACAAAAGACGAAAATTATTTTGATAGTCAACTGGGTAATGCGTGGTATGGGCTGCGAAAAAAAAAACAAATTAATTTTTATAAGCAAGAAAAGGTAATGTGGTAAACAAAGCTAAACTCCTAATTTTAATATGGATAAGGTTCAAAAGAACTTAGCATACTGTAGGCAGAAAACTTTAGGAGAACACAAAAAAAAAGAAAAACTTTCAATCTCTGATTTAGTTTGGTACTTACTGTTTGTTGTTGGCTTCTTAGAACAATCATCCAAATGTAATGTAATGAAATCTTGACTGTGCTCTATCCAGGCTAAAAAGCGAATGAACAGGCACTAGACCAAAGCACAGGTGGGTTTAAATGGAGTGTTGAATTAATAAACCAGGTGTACACTCTTCTTCCTAATTGCGGAGCACACTGTACTCGTCTCAGTGCAGGCGCCCGCCATGTTCTTGGTGGGAGAGACAATCAGAGTCACAACACAGGTGTGTGAAAGCTCTGCGTGTGACGTGAGCACGCCCATACGTGCTCAGCGAACCAATCGGAACGCAGAGGCCCCCATTTTGTGTTATAGACATTATACCAAAATGAGGGCTGCAATTTTCAGCAGGCGTGAGCTGAGAGTCCTTGCAGAGGGTATGGACAATGTACCCTCTGGACGGTATGTGTCCAACGAGGTGAAGGTGCGGGCCTATCAAAGGGTCCGCAGACGCCTCCGCCTCCGATACAACATTCGGCGGAGCACCGTTCAGCTCCAACGGCGGTGGAGCGATCTCCGGCGCCGCCAGCCCCAGCTTCTGGAGGAGCTCCGTAGGGAGATCAGAATAAGTGAGTTCTCTACTAATCGCCAAAAAAAAGTCAACATATATATATATTTGCTCTATGGCCCTGATTCATGAAGGATCCTTAACTTGAGAAACTTCTTATTTCAGTCTCCTGGACAAAACCATGTTACAATGCAAGGGGTGCAAATTAGTGTTCAGTTTTGCACATAAGTTAAATACTGACTGTTTTTTCATTTAGCACACAGATACTTGATAGATTATTTGTACACGGAAGTTTAAAGTTGATATTTGTGTGCTACATGAAAAAGCAGTCAGTATTTAATTTATGGTCAAAACAGATTACTAATTTGCACCCCTTGCATTGTAACATGGTTTTGTCCAGGAGACTGAAATAAGAAGTTTCTCAAGTTAAGGATCCTTAATGAATCAGGCCCTATGTTTGTAAATATGTTCACCCTAAACACCTGACATGGCCTACATAACAATGTGCAAGCACACTATAAAGGTCATGCCCCTTCCAGTGCACCCAAAAAGTTTTGGCTCCTGTGTCCTAAATGTGTCTGCTAAGCATTTACTGACCTAAATGTTTTTGTGTGACAATTCTCACCATTAAGTGTGGTTTAGGAAATCAGGCATTCTAAGTCTTGACCCGAGTGCTGTAACTTGCTAGTCTAACCTTAAAAACATTTTGGAGTGGAAGATGTGTTGTCATTATTGGGCCAAGATTTAAAAGGCACGTTTCAAATACAAAACACCTTAGTGTTTAGACACATTTTTGCAAGCTCCCATAAGATGCAAACAGATTAGATAGTGTGCTAGATATAGCTAATCAATTATTACTTAACTGCCTATTTAGACTCTTTTAGACTGTAAGGTAGTCCCAACAAAGGGTGATTTCCAAAGTATACTCAACATTCAAAGCTTTTTGACCTCCATCCACTAATTCGGTGGTCCTGTAGAGAACTAATTGACCAGGGCCAAGGGAGTTTGATGACTTAAAAGCACCTACATGAAAAAAACATACTACGGCCAAATGTGAACAAAACCTAATTAGGCGGCCAGTAGTATGTTTGGGGAGTGTGGTAGACAACACATGCAAATATGGAGCAAGCCTCCAAACTCCACACATATGTAACTATCATCAGGGAGTTGAACTCCTGACCCCAGTGCTGTGAGGCAGACGTGCTAACCACTAGACCACTGTGCTGGGCTGACAAGTCATGTGAAATGCTTTGTGTTCATCATGTTTACCTCCTTGCATTGTTAGTAGCAAATATTTATGCCTGCTGACAATGTAAAGTTGATTAAATATGTATGATCACCTGATTGTCAAAATACAATAGTTTTTTTCAAATGGCGATTGTGTTAACATGTCCTTTTGTTTATATTTCCTTTTTTCAAACAGACCGAGCACGCTGGGAACGCCGCCAACGCCGCCGGGCATTCGTCGAGGCGCAGGCAGCTGAGGAGGAGGAGGAGCAGCAGCCAGTGGCGGTGGCAGTGCCACTGTCATCGGAGGAGGAGGAGGCGGCGGTGCCAGTGGCAGTGTCGCAGGAGGAGGAGGAGGCGGTGCCAGTGGCAGTGTCGCAGGAGGAGGAGGAGGCGGTGCCAGTGGCAGTGTCGGAGGAGGAGGCAGTGGCAGTGTCGGAGGAGGAGGAGGAGGCGGTGCCAGTGGCAATGGCAGTGGAGGAGCAGGAGGAGGAGGAGGTGGTGCCAGTGCCGGTGCCAGTGGCAGCAGCGGTGGAGGAGGACGAGGAGCAGGCTGACCGGGAGCCCCAGGATTTAGCGGACTCCACATCAGGCAGCCAAGAGGCAGTGGAGTTGGAAGATTGTAAGTATTTGCGATAAGTGATGGACATAGTTATACAAGATTGACATGTGCATTATACTTGTACATAATCCCTGCTGTGACATATGTTGATTAAATGGTGCCTTAAATGCCACAGGTCGAACACTTATAATATCTGCCTATACATTTTAGGCGCATTAAACACTCAAACCACAGCCATAGCCATCTTAACACATGGGCACGCAGGGCATTGGGCAAAACAATGTGGCCGCTAGCCTGGTCAACTCGTCAGTATATTAATGACTTGTTTATAAAATCTAATATACACCAAAATCGTTTGAATTCCTGTGAGTGATTGTATAGGTAGTGGCCCATGTAGTGCATAGACCTGGGGCCAATAATGCTGGATAAGACAACCCTGTACATGGCCCTCTCCCCGTGGCTCACCAGAATTTAGTACATTGATTCGAATGCCTTCTCGATGTCTAATGTGCGTGCAAATGGTTTTGTGGCCAGAGGCCTAAGTTTTGAAAGTAATGTAACAGTAAACATCTCTAGTAAATCCTGTCTGTTTGATGAAATATGTATCCATGTATGTAATGTTTAATTTCTGATTTCTTTCAGCACCCACTGAGGAAGCTGGCAATTGGCCTCCACCACCACCCACCGCAGCAGAACTGATGGCCCACATGGGTCAAATTGTGGAGGACCTGGAAGGCCTCCACGTACATATTGGGAACATTGTAGGCAACCTGCGTTTTAAATTGGCCTACTGGGCCTCATTTCTATGATATTTTATTTATTTGTTCCCTGATGTATATGTAAATAGTTTGAAAAGATTGTTGTGTTTTAAAAATATATAACTTTATAAAAAAACAAACCTTGGTGTGTGTGTCTTTATTCATCTCATTACACAACATGTGGGTATATATAATAGTCCGAAAAGAGTAATGAAGAAAGATGTTTTGCTTATAACATCATTTGTAAAACACAAAAGGATTTCTTTAGCTGTTTGCATGTAATCCAAAAGTAACATGTGCCCTCCACGAACAAGCCACCCCTATAAGAGGTATTGCATCTGTAGGCCCTGTGTGCAAGATAAAATCCAAAAATGTCAAACGCTCTAGCTAGTTACCAATTCCCCCAAATACATATGTCATTGTAGTGATACTCCAAGGTAACGTTCAAGTATCAGAGCAAAGCCAGTGACACATTGAAGAGAACCTCTAAAGTGTACCCAGAAGTGGCATCAATGGTGTAAGGCAGAAGTGCAAGCGAGGCAAAGGACCATGGTACTGGAGTGTGGAGAGCGGCCTGTTTGGATAAAGCTGAGTACATGACATAACGTGTACGCCATGTATCCAGATGAAAGTCTATTTGCTGACAATGTTGCATTTACCTCCAAGGAAGCTGTCACCTACAACACCCCCCCCCCCCCCTTAGTCCATTTAGAATACTCAATGTCAGCATGCACCTAATACTGTGCATGTGAAGTATAGGCCGTGAGGCTTCTTGGATTTTCCCTCCAAATAAATATTTACTTTCAATACAGTATAAATCAGAGGGCATATTTTACAATATGGTTGAGCGTGTATAACAAATGCAAAAAAAAAATAAAAAACATTGTGTCCCATTTCTTGTTAGGATAATGATTCCAGTCCACACATTAGTTATGGGTATGCTCAGTATTTGAACTCATGTCTGCTGTGTTGTGAGTCCAAAGTGCTAACCAGTGAGCTACCTGTGATATTGGTATTTTGTAAGTAATTTGTGTGAATAATGTAGAGTAGTATTAAGTGTGAGGTGTCTGTGTAGCACGCATGCTGTATTGTTGGTGTTGTCTGTGTATTTTCATGTCTCAGGTTGGGGTAGCGGGTAGCTGTCCCCATTTGCATACAGTCATTCCTGAGTTGTAATCCAGACAGAAACCCTTCCTCTGTGTGGAGGTTGTATATACACTCTTGTGTGTATCCTTTATGGAAGAGTATGCTATGCATTCATTTTGCTGAAAAGGCAAAGATGTATTCACACCACATACATTTTAATACATTCGTTATTCATGTGTTTTTAATGTAGCCATGTGCATGCATTTTGCATACTATACGGCGACTTGAAATCGAAGAAATCCTAAACACAGATCGTGAGCAATGTGTTTTTGACAAGTGTGTATTAGGTTAATTGGTAGCAAAGGAAAAACAACCGTCCAGAGTGTTGCACATCATTGTTATTTGTCAGTGATTAATGAGTAAAGAGCTATGTCGTAAAAATAAGCCCCAGGCATTTATGTTGTGTTGTGTGTAAACAAACTGTTGGGTCCCTCCCACAGTGGGCGTGAGGTTTGCATTGCTTGGCTTGTCGTCAATCAGTTGAGAGCCGTCGCTTATGCGTGTAGCATGTTTAAAGATCCGCAGGTGGGTGTGTTTTCTAACGTTTGCGCTGCTTATTTCCGTCACTTAGACCACATGGGGGTGTGTTTTTGCTGTTTGAGGTGCTTATTTCGGTTTACGTCACTCAAAGTATGCAAGGCAGATGCGTATGCGTTTGCGAATTTTGATGAATCGGGCCCTCTGTCCCCAGGAGCAAAGGTGCATAATTGTGCATTACGATTGTACACCCGGCACCACTGCAGCAAATATTTCCTGCATCTGAGAAACATTTTTGATAACAGTTTTATAGGGACTGGGTTGCCCCTCTAATTTCTGCTTTGCAATATTCAACAATCTCCTTGGGTGTCTCCCATACAGCAAATCAAAAAGCAAGAATCCTGTGGAAGATTGTGGAACCTCACTAATGGCCAGCAATAAATAGGGGAACAAATAATCCCAATCTTTCCCATCTTTATCCACCACCTTCCTTAGCATATTTTTTTACATTTTACTGAACCGCTCCACTAAACCATCAGTCTGAGGGTGATACAAAGAGGTCCTTAGCTGAATAACCTTAAACAGGTGGCACAATTCTTTCATGATTTTTGAAGGAAATGGGGTAACCTGATCCACTCGGCTAAAGACATATACTAGTTCATCTAGTGATTGTTTTTGTTGATGTATTACACAATGGTATCGCTTCTGGCTATCTGGTAGCTTAATTCAATATTATCAAGATATGCCGATGATCCCGGGCAGACTTTATTCAGTGGTACTCTTTACCACGGCACTCTCAACCCCTACAATGATTTAATCAATGGGAATAACAAAGCCTATAAGCCCTACAGTAGCAAAATTACTACTTACCATGTTTCAGACATGCAGTTTTTAGCCTCTCTGCCGGTTATAGTGTCCGGTTTACTGTTAGCTAACCTGCTCCTGTGCTGTGTTTGGTGAAAACCTATTTAATTGACTTCTGTGTATGACCTCTGCCTGTTTACTGGACTCCGAACCTTTGCCTGTGGTGCTGACCCTGCTTGTACCTGATGTGGTCATCCTCTACTCTCCTTCCATCTCTGGATAGTCCCCATCTCTCATAAACGTTATCCACTGCTCTCCTTCTTGGTTGTTCCCATCTCCTTAACATCATTTTATTGCTCATTGTCACATAGCTGGCTACACAGCAGACCCCTAGTTTAAAAAGTATGTACCAAATTAGCAGAACACCCAAAGCTTTTGCCAGAAAATTGCAGCAATCCAACCACCCAGACCAGAAAACCAATTGGCTGGATTCATCCATCCAAATGCTTTGTCCCACCATGCATCATTTACAACATCAGGGTCATAATTAGTTTTTCTAAATTCTTCTTTCAACATTTCAACCTGGTCTATATAGTGTGATATGGTGTCTTCAGGATTTTCATCAGTGATGTTGGAGATGAAATTACAGCAATGTATTTCAGACTCTGTTTCTAATGTAAGACAATACCCTCGTGACTGTGCTGTTAGATAGTCTAAGACCAGTTGGTGTTGTGCAAGCTGCGTCTTTAAAGCTTGCAGTTCTTTACTCACATATCTAAAAGTTTCGTCATAGATTTCGGTGATATTGTCCAACAAGTTTGCTAACTTTATTATCATATTATAGTTGGACACAGTTCCCCATGTTCCAAAGGATATAATATTACCAAAACCGATTGCTACTTTGTGTACTTTTGATTTTTCCAATAATGGGGCATGTTTCTGTCTTATTGTTTTGACTTCCCTTTTTTGGATAGAGTGAGGTGTGCGAGGCCCACCTTTAGTGGGTTTAAATCCTTTGAATAACTCTTGGTGTGATAATATATATGCTGCTGGCACCACTTGTCCCACAGTACAGTTACCTTACCCACCATAGGGCAGCCACTTGTAGGCGTAGCTACCACATAGAAAATAAAGCTCGTCTGGCAGCAAAGGGGGTTTCCCATCCATATCTTTCTAATAATACTCGCAGATACATTTGGGTATGGGAGGCAGGTGTTTGCACTCCCTATTTTCTATTTGTCTTTTAACCCCACGGGTGGCCCTAGGTGTTGATGCTGGGACTATGGATAAATTTTTGCAACACTTCCTAATGCATTGGTCTCTTATAATAATTTTGGGGGGGCACATGTATAACCAACATATTTCTACTCTTCTGAGTGTTATATATCTCTCTGAGTACAGCTGTATTGACCCTTTTTCTTGTTCACCTGTAGGTATTATGCATATTACTGAAATGCAAAAAAGGATATAATATCTAATTTTTCTACCGGAGGTTCAATCGTTATTCTGGTCTTTATGCAATGGGATGTGTGTATCCAGGTGTCTCTTCCCAGAACCTTGACTGATGTGTGGGTCGTTAACACAACTTGGCATGGTCCCTTATATCTGAGTTCCAGGGCTTCCCTTACATGGTTCTTGAGATACACCCAGTCTCCAATTTTCAGTTGGTGAGGGTTAATCTGGAAACCTGTATCAGGAAGAGAGGAGAAAACTTGTGCATGCAAATTAGTAAGTTGTTTAGTGAGACACAACATATACACTGAGACACAACATATACACTGTTAGTCCCCATGTTTATGCTGTAACTCTTGGGGAAAATGTTTTTGGCACTGACCCAAACAATATTTCATAGGGGCTCAGCCTCAGACTTTTTAATGGTGTGGTTCTAACAGCAAACAAGGCTATATGCAAACATTCAATCCATGTTTTCCCTGTTTCTCTCATTGCCTTCTGAATTTTCAGTTTCAATGTACTATTTAACCTCTCCACTTTCTCACTGGCCTGCGGCCTGTAAGGAGTTTGGAACGCCTGTGTGATCTTTAAATCTGCCATTATATTTTGCATGACTTCTCTCGTAAAATGAGCTCCTTTGTCTGACTTCTTCTGCACCACTGCATCACCTTTTTTGCAGTGTTTTTTCCTGTGGCTTTGCTGACCGCCCAAGCTTCCGGACATCTATTGAATATATCTGTACACATTAAAACATATTCATATGTGCCACACTTGGGTAACTGAATATAATCAATCTGTAGTCTTTGGAAGGGGGAGGTGGCTCTTGGAGTATTGCCGGTTGGGGTTTTTACCCTTTGCCCTGGATTGTTTTCTGCACAGATCTAACACTGTTTCACAAATGCCTCTGTTGCTGTATGGATGCCTGGTGCTATCCAATGTTGGAGTATTTGTGTTGTTGTCTGACCCTTTCCTTTATGGTCTGAACCATGTGCTATTTGTATAATGGGGCATATGAGGCTCGTGGCAGGCAAACAAGGTTTCCCTTGATCCAGAGTCCTGTGCAGAACTCCTTAGCTCCATGTTTTTCCCAGCTGGCATGTTCCAGTGGTCCGGCTTGTTTCTGCATCTTTGCCAGGTCTTTTGTCGTGACTTCTTCTTGTGCAAAGGATACTATGTTTAAGATATAATACGATTGCACAATGGGTTTTAATGCTGCTTCTTTGGCCGTTTTGTCTGCAAAAGCATTTCCTTTTCCTTCTTGCGTCTGTACTTTGGTGTGGGCAGCAACTTTTATGATTCCTGCTTTGATTGGTAGTTCCAGTGCTCTCATCAGTCTTTCTATTAAGGCAGCATTCTTAATAGTCTTGCCTGTTGCTGTCCTGAAGTCCCTGCTTTTCCAGATGTTAGCATAGTCCAAGGCTGTTCCACACGAATACTTTGAGTCAGTGTATAGTAACATAGTTGATGAGGTTCAGAAAAGACACCAGTCCATCAAGTTCAACCTATTTTGGATCTCCTGCGATCCTGCACTTATATTTGAAATTGATCCAGAGTAAGCAACCGCCAATCTGTTTAAATTGGGAAAATCCCCCCAGACTCATTATTTCAGTCCTATTTTTACCCTATATCCACTACTATCCTTCATTTTAATTAACGGTCGTGTCCCTGGATACACCTTTCCGCTAAAAATTTGTCTAACCCTTTCTTAAACATATCTATTGAATCTGCCATCACAACCATCCCTGGCAATGAATTGCATAACTTGACTGCCCTTACTGCAAAGAACCCCTTCCTTTGCTAGTTGTGAAAATGCCTATACTGGCTAACCTTTCCTCATAACCAAATGACTCTATACCCTTTATCAATTTTTTCGCCCTTCTCTGAACCCTTTCTAGTTCCAAATTATCTTTTTTATAGAGTGGTGCCCAGAACTGTACTGCATATTCAAGATGAGGTCTTACCAACGATTTATAGTGGCAAAATTACACTGTCTTCCCTTGCATCTATGCCCCTTTTTATGCATGCCAATACTTTGTTTGCCCTTGCAGCTGTTGCTTGACATTGAGCACTATTTCTAAGTCTACTACTACTACTGTCTACGAGCACTCCCAAATCCTTTTCCATTACAGATTCTCCTAAATTAATTCCATTTAATTTATAGATTGCGTTCTTGTTTTTGATCCCTGAATGCATAACCTTACATTTATCTGTGTTAAACCTCATATTCCATTTGGCCGCCCAATCCTCTAGTTTATTTAAGTCCCTCTGTAGAGAAGCTACACCTTGCTCTGATTGTATTACCTTACAGAGTTTAGTGTCATCTGCAAAAATAGAAACTTTACTCTCTAAACCATCACCAAGGTCATTAATAAATATATTTAAAAGGAGTGGCCCCAGCACGGAACCTTGAGGTACTCCACTTAAGACTTTTGACCAATTAGAAAATGTTCCATTTATCACAACTCTCTGTTCCCTATTCACTAACCAGTTTTCGATCCAAGTACAAATGTTGATTCCTAGACCCAGTTCCCTTATTTTGTAAACCAACCTCTTGTGTGGCACTGTATCAAAGGCCTTTGCACAATCTAAGTAGACCACATCTACTATGCTGCCCTGGTCTAAGTTCCCGCTAACTTCCTCGTAGAAACTAATTAGATTAGTTTGACATGACCTATCCCTCACAAATCCATGTTGATTCCCACTAATAATGTTATTGCGTACCAAGTAATCCTGAATACTATCCCTTAAAATACCTTCCAGTAGTTTCCCCACTATTGATGTCAGGCTTACAGGTCTATAATTCCCTGGTTGTGATCTCGTCCCCTTTTTAAACAACGGCACCACATCTGCTATTCGCCAATCCCTTGGTACTGAGCCTGATGAGATTGAATCTCTGAAACTTAAGAATAGCGGTCTAGCTATTTCCGAGTTTAACTCCATAAGGACCCTTGGGTGTATGCCATCTGGACCTGGAGCTTTATTTATCTTAATATTCTTCAGTCGCCTTTGGACTTCTTCCTCTGACAACCAAGTATTATTTAATGGCATGGTTACATTTCCATTTTAATGTATTACTCCTACCATCTGCTTTTTCCTTAGTATCATTTATCAATTCGCCTATCTCACTTCTTAGGGGTCCTATATTATCTTTTTTAATCCTTTTGCCATTTATATACTTAAAAAACTTTTTGGGGTTTGTCTTACTTTCTTTTGCAACGTGCCTTTCATTTTCTAATTTAGCCAATCTAATTAGCTTTTTGCATGTTTTATTACATTCCTTGTACCTATGGAAGGACTCCGCTGACCCTTCAGACTTAAACAATTTAAATGCATGCTTCTTCCTTTGCATTTCTTCCCTTACCTTTTTATTTAGCCACATTGGTTTAGACTTAATTCTTTTACATTTATTTCCCATAGGAATGAACTTATACGTGTATGTTTCCAACAACATTTTAAAGACAGCCCACTTTTCTTCTGTATTTTTTAATTCAAAGGCTTTGTCCTAGTCTATGCTCTTTATAGACTCCTTTAGCATATTAAAATTTGCCTTTTTAAAGTTTAAAGTCCTAGTTGATCCCTTATACCGTTGTTTCTGGAAACTAATTTCAAATGAGACCATATTATGATCACTGTTTCCCAAGTGCTCTCTTACTTGAATATTTGATATTACGTCTACATTGTTTGTTATTACTAGGTCCAGTATAGTCCGGTTCATAGTTGGTTCCTCTACTAATTAGGACATGTAATGGTCTTTTAGCATGCTCAGAAACCTATTTCCCCTAGCTGTACCCCAGGTCTCAGTACTCCAATCAATGTCCGGATAATTAAAATCCCCCATAATTAAAATTTCACCTACTTGTGTAGCCTTTTCAATTTGCTGTAGAAGTTGGGCTTCCTCAATCGTGCTAATATCTGGCGGTTTATAGCATATCCCTATTAGCAACTTCTCTGAACTTTTTCCTCTGCTGGATATTTCCACCCACAATGCCTCTATATTATCACCAATATTCTCGTATATAACTTCCTGAATACTTGATTTTAATTCTGGCTTAATATAAAGACATACTCCTCCTCCCCTTTTATTTACCCTAACCCTCCTGAAGAGAGAAAAGCCTTCCAAGTTGACTGCCCAGTCATGTGTATCATCCCACCAGGTCTCCGTAATACCTATAATATCATACTGCTCATTCATTGCTACTAGTTCTAACTCCCCCATTTTACCTGCCAGGCTTCTTGCATTTGCAAGCATACACTTAAGTCTATTGCCTCCCTTAGGTATTTCTTTTTGCTTTAAAAAGGGCCTCTCCTTATCGGCTTCCCTTTCCCCCCTCTCCACCCCCTTGACTCTTGCTAAATTCTGCATTACTACTCTCAATGTCTATCCCATAAATACTTGCTTGCCCCTCCCCCCCAAAGACTAGTTTAAAATCTCCTCCAACCTTCTAACCATCCTCTCCCCTAGCACTGCAGCCCCCTCCTCATTCAGGTGCAATCCATCACGACAATAAAGATGGCAACTGACCGAGAAATTAGCCCAGTGCTCTAAGAATCCAAAACCCTCCTTCCTACACCAATCTTTTAGCCACGCATTAACCTCCCTAATCTCCCGCTGCCTCCCTGGACTAGCGCATGGCACAAGTAGTATTTCCGAAAATACTACCTTGGATGTCCTTGCCTTAAGTTTGCGACCTATGTCCCTGAAATCATTCTTTAGGACACCCCTTCTTCCTCTAACTCGGTCATTGGTGCCAACATGCACCAAAACCGCTGGGTCATTCCCAGCCCCTCCCAACAATCTGTCCACCCGATCCGCAATATGCAGAGCCCGAGCACCCGGGAGACAACACACTGTTCGGCATGCACGGTCCCGGTAACAGATTGCCCTATCTACCTTCCTAATAATTGAATCCCCTACCACCACAATCTGCTTGTGTCCCTGAGTAACTTTGGTCCCCTCTATGCTGGGGAGACCATTCCCCTGGTTGCTAGAGGAAGCAGTCTCATCCAACTCTACCTATTCTGAACTGCCTTCCACTGTATCTTCATCCAATCTGGCAAATCTGCTGGGATTGCTTAGTTCAGCACTGGCCTGCCTCTTCCTCCCTCTGCTACCCCTAGTAACTGTTACCCAGCTGCCTACCTGTGCATCCTCCTCTGTCTCTGCTCCACCCTGCTCAGCTAACGCATCAACAGTGAGCTGTAATCTCTGCTCCAGGTTGGCAATGTCTCTCAATGTTGCAATGGTCTGCTTTAGATCAGTTACCTGGGCTTCCAAAGAGACCTATTGCTCACATTTCTCACAGAGGTATAAAACTTGGAACACTTGCTCCAAGTGTGCATACATATGACAAGATATGCATTGAGTGAGATCATCAAGCCTGCTACCACTCATCTTATTATGGCTAATCTAACTTCTTATAGCCTACAGTAAACTTGAGAATACTAACCTTTGCTAGCCACTTACCAGATTAAACCCCTTCCTGGATTCAACTCCTTACTGGATCTAACTCCACACTTCAAACAAACAGCAGTGAAATCACAAGCTCAATGAAATCGCTTACTACCTCCTGTTAAATAGAGCTTGCTCTACCAGCTGTATCAACTTATACAATTAAACCACACCCACTAGCTCTTACAGAAAGAGGAAGAAAAAAAAGAAAAAAGAGAAAAAAAGAAAAAGAAAAAAGGGACACTTAATAACACACAGAAAAATGAATCCCCTTCAATAAACACACAGAATAATTCCCCAAACTATATCACTCTCTCAACACAGCACAGCAATCCTTACTGGATCTAACTCCACACTTTAAACAAACAGCACTTGAAATCAAACAGATGTTTCACTGTTTCACATTCAGCAATTTCCAGTGCTCTCAATAATCATTAACTCTGCAGCTTGTGCTGCAGTACCCTGGGGAAGTGGGTTTGCTTCCACGACATGTCGAAGTCAGCAAATTGGATAAAGTCATTTCAATTAAAGTCTAGCAAACTTGGTTGTCGCTGTCTGAAAAGATGTGTATGGTACGCATCTACGTACAAGGGCACGCTACGGCGTGAAAGGGCGTACGCATCCACTACACGTGGCAGCAACAGTAATTGGTCTTTTACCATACATTCGCACAAACACGCATACTTATAAAATAGTACACATTAATGGTAGTTGCAACACATAGTCAGTTATGTCGAAATATAGTAGTATTTATATGTTATATCAGAGTTACATGCATATTAGTGAAATACACGGAACGGGTTGAAGGAATAACATCATGAGTGGTATCATAATGAACCTTGTTACATATCCTACTGTTTGGTTCACTCTGCGAGGGAATCGCAGAGTGCATACGCAAGTTATGAATGATAGGGAATTATGAACTACTTAAGAATAAGGAATCCTGGCGGGAAGAGCAGAGCATACCCCCTGCAGAGATGACCCCCTCCTTTGGATTCCTTAGGATGAACCAGCCAATGATTGACAACCCCTTGGACATTCCTTAGACCCGGACCAATAGATGCAAGCTATACCATCTTCATTGTATTACTGTATTTGATTGTGTATATAAGCAGCAGCTTGTGATCCAGAGTGCAGACATCTTGTCCCCAGACTTCAGGATTGAATGACTGCACTGGACCCAGAGCGCCTGCGATAAGTAACGGCTGTATTTACTATTACTTCACTTGAGCATATTATTCTACTTATTGCGAATAATTATTTGTGCTTTGGAAACACAAATCGAGGTTCGGCAATCGTTATTGGTTAGCGACAATACGCACATAAAAATTTGGGGGCTCGTGAGCTTTGGAGGTTTCGTTGCCGATGATACGCAAGACCAACGGATTTCGGTTCCTCAACAAAGGGTGGAGACGCGTCAGAAACGGGTAAGAACGCATGGTGTTCAAAACCTGAATTTTACTCTGTGTTGTGAAACCGAATGTCCGTTTTGCATTATCTAGGGCACGCTAACTAGAACCTAGGGACAAAAGAGAAAACTGTTTCTTTTTTCTGTCATTGTGCGTTTTAACTGTATTGCATTGCTTAGCGTATGTGTATTTTATGCTGTGCGTACGCGAACTTCCAGTAGATTTGCCACGTGGTTAAACAATCGTCTTGATAGTTATTATATGTGCATAATATAATTACTTGTGAAAACGTCTGGGACATTATTACTATTGTTGGGAATTCTTTTATTTTCTGCGCAGAAAAGGTGTATGTCGTGTGATTTGTTGACTTTAAATACACTAAGGTTTATCTATTGTAAAATAGAGTGTCAGTTGCTGTTTGACGAGGCAGGTGCCCAACTGGTGTACGGTATACAAGGCAGGTATACCGGGGGGCGGAAACTGAATAAGTTTTTGCGACGTGCACCCAAGGGTAATCGCATCGCTTACAGACTAGCTTTAAGCGTTGCGATTGCACCGCACGGCAAGGAAAGCCGTGATTGCGACTTGGGGGTAACGGGGAGGAATTACGTTGGTAAGGCTGGTAATTGACTTTACCGGATGCTACCAGTTGTAATAAACTCAACAGATTTTGTTGGAGAGTCAGGGGTAGTCGAGGAGCTGATAACCCTTTAGTCCGCATTGATATTTCTTTATTAGGGGTCCTTGTTTAATACAAGAGGAAGCGAGTGGACGCGGCTTGTAGCAAATACGTCCACAGGCCGGTAAAATATCTCTAGCGGTAGTGTTGAAAATTAGTGGCTGAATATTGTGTTATTTCTGGAAGCCTTTGTGGCAGGATATTGTGATATTTCTGGGACCCTATTGTTCAATATGGGTGCTAAGCAAACGCTAGAGAAGGCCAAGGTACTGCCTAAGGAAGGTCCTATTGGTTCAGCGAGATTTCTTATGTGTAAGAAATATGGTGCATACGCAACTGCGTATTGCGACACGTGGGTCAAGATGACCAAAGGTTGTGATAGGCCTTTCCCAACAATAGGGATTTTAATGCAGAGGTACTAAATACTGTAAAAGATAAAGTATGGTTGATTACCTCAACAAAAGTGAGGAATAAACATAATGATTGTTTAAAATTATGGCAAATGGAAGGTAACACGTGGCACAGCAGCGAATGCAAAGCGGAAGTAGGCGTAGCTAAAAGCGCGCGCACAACGGAAGTAACCGTCGAGAAGCGTGGCGAACTCAGCGCAAACGCGCCCCCGCCACCTTATGTGGCGGCAGGGGTAAGTACAGCCATTGTTAAAACTGAAAATAGAAAAAATTGCTAAGTTGTATCCTGTTTTAAGCCAGTTTAAATCAAGTGCATCTGAAAATGAAGATGAACCCACTGTGATTTCGGCCATTGCCCATGCCGTTAGTGTACTAGAGGCTCAGCGCAAGTATGAGAAAATGGCTGAGATAAGTGAGAGTAGCGTGGTCACTAGGAGTGAAAGCGTTCTAAATCTAGAACCAGCAAATCCTGTAGTGTCCCCTGAAGTCAGTGTACCAGAGGGTGCGTTCCCAGTCCGCACAATATCAGTTCCCAATGGGAAACCGGATAAGGATGGTGTAGTTCCTTTAAGAAATGTTACAATGCATTGTCCCTGGACTAGATCAGAATTACGTTCCATTATGACTGAATTCCCAGATCCTAGAAATGAGTTAGCTTAATGTTAGAAATTTCTTAAAGACTTAGGAAATGCCCACGAACCAACCAATAAGGATTGGCGTATAGTGTTGAGGGCTTGTCTTCCTCCCAATACTAACATACAAAAATTTATTGAAGATTGTTTGTTGGAGGAAGATGATACCTTGACTGATGAGATTAACCAAAAGAATATAGAAAGAATTGTCAAACACTTAGCCATATATTTTCCAGTAGTGGTAAATTGGAGTAAGATTTTCACCATAAAACAAAAAGACAGTGAAACTGCAGCGGATTATTTTGGTAGAGCTCTTGCATCAATGACACAGTTTACGGGGATATCAGATATAAGGGAGAACCCACATCATAGGGAAGTAGCGGTAACAGTACTGATGGATGGTTTAAAGGAAAATCTAAAAACAAGAGTACAAACCTCAACCCCTGGTTGGAGAGGCAGCACGGTAGATTCTCTTAGAGAAGTTGCTGTGGAACACGACAAAAATATCTTTAGGAAAAGGGAAGAAAAGAGTGACAAGTTGATCACGGTGAGTATACAGGCATTAGGGGAAATGCATACACGACCACCAGCATATAACCCACATAACGGAAAACGCAGAATGTTCAGATGTTACAATTGCAAAGAAGAAGGACATATGAGAAAAGATTGTACAAAGGGAAGGTATAATCCTAATGAAGGGTCACATAGATATCCTCCAAGGAGGGATTCACATAGACTAGAAGACTCACGTTTACCCGCGCTTATTACAGCAGCAAATGCTGCGCGGGAAATCAATGGTCAGCGCTAGGGGTCAGGTCATACCTGTAGTCTACAGCCAGTGAGGTTAACTGAAAGTCAGAGTGAAGAACCAACAATGATAGTTGACATAGCTGATAGGAAACAAACCTTTCTTGTAGATACAGGGGCGGCCCGATCTGTGATAACCTCTCCTTTCAATCTACAGGTGACCAGTAAAACCATTCCAGCTATGGGGGTAACGGGAAAAGTGTTACATTATCCTCTAACTAAACCCGCCGAAGTTACTATCGGGTCTCTGCATACTAAGCATTAGTTTCTCTTAGCTGCAGCGGCTCCTACTAACTTGCCAGGGAGAGACTTGTTATGTAAAATGGGATGTGTCATATACTGTACTTCTGATGGTGTGTTCTTAGATATACCGGAGAAGGTCGCACATGAGGTACAGGATATATTGGACACCCCTCAAAGGTTAATGTTACACTCTCCTGTTGTAGAACAAAGTCCATCTCAAGTAAAGGGGATGTTGCTGGAAATACCAGGTTCCCTATGGACCAGAGATGGACAGGACACTGGACTGATGGCAAACGTAGCCCCTGTCATGGTCAATCTAAAAAGTGGTAGGATAGCTCCAAAAATCCCACAGTATCCACTAAAACCGGAGGTGGAACTAGGGGTATATCCTGTTATTGAGAGGCTGTTACAACAAGGGATTTTAATTCGTACAGCTAGTACAGCAAATAGTCCCATTTTCCCTGTGAAGAAGAATGGGGGGAGGGGCTATAGATTAGTCCAGGACTTAAGGGGAATTAACAAAGTTGTTGAGAGCCAATTCCCCGTAGTGCCGAATCCAGCTGTCATCCTCATGCAGATTCCACCGTCTGCCAGTCATTTTACTGTCATTGATCTATGTTCTGCTTTCTTCTCAGTCCCTCTTCACCCTGACTGCCAATACCTTTTTGCATTCTCCTACAGGGGTGTGCAATACACATGGACCAGACTACCCCAGGGGTCCATTGACAGCCCCAGTATTTTCTCCCAAGCCTTACATGACTGTTTGCAATCCTTTCAACCCCACAATGGGTCTGTTCTAATTCAATATGTGGACGATTTGTTGTTGTGCTCTGATTCTTTTATGTCATGTTTACATGATACTAAATTGTTGTTGCTTCATCTTTCACAAACAGGGCACAAGGTGGCAAAGGATAAATTACAACCATGTCAGACTAAGGTCAAATACTTAGGACACTGCCTCACTAAGGGGCTAAGACACCTGACAACCAACAGAATTGAGGCCATACAACACATGACTCTGCCGCAGAGCCAAAAGCAGATTCGTACTTTCTTAGGGATGTGTGGATACTGCAGATCCTGGATCCCAGGTTTTTCTATTCTGGCATTACCATTGCAGGAGCTAGTCTCTTCCTCAAAACCAGAACGTGTTGTACACACAGAAGAGTCAGAGAAAGCGTTCTTTAATCTTAAAGATAGTCTGACTAGAGCACCTGCATTGGGAATACCTGATTATGAAAAGCCTTTTGAGCTATTTTGCACAGAAGCTGATGGTTGTGCAGCAGGTGTCCTCGCACAGAAACATGGTGACGCTAGCAGACCGGTAGCATACTACAGTGCACAATTAGACAATGTGGCAAGATCACTCCCAACATGTCTCAGAAGTGTAGCAGCAACGGCTCTTCTGGTGAGTAAGAGCGAGGACGTAGTATTAGGACATAATTCAACTATCTATACACCCCATGCTGTATCAGCTCTGTTAAATTCAGCCCAAACCAGACATGTTTCTTCAGCTAGATTCACAAAGTGGGAACTAGCCCTGATGGCACCCTCAAACATCACCATCAAACGATGTAGATCCTTAAATCCAGCTACATACCTTCCGTATGTGTCTCTAGAGACACAAAGGGTGGGAGGTGAGGAGACCCTGGTTGATGATGAGTTAGGCAAGAATACTGACATGCATGACTGTATGGAACACCTGAATCAGACCTTTACTGCAAGGCCCGACATACGTGACACCCCCTTAGAAAATGTAGATTTTACGTTTTATACAGACGGAAGTTGCCATAGACAGACAGAGACAGGAGAGCTATGTACTGGTTACGCTGTTGTAGATGATCAGGATGTGGTAGAAGCTGAACCCCTTGGCCCACCTCACTCAGCCCATTTGGCGGAACTAGTAGCACTCAGGAGAGCATGTGAATTGGCAGAGGGTAAATCAGCCAATATATATACTGACTCTAGGTACGCCTTCGGGGTAGTGCACGATTTTGGGGCCCTTTGGCATCTTAGAAACTTTACGACAGCAGCAGGTACACCAGTGGCACACTCACAACACATAAAAGGACTTCTGACAGCGATACAGTTACCCAGAACAGTAGCCGTTATAAAGTGCAAAGCCCATACCTTTGAAGAAGACCCAGTGTCATTGGGCAACAACAGGGCAGACGAAGCTGCTAAATGGGCAGCAGGGCAACCTATGACTATATCGACCGAGACTATGATGGTTTTTCAGACATTAGACACGCAAAAATTAATTGAAATGCAAGATTTGTGTTCCCTGCAGGAAAAGGCGGTCTGGAAGGCGAAGGGATGTGGTCAAGAGTCCTCAGGACTCTGGAGGGATGGACAAGGTAAGCCTGTAGCTCCCCGACCATACTATCCAAGCCTGGCTGAAGCAGCACACGGCCTGACTCACCTGGGTAAAGAAGGTATGTGCAAACTGGTGAGAGCATACTGGTGTGCTCCCAGATTTTCCTCTCAGGCTGGTAAGAAAGCAATGTCATGTCTTACTTGATTGAGGAAAAATGTTGGGAAAACTATTCCAACTGAGCCATCCCACATCCCTCCTACAGACGGACCTTTCCAGGTAATACAAATTGACTATATCCAATTACCCCCGTGCAGAAATCTAAAGTATGTGTTAGTGTGTATTGATGTGTTTTCCGGTTGGGTAGAAGCATATCCGGCAGCCACTAATACTGCTGTGTTCACTGCAAAGAAAATTGTACAAGACTTTGTGTGTAGGTTCGGTATCCCTAGAATCATTGAAAGTGATAGGGGTACCCATTTTACTGGTGATATCTTCCAAAATATGTGTAAACTCATGAGAATCAGTAGCAGACTTCACACCCCTTACCGACCACAAGCCAGTGGTAAGGTGGAGAGAGTAAATGGTACTATAAAGAACAAGCTGGGTAAGATAATGGCTGAAACTGGGTTGGCATGGCCTGAGGCTTTGCCGTTGGTCCTACATAGCATTCGAACCACTCCTAGACCTCCTCTTAATCTGTCCCCCTTTGAGATACTGTTCGGACGACAGCCTCATTTGATCGTGAGTCCACAAGACGACTTGAAGTGTAATAATGAAGTGACTGTACAATATCTTTTAACAATGAGTAGACAGCTAAAACAACAACAACAAAAACGAAAAATGCTGTCACCTGGTATGCCAGAGACGAACTGTCATGATGTTGAACCTGGAGACTATGTTATGATCCGCAATTTCTTACGTTCAGGTTGTTTAACAGACCGTTGGGAAGGCCCGTACCAAGTGCTGCTGACCAGTACTACATCACTGAAGTTTGCAGAAAGAGACACTTGGGTCCATTCCACCCACTGCAGGAGAGTCCACAATCCGGAGAAAGTGCAAGATAAAACTAAGACTGACGACATAGAGCTGTCACTTGTGAGCCTTTTCCGGGAGACCTAAAAGCCTGCAGTCGAGACACCTAAACCAGAGACGTTGCCTCAGAACTATCTTTCCAGCGATGGAGTGGCGGTTTTTGTTTTTCTTTTGTTCCAGGATTTTCCTTGTTTTTACTCTTTCTAGGACATTCTATTTTTGTGAAGGAGGATGGAGGACGGAGGAGAGTTCTGGGAGTGATACGGATGAAATGGAGGCCGAAGAAAAGTTAATAGGATACTCAGAGCAGCCCATTATCAAACTTGGTCCTTGGTTATGAAAAGGTTTGCTAGCTCAGGAACTCGGAGGCAGTGTGAGGGGCTATTGTCTGATGAGTATTGTATCTGCAAGTTCTGCGACTCCCTAGTTGAAGAGAGATGCATCCAACGATGCCAGTCCCCCAGTACTCTGAATATAGGTGGGCATCCTTTGGAGGATTATCACTCCCTGGTGGGTAAGGTGCTAAACCAAACCGAGTGTTGGGTGTGCTCTCACGTGACTCAAGGGCAGCATAATATAGGACTAGTGCCATTCCCTCTAAACATATCTGAAGTACTCGAATTGAGGGGTGGGAGGCCCATAGAAGGGAGGTACAATAATACTAGGTCCCCTAGTCTGACGCTTCGACAATACTCCATAGGCAGATCTTTGCTGTGCCTAAACATATCTCATGCAAAGCGCCTGGAGAATTGGGAGGCTGACCTATCAGATCAGACAATGGCTCGCCACACTCATTTTAGAGGGAGACTAACAAGGTCACTACTAGGCAGGAATGTTGATGGAGGTCACAAATTAGGGCGTATAACCAAACATAAGAAGGTATCCATTGGAAAAGTCTCTACAGATAAATGTAAAAATGTCATTAATGCCGACACGTGTCTAGAACAAATGGAGACACTGGGCATGGGTAGTTTTATCAGAACTCTGTGTGATATAATTCATGGGCATACTGCTCCTGATGATGTGTATTTTGTTTGTGGGAGGAAAGCTTATTCCTGGGTGACTCCGAGTTCCAAGGGCTTGTGTTTCTTAGCTAAGCTGGTTCCTGAAATCATGACTATTACTCATGAAGAAATGGTTGATATTCACAAGACTACATCACCACCATACATACACACACAGTATGAACACCGTGGCAAGAGAAATATGATTCCTGCTGAGGAACCCATAGCTACAAAATTGATTAGTGAAACTGCTGGTTTCCAAGTTATGGTTGCTCTAGATCTCACCAGGACCGCTCGGGGAACATTAAACTTTAAATATATCCAAGACCTAGCCAAATTAATAGATAATATCACCGAGATGTATGATGACACTTTCAGGTATACTGGAAGGGAGCTACAAGCGTACAAGAAGGAGTTGGTGCAACATAGACTGGTACTAAATTATCTCACCTCTATTACTGGTAGGTACTGTGTGACACTGGCCACCCAGTTCGGTGTCAAATGTTGCACGTACATTACTAATAATACTGATGACTCTAAAGAGGTTATAGACCGGAAGATGGATGAAATTTTACAGCTGAAATGGGAATTTCGAAAGAGCCATAATTCTTCGTTATATGAGGTCGGGGAAAAGGTGGCGGGTTGGTTCTCATGGTTGAACCCTGTGAAATGGTTCTCCGGTCTGGGGGAGTGGGTACAAGAAATGGTTGCTAGTGTAGGTAAGCTCCTTCTCCTTATACTGAGTGTCATCTTAGCAATTGGTTTAGTTGTCAAATGTGTTCCTACTGTGTTGAAGTGTGGAAAACGGTCTCATGGGAGTAACACTGAGAAAGAGACTGAAAGGGTGGTACCAGATACTGAGATCATGGTCTGTGAAGAAGTATTGTATAATCCTGAACTTGAAACGGTGATTGGGTGATAGTTTATTACACTATCAAAGGGTGGAGCTGTCGAAGTCAGCAAATTGGTTAAAGTCATTTCAATTAAAGTCTAGCAAACTTGGTTGTCGCTGTCTGAAAAGATGCGTATGGTACGCATCTACGTACAAGAGCACGCTACGGCGTGAAAGGGCGTACGCATCCACTACACGTGGCAGCAACAGTAATTGGTCTTTTACCATACATTCGCAGAAACACGCATACTTATAAAATAGTACACATTAATGGTAGTTGCAACACATAGTCAGTTATGTCGAAATATAGTAGTATTTATATGTTATATCAGAGTTACATGCATATTAGTGAAATACACGGAACGGGTTGAAGGAATAACATCATGAGTGGTATCATAATGAACCTTGTTACATATTCTACTGTTTGGTTCACTCTGCAAGGGAATCGCAGAGTGCATATGCAAGTTATGAATGATAGGGAATTATGAACTACTTAAGACTAAGGAATCCTGGCGGGAAGAGCAGAGCATACCCCCTGCAGAGATGACCCCCTCCTTTGGATTCCTTAGGATGAACCAGCCAATGATTGACAACCCCTTGGACATTCCTTAGACCTGGACCAATAGATGCAAGCTATACCATCTTCATTGTATTACTGTATTTGATTGTGTATATAAGCAGCAGCTTGTGATCCAGAGTGCAGACATCTTGTCCCCAGACTTCAGGATTGAATGACTGCACTGGATCCAGAGCGCCTGCGATAAGTAACGGCTGTATTTACTATTACTTCGCTTGAGCATATTATTCTACTTATTGCGAATAAATATTTGTGCTTTGGAAACAGAAATCGAGGTTCGACAATCGTTATTGGTTAGCGACAATACGCACATAACAGACATCATACAGCATAATGATTGCATATCCTGCTTTACGGATCCCATCAGTATAGTAGCTAGAGCCATCCGTGAAAAAATAAAAATTTGAATTATTTATAGGTTGATCAGTCAAGTGCGTAGGATACGCCCTTTCCGGATCCTTCAATGCCACACAGTCATGCTCTTGATGTTCCCTGTTGTACTCATCATTCATGGCACTAAGATCTGTCCACTGACCACTTCATTCCCAGTCTTCCAGCTCCAGTCTCCCTTATCTTGAACCGCAAGGTTCATACAATAATGTAGAAGTGTTGCCGAATTTAGGACTGTGCACCGTTTTATGGTAATGTTTGAAGAGCTAAGAAGCGCTACTTCATATTTCGGCAATCTGGCACTGGAGATATGTCTTGTGGTTGCTTGATGTAGTATTTCCATGACTGCATGTGGAATTTGGACTGTGAGTGGGTGATCCAAAACAATATCTGCACATTTGTCCTTTAATATGGCTGCTGCTGCTACTGACTTGATGCAGATTGGTAATGCCAGTGCAATGAGGACAAGTATTGTTGAGTAGTAGGCTAAAGATCTTTGTCTCCTTCTGTGTTCTTGCTGAAGGAGTCCCAAAGCATGCTCTTTATGTTCATGGCAAAACAGTGCAAATGGTTTGTCATATTTGGGTAGTCCCAATGCTGGAGCAGAGCATATATATAGCCTGTTTAATAGCCTGAAGTGCTTGTTTTCTTTCTTGATAATTGGCGTAGTTACAGGTTTCTTCTTTTTTTACCAAGTTGTACAAGGGTTGCAGGAGTAATGAGGCTCCTGAAAGCCACTCTATGACGTAGCTTACTATTCACAACAGTAATCTGATCTGTCTCTGTGTTTCTGGTGTTTGCTTCCATTATCACTCTCAGTCTTTCAGGTGTGAGATGTTTCATCCCATGAGAGATGCAATGTCCCAAAAATGTCACAGTCTCGCGAACCTCTTGTATCTTGTTTTTGGAGACCCTACAATCTTCTTCTGCCAAGAAAATTAACAGGTGTTCAGTCCCTCTACTGCAAGGAGTAAGTCATCCACATATTGCAATAGTTGTGTCTTTTCCGGGTAAAGTGGGGTCCATTTCTTTAAAATTGTTCCCATTGCTTCCGTAAATTCAGAGGGACTTGTGGCTCCCCCTTGTAAAAATCTCGTAATTGGACCAAGGCACGTATTGTGTTGCTGTTAACATGTGAGGGTTAGCTTCTCCAACATCATTAGCTGGTATAAATGTGGGGTTTGGATATTGATGTGTTCTTACTGGTGCTATTATAGCATGGTATGTATCTGCCTCAGGAATGTCAGATAAAATGCCTCTTCTTCTGGTTTGGGGAGTTTGCAATTCCTTTCTACCTGGTGGATTATAATCCTGAATTTCTCTTATCAACTTTTTCATATCTCTGTATTGAGCTCTTCCTAGCTCATATGATTTCAACACAAATTTTACACAAAGCATCTCATTCTCATTCACCAAACTCTTACAATCCCAACAATACCAATATTACACATTTATGACAATATGTACAACCTCTCTCTGGGGGGAAACTGCCTCCAGGTTTCTCATATGATTTGGGCTTTATTTGGGATGTAGGCTTAAGGTACACAGTCCCCATTGGTGACTGAGTTATCATGTGCTTGCTGTCGCTTCTCTCTCCTGGTGTTTTCTGTCATAGCCTGTAATGCTTCATGGGCTGCTGTGTATGGACCAGTCGCTACTGTCCCTTGTGCCCCTACCATCATCACCATCATCATCATTTATTTATATAGCGCCACTAATTCCGCAGCGCTGTACAGAGAACTCATTCACATCAGTCCCTGCCCCATTGGAGCTCACAGTCTAAATTCCCTACTATAGACACACTCACACACACAGACAGACAGAGAGGGAGAGACTAGGGTCAATTTTTTTTTTTTTTTTTAATGCAGCCAATTAACCTACCAGTATGTTTTTTGGAGTGTGGGAGGAAACCGGAGCACCTGGAGGAAACCCACGCAAACACAGGGAGAACATACAAACTCCACACAGATAAGGCCATGGTCGGGAATTGAACTCATGACCCCAATGCTGTGAGGCAGACGTGCTAACCACTACACCACTGTGCTGCCCAGAGGCTCATGGGTGTCCCTGTCCTGCACTACATTCTGGTTGCGATTTTGGATCTCATCTTCATCCTCATATGAAAGAGGTGCATTTGGACGAGGTGGAGCCGTTGTAACATAACCCCTTCTTTCATCATCATCTAAATCCCTCTCTTTTTTGCTTTGCTCTTTCAATTCTTCACTAGTAGTTAACCATACTTAGTTATATAGTTATACATACATACTTATACATACTTATAGTCATACATAGTTATACATACGTGATCTCAAAAATATTTCCTTTCAATCCAATCCTTATTTTTCTTTCTAAAGATTTTCCAATTTTCTGAATCTAACAGACCTTCTGAAGGGAATACAGCCCTCTTAAAAACTTTATCCATACTTTTTATTGCGTGTTAACCCTCTTTCTCCTTTACTATTTCCATGGGGGTGTGCTGATTCCCCTTACTATTAGAAGCTCCTATTCCACTGACTCCGTATGTGGATAATGGGTTCCAACCGTATTGCTTCAAATACCTTAACAGTCTTTTACTGAAATCCTCCAGCAAATATCATATAGGACAACATAAAATCGAGACCTGAATTAGGGCAAAATGGACTCCCTCCCTTTAATTCTGAGGTCTTAACTACTTCAGAATATGTCTGTCCTAACTTCACTTTACAGGTACTGTGAAACCCAGTAACACAAACTATCTGCCAACTCCCTTCTTCTCTAGGCTTATGTTTTACCCCTTTTTTGAAACCAAACTTTATCCGGTGATGATTCAACAAAGCAACCTTTATACAATCAGGGCTAAATGACGTGCAATACCATACAATGACACTTATACACTGTTCACAACCCCCATTTTCCCTGAATGGGCAACAAATTTCAGACATCAATAACTTTTTATGGCTATGGATTACTGGTTGCAGCAATGCCAGTATCTTGAGTATGCAAAAATATTGAGGGGCCAGCAATTTGATTCATAAGAATATTTGTTTCCACAATGTGGAATAAAGTGTGTCTTAAATTACTGCGGGGACACACAATGGGATTTCGGGTGTTTCCTCTCCCTCCCTGTGTTCTTGGTGTATCTTACACTAATCCTCCCCAAGTTATTCCTAGAATATGGTGCAAATAATCAAAATCTTCAACATGCGTTCCCACTATAATTGTCAGATTTACCCAGGGGTGCCAATTTGATCCCCAGTATATTCCTGTGTGTGATTCTTTAGGTAATATTCCAGTAAGTATAGGTGTGCAATCTGCCTTTGTTTGCAACTCAATGTGACCTGTGCAGTCCCTACAGCCCAACTCAAACCACTGATCCATCCACCATTAACTTTATAATTTTATCCACTTAAAGTCTTAACCATCTGCTATCCCTTTGATAACGATCTTCGAAATTCCCTTAATTATTATTTCACTTTCTGGACCTTTTGGTAGTTTCCTTAGGCTGTATAAACAGAGGGCCCTATGATCTTTGGGAAAATAATTATGGGGCCACTCAAGAATTAAATCTGACCAATCCTTTCCCACTTGATCCTTAAAATATTCTGGATTTAGGTGACAACCTAATGTGGCATAGTATTCTGATCAGTTTTGTACGTAACCAAAGTGTGTATTTTTACTTGTTCTTATTATACCCTCTAATATTGGTCCTTTAAATATCCAAAATTTTCTTAATACTATGCAACAAGTACAATACTTACAAATCTCTCTGGGTGGATACTCTATGGCCATATACTGTCAAATAACTAAACAAGTACAGCAATTCAAAAAAAGCCTTATTAATGTTAGGAACCCCTCCAGCCGGCACAACACAACCCGGAGTCTACTCTGCCAATCAGGTGTTCACTGGAGCCCCTGATGGTGGGGACAGACTGGGCTGCAGACTGACAGAGGGTCGCGAAGTGTGTACCGGCTGGGGAGAACCCAGGCAAGCGGAGTGAGGTCCACGCAGAGGTCAAGGGCCGGCAGCAGGTAGCAAGTCCAGTTAACAAGCCGGGGTCAAGGGTCACAGGCAAACAAGAGATACGGTAACAGGCCAAAGGTCAGGGTCACGGGATACACAAGCGAAGTCCAAATCCAAAGCCAAGGTCATACACGAGAGGTCAGCAGAATACAATAGACAGGAACAGGAACAAGCAGGTCAGCAGACTGAGGAACAGAAGCTATAACCGGCAATGAGTCAGCAGACCTCGTTGTCTTAAATAGTAAGCCCAGCCAATCAGAGCCTAGCTCTGGCAATATCCAGCCCCCTTGCACTTAATAATTAATTAGCCTGCAGGCAAGTAATACACTAAGCTCATGCGCCCGGCTACTCACCGCTGGGACGCAGCGCTGAAGCATCCATCCGTTGCCCCGGCAACGGCCTGGTTATGGGCGGAAGTGACGTCCCGGTCGCCATAGCGACGGCCGGGACGTGGGTAAGTGAGTCGTGGCGGCTGGGCACTGCCGCGGCTCGTAACAGTACCCCCCCCCCCCCCCTTGAGGAGGGGTCGAGGGACCCCGACATCCAGGTTTTCTTGGGAATCTCCTGAAAAACTCCTTCAATTGCTTAGGGGCATGGAGTTGTCTCCGCGGAACCCAAGACCACTCTTCTAACCCGCGGTTCCTCCACTGCACCAGGAAGTGCACCTGCCCTTGCACTTTTTTGGAATCCAGGATCCTTTGGACCACATATCTTAGTGGTTTATTCGAATTTCTTCCAGGCACACTTGAAGATTGGCTAGGATACAGTACCAGCTTCAACAATGAACAATGAAATGTGTTGGGGATCCTTAACGAAACCGGAATTTTTAACCTGAATGCTACGGAATTAACCTTCTTGATAATGGAGAATGGCCCGATGAACTTAGGGCCCAACTTTTTGCAAGGCTGTCTGAGCTTGATATTTTTTGTAGAGAGCCATACTTTCTGGCCCACCTTGAGAGAGCAGATGGTACGGTGGCGGTCAGAATTTTTTTTTGCCGCAAATGAAGCTCGTCTCAAAGATGAGTGTACCTTTGTCCAGATAAGTCTGAGGTCTCTGGCAGTGGAGCGGATCTACTGGATACCAGCAGATTTGAGTGAGTATAAGGAGTTGGATCTGGGGTGAAAGCCATAATTGCAAAAAAACTGAGAGATTTTGGTGGATGAGTGGCACGAGTTATTGCAAGCAAATTCCGCCCAGGGTAACAAGGAGGACCAGTTATCATGGAATTCTGATGTGTAGCATCTTAAAAATTGCTCTAAGGCCTGGTTAACCCTTATGGTTTGCCCGTTTGACTGAGGGTGGTATGCGGATGACAAGCTGATTTTAATTCCGAGTAGGGTACAGAAGGATTTCCAGAATTGTGCAATGAATTGTGATCCCCGATCAGAAACGATATCAGAAAGAAGTCCATGGAGACGGAAAATATGTTGTATGAAGAGAATGGCTAGATCTCGAGCAGTAGGAAGCCGGGTTAGTGGAATGAAATGTGCCATTTTGCTGAAGCGGTCTACCACGACCCAAATGGTATTGTGTCCCGCAGAAGGTGGTAAATTAACGATAAAGTCCATGGACAAATGTGTCCAAGGTTTTGCAGGAGTGGCCAACGGAACCAACTGACCTACCGGGTGAGTCCTGGGAACTTTGTTCCTGGCACAAACTTCACAAGACAAGACGTGACTCTTGACGTCGGCAGACAGTGATGGCCACCATACAGTACGGGAAAGGATTTCCAATGTTTTGAAGACTCCAGGGTGTCCAGTAGACTGACTTTTGTGTGCTTCGGTAAGGACTGCCTTTCTTAGATGAACAGGAACAAACAAGCATCCTACCGGAGTATTGTCAGGAGACAACCTCTGGAACCTTTGTAAGGTACAGCTCAAATCTTGAGTTAATCCGGTATGGGTCATAGACACAGGAACAAAAGGTTCTGGGCTAGTGACCGGAGCATGATGTGCCAGGAAACTTCTGGACAAGGCGTCCGCTTGAATATTTTTAGAACCAGGACGATAGGTGATAATAAAGTTAAACCGAGTGAAGAACAGCGACCAACGAGCCTGTCGGGGGTTCAGACGTTTCGCTGACTGTATATACTGCAGATTCTTATGATCCGTTATAACGGAGATCTGGTGTGCAGCGCCTTCCAACCAGTGTCGCCATTCCTCAAAGGCCCATTTAATTGCCAGCAATTCTCGGTTTCCCACGTCATAGTTGGTTTCTGCTGAGGAAAACTGACGGGAAAAAAAGGCACATGGATGTAAGCGGTGGGTCTGGGGATCTTTTTGTGACAAGATGGCCCCAGCACCGACGTCAGAGGCATCTACCTCAAGAATAAACGGTACCTTAGGATCCGGGTGTCTGAGGACCTGAGCAGACACAAAAGCTTTCTTCAGGGTTTCGAATGCAGTTATTGCCTGTTGTGACCAAACAGCTGGATCACCTCCTTTGCGGGTCAAGGTGGCAATAGGAGCCACGATATCAGCAAAACCGCCAATAAATCTCCTGTAATAATTGGCGAATCCCAGGAATCTTTGGACCGCCTTGAGGTTATTCGGTTGTACCCAATCCAGGATTGCTTGGACCTTCTGGACCTCGAACTCGCATTTCTCGAGTTTAGAGTAGAGGTGATGTTCCCGCAATTTCTGTAGGACTTGTCTGACATGACCCTGGTGCACAGACAACGATCTTGAATATATGAGGATGTCATCTAAGTAGACAACAACAAAGTGTCCCAGGAACTCACGTAACACCTCATTAATCAAATCCTGGAATACGACAGGAGCATTACTAAGGCCAAATGGCATGACCAGATATTCGTAGTGGCCCGAGAGTGTGTTGAATGCCGTCTTCCACTCATCACCTGCTCTAATAATGAGATTATAGGCACCACGAAGATCAATTTTTGTGAAGATAGTTGCCCCTCTTAATTGATCAAAAAGTACGGAGATGAGAGGAAGGGGATAGGTGTTCTTAACCGTAATAAAGTTCAGCCCTCGATAATCAATACAGGGTCTGAGTCCACCGTCCTTCTTGGATACAAAGAAGCACCCTGCTCCTACTGGGGACTTGGATGGCCTGATGAAGCCTTTCTCCAAGTTTTCGTCAATATACTCTTGCATGGATTTGGTCTCTGGACCGGAGAGAGAGTACAGGCGTCCCTTGGGTAATTTAGAGCCCGGAATGAGCTCAATAGCACAGTCAAAATCCCGGTGCGGTGGTAGAGTGTCAGCAGCCTTTTTGGAGAAAACATCCCAGTAGTCATGATACTGTGAAGGGAGCTGCTCCGGAATAGACTGAATCACACGCAGAGGTAGTGTCAAGCAAGACTGTGTACAACGAGGGCTCCACTGGACAATTTCTCCTTTTACCCAATCCATGACGGGGTTATGGCGGGATAGCCAGGGGTGGCCCAGAATTAAAGGAACCGACAGACATTCGATAAGATGGAAGACTATGTATTCCGAATGGAGAGCGCCAATGTTCAACTGTAGTGGTAAGGTCTCCCAAGTAATCTTGCCGCCGGGCAACGGACTACCGTCTAAGCCACATACCGTAATGGCAGATTGGAGTTTAATCCGCGGAATCCCAGCAGAGCGGGAAAACTCAATGTCAAGGAAGTTGCCAGCGGCTCCACTGTCAATGAAGGCCGATAGTTTCACAGAACGAGCACTGAACATGAGCTGTGCCGGAATCAATACAGCATTTTTCGGGGAAAGAATCTGCAGACCTAGGTGAACTCTCCCCTCGTTCCCTAGGCATGCTCTTTTCCCGGCTTATTTGGGCAGGAACGGGAAAAGTGGACTTTTGTGCCACAATAGAGACATAGGCCTTGTGATTGTCTCCTGACTCTTTCCTCAGGGGAGAGACGATACGCTCCTAATTGCATAGGTTCCTCACCATCCGTGGAAACAGGAATGCAGGCGGATGGAGGTGAAAATGCCTCCTTTTCGGTTTTCCGCTCTTTAAATCTCCTGTCGATTTTAATGGAGAGGTGCATCAGATCCTCCAGAGAGGTAGGAGATAGGTATTGAACCAAAGAGTCTTTAATCTGTTCCGACAGACCGAGACGGAACTGACTACGTAAGCAGGGGTCATTCCATCCACTATCAGGTGACCATCTACGAAATTCAGCTCAATATTCCTCTGCCGACCGCCGGCCTTGTTTCAAGGCCCGTAGAGGAGCTTCTGCGGAGGCCATTCGATCCGGGTCATCATATAGTAGACCTAATGCCTCAAAGAAAGCGTCTACAGACTGCATGGCGGGACTGGTCTGTGGCAAAGAAAAGGCCCAAGACTGGGGGTCACCTTGTAGGAGGGAAATGATAATCCCGACTCTTTGTTGCTCTGAACCAGAGGAGCGGGGTTTCACCGGAAATAGAGCTTGCAGCTCTCCCTGAAATTTCGAAACAGGGATATAACTCCAGAGAACCGATCCGGTAAATTCATCTTAGGTTCACAGGTGGAACTCGGAGTGGATTGCGAAGTTTTCGCGGCTTCTTCTTGAACGGACAACCGCTCAGCCAATCCCTGGATCATCTGGTACAAGGACTCAACATGGTCTGCTAAGGCTTGTGCCGGAGACGGTGTGGATCCACTTTCATCCATCACAACCTCGTGTCACTGTGTGGGCCGGTTATAATGTTAGGAACCCCTCCAGCCGGCACAACACAACCCGGAGTCTACTCTGCCAATCAGGTGTTCACTGGAGCCCCTGATGGTGGGGACAGACTGGGCTGCAGACTGACAGAGGGTCGTGAAGTGTGTACCGGCTGGGGAGAACCCAGGCAAGTGGAGTGAGGTCCACGCAGAGATCAAGGGCCGGCAGCAGGTAGCAAGTCCATTTAACAAGCCGGGGTCAAGGGTCACAGGCAAACAAGAGATACGGTAAAGGTCAGGGTCACGGGATACACAAGCGAAGTCCAAATCCAAAGCCAAGGGTCATACACGAGAGGTCAGCAGAATACAATAGACAGGAACAGGAACAAGCAGGTCAGCAGACTGAGGAACAGACGCTATAACCGGCAATGAGTCAGCAGACCTCGTTGTCTTAAATAGTAAGCCCAGCCAATCAGAGCCTAGCTCTGGCAATATCCAGCCCCCTTGCACCTAATAATTAATTATTAATACACTAAGCGCATGCGCCCGGGTACTCACCGCCGGGACGCAGCGCTTAAGCGTCCATCCGTTGCCCCGGCAACGGCCAGGTTATGTGCGGAAGTGAAGTGGGTAAGTGAGTCGCGGCGGCTGGGCACCGCCGCTGCTCATAACAATTAATACAGGTATGATAATTGAGAAAATCTCATTGTGAACAAATGATACTATCCCATTATTACCACATTTTACATGTACAATAAACTTTACATCATAGTAATTAGACTGAAATGTAGACTGAAAACAAAAACATCTACAATTTAATTTTAAAGTATGACTTATCAATTGGGTCCGAGGGACCTTGACAAATTAAATTGTGTCGAAGTCAGCAAATTGGATAAAGTCACTTCAATTAAAGTCGAGTAAACTTGGTTGGCTTTGTCTGAAAAGATGCGTACGGTATGCTACGACGTACAAGGGCACGCCACTGCGTGAAAGGGCGTACGCATCCACTACACGTGGCAGCAACAGTAATTGGTCTTTTACCATACATTCGCACAAACACGCATACTTATAAAATAGTACACATTAATGGTAGTTGCAACACATAGTCAGTTATGTCGAAATATAGTAGTATTAGTATTTTATATCAGAGTTACATGCATATTAGTGAAATACACGGAACAGGTTAAAGGAATCACATCATGAGTGGTATCAAAATGAACCTGGTTACATATCCTACTGTTTGGTTCACTCTGCGAGGGAATCGCAGAGTGCATACACAAGTTATGAATAATAGGGAATAATGAACTACTTAAGACTAAGGAATCTTGGCGGGAAGAGCCGAGCATACCCCCTGGAGAGGTGACCCCCTCCTTTGGATTCCTTAGGATGAACTAGCCAATGATTGACAACCCCTTGGACCTTCCTGAGACCTGAACCAATAGATGCAAGCTAAACCATCTTCATTGTATTACTGTATTTCATTGTGTATATAAGCAGCAGCTTCACATCCAGTGTTCAGACATCTTGTCCGCAGACTTCAGGATTGAATGACTGCACTGGATCCAGAGCGCCTGCGATAAGTAACGGCTGTATTTATTATTACTTCGCTTGAGCATATTATTCTACTTATTGCGAATAAATCTTTGTGAGTTGGAAACACAAATCGAGGTTCGACAATCGTTATTGGTTAGCGACAATACGCACATAAAAATTTGGGGGCTCGTGAGCTTTGGAGGTTTCGTTGCCGATGATACGCAAGACCAACGGATCTCGGTTCTGCAACAAAGGGTGGAGACGCGTCATATACGGGTAAGAACTTATTGTGTTAAAAACCTGAATTTTACTCTGTGTTGTGAAACCGAATGTCCGTTTTGCATTATCTAGGGCACGCTAACTAGAACCTAAGGACAAAAGAGAAAACTGTTTCTTTTTTCTGTCATTTTGCGTTTTAACTGTATTGCATTGCTTAGCGTATGTGTATTTCCTGCTGTGCGTACGCGAACTTCCGGTAGATTTGCCACGTGGTTAAACAATCGTCTTGATAGTTATTATATGTGCATAATATAATTACTTGTGAAAACCTCTGAGACATTATTACTATTGTTGGGAATTATTTTATTTTCTGCGCAGAAAAGGTGTATGTCGTGTGATTTGTTGACTTTAAATACACTAAGGTTTTATCTATTGTAAAATAGAGTGTCAGTTGCTGTTTGACGAGGCAGGTGCCCAACTGGTGTACGGTATACAAGGCAGGTATACCGGGGGGCGGAAACTGAATAAGTTTTCGCGACATGCACCCAAGGGTAATCGTATCGCTTACAGACTAGCTTTAAGCGTTGTGATTGCACCGCACGGCAAGGAAAGCCGTGATTGCGACTTGGGGGTAACGGGGAGGAATTACGTTAGTAAGTAAATTGACTTGGATGCTGCAAAACGTAATAAACTCAACAGATTTTGTTGGAGAGTCAGGGGTGATCAGGAAGCTGATAACCCTTTAGTCCGCATTGATATTTCTGTATTAGGGGCCCTTGTTCAATACAAGAGGAAGCGAGTGGACGCGGCTTGTAGCAAATACGTCCACAGGCCGGTAAAATATCTCTAGCGGTAGTGTTGAAAATTAGTGGCTTAATATTGTGTTATTGCTGGAACCCTATTTTGTGGCAGGATATTGTGATATTTCTGGGACCCTATTGTTCAATATGGGTGCTAAGCAAACGCTAGAGAAGGCCAAGGTACTGCCTAAGGAAGGTCCTATTGGTTCAGCGAGATTTCTCATGTGTAGGAAATATGGTGCATACGCAACTGCGTATTGCGACACGTGGGTCAAGATGACCAAAGATTGTGATAGGCCTTTCCCAACAATAGGGAGTTTTAATGCAGAGGTACAAAATACTGTAAAAGATAAAGTATGGTTGATTAACTCAATGAAAGTGAGGAATAAACATAATGATTGTTTAAAATTGTGGCAAATGGAAGGTAACACGTGGCAGAGCAGCGAATGCAAAAAGGAAGTAGGCGTGGCTAAAAGCGCACGCACAACGGAAGTAACCGTTGAGAAGAGCAAGCGCGCCCCTGCCACCTTATGTGGCGGGAGCGGTAAGTACAGCCGGTATTAAAACTGAGAAAAGGAAAATTGCTAAATTGTATCCTGTTTTAAGCCAGTTTAAATCAAGTGTATCTGAAGATGAAGATGAACCCACTGTGATTTCGGCCATTGCCCATGCTGTTAGTGTACTAGAGGCTCAGCGCAAGTATGAGAAATTGGCTGAGATAGGTGAGAGTAGCGTGATCACTAGGAGTGAAAGCGTTCTAAATCTTGAACCAGCAAATCCTGTAGTGTCCCCTGAAGTCAGTAAACCAGAGGGTGCGTACCCAGTCCGCACAATATCAGTTCCCAATGGGAAACCGGACAAGGATGGTGTAGTTCCTTTAAGAAATGTTACAATGCATTGTCCCTGGACTAGATCAGAATTACGTTCCATTATGACTGAATTCCCAGATCCTAGAAAGGAGTTAGCTAAATGTCAGAAATTTGTTAAAGACTTAGGAAATGCCCACGAACCAACCAATAAGGATTGGCGTGTAGTGTTGAGGGCTTGTCTTCCTCCCAATACTAACATACAAAAATTTATTGAAGATTGTTTGTTGGAGGAAGATGACACCTTGACTGATGAGATTAACCAAAAGAATATAGAAAGAATTGTCAAACACTTAGCCATATATTTTCCAGTAGTGGTAAATTGGAGTAAGATTTTCACCATAAAACAAAAAGTCAGTGAAACCGCAGCGGATTATTTTGGTAGAGCTCTTGCATCAATGACACAGTTTACGAGGGTATCAGATATAAGGGAGAACCCACATCATAGGGAAGTAGCGGTAACAGTACTGATGGATGGTTTAAAGGAAAATCTAAAAACAAGAGTACAAACCTCAACCCCTGGTTGGAGAGGCAACTTCTCTTAGAGAAGTTGCTGTGGAACATGACAAAAATATCTTTAGGAAAAGGGAAGAAAAGAGTGACAAGTTGATGACGGTGAGTATACAGGCATTAGGGGAAATGCATACACGACCACCAGCATATAATCCACATAACGGGAAACGCAGAATGTTGAGATGTTACAATTGCAAAGAAGAAGGACATATGAGAAGAGATTGTACAAAGGGAAGGTATAATCCTAATGAAGGGTCACATAGATATCCTGCAAGGAGGGATTCACATAGACTAGAAGACTCACATTTACCCGCGCTTGTTACAGCAGTAAATGCTGCGCTGGAAAGCAATAGTCAGCGCTAGGGGTCAGGTCATACCTGTAGTCTACAGCCAGTGAGGTTAACTGAGAGTCAGAGTGAAGAACCAAAAATGATAGTTGACATAGCTGGTAGGAAACAAACTTTTCTTGTAGATACAGGGGCGGCCCGATCTGTGATAACCTCTCCTTTCAATCTACAGGTGACCAGTAAGACTATTCCAGATATGGGGGTAACGGGAAAAGTGTTACATTATCCTCTAACTAAACCCGCTGAAGTTACTATCGGGCCTCTGCATACTAAGCATTCGTTTCTCTTGGCTGCAGCGGCTCCTACTAACTTGCTAGGGAGAGACTTGCTATGTAAAATGGGATGTGTCATATACTGTACTTCAGATGGTGTGTTCCTAGATATACCCGAGAAGGTCGCACATGAGGTACATGATATATTGGACACCCCTCAAAGGTTAATGTTACACTCTACTGTTATAGAACACAGTCCATCTCAAGTAAAGGGGATGTTGCTGGAAATACCAGGTTCCCTATGGACCAGAGATGGACAGGACACTGGACTGATGGCAAACGTAGCCCCTGTCATGGTCAATCTAAAAAGTGGTAAGATAGCTCCAAAAATCCCACAGTATCCATTAAAACCGGAGGTGGAACTAGGGGTATATCCTGTTATTGAGAGGATGTTACAACAAGGGATTTTAATTCGTACAGCCAGTACAGCAAATAGTCCCATTTTCCCTGTAAAGAAGAATGGGGGGAGGGGCTATAGATTAGTCCAGGACTTAAGGTAAATTAATAAAGTTGTTGAGAGCCAATTCCCCGTAGTGCCGAATCCAGCTGTCATCCTCATGCAGATTCCACCGTCTGCCAGTCATTTTACTGTCATTGATCTATGTTCTGCTTTCTTCTCAGTCCCTCTTCACCCTGACTGCCAATACCTTTTTGCATTCTCCTACCGGGGAGTGCAATACACATGGACCAGACTACCCCAGGGGTTCATTGACAGCCCCAGTATTTTCTCCCAAGCATTACATGACTGTTTGCAATCCTTTCAACCCCACAATGGGTCTGTTCTAATTCAATATGTGGACGATTTGGTACTGTGCTCTGATTCTTTTATGTCATGTTTACATGATACTAAATTGTTGTTGCTTCATCTTTCACAAACAGGGCACAAGGTGGCAAAGGATAAATTACAGCCATGTCAGACTAAGGTCAAATACTTAGGACACTGCCTCACTAAGGGGCTAAGACACCTGACAACCAACAGAATTGAGGCCATACAACACATGACTCTGCCGCAGAGCCAGAAGCAGATTCGTACTTTCCTAGGGATGTGTGGATACTGTAGATCCTGGATCCCAGGTTTTTCTATTCTGGCTTTACCATTGCAGGAGCTAGTCTCTTCCTCAAAACCAGCACGTGTTGTACACACAGAAGAGTCAGAGCAAGCGTTCTTTAATCTCAAAGATAGTCTGATTAGAGCACCTGCATTGGGAATACCTGATTATGAAAAGCCTTTTCAGCTATTTTGTACAGAAGCTGATGGTTGTGCAGCAGGTGTCCTCGCACAGAAATATGGTGACGCTAGCAGACCGGTAGCATACTACAGTGCACAATTAGACAATGTGGCAAGATCACTCCCAACGTGTTTCAGAAGTGTAGCAGCAACGGCTCTTCTGGTAAGTAAGAGCGAGAACGTAGTATTAGGACATAATTCAACTATCTATACACCCCATGCTGTATCAGCTCTGTTAAATTAAGCCCAAACCAGACATGTCTCTTCAGCTAGATTCACAAAGTGGGAACTAGCCCTGATGGCACCCTCAAACATCACCATCAAACGATGTAGCACCTTAAATCCAGCTACATACCTTTCGTATGTGTCTCTAGAGACACAAAGGGTGGGAGGTGAGGAGACCCTGGTTGATGATGAGTTAGGCAAGAATACTGACACGCATGACTGTATGGAACACCTGTATCAGACCTTTACTGCAAGGCCCGACATATGTGACACCCCCTTAGAAAATTTAGGTTTTACATTTTATACAGACGGAAGTTGCCATAGACAGACAGAGACAAGAGAGCTATGTACTGGTAACGCTGTTGTAGACGATCAGGATGTGGTAGTGCTGAACCCCTTGGCCCACCTCACTCAGCCCAGGTGGCGGAACTAGTAGCACTAAGGAGAGCGTGTGAATTGGCAGAGGGTAAATCAGCCAATATATATACTGACTCTAGGTACGCCTTCGGGGTATTGCACGATTTTGGGGCCCTTTGGCATCTTAGAAACTTTACGACAGCAGCAGGTACACCAGTGGCACACTCACAACACATAAAAGGACTTCTGACAGCGATACAGTTACCCAGAACAGTAGCCGTCATAAAGTGCAAAGCCCATACCTTTGAAGAAGACCCAGTGTCATTGGGCAACAACAGGGCAGACGAAGCTGCTAAATGGGCAGCAGGGCAACCTATGACTGTATCGACCGAGACTATGATGGTTTTTCAGACATTAGACATGCAGAAATTAATTGAAATGCAAGATTTGTGTTCCCTGCAGGAAAAGGCGGTCTGGAAGGCGAAGGGATGTGGTCAAGAGTCCTCAGGACTTTGGAGGGATGGACAAGGTAAGCCTGTAGCTCCCCGACCATACTATCCAAGCCTGGCTGAAGCAGCACAGGGCCTGACTCACCTGGGTAAAGAAGGTATGTGCAAACTGGTGAGAGCATACTGGTGTGCTCCCGGATTTTCCTCTCAGGCTGGTAAGAAAGCAATGTCATGTCTTACTTGTTTGAGGAAAAATGTTTGGACAACTATTCCAACTGAGCCATCCCACATCCCTCCTACAGACGAACCTTTTCAGGTAATACAAATTGACTATATCCAATTACCACCGTGCAGGAATTTAAAGTATGTGTTAGTGTGTATTGATGTGTTTTCCGGTTGGGTAGAAGCATATCCGGCAGCCACTGATACTGCTGTGTTCACTGCAAAGAAAATTGTACAAAGACTTTCTATGTAGGTTCGGTATCCCTAGAATCATTGAAAGTGATAGGGGTACCCATTTTACTGGTGATATCTTCCAAAATATGTGTAAACTCATGGGAATCAGTAGCAGACTTCACACCCCTTACCGACCACAAGCCAGTGGTAAGGTGGAGAGAGTAAACGGTACTATAAAGAACAAGCTTGGTAAGATAATGGCTGAAACTGGGTTGGCATGGCCTGAGGCTTTGCCATTGGTCCTCCATAGCAGTCGAACCACTCCTAGACCTCCTCTTAATCTGTCCCCCTTTGAGATACTGTTTGGACGACAACCTCATTTGATCGTGAGTCCACAAGACGACTTGAAGTGTAATAATGAAGTGACTGTACAATATCTTATAAGAATGAGTAGACAGCTAAAACAACAACAAAAACTAAAAATGCTGTCACCTGGTATGCCAGAAACGAACTGTCATGATGTTGAACCTGGAGACTATGGGCCCGATTCATCAAGGTACGCAAACGCACACGCATCTGCGTTGCATACGTTGAGTGACGCAACCCGATTTGCGCGTGAAATAAGCACCTCAAACAGCAAAAACACACCCCCTTGTAGTCCATTACAACTAAGTGACGCAAATAAGTAGTGCGAACGTTAGAAAACACACCCACCTGCGTATCTTTAAACATGGTACACGCATAAGCGACGGCTCTCAACTGATTGACGGCAAGCTAAACAATGCATACTTCACGCCCACTGTGGGAGGGGCCAACAGTTTATTTATATACAACACAACAAACATGCCTGGGGCTTATTTTAACGAGATAGCTCTTTACTCATTAATTACTGTCAATTAACAATAATCTGGAACACTCTAAACCTTGTTTTTCCTTTGCGAATAATTAGTGCAATACACACTGCTAACAAACACATTCTTCACGATCTTTCTGTGTTTAGGATTTCAAGTCGCCGTATAGTGCGCAAAATGCATGGACAATGGCTACATTAAAAACACATGAATAACGAATGTATCAAAATGTATGTGGTGTAAATAAATCTTGCCTTTTCAGCAAAATGCACAGCATACTCTTCCATAAAGAATACACACAAGAGTGTATACAACCTCCACACAGAGGAAGGGTTTCTGTCTGGATTAGAACTCAGGAATGACTGTATGCAAATGGGGACAGCTACCCACTACCCCAACCTGAGACATGAAAATACACAAACTACACAAACAACACCAACAATACAGCATGCGTGCTACACAGGCAACTCACACTTAATACTACTCCTCATTATTCACACAAATTACTTACAAAATACCAATCTCACAGGTAGCTCACTGGTTAGCACTTTGGACTCACAACACAGCAGACTTGAGTTCAAATACCAAGCACGCCCCCAAACTATTGTGTGGACTGGAATCATGACGCTTACAACAACTTGACATAATGGTTTCATTTTTGAAATGGGTTTTGTTTTAAGTGCTCACCCACATTGTAAAATAAGCCCTCATATTGTTCCTGTATGGTAAGATTTACATTTTTGGGGGTGTACTTTATACAAGCCGCAGGGCTAACACTTCACACATGCACATTATTATGTCCATGCTTACATTTTTTTACTCCAAATGGACTAATATGTGGGGGGGGGATTGTAGGGGTCAGCCTCCTTGGAGTTACATGCAACATTGTCAGCAAACAAACTTTCCTCTGGATCTACGGCGTACACATTATGTCATGTACTCAGCTTTATCCAAATAGGCCGATCTCCACACTCCAGTACCATGGAGCTTTGCATCGCTTGCACTTCTGCCTTACACCACTTACGCCACTCCTGGGTACACTTTCCATGTTCTCTTCAATGTGTGACTGGATTTGCTCTGACACTGGAACGTAACCTTGGACTATCACTACAATGACACATGATTTGGGGAAGTTGTGAAATAGCTAGGGCATTTGATCTTTTGGAATGTCTTGCACACAGGGCCTACAGATGGCATACCTCTTACAGGGGTGGCTTGTTGGTGGAGGGCACACGTTCCTTTTGGATGACATGCAAACAGCAAATCTAAACCTTTTATGCTACAGCAATGATTTTAGAAACAATCTATCTTGCTGAAATGTAGCACATTTAGGATTTTAAATACATTCTCTTGTAGCCTTACACCCACATGTTGTGTAATGAGATGAATAAAGACACACACACCAAGGTTTTTGGGAAAATTAGTTATATAATGTGGCAAGGGCTCAAAATTAACAACATATTTACAAGGAAAAACTATAATATTTACATCTAATACAGAAATTAAAATAAAGAGGACCAGTAGTCCAATGTGGCCTTCCAGTCGGCAACCAATCGCACCAGTTGCTGGCAGGTGGCCTCGAGATTGGCGAGTAAGTGGCCCATTTGGGCCAACAATTGGGCCGGAGTGGGTGGTGGTGTGACCAATCTCCGACCTTCCTCCTCAGGTGCTGAAAGGAACCAAACGAAAACAATAAATATACAGCTCTACCTAATTTGGCAAACAGACTGGACTTACTAGAGATGTGTACTGTTACATTACTTTCAAATGTTAGGCTTCTGCCAACAAAACCATTTGGACGCACATTAGACATTGCTAAGGCATTTGGATAAATGTCCTACATTCTGGTGAGCCACGGGGAGAGAGCCATGGACAGGGTTGTCTTATCCAGCATTATAGGCCCCAGGGCAAAGCACTACCATGGGCCACTACCTACACAATAACTCACAGGAAGTCAAAATATGTCGGTTGATATTGGAATTTAAAATCAAGTGATTAATATGCTGACAAGTTCACCAGCCTAGCGGCAACATTTTTTAGGGCCCTGCCCTGCGTGGCCATGTGTTAAGATGGCTCTGGCTATGGTTTGAGTGTTTAATGTACATCAAATTTGTAGCCAGATATTATGTGTAAAACCTGTGGCATTTATGTCACCATTTAATCAACATGTGTCACAGCAGGGATTATGTACAAGTGTAATGGACATCCTCAATCGTATCAAATTAGGTCCATCATTTTTCAAAAATACTTACTATCATCAAAGACCACTGCCTCTTGGCTGCCCGATGCTGCCTCCTCCAATCGTTGGTTCCTCCGGGTCAGCCTCCTCCTCCTCCACTGCAGCTGCTGCCACTGCCACTAGCACCGGCTCCTCCTACTCCTCCTCCTCCACTGCAGCTGCTGCCACTGCCACTAGCATCGGCACAGGCTCCTCCTCCTCCGATGACACTGCCACTGCTACCGGCTGCTCCTCCTCCTCCTGTGGCTGGCGCTGCTGGTCGTCCCCTTCCTCCTCTTCCTCCTCCCCCTCTTCCGCCTGCGCCTCCACCACAGCTCGCCGGCGTTGCCGGCGTTCCCGGTCTGTTTGAGAAAAGGAAATATAAACAAAAGGACATGTTAACACAATCACCATTTGAAAGAACTGATAGTATTATGACAATCAGGTGATCATACATATTTAATAATCTTTACATTGTCAGCAGCCAGAAATATTAGCTACTAACAATGCAAGGAGCTAAACATGATGAACACAAAGCATTTCACATGACTTGTCGGCCCGGTACAATGGGGCAGGGACTGATGTGAATGGAATCTCTGTACATTGCTGCGGATTTATTGGCGCTATATAAATAAATGATTATGATGATGACCTTGCACAATTTTTGGTATTTTACATAGAGTTGTGGAATATCGCAATGGCCTAGTGGTCAGCACTTTACTCTCACAGCACTGGGGTCAGGAATTCAACTCCCTGATTTTTGTTTCATATGTGTGGAGTTTGGAGGCTTGCTCCATATTTGCATGTGTTGTCTACCACACTCCCTAAACATACTACTGGCCGCCTAATTAGGTTTTGTACACATTTGGCCCTAGTATGTTTTTTCATGTCGGTGAATTTAAGTCTGCAAACTCCCATGGCCCTGGTAATGATGTCAATTAGTTCTCTCTTTACATGATCACAGAATTAGTGGATGGAGCTCCAAATCTTAGAAAGTTGAGTATATTTTGGAAATCACCCTTTGTTGGGATTACCTCACAGTCTACAATAGTCAAAATAGGCAGTTAATTAATGATTGATTAGCTATATCTAGTACACTCTGTAATCTGTTTGCATCTTATGGGAGTTTTTTAAAAATTACTCTATACACTAAGGTGTTTGGAATTTGAAACCTGGCTTTTACATCTTTGCCAAATAATGACAACACATCTGCCCCTACAAAATTTTTTAAGGTTAGACCAGCAAGCTACAGCACACGGGTCAAGAGTTACAATGGCTGATTCCAAAACCCACCCTTAATGGTCAGATTTTTCACAATCAAACATTTAGGTCATTAAATTGCCAGCAGACAAATGTAGGAGACAGGAGGCAAAGCATTTTGGGTGTACTGGAAGGGGCATGTCCTTTAGAGTGTGCTTGCACATTGTTATGTAGGCCATGTCAGGTGATTTGGGTGAATTTATTTACAAACATATAGCAAATATATATGTACACATGTGATGGTTTTTGCGATTAATACAGAACTCACTTCTTACAATCTCCTGCCGTAGTTCAGCAAGGAGCCCTGGTTGACGGCGCCGGAGATCGCTCCAGCGCCTCTGGAGCTGGACGACGCTCCTCAATAATCCATACCGCAGGCGGAGGTGTCAGCGGACCCTTTTATAGGCCTCCAGCTTCAGCTCATTGGACATATAGCGCCCTAAGGGCACGTTGTCCATGGCCTCTGTCAGGACACGGAGCTCACGCCTCGCAAAAATGTTGGCCCTCATTTTTGCAAACAGGAATCAACACCCTCCAGTATTCTGCGAACCGATTGGTTCCCAGAGCACGTATGGCCGTAACTCACGTCACATGCGGATCTTTCACACACCTGTGTTTCTCCCACCAAGAACATGGCGGCCCCCTACGATGAGACGAGTACTCTGTGCATTGCAATTAGGAGGAAGAGTGTACACCTGGTTTATTAATTAATCCAAACCTCCATTTAAACCCACCTGTGCTTTGCCTTACTGCCTGTTCAGTAGCTGATTTGACTGAACAGGACACATTGAACTGTGAAAACATTTACATACTTTGCCTAATAAGCAAACAACAAACAGTAACAACAAAAGTAAGGAAATTATTGTAATATATACAATGTGCTTGTCTCTTCTAATGTAGTGGTTTTTTTTAAAATTAAATATGTGTGTCCTAGTTGACATAAACCTGCCATAAAAAGGGGCCTTGGCATCACATTTTAACATGGCACGAATGGTATATTAGCCTACAATAAGCTAATCATTTTTATCTGATCAATCTTGTACTCAATAATATTTAGATGTTAGCATTGTTGATAACATCACATTAACTTGCAATCTAATCAACGTAATTTTTTGTTTTGCAGGCAACCCCAAACATTACACACTGTTGTAATCTAATTTTTTTTCCCTTTTTGTGCAAATACATAAAAGTAAGTATAAATAGGTCAGATATATTGTATTATATACCAATAGTTTGTACCTGCTCATTTAACCATCTGTGTATGCACAAAAATGTGTGTCTTAGCTGTAATGAGAGTGTGACCAGAAGTGGCCTAGCCCTCACATTTAACTGTAAAAGAATGCATTAGTAGTTTACACTATGCTAAGTACTGTTAGATTATCCATATCCCACACACTAATAACTGACTTATTGCATTGAGGGACACATGCATCCAAATGTTTAAATGTATTGGGACGCTTACTTAACAAATAGCATTTGTAGTGCACAAATTTAAGTGTGTTGCTGGCTGATTTTATTTACCAAAGGAATATTGGAAGCACGATATAGGGCTTGCTACTCCAAAAAACGTAATGTGATATCATTAATTTATGTATGTGGCTAAACGTGTTAACCAAGGTTAGGCTTTTAAAAATGGAAACTGGTAGTAGTAGCTGAATGTTGAACTAGTATTTGTACACCATTAATGTTAAAATACAGTGGACAAAGTAAATGTTGGATCAATATAGAAGCAACAATGTTGATTTGAATAAGGTCCATGTGTTTTATAACTAGGTAGTACTTTCCCAAATTAAAACTTTTAAGGGGGTGGATGGCCATAAAATCTGTATTGGCACCTGATTGTTTGCATTGCCAAAACCTAATTTTATTTTCTTTCCAATAGGAATATGTGTGACCCAGGCCCCAGTGGGGAGCAGCCACCCGGGCGGCCAGCTATGCGTAAAAAATTTTTTTCTAATGAGGAATTAGAGGTTTTAGTGGGAGAGGTTTTACAGCGATTCCATTCGGGGGACCGCCAGATTACGGGCCCGGAGTGTCACCGCCATTGGGAGCAAATTACGTTAGAGATTAATGAAATATCGCCCCATGGACGAAAAGTGCATGAGGTTCAGAAACGGTACAAAGCCACTGTTTAGAAAAAATGCCTATAGAATGTGACTAACTCTGTGGAGTAGTATTTATTTGCTTTTCTCTCTCTCTCTCTCTCTCTATATATATATATATATACATTCTGTGTTAGTATTACTTAGCCAACTGTGATGTACAAGCAGCCTTGTGTGTATAATCTTTTCTTCCATCAGGCCCTTAGGTGATGGTTCCAAGCAGCATGGGCCTTGGCCACATTTACATAATGAGTTGTGCACATTAACCACAATTGTAAATTCCAAGACATTAGTGTACAATGTGACATTAATAAATGTGGTTGGATGAGTATATTGATTTTAACCTTAAAAAAATAGAAAAAATTAACACCCTAATATTTGTCTATTCTGCAGCTGGGCAGACTATAAAGCTAGGCTGAAAAGCAAACTAGCACGGCAACACCACCATGCGCACGGGACTGGGGATGGGCCACCAATGGACATTTCCTTGATCCCGCTTGAAGAGCGTGCGAGGGCCGCTATTTCTCTTGTTGAGATTGTTGGGGTGGGCGACATAGACACTGGCTATAGCCCACCCCGAACAGGAGATTCCGCTCCACTAGGTACAATGATGAGTGTGTTTAGTTACTGACTGTAAATGTTTCTATATGTCTGAGCAAATGTGTAAACTCTCTGGGTGTGTCTGAAGGATTACTTTGATTGCACTATATCTTAGCCTATCACATTTGAGGAAATGTCATGTAGACTGTGAAGCTAAAAATTCTCTATATATACAGTTTTGTGCATAATTTGAATAAATTAAAGATTCTAAAGTCTCATTTGGGTGACTGTAAAGGGCAGGAAGCACATTAAAAGTGATTTCACACTTGACCAATGCTACTTCAGGCGTACCTCAATAGGTTTTTTAACAATATTATTGTTGCCAATTTTTTTTATCAAATATCTTAGTGTTTGTTTTAAATCTCTCTACAGATTCCCAGCAGCAGGCCACTGAAGTAGTTTCTGAAGTTGCCCGTGATGTGGATGGGGATCAGGTGGATCCAGGTGACAATTCATGGGAGCGGGCACTCTCGGACGCATCACAAAGACTTTACTGCGCCACAGATTCACAGAATGATCACCTGGCACTTATAGCGAGCACTGTCCAACACACGGATCAGCAAATTACAAGTCTCATAAGCACACTCTCCACTTTCATGAGCACGCACACCTCTTTAATGACCTCACACAACTCTTTAATAGCCACACACTACACCCAAATGTCAAATTTAACTCAATCTATGTCACATATCGAAACACTCCTGGGTGAACTCTTGCATGCCCACTCCCAACGCACCTCCGCCACATTCCCTTCACCCAGCTCAGATTTTGTGTTCACCAGCCCCCATACCCAGTTGGCTGGTGGCTCCCCCCTCCCTGTTGGGTCTGTTGCGTCCACCCTCCCTGTTGGGTCTGTTGCGTCCCCCCTCCCTGTTGGGTCTGTTGCGTCCACCCTCCCTGTTGGGTCTGTTGCGTCCACCCTCCCTGTTGGGTCTGTTGCGTCCACCCTCCTTGACCCAGCCCTCTGTCGTCTTATGTGTTTAGCTTTTGCCTGTGGCTTAGCCCAATCCCCTGTCGTGGTCTCTTCCCAATCCCCTCTCGTGGTCCCTTCCCAATCCCCTCTCGTGGTCCCTTCCCAATCCCCTGTCCATGAGCCTTCACCTCGTCGAACACAAACCGTTTCCCATGCAGGTTTGGCTGCTTCATCTGAGGCCTCTACATCACGGGTGACAAGAAGTAGGAGTCGGAGCCAGCCCATTCAGACTCCTTACAAAAAACCAACCAAAAAATAAATAATAGTTTTTGTTTTAAAACATTATCTCATATTTGGATAACAAAATATGTATTGTTTAATACATTTTTTATTACTAAGTATGTGTTTATTGATTTATTATTACATCATCTATGATGGTTATTTGTACGCAATACTTGTTATCAAGTATCAGCAAAAGATTACCTCCCAAAAAACGTCCGGAAACATGAAGGTTCTTTAAGGAATAGGTATCTAATTTCAGTGTGGTGTCCAAAAGGAAGTGGCAGATTGATTCAGGGTCATAAATGGAAAGGATCCTTATTACAATAATCTTCTATAAACCATGAATTAATGTCAGTGTAATAAAATATCACCCTTTTTGTTTAAAAACTTACATACTGTCTGTATCTTAATATTGTTCCAAACTACTTGTTAGCTTATTTGAAGATGGTAATTAAAAGTTAATCTAGGACCTCTCCTACCCCCCTATAAGAATCAGCAAGCTCCATTTTTAAAACATACCCCATCCAATGCCACATGGTTTGGCCTGACTTAGTTACTTTGCCTTAACTTTCTAGAATGATTCAGGCCCCTGGTTTGGTCAAGAAGACTTAAACAAGAAGTTTATCAAGCTAAGCTTCAAAATGCTTTTGCCACAGTATTTCTTTGTTTGTGTGAGTAAATGTTTTGACATCAAGCGTGCCACTACTACAGTGGACCTTTATAGGTAGAAAAAATGATCCTGTAAAGAAAGTTTTGTTTTTGTAAACTGTAAGTTGACACAAAGTAGCTGGAAAAGAAAGGTGCAAATAGCGCCAAAATACTCCTAAGATTATTTCCCATCATGGCACAGGTCAAGTATTGGTAGCTACTATTCTGAACCGTTCTGACTGTAGAAAATTTAAACACATCTAATAAGGCATTTGTCTTTAAGAATAGTACTAATGCACAGTGTATGGTACACCAATCATCCTTTAGTCTAACGCTTGTTTAAATGTTACTTAATGCACTAAGCACATATAGTTATGGAGTCAAATTGGGTTCCTAGGTGCACTTACCCCATCCACCTCTGTCATATCACATCTACTCTGGCCCCTTCTGTTAGTCTGCAACATTCCCGTCAACCACACCACCATTGGAAAACACACACTGTTTGTTCTGCTGCATGGGCGTGGTCAGCTTGGATGCAGTCAGGTGATCATTACAGACCAACAAGAATCACCAGCTCAGATCACATTAACTGATCAGACAATAGCTGTTTGGGACACCCTATTTAGATCTGCTGCTGTGATCTGTTCATTGGCCGAACAACACACTTCTCTCCAGAGGATAGGTCTTGCCTCCAGTGGTCTGGCCTGCATTACAAAAGCAGAGTTTTTGCCCACATTTGCTGACTGCTCATTCAACTGCTATATTAAACAATAATCAAGAACATGAGCAGGAAGATGATCCAGTGTGCTAGGTTCTTATTCAGTCCAGCTCCAGCTAGTCCCAAGGGCCCATAATCTGACCAAGAAATACAGATGGCTGTGACATGTGTACACTATATAAGGGTGTATGTTGTGTTGTGTGAGCTGCTTGCTGTGTGTCTGGCTAATCATGTCATAAGGACACTAAAAAACATCGCAGTTTGATTATGGTTTACTCTGCCAAAGAAACACACCCTCTAATTCAATTAGTTATACACAACATTATCTACATCACCTAGTGATCATCATCATCATCATTTATTTCTATCCACTGATTCTACAGCACTGTACAGAGAACTCATTGACACCAGTCCCTGCCCCATTGGAGCTTACAGTCTAAATTCCCTATCATATACACACACACACAGAAAGAGAGAGAGAGACTAGGGTTAATTTTGATAGCAGCCAGTTACCCTACTAGTATGTTGTTGGAGTGTGGGTGAAAACCAGAGGACCTTTAGGAAATCCATGCAAACACAGGGAGAAATCCACAAGATAACGCCATGGTCAGAAATTGAACTCATTAGGCCAGTGTTGGGAGACAAAAATGCTGACCACTACGCCACTGTGCTGGCCGTGATGGATATCCAAGAGGTAGTTTTTCTACCAATTTTATTGATACAGTCCTTACTTTACTAAACTCTATGGTATCATTCCACAATTGCATGACAGTTCTAAACAATTTGGATGCCTTAATACCTTTTTTGGCTAAACAGACCTTATTGTTTATTTAGTTATGAAAACTCATTCATTCATTGCTATACTGGCCATGACAATACTTTTGTGCTCCCTTGCAGTGGTGGATTTTATTTAGGCAAGGGCAAGCTAGTTGACATGACGTGCAAATTATAATGCTGAGTCGTTTAGTAGGTGGAGATTTTGTGTATAGACAGACACAGGTACCCATTGAACATGATCTCTGGCCCAGAATGAATAAGGAGGTCCAAAGCTTTGTATCCTTATTTCAGTCTCCTAGAGAAAACCATGTTACAATGCAAGAGGCGCAAAAGACTCTTCACATGTAGTAGCATGTTTAAACAGTCATAGCTTCTAATCAGGGCCAAACTAACATAATTTACTAGTGACACACACACTGACATAGGATTTGTAGTACAACCAAGCTGGTATGTGGCTTTTGTCGATATGTTATATTTTCAGAGGGCAATTTAACAGATATTTGGATAGTCTAATAATTACACATTTATACACCACAATAAATAAATAACATTGACAGGGCCACCAAACATTTAATGTGACAGCTGCCAAACAATGTGTGTCATCAGACAAATGTAACTAGTGCTAAATTTGTATACGTGTGTTGGCCGTAATCTGACATTTTGCAGACTATTACCAAACTAGGTAAAGTATTCCTTATCACAACAATGAAACTTTGTAAAAACACCATGAAAATTGTGTATGGAACTTGATCTTCCTCCTCCTCCACCCCAGCAACCTCGTCCATGACCCCTGGTGCCCCACTCCATAAGAAGATGAAAGTAATGTTTAAGGAGAGTTTGAAAAAAAAAAAAAAAACAATTTACATAACCAAACACCATATAGTCATATAGAACCACCACCAAAGTGCTTGCAAACGAGATACTTACCATCGCCATAGACCCTTTCACAAATCAGATTAGTTATATTGACCTTTATGTGCCATAGAAATGTGAAGGGAGTGAAACACTTAACACAGAGTGCTAATGAGTTTAAGGTAGGGGCAAAAAACACCACTTAAAAAAAAAATATTAAAGCACAAGAAAATTATTCCAAAAACCATGGCCGTTATTACTGCAAGGTGTTGTAACAAAGGGTATGCAAGAAACTATATCTGGTTTATACTTACCACACACACAAGATTGTCTTAAAATGGCACACAACAAGATTAGTCAAAATCCCAGCAGACCCAAATAGCTGTGGGGGAGGGTAAACAAGAAAGAAAAAAAAAAATATGGATAATATTGAAACATTTCACTACATTCTAGAGGACTGTATGCAGTTCCGCCTCTAAGTATACACAGTGGACTAAATATTAAAACTCCACAGCTAACCAAACACTTTTGCACTAACATTCAACATAAAAACCACCAGCACAGTACATTAAGCCCTTTCTGCAGCAACAGAGATTTCTTGCTCACCAACACACACATATCTTTAAACATACTGAGTACTGAGCAAGGTACATCAATAAACATCTGATTAAAAAAACATTTGCCCATCTACAGTCTACTTACCCTGATTTGTCAAACTCACAACAACACAGAAGTGGTAGCAAGGTATTTTTAACTACCACTCTAATTAGGTAATTAATAGGGATGTGCACCGGCGACTTTTGAGGTCTCGTGTTTTGTGTTTTGGATCCGGATTTTCGTTATTTTTGGGGTTCGGATTTGTCTCGCAAAACACTTGACGAAAGGTCTCGGTTCGGATTTAAGGTTTTGGATTCGGATTTTTTTTGAAAAAAACATAAAAAGTTTAAAAATCAAGTTTTTGGGCTTATTTTCACTCCTAGGCTATTATTAACCTCAATAACATTCAATAACAAGCATTTCCACTAATTTACAGTGTATTCTGAACACCTCACAATATAGTTATTAGTCCAAAACGTTGCAACAAGGTATCTTTCTGGACTGCGTAGAGGAGTGGGTCACCACAATATATATTAAAAACCCTGAACTTTTATGAATCGCACCAATAAATGTACCTGGACTGCGTAGAGGAGTGGGTCACCACAAGATATATTAAAAACCCTGAACTTTTATGATTCGCACCAATAAATGTTCCTGGACTGCGTAGAGGAGTGGGTCACCACAATATATATTAAAAACCCTGAACTTTTATGAATCGCACCAATAAATGTACCTGGACTGCGTAGAGGAGTGGGTCACCACAAGATATATTAAAAACCCTGAACTTTTATGATTCGCACCAATAAATGTACCTGGACTGCGTAGAGGAGTGGGTCACCACAATATCTTAAAAACCCTGAACTTTTATGAATCGCACCAATAAATGTACCTGGACTGCGTAGAGGAGTGGGTCACCACAATATATATTAAAAACCCTGAACTTTTATGAATCGCACCAATAAATGTACCTGGACTGCGTAGAGGAGTGGGTCACCACAAGATATATTAAAAACCCTGAACTTTTATGAATCGCACCAATAAATGTACCTGGACTGCGTAGAGGAGTGGGTCACCACAATATCTTAAAAACCCTGAACTTTTATGAATCGCACCAATAAATGTACCTGGACTGCGTATAGGAGTGGGTCACCACAAGATATATTAAAAACCCTGAACTTTTATGATTCGCACCAATAAATGTACCTGGACTGCGTAGAGGAGTGGGTCACCACAATATCTTAAAAACCCTGAACTTTTATGATTCGCACCAATAAATGTACCTGGACTGCGTAGAGGAGTGGGTCACCACAATATCTTAAAAACCCTGAACTTTTATGAATCGCACCAATAAATGTACCTGGACTGCGTAGAGGAGTGGGTCACCACAATATATCTTAAAAACCCTGAACTTTTATGAATCGCACCAATAAATGTACCTGGACTGCGTAGAGGAGTGGGTCACCACAAGATATATTAAAAACCCTGAACTTTTATGATTCGCACCAATAAATGTACCTGGACTGCGTAGAGGAGTGGGTCACCACAATATCTTAAAAACCCTGAACTTTTATGAATCGCACCAATAAATGTACCTGGACTGCGTAGAGGAGTGGGTCACCACAATATCTTAAAAACCCTGAACTTTTATGAATCGCACCAATAAATGTACCTGGACTGCGTAGAGGAGTGGGTCACCACAATATATATTAAAAACCCTGAACTTTTATGATTCGCACCAATAAATGTACCTGGACTGCGTAGAGGAGTGGGTCACCACAATATCTTAAAAACCCTGAACTTTTATGAATCGCACCAATAAATGTACCTGGACTGCGTAGAGGAGTGGGTCACCACAAGATATATTAAAAACCCTGAACTTTTATGAATCGCACCAATAAATGTACCTGGACTGCGTAGAGGAGTGGGTCACCACAAGATATATTAAAAACCCTGAACTTTTATGAATCGCACCAATAAATGTACCTGGACTGCGTAGAGGAGTGGGTCACCACAAGATATATTAAAAACCCTGAACTTTTATGAATCGCACCAATAAATGTACCTGGACTGCGTAGAGGAGTGGGTCACCACAATATATATTAAAAACCCTGAACTTTTATGATTCGCACCAATAAATGTACCTGGACTGCCTAGAGGAGTGGGCACTGGGCACCACAATAAAATATATAAAAAACCTTCAACAGGTCTGCATTACACTACACATACGGCTGCTCCTCCATCCTCTCCATCATATACATGTTGGAGTTTTAGCGTGTGACAACCTCTTGTTTTTGATAATGTCAGTGCATTTTGAATATTTTTCAATTTGCCCCACACCACTGAATGAACTTTATCTATGATACGCATCTATCTATCTTGACTGCGTAGTGTGGTGGCCCCGGTACACAATTTGGTACCGAGGCCACAATATAATTAAAAAACCCTCCACGTGTCAGAATTCCACCAAACAAGTATCTGGACTGCATAGTGGGGTGGCCCCGGTACCCAATTTGGTACCGGGGCCACAATACCTCCTCCAAACATGGTACAGACAATTCGTCATTGAGATCCCAGACAGACAGGGTCGAAGTGTTATTCGTTGACTTTGTAAACCCAAAAAAATGTCCCTGTTGCACATAGTCGTGCAATGAAGACTGACTTTTTCATTTAAAGGCACGATCTTTCAAGTGTAGTGTTTGTAAGTCTAAGTCATATTATACTTTTGGTAAAATTGGTTTATTTTGTTCCTCTTTATGGTAATTAGTAATAGAATTAAAGTATGAAATAGAATTAAAGTATGAAATAGAATTAAAGTATTAAATAGAATTAAAGTATGAAATAGAATTAAAGTATGAAATAGAGTGGTATATAGAGTTGTAGTGTGGTATAGATAGAGTGGTCCACACAATATAATAATAATAAAACCCTCCACGTGTCAGAATTCCACCAAACAAGTATCTGGACTGCATAGTGGGGTGGCCCCGGTACCCAATTTGGTACCGGGGCCACAATACCTCCTACAAACATGGTACAGACAATTCGTCATTGAGATCCCAGACAGACAGGGTCGAAGTGTTATTCGTTGACTTTGTAAACCCAAAAAAATGTCCCTGTTGCACATAGTCGTGCAATGGACAGTTACTTTTTTATTGAAAGACTCAAGCTTTCAAGTGTAGTGTTTATAAAATATAAACAACAATACAGTAGTTTTAGAGCACGTCAATACCTCTTGTTTTAAATTATGACACGGCATTTTACTTTTGGTTTAATTTCTTGTATTTTTTTAAATTTGGTTTTACTTTTTGAACATGGCAAACGACTGTTGATTGGTCATATAATGCAAAAAAAAAAGGTCCAAGATGGAATTGTCCTTGGGCCCTCACACCCACCCTTATGTTGTTGAAATAGGACATGCACACTTTAACAAACCAATCATTTCAGCGACAGGGCCTACCAAACAACTTTGGCTGAAATGATTGGTTTGTTTGGGCCCCCACACCAAAAAAGCTATTCATCTCTCCCTGTACAGACTAAACAGGCTCTACTGAGGCAAGATGTCGTCCTCATCCTCAACCTCTGATTCCTCTCCCCCTACAGTGTGTACTTCCTCCTCATCACACATTATCAATTCGTCCCCGCTGGACTCCACAACCACAGGTCCCTCTGTACTGTCTGGAGGGCAGTGCTGTACTTCATTGAGGAATTGATTATTCATTTTTATAAACATCATTTTTTCAACGTTCTGAGGAAGCAACCTCCTTCGCCGCTCACTGACCAGGTTCCCCGCTGCACTAAAAACTCTTTCCGAGTACACACTGGAGGGGGGACAACTCAGGTAAAATAGAGCCAGTTTGTACAGGGGCTTCCAAACTGCCTTTTTTTCCTGCCAGTAACAATATGGACTGTCTGACATGTCTACTTGGATGGTGTCAGCAAAGTAATCATCCACAATTTTTTCTATTGTGACAGCATCCAATGCAGCGACAGTAGACATGTCTGCAATGGTTGGCAGGTCCTTCAGTCCGGACCAGATGTTATCAGCATCCCCGCCAGTGCCTCTTTTGGGAAAACTGAGCTTTTTCCTCGCAGCCATAGATGTGGAAGAAAATGAGGGTGGAGCTGTTGGCATGTCACGGTCCTCTTCAGAGGACAATCTCCTGACCAGCAGCTCTTTGCACCGCTGTAGACTTGTGTCCGCCGGAAACAGAGACACAACATACGCTTTAAACCGAGGATCGAGCACGGTGGCCAGAATGTATTCCTCTGACTTTAAAAGAGTGACCACCCTCGGATCCTGGCAAAGCGTACGAAGGGCTACATCCACAAGAGCTACATGCTTGGTGTAATCGCAATGGCTTACCAGCTCCTCCCTCACTTTCTCCAGCTGCTTCTGCAACAGCCTGATCAGGAGAATGACCTGACTCAAGCTGGCAGTGTCGGAACTGACTTCTCGTGTGGCAAGTTCAAATGGCTGCAGAACCTTGCACAACACGGAAATCAGTCTCCACTGCGCTTGACTGAGGCGCATCCCCACTCCTTTGCCTATGTCGTAGGTGGCTGTGTAGGCCTGAATGGCCTTTTGCTGCTCCTCCATCCTCTGCAGCATATAGAGGGTGGAGTTCCAGCGCGTCACAACCTCTTGTTTGAGGTGATGGCAGGGCAGGTTCATGCTTTTTTGATGTGCCTCTAGTCTGCGGTAGGCACTGGCTGAATGCCGAAAGTGTCCAGCAATTTTGCGCGCCACCGCAAGCATCTCCTGCACACCCCTGTCACTCTTGAGGTAATGCTGCACCACCAAATTAATGGTGTGGGCAAAACATGGGACGTGCTGGAAATTGCCCATATTTAATGCCCGCACAATGTTACTGGCATTGTCTGACACCACAAATCCCCATGAGAGTCTAAGTGGGGTAAGCCACTGGGAGATAATTTCCCTCAGTTTCTCTAATATGTTGTCAGCGTTGTGCCTCTTATTAAAGCCTGTAATGCACAATGTTGCCTGCCTTTGCACGAGCCGCCATTTTGTAGTTGCTGCTACTGATGCAGCTGTTGCTGTTGCTGCGGAAGGGGATGCATCTACCCAGTGGGCTGTCACAGTCATATAGTCCTTCGTTTGCCCAGAACCACTTGTCCACATGTCCGTGGTTAAGTGGACAGTGGGTACAACCGCATTTTTTAGAGCACTGAGGACACTTGATCGTACTTCTCTGTACATTTTTGGTATCGCCTGCCTAGTGAAGTGGAATCTCGACGGGATTTGGTACCGGGGACACAATACCTCCATCAACCCTCTAAATCCCACTCCACTGATGGCGGACACCGGGCGCACGTCTAACACCAACATTGCAGTTACAGCCGCAGTTATACGCTTTGCAATAGGGTGACTACTATCGTATTTTGTGGTCATGGCAAACGACTGTTGGACGGTCAATTGTTTTGTGAAAGACTTAGCGGTCTTACGACTTCCCCTCTGGGAAGATGACCGACTAACAGCAGCAACAGCAGCAGTGGCAGTAGTAGGCGTACCGCTGCAGGATTCCTCGGATGAATCCCGTATTGAGGAGGACTCAGTCTGGCTGCTGACTTGGGCTGCAGGACTGAATCTGATGGAGATTGTGGAGGAAGTTGACGAGGAGGGTGTTGCTGGTGTGTATCCAACTGGACCACGGGATTTAGGTGTCCCTGTACCGATGAGGGTCCTAGCCCCAGTTCCTGAACTAACCACTGAACTATGAAGGTTATTCAGGAGACGTATAAGGGAGGATGTTCCTAGGTGGGCAAGATCCTTACCCCTGCTTATTTGAGCTTTACATAAGCTACATATGGCCATACATTGGTTGTCTGGATTTGGATAAAAATAACTCCAGACCGAAGAGGTGCATTTTTTGGTCTTCTGACCAGGCATGACGATGGGCTTTTTCATCCCATGGACATCAGCTGTTTCCCCCCCTGGTGCCTCATTTACAATAACCACATCACCATCCTCATCATCAAGTTCCTCCACAGCGCCAGCTACATCATCAATAGCCTCCTCCCGAGCCACCTCTTCCCGTACAGTGATGGGAAGGTCAGGCTTGACAACCACCAACATCCTTGGACTCGCCTTGTGGATTTGTGATAATTTCTCTTTAGAAGGCAGAGTTGTTTGCTGTTTTGTTGCTGACAGCATAACTCTCTTCAATTTTTTGTAGGGGGGGGGAGGAGGAGGAGGGCTAAGATCCGTGGGTGAAGCTGAACCACTAGTCATGAACACGGGCCAGGGCCTAAGCCGTTCCTTGCCACTCCGTGTCGTAAATGGCATATTGGCAACTTTACGTTTCTCCTCAGATGATTTTAAGTTTCTCTTTTTGCTACTTTTTCTTAACTTGGGCTTTTTGGATTTTACATGCCCGGTACTACGAGATTGGGCATCGGGCTTGGAAGACGACGTTGATGGCATTTCATCGTCTATGTCATGACTAGTGGCAGCAGCTTCAGCATTAGGAGGAAGTGGGTCTTGATCTTTCCCTACTTTATCCTCCAAATTTTTGGTCTCCATTATATGTAGCACAAGATACTGCAGAATGTGTGAACTTTGTAATATTGCAGTACCAATGGACTTATACTGCTGGATTGGTTTTGCAAATTTGGTTATAATTATTATATTTTATTTTTTTTTAAAATTTTTTTTTTTTTTTTACTTTTTTTTTATTTTTTAAAAATTTGGGAATAATGGGGAAATAACTATGCCCTTAGAAGCACAGAGCACAGGACACAGCACCACTGGACTGAACAGGACACGGCACAGGACCCAGCAGCACTACGGAACTCAGCAGGACAGAGCACAGGACACAGCACCACTGGACTGATACTGCAGAATGTGTGAACTTTGTAATATTGCAGTACCAATGGACTTATACTGCTGGATTGGTTTTGCAAATTTGGTTATAATTATTATATATTTTTATTTTTTTTTAAATTTTTTATTTTTTTTTACTTTTTTTTTATTTTTTAAAAACTTGGGAATAATGGGGAAATAACTATGCCCTTAGAAGCACAGAGCACAGGACACAGCACCACTGGACTGAACAGGACACGGCACAGGACCCAGCAGCATTACGGAACTCAGCAGGACAGAGCACAGGACACAGCACCACTGGACTGATACTGCAGAATGTGTAAACTTTATAATATTGCAGTACCACTGGACTTTTACTGCTGAATGTGTGAACTTGGTAATATTGCAGTACCAATGGGCTTATACTGCAGGATTGGTTGTGCAAATTTTGTGGTAATTAAAAAAAATTAAATTAGTTTTTGGTATTTTTTTAAATAACTTTTTTTTATTTTTTTAAACACAGGGGAATATTGGGGAAATAACTATGCCCTTAGAAGCACAGAGCACAGGACACAGCACCACTGGACTGAACAGGACACAGCACTGGACCCAGCAGCACCACTGACCTCAGAAGGACAGAGCACAGCACACAGCACCACTGGACTGATACTGCAGAACACAGCACAGCACAGCACAGCACAGAACTAAACAGCACAGCACAGCACGAGATCTACCAGGACAGAGGACCACCTAACACACCCTCCCTCTACCCTGATCAATGCCCGAGTGAAGATGGCGGCGACTAGCGGGGAATTTATAGGATCCGAGTATCGCGAGATCCGACAACGGGATTATGAGTCAGAGCCTCAGTTTCATATTTGAATTTGGCGCCAATACCCGGATCTGTCTCGGATCCAACTCGGATCGGCAATGTTCGGGTGGGCTCGGATTTCAGATATCCGAGCCCGCTCATCTCTAGTAATTAAATGCCGGTGCGAACGCCGGAGAGTATGGTAAACAGAAATCATTAAGAGCTGACAGCTGCGTACCAATGAAACAATTTTGTTTTTGACTAAAAGTCATGCTGGCATGTAACCTAAGGTTCTTCATTGTACGGTGAGTCGATTTTTAAACTATTATTACAGATGTCAATAATGCGCTTAGCTTTTATTACTGTGCCAATAATAAAGAATAAATTGATTGGGCTATAATCATATTCCCTAAAAGTCCTTTACATGTATTGAATTAACATGTGTAAACTTAATGTGTGACACTATAGTGTAGTGGTTATGTATTCCACCCACCAGTACAGTGCAGGAGTTCGAGCCCACAGGTCATCCATAAACACAGAGCCATTTATGAGGCTCCATTAAGCATACTCAGTAAAGTATAATAGAAAAAAAAATACGCAAACGCTTGTAAAATAGCGCAAGACACGCAATTTTTTTCTATTTTTTTATTCCCCCTCAATTCTTAACATGGTCAAGTCTTTCAAGGTCCTGATGCGTTTGACAAGCATTTTTTAATTTTATGTGTGTGTATGTAGGGTTATGGTTTTTATAGCGCCTTATCCGTCATTCTGTTAACAATAAATGCAACCGGCCAGATTTGTCAGACCTAAGACAGCGATTCAGCTGGCCGAAAAAGTTATTGTGCAGTTTGGTGTGTGTTTTTCTATCTGAAGTATACCTTAGTGGATAAAGAACTAACCTTTCAATGATAAGGTAATGAGTTTGACCCCCGATTCATGCGTGTATGTGGCTTATCTTTGTTTATGTCAATGTTTGAGCGCATTTACTCTACTCTTTGACTTATGTAAGAGTGCTTTTGTATATGGTTTGATGTTTAATTTGCCTATCTGTCATGTTGAACATTGTGATCACTTACAACAGATGAAAGGAGTTGTAGCAAAAGACTTTATTGCAAAGACATAGTAAATCTATACTCTCAGAAGTAGAAAAAGAGAACACAAAAATGGTAGCAATATTATTATACTTTTGATTTGTATTAATGAACATGGATATAATTCCATATGCATACATTTTAACTCACCATATACCAGTTCCTACCATGTATAATATGTGAAAATATTTGGAGTTTTAAACATCTTTTAAGGACACCCAACTTATTATATACCCTAGGTATATAATAAGTTGTTGTCCTTAAAAGATGCTCAGCTTTCATTGTTATTCTATTGTGTTCTCATCACCGCTTGTACAGTGGCGTAGCAGATAGCCAAGGCACCTTTGAAGCTTGCAAACATGTGTTCAAGACCTCACTAATTCACTTGTGTTTTAGGGATCCTTAATTAGGGATTAAGGATATTTCCTTACAATATTTGTGTTGGTGGTAAAACTTAGCCTGTGGTAATCGAACACTTGGTTTACAATAGCTAATAAAATGGGTGTATATTCCATGAAAAAGTGTACAGTTATTCTATGTGTATTTATTTTTAAATATATTGAAAAGCCACCATCAACAAGTGTCAAATCATCCATGTTGCATATTGAGACTAATGTTAATTGTTAGTTGCTGAGAATCAAAAGAGATTTGTAATCAATATTTATGATAAAGCAGAATGTTTGCCTAACAGTTTAACACAATTTATCAAATTAGCCATGCACTTTGCACTCGATTCCAGCAGCCGACATGAATGGGGAATGGAGTGTGCACTCCATTCCGGAAGCCACAATGAATGTGGAATGGAGTGTGCACTCCATTTTGGAAACTGTCATGAATGTGGAATGGAGTGTGCACTCCATTCCGGAAGCCACAATGAATGTGGAATGGAGTGTGCACTCCATTTTGGAAACTGTCATGAATGTGGAATGGAGTGTGCACTCCATTCCGGAAGCCACAATGAATGTGGAATGGAGTGTGCACTCCATTTTGGAAACTGTCATGAATGTGGAATGGAGTGTGCACTCCATTCCGGAAGCCACAATGAATGTGGAATGGAGTGTGCACTCCATTCCGGAAGCCACAATAAATGTGGAATGGAGTGTGCACCTTATTTTGGAAACTGTCATGAATGTGGAATGGAGTGTGCACTCTATTCCGGAAGCCACAATGAATGTGGAATGGAGTGTGCACTCCATTTTGGAAACTGTCATGAATGTGGAATGGAGTGTGCACTCCATTCCGGAAGCCACAATGAATGTGGAATGGAGTGTGCACTCCATTTTGGAAACTGTCATGAATGTGGAATGGAGTGTGCACTCCATTCCGGAAGCCACAATGAATGTGGAATGGAGTGTGCACTCCATTTTGGAAACTGGCATGAATGTGAAATGGAGTGTGCACTCCATTCCGGAAGCCACAATGAATGTGGAATGGAGTGTGCACTCCATTTTGGAAACTGTCATGAATGGAATGGAGTGTGCACTCCATTCCGGAAGCCACAATGAATGTGGAATGGAGTGTGCACTCTATTTTGTAAGCTTGTAAAGGCTTTTAACAGTTGTTTGCGCTAGGTTTTTTGGATTTAAACATGACCCTGGCCGTTATTAACTTTTGGGAAAGATTTGAGACAGGAGTGACGTCAGTTTCACTCAACTGGAAAGAGGGAGCGCCTACTGTTCTCAAGTGAAAATGCATAACGCCTACTTTACTCAAATGGTGTCTCATCTCCGCCCAGTCCGCGCCTACTCTCCGCCCATTCCCACCCCTTTGTTCTCAAGTGGTCAGCAGCCATCTCAAATCTATTTGCGTTGTCCTTTGAGATTACGTTGATTTTGAGAGTAGTATCTGCCGTGATTGCGTAGCGTAACTGGCGTTTTGCATCTCTTAAGTGGCGTTTTACGCATCTCAAGTGCCGTATCGCGCGTGCGCAGAACAAATTCGCAGATGCGTATGCGTTTGCGTACCTTGTTATGATCCGCAATTTCTTACGTTCAGGTTGTTTAACAGACCGTTGGGAAGGCCCGTACCAAGCGCTGCTGACCAGTACTACATCACTGAAGGTTGCAGAGAGAGACACTTGGGTCCATTCCACCCACTGCAGGAGAGTCCATAATCCGGAGAAAGTGCAAGATAAAACTAAGACCGACGACATAGAGCTGTCACTTGTGAGCCTGTTCCGGGAGACCTAAAGCCTGCAGTTGAGACACCTGAACCAGAGACGTTGCCTCAGAATTATCTTTCCAGCGATGGAGTGGCGGTTTATGTTTTTCTTTTGTTCCAGGATTTTCCTTGTTTTTACTCTTTCTAGGACATTCTATTTTTGTGAAGGAGGATGGAGGACGGAGGAGAGTTCTGGGAGTGATACGGATGAAATGGAGGCAGAAGAAAAGTTATTAGGATACTCAGAGCAGCCCATTATCAAACTTGGTCCGGGGGTTATGAAAAGGTCTGCTAGCTCAGGAACTCGGAGGCAGTGTGAGGGGCTACTGTCTGATGAGTATTGTATCTGCAAGTTTTGCGAATCCCTAGTTGAAGGGAGATGCATCCAACGATGCCAGTCCCCCAGTACTCTGAATATAGGCGGGCATCCTTTGGAGGATTATCACTCCCTGGTGGGTAAGGTGCTAAACCAAACCGAGTGTTGGGTGTGCTCTCAAGTGCCGCAAGGGCAGCATAATATAGGACTAGTGTAATTCCCTCTAAACATATCTGAAGTACTCGAATTGAGGGGTGGGAGGCCCATAGAAGGGAGGTACAATAATACTAGGTCCCCTAGTCTGACGCTTCGACAATACTCCATAGGCAGATCTTTGCTGTGCTTAAATATATCTCATGCAAAGCGCCTGGAGAATTGGGAGGCTGACCTATCAGATCAGACAATGGCTCGCCACACTCATTTTAGAGGGAGACTCACAAGGTCACTACTAGGCAGGAATTTTGATGGAAGTCACAAATTAGGGCGTATAACCAAACATAAGAAGGTATCCATTGGAAAAGTCTCTACAGATTAATGTAAAATTGTCATTAATGCCGACACGTGTCTAGAGCAAATGGAGACACTAATCATGGGTAGTTTTATCAAAACTCTGTGTGATATAATTCATGGGCATACTGTTCCTTATGTTTTCCCTGATGATGTGTATTTTGTTTGTGGAAGGAAAGCTTATTCCTGGGTGACTCCGAGTTCCAAGGGCTTGTGTTTCTTAGCTAAACTGGTTCCTGAAATCATGACTATTACTCATGAATAAATGGTTGGTATTCACAAGACTACATCACCATCATACATACACACACAGTATGAACACCGTGGCAAGAGAAATATGATTCCTGGTGAGGAACCCATAGCTACAAAATTGATTAGTGAAACTGCTGGTTTTCAAGTTATGGTTGCTCTAGACCTCACCAGGACCGCTCGGGGAACATTAAACTTTAAATATATCCAAGACCTAGCTAAATTAATAGATAATATCACCGAGATGTACGATGACACTTTCAGGTATACTGGAAGGGAGCTACAAGCGTACAAGAAGGAGTTGGTGCAACATAGACTGGTACTAAATTATCTCACCTCTATTACTGGTGGGTACTGTGTGACACTGGCCACCCAGTTCGGTGTCAAATGTTGCACGTACATTACTAATAATACGGATGACCCTAAAGAGGTTATAAACCGGAACATGGATGAAATTTTGCAGCTGAAATGGGAATTTCGAAAGAGTCACAATTCTTCGTTATATGAGGTCGGGGAAAAGGTGGCGGGTTTGTTCTCGTGGTTGAACCCTGTGAAATGGTTCTCCAGTCTGGGGGAGTGGGTACAGGAAATGGTTGCTAGTGTAGGTAAGCTCCTTCTCCTTATACTCGGTGTCATCTTAGCGATTGGTTTAGTTGTCAAATGTGTTCCTACTGTGTTGAAGTGTGGAAAGCGGTCTCATAGGAGTAACACTGAGAAAGAGACTGAAAGGGTGGTACCAGATACCGAGATCATGGTCTGTGAAGAAGTATTGTATAATCCTGAACTTGAAACAGTGATTGGGTGATAGTTTATTACACTATCAAAGGGTGGAGCTGTCGAAGTCAGCAAATTGGATAAAGTCACTTCAATTAAAGTCGAGCAAACTTGGTTGTCTTTGTCTGAAAAGATGCGTACGGTACGCTACGACGTACAAGGGCACGCTACTGCGTGAAAGGGCATACGCATCCACTACACGTGGCAGCAACAGTAATTGGTCTTTTACCATACATTCGCACAAACACGCATACTTATAAAATAGTACACAATAATGGTAGTTGCAACACATAGTCAGTTATGTCGAAATATAGTAGTATTAGTATTTTATATCAGAGTTACATGCATATTAGTGAAATACACGGAACAGGTTGAAGGAATCACATTATGAGTGGTATCATAATGAACCTTGTTACATATCCTACTGTTTGGTTCACTCTGCGAGGGAATCGCAGTGTGCATACACAAGTTATGAATAATAGGGAATTATGAACTACTTAAGACTAAGGAATCTTGCGGGAAGAGCCGAGCATACCCCCTGGAGAGGTGACCCCCTCCTTTGGATTCCTTAGGATGAACTAGCCAATGATTGACAACCCCTTGGACCTTCCTGAGACCTGGACCAATAGATGCAAGCTATACCATCTTCATTGTATTACTGTATTTCATTGTGTATATAAGCAGCAGCTTCACATTCAGTGTTCAGACATCTTGTCCCCAGACTTCAGGATTGAATGACTGCACTGAATCCAGAGCGCCTGCGATAAGTAACGGCTGTATTTATTATTACTTCGCTTGAGCATATTATTCTACTTATTGCGAATAAATCTTTGTGCGTTAGAAACACAAATCGAGATTCGACAATCGTTATTGGTTAGCGACAATACGCACATAAAAATTGGAAGAAGTACTTCCATGAAACACAAGTACTGAATACTGAGCAATCAAAGGTGTTAATCACAATGCAATTGATTACTCACCGTAAGCATTTGTGTAGTCATTATGAAAGTTCCAGTACTCCTGGCAGTTGATGTCAGGTCCCGGGTTTTGGCACCAAAATATTGGGGCAGTTTTCTGTATTTCCTCTACAGATGCAAGAACTACCTTCAATTGACAAGTCAATGGTGGTGTGGTACCTCTTCAACTGAAGTCAAAACAAATAAAAAAATGACAATGTAATAAAGAAATAGTAAAATGCCTTACGTGTCATTTTATTGAAAGGACTTCTTACCATCTGTACTTACCATCTACGAGTACTTTCACCATTCATCAGCGGACTTTAACTTTTTGCTGATTGTCTTTCTTCATCTGGTAGGAGTACCTTTGTTATGTGGCTTGTTTATTAAAAGTTTTCTACTTACTACCTTAGAGATATTTTCTCTTATCTTTATTATATTGCACTGGCTGTGATACTGAAAGAACCAAGTATGTCGTGATGTGCACCTACTAAAGAAAGCAGTTTGTGAGTAGAATCCCCTAAGGGGTGCTCTCGCCACAACACGAGGATATACAGTATTTATTACACCTGGTGAAGTGTCGTTATTATCCACCTGTCCGATATTGATCCTGAGTATATACCAGATTGGTGAAGGTTCTATTCTGGGACACTCTGCTTTATTCTTTCGGTGGATGTTCTGCAAATCGGACATTCATACATTTACCCCCTGGTGTGGTTGCCTCATTAATATATCCTGATTTTTGCCCTAAACAGGGCTGAGGTAATATGGTATTTCTTGCTGTAACTGGCCCCGAGTCAGATGAAATTAAGAACTCCACAGGGTATATTTACTAAACTGCAGGTTTAAAAAAGTGGAGATAGTGCCTATAGCAACCAATCAGATTCTGGTTATCATTTATCTAATACATTCTACAAAATGACAGCTAGAAAATGATTGGTTGCCAAAGGCAACATCTCCCCTTTTTCAAACCAATAGTTTAGTAAATATACCCACAGGCAGCGTCGGACTGGCCCAGCGGGCTACCGGTAAAACCACCAGTAGGCCCGGCTACCTGCCCCCTCCCCCTGTCAGCTGATTGCCTGGAGCATCGAGGAGCAGAGAGGCTGCTAAAATCAACTTATGGGTAAGTAGCTTCCAGCCACTTGTATGTATGTATGTATGTATGTATGTATATGTATGTGTATATGCATGTATGTATGTATATATGTATATGTATGTATATGTGTGTATATATATATATATATATATATATATATATAATGTGTATATATGTGTGTATATATATATTTATATATATGAATTGGGCGGCACTATTGCAGGCATAATTTGAATTCGGGACACTAAAGCGTTGCATTTGTGAATTTTTGGTACTACTGTGTGGCATAACATGGCACTACTGTGTGGGATAACATTGGGGGCACTCCTGTGTGGCATAATATTGTTTGGGGGCACTCCTGTGTGGCATAATATTGTTTGGGGGCACTACTGTGTGGCATAGGGGGGCTGACTATACTAAACTATAGGGAGGAGGGCTGCACAGAGAACACCATAGGGAGGGGGTGATGGGACCTTTAATTTAATGCGGAGGTGTTTTGGGTCTATAATTGAATGTGGGGCTGAGTGTGTGGAGGAGTGCTATTAAATGTGAATATTGTTTAATGCTGGGAATGGTTGTGGAAATGGATGTACTAAATGTAAATGCTATTAATTTATTGCCGGCGCTGTTTGGAGGGATGGTATCCGCGTTATTTATTAAATGGGAATACTATTTAATGTATTAATTGTGGGTCCTATTTATTTAATGCCGGGGCTGGTTGGAATTTTCTAAATGTACCCATTATTTTTTCCAAATAGGGCCCTCAACATTCCAGGATCCAGACAAGCCGCAACTAAAGAAACCAGCACAGGTGGTAAAAGTCACAAGAACAGGTAGGACAGTCTGTCAAATGATCTGAGTCTAGTGCAGGCTTGGTTAACCTGTGGTACTCCATGTGTTGTGAAACCCAGCATACCCTTACAGCAATAAGCTGCTATATATTGGCAAAGCTTGTAGTTTCATAACACCTGGAGTGCCACAGGTTAGCCAAGCCTGGTCTAGTGGGACAACCTGATTTTTGGTGACTGTTCTGCCCAATCTAAGGCATACTTACCAACTTCTTGAAGTCTTGCTCCGGGAGCCTGCCAAGGGAGATGGGAGTGATGGGGGCGGGGCTTAAAAAATGTGTGTCATTTTTGCCCCGTCCCCATGACGTAATGACGCAAAACGCGTCATTTGACAGTAGGGGCGGATTCCAGGTGAATCGCGGCGTTTTTTAAATAATTCTGCCCACTTCACTAGGAAGTGGGCAGAATTATGCCAGATGCGGGGGATTGCCACAATCTTCCGGGAGTCCGGGAGACTCTCGCAAAATGCGGGAGTCTCCCGGACATTCCGGGAGAGTTGGTAAGTATGATCTAAGGGACAGGTCAACACTGTGTACTCCTTATACACACACTGCATTCTTTATATACTACACTATGGTGCTAGCTGTCCTTCGTGGACTGACCACTCCCCCTCTAGTTTCTGGTCCCGTCTCTATGATGGCTGACCACACCCCCTCTGGTGGGCCCCTAGTGTTGCAGTCCCCCGGTGGGCCCTTCATGCCCCAGTCCGACACTGCCCACAAGTGTCTGTATCTGCATCTCCATGATGTTTTAAAAGGGGGGTCTCTTCTGAGGACAGAAACCTCCCACTGATGGTAATGTGTGCTTTATAGCTTTGCATTTCTTCATAGAAGCGGGTAGAGGAGCTATTATCAGTAGAAGATACTGATAATATATTCATCTTGAGTATTTTGTACTGTTCTCAATGTCCTATCTTTAAAAGGAAAACAATAAAATAGAAAATTAGAACATAGAGAAGAGAGAGGCTACCAAAGTGATGCATGGCCTGCAGAATAAAAGTTATCAGTAAAGACTTCATGAGCTGAACATGTACAGCTTACTGAAGAAAAGAAACAAAGATTCTATGAACAAAATATTCAAATATATCAAAAGTATTAATAAAATTCACAAAGTAATTTAAAAATAAGTAGATTTCTGGGGGTAAATGTATCAAGCTGCGATTTTGAAAATCCAGCGATTTTCTTGGGAGAGTTTAAACTCGCTGATGTATGAACCTGAGATTTCATGTAAAATCGCCAGAGATGTATTTCTGTCACAATCGATGGAGATCAAGGTCCTGACTGTTTGCCACTCTAGCGATACAAGTCTCAAATCTATGAAGCTACAACTAAGCAAACTCTCCCCAGTTAGCTTTAAAAATCGCTAGATACAACATGTTGCTTCCTAGCTGCGTGGTTAGTAAACACATCACTGTTACACTGCCCTGTCTATAGAGCCGGAGTTCCGGCGGCTGTCAAAAGTTTAAAAATAGATAAATGTTAAAAATAAAAATGCGTGGGGTTCCCCATTCCGAGCACTATTAACCCTAGTGCTGCCAGCCTACTGCTGGTTACGTGAAAATCGGGGGAAAATTGGCGTGGGGTCCCCCCGATTTTCACATAACCAGCACTAGGCAAATCAGCCGGGGTGGTTGGCTCTATAGCAGAGGGACACGCGGCAGGGGGTCCCCCTGACATAACGACATACCAATCCCAGGCTTTTCAGCGCTGGACTGGATTCCCTAGGGAGTGGGGTCTGCAAAAAAAATGTGCTTGCTCCCCCTCTAGGAATACCCAGCCCAGTGCTGAAAGCACTAGGGCTCTTCCTATACTCCTGGGCAGTGGGTGTAGGGTAATATCGGCATTGTAATGTAAAAAAAACAAACAGACACCATTTTGTTTTGTGGAACTACAAGTCCAAGTTGTGCAAGGGTGCCATAAACAGTGTGGGCATGCTGATGCTTCTATAACTACAAGCACCAGCATACCCATGGCAGCCAGGTCATGCTGGCACTTGGAGAACCACAAATGCCAACATGGCCTGACACCCGTCGCTGGCTGAGACCTGTAGTTCCTCAAAACAAAATGTTAACAAAACCACAACACCCTCATTAAAACCCCTCATTGATGACCAGAAGACCAGAAGATTTTCAAGCATGGACATTTGGGAATACAAATATTTATGCACATGTTTTTGAAACACATTTGAATTAAAAGCTGCTGACAAGAGAAGAAAAATTCAGATTGATGAGTATTTTGGGTTTTATTATTTTTATTAAATGTATTTGGTACAAAAGAGGCTGTGTTATGTTTTTATTGGATTTTTTTTTTTTTTTTATTAAAGGTATGTGGTTTTAATGAGGGTGTTGTGTTTTTTTTTTTTAACATTTTGTTTTGTGGAACCCCAGGTCTCAGCCAGCGATGGGTGTCAGGCCATGTTGGAATTTGTGGTGTTCCAAGTGCCAGCATGACCTGGCTGCCATGGGTGTGCTGGTGCTTGTAGTTATAGAAGCATCAGCATGCCCACATTGTTTATGGCACCCTGGCATGTCTGGGACTTGTAGTTCCACAAAACAAAATGGCGGATGTTTCTTTTACATTATAATCGCCGATATTACCCTACACCCACCCAGGGCCATCTTAACAACATTATCGGCCCCCAGGCAAAGCAGTGCACCGGGGCCCCTAGATATAGATATAGATATAGATATATAGATGTATACAGATACAGATATAGATATAGATATATAGAAATAGAGATAGATAGATGTACTTGCTCAGTGACCCTTGTAGGTTTTTTTTGCAGGCTTTTCTCTTTTGCAGGATTATTTATTCGCATTAAGAGCCGTGCCTATGGGGCCCCCTTGCCCGTGGGGCCCCCGCGCAGCTGCCCATCGTGCCCAATGGAAAAGATGGCCCTGCACCCAACGCCCTGGGATGTAGGAAGAGCCCTAGTGCTTTCAGCACTGGGCTGGTTATTCCTAGAGGGAGTGCCTGCATATTTTTTTTTCTTGTGGACCCCACTCCCTAGGGAATCCAGTCCAGTGCTGAACAGCCTGGGATTGGTATGTCCAGGACCGGACTGGGACTAAAAATCAGCCCTGGCATTTAAAGCACATAGGCCCAGCTCTGTTCCAGATTAATAATAATTACAGTACATTTTGCAAAGCTCATTGTTATAGGGTGTCCCGTGAGATATTAATGTATTACGTGCAGCTTGACTCTCTATTTGCAGCATAGGGTGCACCAGTATCAGATAATGGTATGCACAGGACTGGCAAGAGAAATTTGGGGCTGGGGTACAGTGAAATTTTGCCCTCACCCACCCCCACAGGTGCACAGGAAGAGAGATGTATACCGACTGTAACCATTATGTAGCAATGTAAGTAATGAAATATAAAGTACTTGCCTTACTCTAGATTAGTGCTAGACGGCCGGTGGTGCGGAGTCTAACGAACCCCCTGGTGTTCACCAAGAACCGCCACAAGGCGGGATGGGCTTTGCTGCGGAGGATCGCAGGTCGCGGTCCACTGGTCTGCCGCTAGAGGTAAGGATTAGGAGGTAGCCCACGATAACACTGGAACTGGAAGGTAGGGTCAGGATGGCCGAGGTCTGGTACACTTGGAATGGAGAGGAATACGTTGTCAGCAAGCCTGGGTCTGGTACACTTGGAGTGGAGATAATACGTAGTCAGCAAGCCGGGGTCTGGTACACTTGAAGTGGAGATATTGCGTAGTCAGCAAGCCGGGGTCTGGTACACTTGGAGTGGAGATAACACGTAGTCAGCAAGCCAGGGTCTGGTACACTTGGAGTGGAGATAATGCGTAGTCAGGAAGCCGGGGTCTGGTACACTTGGAGTGGAGATAATACGTAGTCAGCAAGCCTGGGTCTGGTACACGAGGAGTTAATGCCTGAAAAGCCTGCAAGGAACTGGTACACGAGAAGCACCTAGTCAGGGTACATAGGAAGTTGCTCTGACGCTGTCCAGGCAGGACTTTAGTAGTTTACAGATTTGAATTCCCCACCCCGACTGTCATGTGACAGCTCCGCCGCGACCCGGAAGGAAGAGAGGATCGCGGCGCTGGAGCGAGGACAGGTGAGTTGTAACAGTACCCCCTCCAAAAAAGGTGGACTCCGGACACCTATACAGGCTTGGTGGGGAATTTCTTATGAAAGGCTCGTAGAAGTCGTGGAGCATGCACATCAGCAGCAGGAACCCATGAACGTTCTTCGGGCCCGTATCCTTTCCAGTCCACTAGAAATTGCAGAACTCCTCTAGACCGACGGGAATCCAGAATTTGTTTGACTTCAAACTCAGACTGTTCTTGAATGACCACAGGAGGTGGAGGCCTCTCTTCAGTAGAGAATTGATTGTTAATTACAGGTTTAAGGAGAGACACATGGAAGACACTAGGAATACGTAATGACGAAGGAAGCTTTAACTTAAAAGCCACCGGATTGATAACCTTGGATATTTCAAAAGGGCCGATGAATCTAGGAGCCAATTTTTTGCTAGGAACCTTCAAATGGATGTTACGAGTGGATAACCACACTTTGTCACCTGGGATGAATTGAGGAGCTACCCTCCTCTTCTTGTCATACGCCTTCTTAGCGCGGATCGCTGATCTCCTAAGGCTGGTTTTCACTAGATCCCAGATGTCAGAAAACCTGCGAAAGAGAGAGTCCACCACTGGTACCTCTGAGTGAGGAAGAGAAGAGAAGGCTGTTAGCCTGGGATGACAACCATACAAGATAAAGAAGGGGGAATTGGAGGCTGCTTCATGGAAATGGTAGTTGTGAGCGAACTCTGCCCAAGGAAGGAGGTCAACCCAATTATCTTGATTGGCAGAGATGTAAAACTTAGAAACTTCTCCAATTCTTGATTAGTCCTCTCAGTCAACCCATTAGTCTGGGGATGATATGCAGATGAAAGATCTAGTTTAGTTCCTAATTTTTGGCAAAAGGCTCTCCAGAATCTAGATACAAATTGTAACCCACGATCATATACTATGTGTGCAGGACAGCCATGAAGTCGAAATATCTCTTTAATAAAAAGATCCGCTAACACAGGAGATGAAGGAAGTTTCTTCAGGAGAACAAAATGTGCTACCTTAGAAAATTGGTCAGTGACGACCCAGATGACGGTATGTCCCTTAGAACTTGGCAGGTCCGTAATAAAATCCATTGAAATATGAGACCATCGAATATCGGGAACAGGTAAAGGCATGAGTGGACCGGTTGGTCTCTGTCTGGGAATCATATGCCGGGCACATCTCGAACAGGCAGAGACAAAAGACTTAACATCCCTGCGTATGGTAGGCCACCAATATTTTCAGGAGACTAATTCCCAGGTCTTCCACATCCCCGCATTTCCAGAAAAAAGGGAAGAGTGAGCCCAATGTAGCAATTTAACACGGAGGGGTGGGGTTACAAAGGTTCTCCCTGGAGGACAACTCCTCTCGGTCAATGGGGACAAGGCCAATATACAGTTGGTATCCAAGATTGGTTTGTCTCTCTCTGAAGCTTCGGTATCGGTAGTATCGAATGAGCGAGAAAGGGCATCCGCTTTAACATTTTTTGAGCCTGGGCGGAAAGTAATATTGATATTGAAGCGTGAAAAGAAGAGAGCCCATCTGGCTTGACGAGGGTTTAGACAATGTGCAGACCGTAGATAAAGTAAATTCTTATGATCGGTGTATACTGTTACCGGAAACTGAGCACCCTCCAGTAAATGTCTCCACTCAGAGAGAGCCAATTTGATTTCCAAGAGCTCCTTATCACCGATTCCATAATTCTTCTCTGCAGGCAGAAACCGGCGAGAAAATAATCCACAAGGGTGATATTTGCCACCTGAATCTTTCTGGGATAGTACCGCTCCGACCCCTACGGAGGATGCGTCCACCTCTACAAAAAAGGCCTGTTGACAGTCTGGTTGAAAAAGAATGGGAGCTGTGGAAAATAAGGTCTTGAGGTTCTTAAAGGCTTGCACTGCTTCAGAAGTCCAGATTTTAGGATTGGCGGATTTACAAGTGAGGGCTGTAATCGGAGCTACTAATGAAGAAGAACCCTTAATAAACTGTCGATAATAATTAGAGAACCCTAGAAATCGCTGAGTAGCTTTAAGGCCTGATGGTTGTGGCCAATCCAGGATGGCTTTAAGCTTAGATGGGTCCATTTGAAGGCCAGTTTTGATATAATATATCCTAGGAAGGGAAGATTCTCTTGTTCAAACACACATTTTTTCGAGTTTGCAAAATAATTGATATCTCCGAAGCCTGCTCAATACTTCTCTTACATGTCTGCGATGAGATGCGAGATCTGGGGAAAATATAAAGATGTCATCTAGGTAGATAACTACAAATTGGTAGAGTAAATCTTGGAAGATCTCATTCATAAAGTTTTGAAAAACAGCAGGAGCATTACACAGCCCAAAGGACATTTTCATGTATTCAAAGTGTTCATCCCGTGTATTAAAAGCTGTTTTCCATTCATCCCCTTCCTTTATTCTAATTAGGTTGTATGCACCTCTTAGGTCCAACTTAGAGAAAATAGAGGCCCCCTTTATTTGATCAAAGAGCTCAGAGATCAAAGGCAGTGGATATCTGTTTTTCACTGTGAGAGAATTGATGGCACGGTAATCAATACAAGGGCGAAGGCCCCCATCCTTCTTCTTTACAAAGAAAAGGCCTGCCCCTGCTGGAGATGATGATTTCCGTATGAATCCTCTCTTCAGATTTTCTTGAATGTATTCAGATACTGCATTGGTTTCGGGAACAGACAAGGGAAAAATGCGTCCGCGGGGAATAGGTTTACCAGGTTGAAGATTAATAGCACAGTCCCAACTCTTATGAGGTGGAAGTTTAGAAGCTTCCTGTTCACAGAAGACATCTGAAAAACTTTGGTAATGACTTGGCAATAGTTGGGGGTTGCCCAGTTGAGCACTGATCTTGGAAAAAACAGGGGTTACCTTAGTCAAACAATTGCTGTGACAGACCGGACTCCAGGAAAGAATCTCACCGGTATGCCAGTCTATTCCAGGAGAGTGATGATGAAGCCATGGCAGGCCAAGGATCGGGGAGTTAATAGCCTTAGGAATTACTAAAAAAGAAATGGTCTCAACATGAAGTGCTCCAATTCTGAAAGTTAAAGGTATGGTCCTGAATAGAATATGTCCTCCAGAAATAGTACCTCCATCAATGGCGGTCAGGGAGATGGGCCTCTCTAGGGACTGGGTAGGAATGCCTAATTGAGAGATGGCCGTTGAAGAAATAAAATTGCTTGCTGCCCCGGAATCCAATAATGCAGAAACAGGGTGGATCTTGGACCCTACCACTACTTCACAGGGAATAATAAGACAATCTTTGTTGTGGAAAGAAGAGAGGATTTGAACAGAAGAGCCTAACGAAACCTACCTATTTAACGTTAGGTTCTGTCGTTTCCCGGACGCTTAGGACAGGTACTCAAAAGTTTACTCCCCTCGCCACAGTACAAACACAACCGGTTCCTGAACCTCCTCTCTCTCTCCTCAGCTGAGAGGCGGGTTCTTCCATGCTGCATGGGTTCTTCCAGAGGCTGAACAGGGGTCTGGAAACTAGGAGCGAGACGAAAGGGACCACGCCGGGATTGTTCTTTTTCTAAGGATTGCTCCTTGAAGCGAAGATCAATCTTAATGCATAAGGAGATTAAGTCATCCAAAGAAGTAGGGAGTTCTTGGGAAATCAATTCGTCCTTAATTCGGTCTGTAAGACCTTTCCAAAAAGCAGCTATTAAAGCTTTGTTATTCCGTCGGAGCTCTGAGGCCATTGTTCTAAACTGCACAGCGTATTGACCTACAGAAAGACTCCCTTGCCGGAGCCGAAGAATACTGGTAGCTGCATTAGCGACTCGTCCTGGCTCATCAAAAACCTTCTTGAAGGTAGAAAGGAAATTGGAGTAATTATGTAATAAGGGATCATCTCTCTCCCAAAGTGGCGATGCCCAGGCTAGGGCCTGACCAGACAAAAGGGATATTATATATGCTACTTTTGCTTTTTCAGAAGGGAAGTTTCCAGGAAGCTCAAATTGTATAGCACATTGGTTTAAAAATTCCCTACATAATTTAGGTTCCCCGTCAAACTTAGGCGGGTTAGGAATACGCAAAGATGATGCTGCACCTGCAGGTGAAGGAGCGGCTGGAGGAGCCTGAACGGGAGCTGATGCTATCCCGGATGCCGTTAAAGTTGTTTGTAAGGTATCCATTCGGGCTGATAGTCCCTGTAAAAATTTTAGTAATTGATCTTTATTGGATTCCTGTTTCTCTACTCTTCCTAATAGGTGTTGGAGCAAATCCCTAGGGGAGGGGTCTCCTGAAGTATCTATATTTTTTGGTCAGAGCAAACTGTAACAATTATGTAGCAATGTAAGTAATGAAATATGGAGTACTTGCCTTACTCTAGATTTGCGCTGGCCGGCCGGTGGTGCGGAGTCTAATGAACCCCCTGGTGTTCACCAAGAACCGCCGCAAGGCGGGATGGGCTTTGCTGGGGAGGATCGCAGGTCGCGGTCCACTGGTCTGCCGCTAGAGGTAAGGATTAGGAGGTAGCCCGTGATAACACTGGAACTGGAAGGTAGGGTCAGGATGACCGAGGTCTGGTACACTTGGAATGGAGAGGAATACGTTGTCAGCAAGCCTGGGTCTGGTACACTTGGAGTGTAGATAATACATAGTCAGCAAGCCGGGGTCTGGTACACTTGGAGTGGAGATAATACGTAGTCAGCAAGCCAGGGTCTGGTACACTTGGAGTGGAGATAATGCGTAGTCAGGAAGCCGGGGTCTGGTACACTTGGAGTGGAGATAATACGTAGTCAGCAAGCCTGGGTCTGGTACACAAGAAATTAATGTCTGAAAAGCCTGCAAGCCTGCAAGCCTGCAAACTGATACACGGGAGACACATGAGAAGCACCTAGTCAGGGTACATAGGAAGTTGCTCTGACGCTGTCCAGGCGTCAGAGCAGGACTTTAGTAGTTTACAGATTTGAATTCCCCGCCCCGACTGTCATGTGACAGCGCCGCCGCGACCCGGAAGGAAGAGAGGATCGCGGCGCTGGAGCGAGGACAGGTGAGTTGTAACACCGACGCGCAGCGGCGTTGGTGAAGGGGTGTTGTCGCATAATGTTGGGGGCGTGGTCAATATGTGGCGTGGCATAACAAATTGGGGGAGACTCAATTGCTGGTGATGTGATACATGGGTATCGCGCAGCCCACATTGCTGGCAATTACGGTAGAAATCTCTGCTTATTTATCCTTGAGAGGAAAAATAAACAGTGATTTCTGTCAAATTTCATCCGCAAAGTGTCTCGCAGATGTTCACTTTGCAGCTAATTGAATTCCCCCATTATGTATTAAAATGGTGTTGCTCTCAAATACTGGTTATTGCAGCTTTCACAACCTGGTACTGGATTCTTGCATAGATCCTGGGATGTTGGGACCTGTTGGAAAATGTATATATGGAAAACCGAGCAATAAGTGAACATCGTACATGACACAGATCACACGGTATAAAATACATACATTATAATAAAAATATCCTCACCTTTTTCTACCATTTCCCAGTATCTATTTTTCCCCTGTGCAACCATGTCCAATGCCACCTATCACTCCCGCCTACAAGGCTTCTCTTGTGCTGCTCCCCACTTATGGAATTCCTTAGTACGCTCAATCCAGCTTTCCCACAGTCTTCAAATCTTTAGACACTCTGAAAACCTATCTTTTTTTTAGAGGTGACCTTATCCTCGAAAACACTATTCACACTAATGCACCCTCACAACTGTCATAATCTCCAATCTGAACAACACTCGCTCCTCTTGTTCCTCTCTAATGAGCAGGGTCCTCCATACCCTTTGTTTTCAAGTCTTCATTTATTTGGTCTACCTAGTATGTCCCTGTTTTATTAATGTACTATTTTCCCTACTGTATGGCTCTGTGGAGCACTGTGGTGCCTTAGAAATCTACGATAATAAATAATAATATTGATGCCACCTAACTGAACCTGAACCTCAAAATTCTGATTTTAATCATTTTTGATAAGCGACTGAATGGTACATTTTTTCTACATTGTGTATTAGTTAGTAACTCTCTCTTTTGTGAATTATGATACTATGCTCTTAATTTTAGACCATAGTGCCCCCTGTCTTAAGTGCCACAGGCCCCCCAAAGCCTTAATCCAACTCTGGGGGGAGCTGTCCATGGACAGTGTGTGGTGACAGCGTATGTCAGAGCAGGCCTGGAGCTCCAAATGTCACGAGACTAAGAGCTTACCTGCTCACTCTGCAAGGCGTTCTTTTTTACTCTGATGTCAGCTGCATAGTTAAGTACAGCAGGCTGGGGGGGTGTCATAATGTGTCTTGGGGGGTTATAATATGTCTTGTGTGGCATGATAATGTGCCTTGGAGTTGGCATGATAATGTGACTGGGTGGTAGCCTGATTTGTCTGCGGGGTGGCATGGTGTGATTTGTAAGGGGGGGTATTGTGGTGTGATGGGTGATTTGGCAGGGGGTAGCGTGATGCAGGATGTGGTGTGATGTGTCTGAGGGGTGGCGTTATGTAGCTGGTGATAAATGTAATATTTTATGTGATAATAGGGGCAAAGAGAGACAGACACATAAATGGGGCGAAGGAAAGGACAGACACCCACAATGCGAAGACAAATAGACACAAACACAAAGGGTATAGAGGTGGGGTTAGAAGGTGCACCTCGTATGTATACAATAAGGTAGTGCACTGTCTATATATGGCATTGTGCAATCCTTTGGGCAGTGGAATGGAGGTGGTCCTGCTGGTGCCACCTATGCGGTCACCCTGACAGACTGTGCCTTGAGCAGCTAGTGTGTTTTACAGAACTGGCAGAGCCCCAGAAACAAAAATATACATATAGCAACCCTGGATGGTAGTGCAGCTCTAAAACCAACATTTTAAGAATATCACTAGCCCCAGCTTACAAACAACCCTGACGGATTATACAGATCATATACAGCTTTAAATACTGGAGACCAATAACTTCATAATAATCAATATCAATAACAAGTTTATTCTGACTTATAAAGTAAAGCAAAATAGATATAACTGTATATTTCAGTTAATTTCAGTGCTAAATAACCATTATAAAAATGAGCTAATCAGTTAATTCTATTCCTTAGTGTTTTCTCATATATAAAAAGAATGCCATTTCCAGATGGTTTTTGTGCAGTATATTACAGTCCTCTTTTTTTTAAGTTACCTTACCTGTTGTATGCTCCAGGCTTCCTCCTTCAGACACTGCAAGCGGTCCTCAGCAGCATATAGTTCCACCCTGCCATGTACTTGACACTGGAACGCCGGCTCCTCCACTTTTTAAAATGGGTGCCCAGTTCCTGGACCGTGCCCCCTGTAACTCTCCCCCCCCCCCCCACTCATGGGTGCAAGCGCGATCGCAGGTGCGCCACCTGCTGCACACAAAAAAAGTACTTTTTTTTTAAAAAAAAAAACACTGCTTGCCCTGGCACATTTAGCCATCGGCCCTTCTGGCATCTGCCAGAAGTGCCAGATGGCCAGTCCGGCCAGTCCGGCCTTGGGTATGTTACCCCTGCTGCGTGTCCCTCTGCTATAATGCTAACCACCTTGGCTGGTTTTCCTAGTGCTGGTGTGGTACCCCAAAGCCCTGTTGAACAGCACAGAGGAGTGCATAAACGCTTTTAAAATGCAGGGCTACAAGGGGTTAATTGTGCTCCTGAAAACTTGTGCCCAGGAGTGATTGACAGGAGGAGGATGAAGGCCCTGATTGGCTGGGGGAGTAACAGGAAGAGGTTGTGCAGGAAGGAGGAGAGAGAGAGAGCAGCATGGTAGAAGGAACAAGGGGAAGGAAGTGCAGCCGAGCAGAGAGAAGATAAGCTGCTGCCAGAACTGTGACATTGCCAGAAAAGCGGACAGAGAATGGCTGTGGACACGCAGTGGGGCGCCAAAGACAGTATTCACTAACTACAGAACTCTTTTCAAGGTAAAACCTCAGCCTGCAGTGTTTTGCACACACCCCAGTGTCAGAGGGAAGAGTGATGAGAGAATCTATCCAAAACTGACATTGCATTCTTGTACAAGGAAGGATTGTGAGAGCTTTTCCCCCAGATCATACCTATACACAGGCTGTGTCACAAATCGGGATCTTAGCCGCACTTACCTCATCCGCCGCTGTCATATCACGGCTACCTGGGTCCCTTCTGGCCGTCTGCAGCATTCCCATCCTCCACACCTCCGTTTGTAAACAAACACATACTGTTTGTTCTGCTGCATGGGCGCGGCCATCTTGGATGCAGTCAGGTGATCATTCCAGACCAACCAGATTCTGCAGCTGTGATCACATGAACTGATCAGCCAATAGTTGTTTGGGACACCCTATTTAAACCTGCTGTTGTGATCTGTTCATTGCCAGAACAACACACTTCTCTCCAGAGGATAGTTCTTGGCTCCAGTGTTCCTGTCTGCATTCCTAAGTGCAGTGTTCCTGACTGCATTACAAGTGCAGTAATCCTGTCTGCACTCCTAAGTGCAGTGTTCCTGACTGCATTACAAGTGCAGTGTTCCTGACTGCATTACAAGTGCAGTGTTCCTGACTGCATTACAAGTGCAGTGTTCCTGTCTACATTTCCAGACTGCTAATTCCCCTGCTATATTCTACAATCAGCACGAACATGAGCAAGAAGTTCATCCAGGCTGCTAAGTTCTGTTTCACTCCTGCTCCAGCTAGTCCCAAGGGTCCCGAATCGGATCAAGAAATTCAGACGACCGTGACAGTTTGTTCTGGCCCAATGGATCCGCTAGGGGAACATACCCCGAGGGAGGACTCTGTCCAAATATTAGCTGGACGCATTGAGAGACAAGAAACTAACCAGGGGCAAATTTTGAGATTGCTGCAGGATGTTTCTACACGTATGGATACCTTGCAGTTATTCCGCAGTCAACCATCCCATACTCCGCCTGAGCCAGTAATACCTGCTTCACTACCCACTTCATCCGGACTCCATCTTCCCACGCCAGCTAAATACAATGGCGATCCGAAGAATTGCCGCGGGTTTCTCAACCAGTGTAGTATACACTTTGAATTACAACCCGGGAATTTCCCTACTGCACGTACCAAAACTGCTTATATTGTTTCGCTACTATCAGGGCAAGCTCTGGCATGGGCATCACCGCTCTGGGAAAAATCTGACCCAATTTTATCTGATATTGATAGCTTCCTGTCTACCTTCCGCAGAATATTCGACGAGCCTGGAAGAACAGCGTCAGCCGCTTTAGATATTCTGCGGCTTCGGCAAGGGCAGCAGTCTGTGGGCCAGTATGCCGTTCAATTTCAAACACTTTCCTCTGAGCTGTCTTGGAATAACGATGCTCTTGTTGCGGTCTTCTGGCAGGGCCTGTCTGACCACATTAAAGATGTATTAGCATCTCGGGATTTACCTACAACGCTAGACCAATTGATTACCATCTGCAATCGGGTTGATATTCGGTTCAGAGAGAGAGCTCTAGAAAAGAGGAGGCTGAAACACCCCAAGTTCCTCCCTATTCAACGGGTCTGCGCATTGTCTCCTTTCCCTGAAGGACCCATGCAACTAGGCAAAGCACGTCTTTCACCCACCGAGCGACAATGGCGAGTTAGAGAGAAACTTTGCTTATACTGTGCCAGTTCCGGACATCTGCTACATTATTGTCCTCGCAAACCGGGTAAACATACCCTCCTAGCTGACTATGAGGAGGTGAGCCTAGGAGTGGCCCTTCGCTCCCCACAAGGCAAGGACTGTATTATCCCAGTCTCCCTGAAACAGGCTCAAGACTCCCAATACATTTCAGCCCTGCTGGATTCAGGAGCAGCTGGGAATTTCATGTCTGCCAAATTAGCTGCTGAACTAGCCATTCCACTAGTGAAAATTCCAGTGACCATCTTTCTCTCTGCGGTTGATGGTAGCCGTATTCCAGGGGGTACCATTACGCATCAGACTTCTCCAGTGACTCTCCAAATAGGAGTTCTGCCTTCTGAATCCCTTACCTTTTTGGTCATCCCAGAAGCCACTAGTCCTGTGGTTCTCGGGTTTCCATGGCTTCAATTGCATAACCCCCATATCGACTGGTCGACTCCACAAATCTTGGCGTGGGCTCCAACTTGTTTCGAGTCCTGTTTACAACGTGTTCTTCCACATTGCTCCACCTCTGATAAAGAAGTTTTGACAGTTCCTTCTGCCTACCAAGAGTTCACAGACGTTTTCAGTAAGCAGGCTGCTTAAACTCTACCACCTCATCAGGATTGGGACTGTCCCATTGATCTAGTTCCAGGTAAAACCGCACCACGTGGCAGAGTCTACCCTCTTTCTATCCCTGAGACAAACTCTATGTCTGAATATATAAAAGAGAACTTGAAAAGGGGTTTCATTCGTCCATCCTCTTCACCAGCAGGAGCCGGGTTCTTTTTTGTAAAGAAAAAGGATGGTGGATTACGTCCCTGCATCGATTACAGAGGTCTCAATGACATTACCATCAAGAACCGGTATCCTCTGCCCCTAATCACAGAGTTATTTGACAGAGTCAAAGGTGCCCAAATATTCACAAAGTTGGATCTCCGCGGGGCCTACAATTTGATTCGCATTAGGCGTGGCGACGAATGGAAAACCGCCTTTAACACCAGGGATGGGCACTACGAATATCTAGTCATGCCATTCGGTCTGAGCAATGCCCCAGCAGTTTTTCAGAATTTCATAAATGAAATCTTTCGGGACTTACTGTACCATACTATTGTGGTATATTTGGACGATATCCTCGTTTTCTCATCTGATATCCTGTCACTCACCGGACTGTGAGTGCTTCTTCCCGGACATTTAGGAACCGTGGCCGTCCTCCATCCTGAGGGTCTGCGCATGCGCAGCCCTTTCCTATACTTCAGTGTATGTCCCTTTAACTCAATTGGCAGATCAGGCAACACTCCCTATATTAAGCACCTGTGGTCAACACCACGTTGCCTGATCTTGGAGTCTCATTCCCCATGAGTCTCTGAAGGTGTTCCTGTGTTTCCTCGTGTATTCAGCGCTGCTGATTCCTGTGGTTTCCAAACCACTTCTACCTCTGTGGTTTCCAAACCACTTCTACTACTGTGGTTCCCACACCACTTCTACCATCAACTGTATCATCGTGACTGTTAGCTGATTCCTATCCGCTGCCTCCGTGCACTACAGTCTTCTATACCACTTCAACGCTATCATATTCCATTGTGACTGTTTGCTGATTCCTATCCGCTGCCTCTGTGCACTACAGCCTTCTCTCCACATCCACTCACCTGTTCATCATCAAGTCTGTGAGCTGATTCCTATCCGCTGCCTCCGTGCACTACAGTCTCCAGCTTGCAACTCGTCTGTGTTCATCATCGTGACTGTTAGCTGATTCCTATCCGCTGCCTCCGTGCACTACAGTCTCCAGCTTGCAACTCGCCTGTGTTCATCATCGTGACTGTTAGCTGATTCCTAGCCGCTGCCTCCGTGCACTACAGTCTCCAGCTTGCAACTCGCCTGTGTTCATCATCGTGACTGTTAGCTGATTCCTATCCGCTGCCCCTGTGCACGGCAGCATCATCTCATCTCTCCTGTGTTTCCTCGAGACTGCTGCTATTATTGCCATCCGCTACTCTCCGTGATCAACAGCTCCTGGTCTACTCTGCTCTCCCGTGTTCCATCGCTATTGGCACCTGTTGGTTGCTACTGGTTACCTCCGTGTGTCCGCAGAGTCCTGCTGCTGCTGTCAGCGCTATCGTCCATCTACTGCTGATCCGCTCTCCACGCCTTCCTGTGTTCCGCTGGTCTCTACCCTCCTGTCAGCATTGGATTCGTATCTCATCAGCTACTCCTCTGCTAGATCATCTCCATTCTCCTGGGTCCTCCATGAGTCCAGTTCCACGTTCTACTGATTCCTGTGGATTCGTGTCCCTGTTGGTCTACTTACCTGTGCGCTGCACCTACTAGACCCCTGCCTCATCCATCCAGGGACTTCTCATCCTGCCGGCCTCCTGCCGCTCAGGTATCGCTGCACTCCTATCTGACTGCCTGCTTCTGAACCACGGTATGCATACTTCTCATTGACTGTGCTGGTGTATTGCATATCTTGCTGGACTGTGCTGGTTCTCCTCTGGAGTCTGCTATCCGCTGAGTCTATTGCCATCATTGACTGTGTTATCTTGTGCTGGATTACTTCAAGAGACTTTCTATATTTGCAGACCTGTTCAGTCATTTATATATATTGTGCATATTACTGTGGATCGTGTTTAAGGTGCCCGTGTACATCCTGTGTTGCAGTCTCTCCCCGTACACCTCCTCACATATATATTCAGTGGTACAACTTGCTGAGGGCAGACCACTGATCCCTGTTTCCTGTATCACCTGTTCCAGTATCCTCTCACATAGCAGTGGTACAACTTGCTATCGCAGACCACTGACTACCCGGATACCTCCACTTGGATTCCATTCCTTCACTCAGACAGCGGTACCACTTGCTATCCGCAGACCGCTGACTCTCATCACCTCCTCGTTTCTGTTGGACATTCCTCCTCACTATAGCAGTGGTACAACTTGCTATCGCAGACCACTGACTACCTTCACATGCCCTTGTCCATACAGTTCCTCATGTATTATTACCTCCATATTACCAGTGCTGCTAGTCATAGACTTTCCTGAGCATCTCATCATCTACCATTGCCTGTTCCGTGATCACCCTGCTACCAGAGTACCCTATTACCATCTACATTGCTCTGGTAAGCCTACCACCTGGTGATCCCTGGGAAAAGACTCCTAGTGCCCGTGACAGTAAGATCAGGCCATGACAGACCCAGATACGGAACCTACCGCCAAAGAGATGCTGCAGCATCTGGTCAGCCGTGTGGAGCAACAGGATGCCCGCCAACAGCTGTTACTTCAGTGTTATCAGTCATTAACCTCCCAAGGAACATCTGGACAGACTGTGACAGCTACTACTGAGGCTCCTGTGCTTTCCTCCGTTTCCCCAGTGCCATCCCAGGTGTCTACAGCTTCCACGCTTCACCTGCCTACTCCGTCAAAGTATGATGGAGACCCCAAAACTTGTAGGGGTTTCCTTAACCAATGTTCAGTCCATTTTGAGCTCCAACCTCAAAATTTTTCTACCCATCGTTCCAGAGTGGCCTATCTTATCTCTTTGTTTTCAGGACAAGTCCTGGCTTGGGCCTCCCCTCTGTGGGAAAGAAACGATCCAATATTACAAGATAGTGCCAAATTCATTTCTACATTCCGAAGTGTGTTCGATGAACCAGGTCGTGCGACCTCCGCTGCTTCCAGCATCCTCCGTCTGCGACAAGGATCTCATACAGTAGGCCAGTACGTCATTCAATTTAGGATCTTAGCCTCTGAACTTCAGTGGAACACTGAAGCCCTAGTTGCCGCCTTCTGGCAGGGGCTCTCCGATAAAATTAAAGATGCACTGACTACTCAGGAGCTTCCTTCGTCACTTGAAGATTTGATCTCTCTATGCCATCGTGTTGATATGAGATTTCGTGAAAGAGAGGCTGAGAAAACAACTTCTGCTAAAGCACCTCTTCGTTCTAACCCTCAATTTCGCCCAGTTTCACCCTCTGTGATTCCCATGGAGATAGGACGTTCCAAATTATCTTCAGAGGAGAGAAAACGAAGAGTAAAGAATAGACTCTGTATCTATTGTGCTGATTCCACTCATATTCTCAGCTCTTGCCCTAAGAGATCAGGAAATGCCAGGCCCTAACTAGTTCTGGAGAGGTGAAGTTAGGGTCCCTGGAGTCCTCTCCATCTTCCAGGAAATCTAAAGTCTGCGCTTTTGATGTTACGATTTCCTTTGCTACCAAAACCTTTGAGTCACAGGCATTGATTGATTCCGGAGCAGCAGGAATTTTTATTTCCAAATCATTAGTAAATCAATGGTCCCTACCATTGATTACCTTAAAAACACCCATTACTGTGACGGCTATAGATGGATCACGTCTCATCAACGGTCTCATCACCCAGAGTACGTCTCCAGTAACACTTCAGATTGGTGCCCTGCATCATGAAGAAATATCGTTTTTAATCCTTCCTGTTACGACAAGTCCGATTGTCTTAGGCCTTCCATGGCTTCAGTGTCACTCTCCCCAGATTGACTGGCGCACCCCTCAAGTCACGTCTTGGGGGTCTGAATGTCACCATCGTTGCCTTTCCCAAGTTATTCCTCTCAAAGTACAGCAAGCTTCCATCTCATCTACCTCACCGGGACTCCCTCCTCAATATGCTTCATTTACTGATGTGTTTGATAAAGCTCAGTCTGAACGTCTTCCTCCTCATCGTTCTTGGGATTGTCCGATCGACCTTCTACCTGGCAAGACTCCCCCCAGGGACCGGGTCTATCCACTCTCGTTACCTGAAACTCAAGCTACATCTGAGTACATACAGGAGAACCTCCAGCGTGGGTTTATTCGACCTTCCACCTCTCCCGCTGGAGCTGGGTTCTTCTTCGTCAAAAAGAAGGATGGATCATTACGCCCTTGCATAGATTTTCGTGGACTCAATGCCATTACTATCAAGAATCGGTATCCCATTCCGCTGATCACTGAGCTATTCGATCGCATCAAGGGAGCCTGTATTTTTACTAAGTTGGATCTTCGTGGTGCCTACAATTTAATCAGAATCCGTTCCGGTGACGAATGGAAGACAGCGTTTAACACCAGAGACGGGCATTACGAATATCTGGTAATGCCTTTCGGGCTGTGTAATGCCCCCGCTGTTTTTCAAGGCTTCATCAATGAGATCTTTCGGGACTTATTATATGTATGTGTCGTCGTCTACCTGGACGACATATTGATCTTTTCCCAGGACCTGCCTTCTCACCACCAACATGTGGCAGAAGTCCTCTCCAGGCTACGGAAAAACTCATTGTTCTGTAAATTAGAAAAATGTTCATTCGAATTGCCCCAGATTCCATTCTTGGGGTATATAGTTTCCGGAGTTGGTCTGAAGATGGATCCAGACAAGGTGAATGCTGTACTACATTGGCCCCAGCCAACTACTCTTCGTGCTATCCAGAGTTTTTTAGGTTTTGCCAATTACTATAGACGCTTCATTCAAGACTTTTCTTCCATTGCATCTCCTATTGTGGCCCTGACTCGGAAAGGGGCTAACCCTAAGCAATGGTCGCCTGAGGCTCTTCAAGCCTTTCAAACACTCAAAGAGTCCTTCTCTTCGGCTCCAATCCTTCAACAGCCTGATGTGACACTCCCCTTCTTTCTAGAAGTAGATGCCTCTAATGTGGGCTTGGGAGCCATTCTCTCCCAACGCTCTGAACAGCAAAAATTCCATCCTTGTGCCTTCTATTCTCGGGGTCTACTGCCCGCAGAGAAGAATTATACTATCGGGGACAAGGAGTTACTGGCTATCAAAGCTGCATTAGAGGAATGGAGATACTTATTGGAAGGAGCTCGCCATCCGGTGACGATCTTCACGGATCATAAGAACTTGTCATATCTCCAGTCTGCCCAATGCTTGAACCCTCGTCAAGCAAGATGGTCTCTTTTCTTTTCCCGTTTTGAATTAATAATAACCTTCAAACCAGCTGCCAAGAACAAAAAAGCTGACGCTTTATCTAGAGCTTTTGTGACGTCCTCTGATATAGAAGAGGTTTCCAACCATACCATTCTAGACCCCAAATGTATCTCACTGGCTGCTTCATCCACCAAAACGCTACCATTTGGGAAGACCCTCGTGCCTCCTACTCTAAGGAGGAAAATCCTTTCGTGGTTCCATGCCTCTCGCTTTTCTGGACACGCCGGTGAACACAAGACCTTCGAGATTCTCTCTCGAAGTTACTGGTGGCCTTCAATGAGGAGAGACGTCAAAGAGTTCATTGCTTCCTGTGAATTATGTTCCCAGTTCAAATCCTCCCGCAGAACCCCAGCAGGGTTGCTGCGACCACTACCCATTCCGTCCAAACCGTGGACCCATATTAGTATGGATTTCGTTACGGATTTACCACCTAGTAAGAATCATAACACTATTTGGGTGGTGGTGGACAGATTTTCGAAGATGGCTCATTTCGTCCCTCTGTCTGGTTTGCCTTCCTCGTCTATCCTGGCTGAACATTTCATTAAAGAGATCTTCCGCATCCATGGATGTCCGTCTGAGATTGTGTCAGATAGAGGAGTACAATTCGTTTCCAGATTCTGGCGAGCCCTTTGTAAAACCTTGGGCATACGATTAGCACTCTCATCTTCTTACCATCCGCAATCTAACGGACAAACTGAACGTGTCAATCAAGATCTTGAGACTTTTATAAGGATGTTCGCATCAGCCAATCAAGACAACTGGGTAGAGTTGCTTCCTTGGGCTGAATTCGCCCATAACAACATGTACCATGAGTCATCATCCAAAACTCCATTTTTTGTGGTCTACGGTCACCATCCGTCTTTTCCGGAATTTCCTGCCCTCCCGCCCACCCAAGTTCCTGCGGTGGAGACTGCTTGTCAGACCTTTAAAAATATCTGGTCTCAGGTCAAAACCTGTTTAAAGAAGACATCTATCAAATATAAATCTTTCGCAGATAAGAAGAGGCGGGCTATTCCACCACTAAAAATTGGAGATCGTGTCTGGTTATCTACTAAAAACATTCGTTTGAAGGTTCCATCTATGAAATTCGCCCCTCGTTTTATTGGTCCATATAGGATCATTCAAGTAATCAATCCAGTATGTGTGAAACTTCTTCTTCCTAAGAATCTTCGGATTTCTAATGCCTTCCATGTGTCTTTACTCAAACCTCTTATTATCAACCGGTTCTCAAATCCTCCCTCAGCTCCGCAGCCAGTTCAAGTTCATCAGGAGGAGGATTTCGAGATTACTGAGGTACTAGACGCAAAAATTTCGCGAGGAGTCCTCCGTTTCCTCGTTCATTGGAAGGGCTTTGGTCCTGAGGAGCGCTCTTGGATCAAAGCTGAAGATCTTAATGCTCCTGCCCTTTTGAAGAAGTTTTATTCCAAAAATCCGGACAAGCCCGGTTCCAGGCGTTCTGTGCCCACCTTTAAAAGGGGGGGTACTGTCACTCACCGGACTGTGAGTGCTTCTTCCCGGACATTTAGGAACCGTGGCCGTCCTCCATCCTGAGGGTCTGCGCATGCGCAGCCCTTTCCTATACTTCAGTGTATGTCCCTTTAACTCAATTGGCAGATCAGGCAACACTCCCTATATTAAGCACCTGTGGTCAACACCACGTTGCCTGATCTTGGAGTCTCATTCCCCATGAGTCTCTGAAGGTGTTCCTGTGTTTCCTCGTGTATTCAGCGCTGCTGATTCCTGTGGTTTCCAAACCACTTCTACCTCTGTGGTTTCCAAACCACTTCTACTACTGTGGTTCCCACACCACTTCTACCATCAACTGTATCATCGTGACTGTTAGCTGATTCCTATCCGCTGCCTCCGTGCACTACAGTCTTCTATACCACTTCAACGCTATCATATTCCATTGTGACTGTTTGCTGATTCCTATCCGCTACCTCCGTGCACTACAGCCTTCTCTCCACATCCACTCACCTGTTCATCATCAAGTCTGTGAGCTGATTCCTATCCGCTGCCTCCGTGCACTACAGTCTCCAGCTTGCAACTCGTCTGTGTTCATCATCGTGACTGTTAGCTGATTCCTATCCGCTGCCTCCGTGCACTACAGTCTCCAGCTTGCAACTCGCCTGTGTTCATCATCGTGACTGTTAGCTGATTCCTAGCCGCTGCCTCCGTGCACTACAGTCTCCAGCTTGCAACTCGCCTGTGTTCATCATCGTGACTGTTAGCTGATTCCTATCCGCTGCCCCTGTGCACGGCAGCCTCATCTCATCTCTCCTGTGTTTCCTCGAGACTGCTGCTATTATTGCCATCCGCTACTCTCCGTGATCAACAGCTCCTGGTCTACTCTGCTCTCCCGTGTTCCATCGCTATTGGCACCTGTTGGTTGCTACTGGTTACCTCCGTGTGTCCGCAGAGTCCTGCTGCTGCTGTCAGCGCTATCTTCCATCTACTGCTGATCCGCTCTCCACGCCTTCCTGTGTTCCGCTGGTCTCTACCCTCCTGTCAGCATTGGATTCGTATCTCATCAGCTACTCCTCTGCTAGATCATCTCCATTCTCCTGGGTCCTCCATGAGTCCAGTTCCACGTTCTACTGATTCCTGTGGATTCGTGTCCCTGTTGGTCTACTTACCTGTGCGCTGCACCTACTAGACCCCTGCCTCATCCATCCAGGGACTTCTCATCCTGCCGGCCTCCTGCCGCTCAGGTATCGCTGCACTCCTATCTGACTGCCTGCTTCTGAACCACGGTATGCATACTTCTCATTGACTGTGCTGGTGTATTGCATATCTTGCTGGACTGTGTTGGTTCTCCTCTGGAGTCTGCTATCCGCTGAGTCTATTGCCATCATTGACTGTGTTATCTTGTGCTGGATTACTTCAAGAGACTTTCTATATTTGCAGACCTGTTCAGTCATTTATATATATTGTGCATATTACTGTGGATCGTGTTTAAGGTGCCCGTGTACATCCTGTGTTGCAGTCTCTCCCCGTACACCTCCTCACATATATATTCAGTGGTACAACTTGCTGAGGGCAGACCACTGATCCCTGTTTCCTGTATCACCTGTTCCAGTATCCTCTCACATAGCAGTGGTACAACTTGCTATCGCAGACCACTGACTACCCGGATACCTCCACTTGGATTCCATTCCTTCACTCAGACAGCGGTACCACTTGCTATCCGCAGACCGCTGACTCTCATCACCTCCTCGTTTCTGTTGGACATTCCTCCTCACTATAGCAGTGGTACAACTTGCTATCGCAGACCACTGACTACCTTCACATGCCCTTGTCCATACAGTTCCTCGTGTATTATTACCTCCATATTACCAGTGCTGCTAGTCATAGACTTTCCTGAGCATCTCATCATCTACCATTGCCTGTTCCGTGATCACCCTGCTACCAGAGTACCCTATTACCATCTACATTGCTCTGATAAGCCTACCACCTGGTGATCCCTGGGAAAAAACTCCTAGTGCCCGTGACATATCCAGTCCCATCGCAGACATGTTAAAGAGGTCCTCAGCCGTCTCAGAAGGAATAAACTGTATTGCAAGCTTGAAAAATGCACCTTCGAAGTTAAATCCATCCCATTCTTGGGGTATATCATCTCAGGTACTGGTCTCCGTATGGACCCAGAGAAGGTGCAAGCTATTCTTAACTGGCCTCAACCATCTACACTAAAGGCAGTACAGCGATTTCTGGGATTCGCAAACTATTATCGAAAATTTATTCGTGGCTACTCTACTGTAGTAGCACCACTCACCGCCCTCACCAGAAAAGGAGCTAATCCTGCCAAGTGGTCTGAAGAAGCCCAAACAGCTTTTCAACTTCTGAAACAAGCATTTATTTCTGCTCCCATACTCGGGCAACCAGATTTAACCTGTCCATTCTACTTGGAAGTTGATGCCTCATCTGTCGGAGTAGGGGCAGTTCTTTCCCAAAAACCAGCTGATGAGCAATGGCATCCCTGCGGGTTCTTCTCCAGGAAATTTTTACCAGCTGAACGAAATTATGCCATAGGGGACAAAGAACTGCTTGCCATCAAATTGGCGCTTGAAGAGTGGAGGCATTTACTTGAGGGAGCTCGTTATCCTGTCACAATATACACGGATCACAAGAATCTGCTCTACCTTAAAACTGCACAGTGCATGAATCCACGACAGGCCCGATGGGCACTATTCTTTTCTCGATTTGATATCCATGTCACCTTCCGTCCCGGTTCCAAAAATCGCAAGGCCGATGCTCTGTCACGTTCTATGGTGAAAGAGGAAGATTCCATCACTGTGGATCCACGGCCTATTATCAGCCCACTCAGCATCGCAGTCAGTAGACCCGACAATACACCTCCCCAGGGAAAAACTTTTGTTTCTGAGAATCTGCGTAAAAAATTGCTCCAATGGGCACATTGTTCTAGATTTGCCGGTCATGCGGGCATCCGCAAAACTCAATCTTTCATATCGAGAAGCTACTGGTGGCCTACTCTTCATCAGGATGTTCAGCAATTTGTTTCCGCATGTGGCAGCTGTGCCCAACATAAAAGTTCAAGACAATCTTCAGCTGGTCAACATTTGCCTCTGCCTATTCCCACCAAACCCTGGACCCATATTTCTATGGACTTTGTTTCTGATTTGCCAAATTCTAATAATTTCAATAGCATCTGGGTCATCGTTGACCGATTCTCTAAAATGGCGCATTTTGTTCCTCTCCGTGGCCTCCCATCAGCACCTATACTGGCTCAGCAATTTATAAAGGAGATCTTCCGTTTGCATGGGTGTCCTGAAGAAATCGTCTCAGATAGAGGAGTTCAGTTTGTGGCGAAATTCTGGAGATCCTTATGCCAAGCACTACAGATCAAACTAAACTTCTCTTCGGCCTATCATCCACAGTCCAACGGGCAAACGGAAAGAGTCAATCAGGACCTAGAAACATTTCTCCGTTTGTACATATCTTCTTCTCAAGACGACTGGGTAGATCTGCTTCCTTGGGCAGAATTTGCTCATAATAATCATTATCACGAATCTTCTGCTTCCACTCCATTTCATACGGTCTATGGCCTACACCCCAGGGTACCCTTGTTTACTCCACTTCCTACAGCCTCAGTACCTGCCTCTGAAGTTTTCCTAAAGAATTTTGCAGGCCACTGGTGTCAAGTACGGGAATCTCTACTTAAAGCGTCCCAACGCTACAAAATTCAGGCCGACAAAAAGCGACGAGCCATTCCAAGCTTGAAACCGGGAGACAGAGTATGGCTGTCTACTCGCAATCTACGCCTCAGAGTTTCATCTATGAAATTCGCTCCCCGCTTTATTGGACCATTTAACATCTCCCGGGTCATCAATCCAGTGTCCTACAAATTACATTTACCATCTTACCTCAAGGTACCCAACTCCTTCCATATTTCCCTCTTAAAACCACTGGTGCTAAATCGGTTTTATACACCCAAACTGGTTTCTCCTGAAGTGCAGACTGAACATGGTGATGAATATGAAATTAAAGAGATCTTGGACTCTCGGTTTCGACATAAGACCTTACAATATCTAGTCGAAGTGGAAGTGGAAGGGCTATGGTCCAGAAGAGAGAGCCTGGATCAAAGCTTCTGATGTCCATGCTCCATCTCTCATCAGAAAATTTCACCGCAAATTTCCAAATAAACCCCAATCTAAGTGTCCAGTGGCCACTCGTAAGGGAGGGGGTACTGTCACAAATCGGGATCTTAGCCGCACTTACCTCATCCGCCGCTGTCATATCACGGCTACCTGGGTCCCTTCTGGCCGTCTGCAGCATTCCCATCCTCCACACCTCCGTTTGTAAACAAACACATACTGTTTGTTCTGCTGCATGGGCGCGGCCATCTTGGATGCAGTCAGGTGATCATTCCAGACCAACCAGATTCTGCAGCTGTGATCACATGAACTGATCAGCCAATAGTTGTTTGGGACACCCTATTTAAACCTGCTGCTGTGATCTGTTCATTGCCAGAACAACACACTTCTCTCCAGAGGATAGTTCTTGGCTCCAGTGTTCCTGTCTGCATTCCTAAGTGCAGTGTTCCTGACTGCATTCCTAAGTGCAGTGTTCCTGACTGCATTCCTAAGTGCAGTGTTCCTGACTGCATTACAAGTGCAGTGTTCCTGACTGCATTACAAGTGCAGTGTTCCTGTCTACATTTCCAGACTGCTAATTCCCCTGCTATATTCTACAATCAGCACGAACATGAGCAAGAAGTTCATCCAGGCTGCTAAGTTCTGTTTCACTCCTGCTCCAGCTAGTCCCAAGGGTCCCGAATCGGATCAAGAAATTCAGACGACCGTGACAGGCTGCAGGGAACAATTAAGTGTGTGTGTGTGTGTGTGTGTGTGTGTGTGTGTGTGCTGATATCTGGACATTATACCCTGCTGCAGAGAACATGTGCTGATATTAATTGACTGTTGAGAGAACAGCGCCATCTTGTGGCTGAAATGAGTAACAGCCCTGCTTTCTACTATAATACTTAACCCTTGATGGAAACCTCTGCAGGACATTGGAACACTACCCAAATTCCTGTGCACAGGTCAGCTCAGGACTGAGTGGAAAATATGGTAACGTTACCGGGGATAATATTGGAGCACCAAATGTTTTAGATGATGTTAATGTTATGTGATTTACCTAAGAATTGATTTATTAATATTGAAGGTGTGAAATTCAGTGTTAGTGGTACCGCTGCAATTCAAGTTAACTCAGCAGTAGATGCTAAAAGTGGGGCGCCTGACCCATAGGGAATAGCACGGTACCCCAAACACCTGAATAAGAAGTAGCCCTCTAGTGGGCGCGGTAGTGACCGTAAGAGTCTTGATAGGTTATTATTGATGGTTATTGCATCATCACCAGTCAGATATTGTTAACGTGAAAGTAGTAATTGTGATTACCAGTGTGCCTTATTAGACAATGTGTATTGAAGATGTTATCGTTATTCTGCCTTATACTCACCAGGTGTATGTTATATGTTAAATGCTATTGTGCTCTATGCTGATCAGACGCATTATTTTGTCATTACTATTGAGCTGAAGGGGTCAGTAGCGCGGTGGCTTACCAAAACTATCCTTACCGCATTCTCAATAAAATCAAGTTGTTTGACCAATCTTTGTCCCTTTTATTGAAGTATTTATCTCCTGACCACCGGATATCCAAAAGAGAAAAGAACCTGACTCATATCTGGGAGACAAGGTAAGGGAAGGATTTCCCATCAGTACTCGACCACCACACTGGTTATGTGTAAATCGGGCGGACCCCACCCCAATTTTTTTCTCGATTGACACGTGACCAGCACTAGGGTAATAGTGCTCAGACGGGGCGACCTCACGCATTCATTTTTTTTTTAACATTTATCTATTTTTAAACTTTTGACAGCCGCCGGATCTCCGGGTGTATAGGCAGGGCAGTGTAACAGTGATGTGTTAACTAATCACACAGCTAGTAAACATAGGAGAGTTTGCTAAACACGGGAGAGTTTGAAATCTCAGCAAATTGCTAGAGATGACCAACGATTTTAAAGATCAGAGTAAAAATCGCAGCTTAATATATCTGCAGACTTGGGGACTAAAATCACAGGTTATCACCCGCGATTTGCGCAATTTTTAAATGAAAAAATTGGAGCTTGATACATTTACCCTCTAGTATAAAAAGGACTGAAAAATAAAAGAAAAGTACTTAAAAAGTATAGGGAAGAAGGCTGAAAGGTAACACAAGGAAAAACGTATTTTACAGATGGAGTTAGAGATTGTGGAATTGTCTTACAGCAGTTGTGGTGGGGACTAATACAGTAAAAAGAATAAATAAATGCATGGGACAAACATATGGCTTGTCAGAGGTGATGAGTGCAGGCACCAGTCACCGCTCCATGCAGCTTCCTCCTAGTTGCTTGGTTACTATAGATTAGAGATGCTCACTGACCCCCGTGATTTGGTTTTGGTTTTGTTTTTGAATCTGGATTACCTTCGGGTTTTGATTTTGCCAAAACCGTCCTTGCGTGTTTCGGTTTTGGTTTTGTTTAGCTATTTTTTATAAAATTCCATTTTTTGGGGTAAAATCACGGTATTATTTTGTACCTACATTATTATTAACCTTACTAATACTAAATTCCAGTGATTTCCATTCAATTTTTACCTTCTCACAGGTCACAATTATGCTTTTCATACACTTTCAGGAAAATACTGCAGCGAGCTGGCTGGATGTTAAGCGACAGAGCAACGACACAAACACACTGCAGTTTATATCAAATGAGGAGAGGTAGCATATACAATTTATCAAGCCAAGCAGTTTATCCACAAGGAGTGCCACTTTTGTGGCTAAAGTGCAAGTCCAACATGGCCCTCCCTAAACAAGCTAACAATGGGCTTGTTAGAGTAATGGCAGAAACACACATCAGTGTCAGGAAAGATTAATGGTGCAAGATGAAATTGTTATTGGGCCCTCCCACCCACATGTTGGATCTTACAAAGGACATGCACACTTTAACAAACCAAGCACTTCAGCGACAAGGGCTGCCACTTTTGTGACTGAAGTGCTTGGGTTGTTTGGGCCCCCACTAAACCAGCTATCAATGCCCTAAAGGCAGGTTGGACCAACAGTGCTGTCAAATGAATTCTACACTGTCAAGATGTTGTTGTCATCATCTTCAGCATCATCCTCACCCTCATCAGTGTGTACATCATCATCACTGCCTTTTAATTCATCTCCACTGGAATCTGCCATTACAGAAGTGTCAGTACTTGGATGTATTTGCCAGTAAAGGCCTTCCTCGTGGAAGATGTAGTTCATTTTGATGAACATCATCTTTTCCACATTTTTAGGAAGTAACCTCCTACGTCGATCACTGACAAGGTTCCCGACTGTGCTGAAAACTCTTTCTGAGTACACACTGGAGTGTGGGCAGCTTAGGTATTGCAAAGTGAGTTTGTACATGGGTTTCCAAATGGCTTGTTTTTCCTCCCAGTATGGAAAGGGACTGTCTGACATTTCGATTTCAATGAACTCTTGAAAATAATCCTCCACCACCCTTTGTATGTTTAATAGTAGGATCGGATGGAGTTATGGCCACACTTTTTTTGCTAATTTCTTTCAAACCAGACCAGATGTCAAACTGTTGTGTTCTGCCACCTGCATCATCCCTGCTTCTCTTTGGAAAGTGCAATATCTTATGAGCAGCAGCTGCCTGAGAAACTGAAGGAGGAGACGTTGTCAAGCCAAGGACCAGTTCAGCGGTCAACTTGCTGACCAAGAGCTCCTTGCATTTCTTCAGATCTCGGTCAGTTGGAAGCAAAGAATCTATGTAGGTCTTAAACCTAGTATCAAACACAGTCGCCAAACCATAGGGATCCAACTTCAAGATTTTAATAACTCTTGGATCATTGTGAAGCGAATTAAGTACTTGATCTACAAGGCCAACATACTTTACGGAATTGCTTTCTTTCATCTCCTCCTTCACTTTATCAAGCTGCTTTTCCAAAAGTTGAATTAAGGGAATGACATGGCTCAAGCTAGCAGAGTCTGAAATCACTTGGGGAGAGTCCAAGTGGTATAAGCCATGTATCAATGGCATCCCTTAGTGTTAGTAACAAATTATCAGCTGTATGCCTGTTAGTGAAGCTGGTGATACAAAGAGTAACCTGCCTGTGAGAAATGTTAGGTAGTGGTGTACATGCTGCTGCTGTTCCTGCTTGTGAAGGCGAATGACCTACCCAGTGGGCTGTCACAGTCATAATATCATTTTTTTTTGCCCACTTCCACTTGTACACATATTTGTGGTTAACTGTACAGTGAGTAAAATTGCATTTTTTAGCCCAATTATTACATTTTTTTCGAACGTTCTGGTATAGTTGAGGAATAGCTTTTCTTGAAAAATGGTGTTGCGATGGAATTTTGTAACTTGGACACAAAACCTCAATTAACTGTGAAAAACCAGCTGCATTTATAGTGGATATTGGATGCAGATCTAACACTAGCATAGTCGCCATGACGTCTGTGATCCATTTTGCAACTGGGTGACTGCTGTCATACTTGCTTTCTCTAGCAAAAGATTGTTTCACAGTTAATTGTTGTAAAGTACTAGTGGTCTTCTTCTTGGGCTGCTAATGGGAGGAAGATTCACCCCCAGCAGCAGCAGTGGGACTAACGCACAAGAATTCTTCAAAGGAATCAAGGATAGTGCAGGAGTCATCTATCCGTAGCAACTTGGATGCAGGACTAACTCCAATCGCTACTGAGGATATTGATGAGGATGGTGTTGTGGGTGTAGATTACAAGCGTCGGGATCTAGGTGAGAGAAGGGTCCTAGCTGATGATGGACTGCTTGTTGTTATTTTTTTAACATAACTTTCAGATTTTCCCAACACCTTGCCATGAACTCACATCAAATGGCGTAACATGGATGAGGTTCCTAGATTGTTTAGGTCCGTCCCTCGACTGACTGTGGCTTTATATACACTACAAATGGCTAGACAACTGTTGTCAGGATTTGGGTAGAAATAGTTCCACACATAAGAAGTGGCTTTTTTGGTCTTATGTCCAGGCATGACAATGGCCTTCTTCTTATCACATGCCAGAACTGCTTCCACTGGTGCAGGACTTACACAAACAACATCATCCTCATCAGCATCCTCATTAGCGCCCTCGTCGGCTACACAAATATCCCCCTCATCCTCTTCCAATTCCAAAGTGGCATCCTCTCTTGGTGTATCACCGGCTACACTCGGGCTGTTTAGGCACACATAAGCAGAAATGCTGAAAGGGACCTTCTTATGGGTACACAATCACAATGGTCACGATTACACATACCACTCGTGGATTGACTCTCCTCAGGGATTGGTGTCATTTCTGAATCTGAGCATACATTTTCCTCTAATGCCTTACTGTTTTCTTCTAGCTCGGCTTTTACATGTAACAGTATTTGTACACCACTTTTGGACTCAAATTACTTGGTCTTGCTTAGATCTCGCACTCAGAGAGAAAGGCGAAAGCCTAATTCTTTCTTTGCCACTGCGTGTGTAGAATGGCATGTTGTCAAAAAAATTTTTTATCGGCACTTAACTTTTCCTGCATTACAGCTCTTTTTTTCTTTAACACGGTAAAAGGTTTTTTTTTTGTTTGTTTTTTTCCCTGACTTCAAAAGACTGTACTTTTACATACGCCTTATCATATGACGTACAGGGATAACTATCATCAGGACTGGTGGCAGCAGCTGCTTACTGCTCCTGTCCTTCTATGTACTGCTGTTAATCCATTTGGATAACACCCTACACTTTTTGGTGAAAATTCAGAAAAAAACCCTGCAAGGACTTGTAGATTTCTATTTCAGCAAAGACAAAATTACCAACGCAGCTCTTCTATTTGGGTGTATATTAGACCCTACACTTATTAGTGCAAATTCAGAAAAAAAGCCTGCAAAGACTTGTAGATTAGTATTTCAGCAATGGAGCTCTTCTATTTGCCACTCTATCCTACCCCTTTTGTATCCCTCTCTCAAATGGCGCTAGATCGCCGTGGAGGGCGGTATGTATAGATTCCAAAAATCGGGAGACCCGAGATCCGACGACGTCACAATGACGTTTTGCCTTGTTTTGGAATCCAAATTAGCGCGAAAGTACCAAGCCGAGTCGGCTCGGTACTCAGATCCCCGGAGTTCAGGTGGGTTCGGTTTTCAAGAAACCGAGCCCGCCCATCTCTACTTTAGATGCCTCCGAGTGTCCTGGCAGGTAGTTTCGATTGTGGTCACAGGACTGCACTTCAGAGAATTGTCTCCTAATGTGCAGTTTTATTGCCTGCCTCCACCTATTTTGTTGCAGGCAGCTGTTTCATTCACTGTCTTTGAATGTAGTTATTTTCCTGCTACTGTGGGTCTATAGTTGCCTGGGTATTGGTACTGCTTTCTGGTTCCAGTTCTGACCTTTAGCTGCATCTGCCATTCTCTGAATTTCTGCATGCGATGACTGTTGTTTGACTTGGGCCATTCTCTGCAATGCCACTTATACCCCTTTCACACTGGCGTAAAGACCCGGGTTATTGCTGGGACTGGCCCCGGCTACCCGGGTCTAGGCTTGGTTTGAAAGGGGGTCCCCGCATCTACCTGGGTCAGATGACCCGAGAATTGAACCCGGGTCTTTTGCAGGGTTATTCCCGGGTCCGAATTTTCAACCTGGGTCTCACAGGTGTAAAAAAGTTTTAAAAAAAAATCAAGAAAAATGAATTTAATAAAAATTAGTAAAAAAAAAAATTACTTAAAAAATGTTCCCTACCATTAGTATTTGCTCCACGCTGACTGTCCGGCAGGTACATGAAAAAATTACGTCAATCCTAATGACCAGGCTAAAAATTATGCTTTTAAAGTGGCAATAGGCGGACCCTCCGCCTGTATAATGTAATCCAGGCATAGGGTCAGTCTATTGCCACTTTAAAAGCATAATTGTCAGCCTTCATGTTTCTTTATGTACCTGCCAGACAGTCAGCGGGGAGCATATACTAATGGTAAGGAACATTTTTAATTCCTTTTTTTTTTTTACTCCTTTTTTTGCAAACCCGGGTCTGCCCAGGATCAGTGTGAACCCGGTCGACCCGGGAATTTGCAGGGGTGGGAGGATCTGTCTCCCAGCAATATCCCGGGATATACCTGGGATATTGCCAGGCTGGCAGTGGTCAAGTCTAATGACCTGTGTTTTTAATTACATGGAAGAATAATATATGCAATTTATGTTTTTCCTAGTCATGTGATTTGAATTATAGGAGATTTGACTTCTCTGAAATAAATGATATTTAGTCTAATTCTCTCGGATGGTTAGTTGATGAGTCTGAGATTATTCGATTTATAATAGAGTAGATTGAATGTCTCCGAAATTATCTATATAATCGGACATTTCCGGACGGCTAGCCGACGACTATGAGATCATGTGGACATGAAGGTGAATGTCTCTGAAATAAATCATATAATCGGACATTTCCGGACGGCTAGCCGACGACTATGAGATCATGATATCATGTGACCTGGAATAGAGGAGATCGGTTACTTCCGTGACTAATGTCAAGCCTTCGGATATCTCCGGGCGGTCAGCTGATGATCATATGACTAGTTTCATGTGACTAGTCTTGTGTATTTAAACCAGCGCTGCTGGATTCTGTCATTACACTTACCTCTCAAGAAGCTGCAGGACGCCGAAAAACGCGTTAGGACTAATTCTCATAGAGTAATCCATCGGGTGCTGGCCAGTTTACCACCTCCAAGCTGATTTGGATTATTTGTTACCAACAGCGCACTTTAGGCTGCCATTTGTGTCCAACCGGAAATTTTGGATCAGGACTGACTGGTAGAAGTTTGGAATCAACCGGCTCACGAAGAGAAGCTAAGTACCTGTTTGATATTCATCGGTGCCTATTATATGTAATATCTGGACACTGACACAGGTTCTCTTATATCCAATATTGATTGAGCCCTTTTGAGGCTTTGAACATCAACAATAATATAAGTTCTTCAGTCCGCGGTAGGGACATTTGCACGGCAGTGTATTTGTTTCCATATATGGTACCATATTATATCAACTTTTTTGCCCATCCATCCTGATTCTGTTTGACTTGGTTTAAGTCTATGAATTAACAGCTGTCAGCGATTATATCAATATTGATATCATTATATTGGCTATATATTTTATTCTGTTGTTCATCCATTTGAATATTTTTTATTAATTGATTACTATCATTACACTTGTTGCTTTGCGCTCTTCCATTTTTGCTGTATGTCAAGTCTAATACCCTATTTCTGGGTTTCCACTAATTTAATCATTTCTATACATGCTCCTATTCTGCATGTTAAATTATATAATGGATAACAGGGGCAAACGTGGGATTTGTATAGAGAGGGGTTCAACGCCACACCACCAATGGGCGTGACCAGCATTTATGGGGGCGTAGCTATAATTTTAGACAGTGCTTGGCTGCTCTCCAACTCTTCCTATCGCCATCATATATGCGGACAATGCTGTGTGCACAACTGTTAGGTGCATGCAGCGGGACATACCTCCGAACTGTACCTATAGTCAGGACAAAGTTCTGTTGGCAGACTGTCCTGCTCTCTCCTATTGGTTCTGCTGCTTTCACTACTTGTTGCTGCTGCTCGTGTCCTAAGCTCAGTTGTTGTTTGTCTGGATCCTGGAATGTTGGGTCCCTGTTTGCAAAAAGGACAGGTACATGATTTAGAAATCCAAGAAATGAGTGAATACTTACATTAAAAGCACAGGAAAATCCCCCCCTACACACACACATTCACACACTTTACCTCTTCATCTAGTGCTGTGTTTTGTGTCCTCCTACGGCACAAATGAGACATACAGGCAGTTGGAGAGAGGGGCGGGGACACACTGTAGTGGGAAAGAGGGGCGGAGACACACAACAGTGGAGAGAGGGGTGGGGACACATAGCAGGGGAGAGAGGAGTGGGCACACAGCAAGGGAGAGAGGGGTGGGGACACACAGTAGGGGAGAGAGGGGTGGGGACACACAGCAGGGGAGAGAGGGGCGGGGACAGAGCAGGCGAGAGAGGGGCGGGGACACACAGTAGGGTAGAAATGGCTGTGAACAGTGCAGACAGAAACGATCTACACACAAGCTGGTAGCGGGGACAGGGTCCAGCCACCTCAAGCATACAGTGTCCCAGGCTGGAAGGGAGGTTTCCAGGCACTAGCAACCCCCTTCGGTTTGCCTATGGATAATACTTTTAGGGCTAGATTTACTATCAGGCGGGATGCTCTGCGTCTTAAAGCTGCCATGCATCGCCGCGTTTTTCCGGTGGGTTTGCATTGCAAACAGCCGGATTTACGAATGGGTGTGTTTCATCTTCAAGTTGAAGCCGCTGGCGATGTCACGGCGGGATGTAATGCTCAAAGCCGGCGGCGTCTTTGAATTGAACATGGCGCTTTTGCTTTAAATGACGGCGCTTTCATGTGATGGCGGTTTTTTTGAAAAATACACCTGTCTCATGGCCTGTTACTATTGGCTACTTTCAAAGTCAGTAGATTTGACATCACAAACCCTATATAAAGCACTGGCCTGCCACTTTTTCTTTGATAGGGTTTTGAGGAGTATAGAGAGAGGAGTTTAGAGGATTGTGCTTTGGTGACAGTTGGTGAGAGTTGGTGTATAGTGGTCTGGTGGAGTGATTTCTGATTGAAGTGTGAGTAGTCCTGTGGTCTTTTTCAGTTTTGTGCATTTATTTTCTCATTTATTTTCTGTCTTGTATTTTTGTATTTATTGTATTTGTCTAGTCCTTTGTCTCCGTTCTTGTGTGTGAGTGTGTTGTGAGTGTTTCTGTAGTTAGTCTAGTTTGTCCTTTGTGGTTGTCAGTCCTTCAGTGTTTTTCTGTATTCTTTGTGAATATGTCCAGAGATAGGAGGGGAGCAGAGGCTGAGGAGAGGGAGATGGAGGTGGAGGGGGCAGAGGAAGGTGAGGAAGGCTTTGAGGAGTCAGGACAGGGCAGGAAGACCAATTCAGGGAGGAATGTCCGTTTCTCCCATGATGAAAATTGTGTGCTAATGCTGGGGTTCTTTACCTATGTTGATAGAATAACCACCTGTAATTGAATAAGTCAGTCAGCAGTTTGTCAAATATCGATCGGAGCACAGGATAAGAGACCACACAAGTGTCTGGTTTCCAAACTGAAACTGCTTTACTCCAGAAATAAACAATATAATTATACATAACAGTTTTTAGGGGTATAGAAGTGTAACAACCAATTGGAAGTTTTAGAGGCATAAAAGCGCAACAACCAATTAGAAAACAGTAAATTATGAATACAATAAGCTAATGATACATTATGCGTATTCTGCAATTTGTAAGTTTTAAACAAGTCTTTCTTATGTTTTTATCTTCTCATGCATTTTCCCACCAGTCTTAATGTTACTTTTCATAAAACATTCAGCTGTGCGTCCTTGGCTTGTCCATATTCTCTGAGAATATCTTTTGCAAAACGACAATATTTGTCTTTTCTAATTCTAAGTACAATATCTACTAATTTCTTTTAAAGCTATAACATAATGATTACATATATGGATATATAATTTTTATTTTGCAAACTCTTACAGTCCCCAATTTTAATCATTATTTTACAAAAGAAAAAAACTCTGCCAAACAGACAAGGGCAGTGGTTCCCAAACTTTTGCAGTTCGCGGCACCCTTTAGAGTCTCCAAATTTTTTCAAGGCACCCCAAATTTTTTCAAGGCACCCCTCCAAAATAATTATTGAGCAGTCCTGTTTTAGAAGTAGTTGGGTCAAAAAATTGTAATAAGTATTTAGGTAAGGACAGAAATACTTATTTAGTTGTATGCAAAAATGCCCCCTCTGCATCCAGACACTCTGCCCCCTCTGCATCCAGACACACTGACCCCTCTGCATCCAGACACACTGCCCTCTCTCACACTGCCCCCTCTGTCACGCTGTCCCCCCTCCTCTGCTCTGTCATGCTGTCCCCCCTCCTCTGCCCTCTCTCACAATGTCCCCTCCTCTGCCCTCTCATGCTGTGTCCCCCTCCACTGCCCCTCTCACGCTGTGTCCCCCTCCTCTGCCCCGCTCTGCCCCTCCTCTGCTCTTTGTCCCCCTTCTCTGCCCTGCTGTCCCCATCCTCTGCTCTCTGTCCCCATCCTCTGCCCCTCTGTCCCCCTCCTCTGCCCCTCTGTCCCCCTCCTCTGCTCTCTGTCCCCCTCCTCTGCCCTGCTGTCCCCATCCTCTGCCCCTCTGTCCCCCTCCTCTGCCCCTCTGTCCCCCTCCTCTGCTCTCTGTCCCCCTCCTCTGCCCTGCTGTCACCATCCTCTGCTCTCTGTCCCCTTCCTCTGCCCCGCTGTCACCATCCTCTGCTCTCCTCCTCTGTCCCGCTGTCACCATCCTCTGTCCCCCTCCTCTGTCCCGCTGTCCCCCTCCTCTGTCCCGCTGTCACCATCCTCTGTCCCCCTCCTCTGTCCCACTGTCACCATCCTCTGCTCTCCTCCTTTGTCCCGCTGTCACCAACCTCTGTCCCGCTGTCACCATCCTCTGCTCTCCTCCTCTGTCCCGCTGTCACCATCCTCTGCTCTCCTCCTCTGTCCCGCTGTCACCATCCTGTCACCAACCTCTGTCCCGCTGTCACCATCCTCTGCTCTCCTCCTCTGTCCCGCTGTGACCAACCTCTGTCACCAACCTCTGTCCCCCTCCTCTGTCCCCATCCTCTGTCACCATCCTGTCACCAACCTCTGTCCCGCTGTCACCATCCTCTGCTCTCCTCCTCTGTCCCGCTGTCACCATCCTGTCACCAACCTCTGTCCCGCTGTCACCATCCTCTGCTCTCCTCCTCTGTCCCGCTGTCACCATCCTCTGCCCCGCTGTCATCATCCTGTCACCAACCTCTGTCCCGCTGTCACCATCCTCTGCTCTCCCCCTCTGTCCCGCTGTCACCATCCTCTGCTCTCCTCCTCTGTCCCGCTGTCACCATCCTGTCACCAACCTGTCCCGCTGTCACCATCCTCTGTCCCGCTGTCACCATCCTCTGCTCTCCTCCTCTGTCCCACTGTCACCATCCTCTGCTCTCCTCCTCTGTCCCACTGTCACCATCCTGTCACCAACCTCTGTCCCACTGTCACCATCCTCTGCTCTCCTCCTCTGTCCCGCTGTCACCATCCTGTCACCAACCTCTGTCCCGCTGTCACCATTCTCTGCTCTCATCCTCTGTCCCGCTGTCACCATCCTCTGCTCTCCTCCTCTGTCCCGCTGTCACCATCCTGTCACCAACCTCTGTCCCGCTGTCACCATCCTCTGCTCTCCTCCACTGTCCCGCTGTCACCATCCTGTCACCAACCTCTGTCCCGCTGTCACCATCCTCTGCTCTCCTCCTCTGTCCCGCTGTCACCATCCTCTGCTCTCCTCCTCTGTCCCGCTGTCACCATCCTGTCACCAACCTCTGTCCCGCTGTCACCATCCTCTGCTCTCCTCCTCTGTCCCGCTGTCACCATCCTGTCACCAACCTCTGTCCCGCTGTCACCAACCTCTGTCCCGCTGTCACCATCCTCTGCTCTCCTCCTCTGTCCAGCTGTCACCATCCTCTGTCCCCCTCCTCTGTCCCACTGTCACCATCCTCTGCTCTCCTCCTCTGTCCCACTGTCACCATCCTGTCACCAACCTCTGTCCCGCTGTCACCATCCTCTGCTCTCCTCCTCTGTCCCGCTGTCACCATCCTGTCACCAACCTCTGTCCCGCTGTCACCATCCTCTGCTCTCCTCCTCTGTCCCGCTGTCACCATCCTCTGCTCTCCTCCTCTGTCCAGCTGTCACCATCCTCTGCTCTCCTCCTCTGTCCCGCTGTCACCATCCTGTCACCATCCTCTGCTCTCCTCCTCTGTCCCGCTGTCACCATCCTCTGCTCTCCTCCTCTGTCCCGCTGTCACCATCCTCTGCTCTCCTCCTCTGTCCCGCTGTCACCATCCTGTCACCAACCTCTGTCCCGCTGTTACCAACCTCTGTCCTGCTGTCACCATCCTTTGCTCTCCTCCTCTGTCCCGCTGTCACCATCCTCTGTCCCCCTCCTCTGTCCCACTGTCACCATCCTCTGCTCTCCTCCTCTGTCCCACTGTCACCATCCTCTGCTCTCCTCCTTTGTCCCGCTGTCACCAACCTCTGTCCCGCTGTCACCAACCTCTGTCCCGCTGTCACCATCCTCTGCTCTCCTCCTCTGTCCAGCTGTCACCATCCTCTGTCCCCCTCCTCTGTCCCGCTGTCACCATCCTCTGCTCTTCTCCTCTGTCCCGCTGTCACCATCCTGTCACCAACCTCTGTCCCGCTGTCACCATCCTCTGCTCTCCTCCACTGTCCCGCTGTCACCATCCTCTGTCCCCCTCCTCTGCCACGATCCCTCTCACTCTGCCCCGCGCCAGGCACCAGCCATAAAAAAAAACAAAACAGAAACTTACCAATCCGTCGGGCGCTGGGACCCAGCAACCTCCTCTCTCCTGCAGCTTGTTACTGACGTCGATATTCAGTGACAGCTGCAGGAGAGAGGAGGCTGCTGGGTCCCGGCGCCCGGCGGATTGGTACGTTTCTGTGTTTTGTTTTGTTTTTATGTCTGGCCAGCGGCACCCCAGTGACAGCGCCGCGGCACCCCTAAGAGTTCTTATCTCAAGGGGAGCTGGAGGTTTATCTCCTGTGCCATGTCCAACATCAAGGGCACAGCTCCCACGCTACGAGCTGAAAATGAAGCTACTTATTGTTCTCATATCTTGATACATAATTTCAGGAGTTCTCTATGTCAGCTTAACCTCAAGGCCATGGGCTTACATCTTGTAATACTGCATATCAGCAGAAAAAAGAATAATCTCTTTTAGCAAATAATATTTCTATGCAAGTTACAATAAATAGCTTAACAAAGGCTTTATGAGGCCTTAACAAAAAATCATATTTAAAATTTTCCATCTTTTATTCAATTTGAGGCCTTTTCTCCTCCTACCTATCTAGCCTATCTGTAGAACCACATTCTTAAGCAGGTGCGTATACACATGTAGAAGGCCACATGCATAGAGTTGTTCCTCTTAGGGATCTGTCAACTCATCCCCCCCTAATAAGCTTGTGATCCTCCCTGTCCTAACTTGATTTATGAGGATATGCAATTTGGCAAATGTCCATGTCTATAAAAGATGGTTACTTAGTAGGTAGTTAATGAGTTTATAGTAGTTCTGCAGGCCTTGCATGTTCTTCAATCAGTCTTTAGTAGTTTCTTGTTGCAAACTGTGGAGTTCTTTGGCTTTGCTAGTCCAAATAATTCATGATGCTCATAGTCAGGTCTGGTTTCAGCAATAATTTCTGTGATCATCAGAGGTTCAGGATTTTCAGTGGTTCCCTTTTTGGAGAGACAACAGTCAAGTGTCAGTAACTTCTTAATCAGCCATATATTTAGTTTCATTATCACATATACGATCAACAGGATTGCCAAACCCTTTGCTACTAATGCCAATATTCCCAATATCCAACATGAATCATTACTGACAACTTTACCAATGAGGTTATGCATCTGCACAAACCATTTTCAGAATTTACTCTACTATGAGTGCAAAATTTTGAGCACTCCTTCCCATATGTTTCTCACAGTGCCATAGGCAATTTGTCAATTATCTGTCATTTTCATACTGGGTTAGGGAGGCCTTGATCCCTACTTCCGTCACAATTATTCTGGCAAGACATATCAATACCATAAGACAGTAATTTCTATTTATCAGAACAAGACTCCCCTGATTTGAGGACTTTGCAGTGTGATGCGTGAATCCAGGTGTCATTTCCTGTACTTTTACTGCCATGGGAGTCATCAACAGGACTTGATAAGGACCCTTGTATCTGGGTTCAAGACTTCTCCTGATGTGCTTTCTCACGACCACCCAGTCCCTAGGTTGCAGTTTATGGGTACCTGTATCAAAATTAGGGTTTGCAATGGAGGAGAACATTCGACCATATATTTCAGTTAGTTGTTTCTATAATAAAGCAACATAATTCAACAAATCACTATGTATATGCTGTAGTTGCTATGGAAAATAACAGCCTGTTCTGTTTGCTGTGCCAAACAGTATCTCATATGGTGTTAAACCTGTGTCTTTTCCTAGGAGTGTTTTTTACTGAGTGCAGGTAAACATGAGATCCATGGCAGACCTGCTTCAGCCATTATTTTCTGCATTTTCAATTTCAGAGTACCATTAAGGCGCTCCACACATCCTGAACTTTGGGGTCTGTAAGGGGTGTGATGGGCAGATATGATTTCCATGTCTTTTTATAGTTTCTGGAATCCTTGCCACGTAAAGTGTGTCCCTCTGTCACTTTCAATGGCCTCTGGTACTCCATATCTGCAGATTACCTCACTCATAATTTTCTTGGCTACTGCTTTAGCATTTGCTTTCCTATACAGTCATGCCTCTAGTCAGTGACTAAAGAAGTTGACACAGACTAGCACATTCTCAAAGCCAGAGCATTTGGGAAGTTGTATAAAGTCTATCTGTATGCTCTTATAAAGATACTGTGTCTGGGGTGTGCTTTTCCATGGAGTTGGGACAGACTTGCCCAGGTTATTCTGTGCACAGATTAGCCATCCTGCCACTAACGTCTGTGCTGCTTGGCTACACCCTGGTGCTATCCATAACCTGTTAGTGAGTACAACTATAGCATGGTGTGCTATATTGGCCATAATGGGATAAAGTGCTTTTGGCAAACACAAACGCTGACATTTACACCACTCTCCTTGCACTTATAGTGCTCCATGTTTTGCCCAAGTCTTTTTCTCATTCTCTGTTGCTTGTCTGCATAAATTGGAGTGTGGTTCAGTGAAACTTGGGATCAGGGGGTCACCATGTAAATAGACTCCCCTTGGGGTACTGGGGCTATGGCGGCTTCTCGTGCAGTCTGGTAAAGTCTATCTCCCTTAGTTTCGGTAGTAGTGTCTCTGTGTGTGCCTTCACCTTCAATCACTGACAATTTGTAGGCATCTGAAATGCGGTGAACAGTGCCCTGGTATGTTCAGCATGTTAACTGGTTTGCTTGCTTAACCCATAAAGCCCCTACGTTTCTATATGGGGCCATAATCATGCGCAATTAAAAATGCATAACTTGAATCAATGTAAATATTTACTCTTTGTCCTTCTGCATATATGCATACAAGTGTTAGGGCCTTTAATTCAGCTTCTTGCGCTGACGTGACTCGATGGCTTCTGTTGAATCACTATTTCTGTGTGTGTGGTTACAGCACACCCTGTATAAGGGTATAATCACTGGATCTTTCTCAAGGACCTTGAGAAAGATCCAGTGATTAGGATCGAAACTAGTCGGTGATTGCTGCTGTGTTCCTTCCGTGTATGCCGGCCAAGACGGGACTCGTTCAGACGGGGATTCCAGTGACTGTTCAGCGTGTAGACTTGCTCATTTAGAACTGTGCAGCTATTGGGACTTTACTGTTCACCTGTGGATAATTCTCTGTGCACACGATCTACCCGCTGGGATGGCTTACATGTGAAATGCTGACCACTCATTACTCCGCGGTATGAACATGTATGTTTTTATTAAATAAATGTTTTTAACTATAACCTAAAAGGTATACCTCTTTCTTACATATATTTACTGAGAAACTTTGGAGAAGAAATGAGGAGCGGAGATTAATACTCTGAAGTGCCAATTTTAAAGAATCTACATTGTAAGTAGATTGAATTGTGGGGTATCCCACATCATATACCAACTTGGAATAATAATTTTGTTACCTATGGTGAAATATTGATTGAAAGCACCAACAATAGGATTGGATATTTTTTTTTATATATCATTTGGACTCAGAAATACACATCATTGTATTCTACATGTTACACTATTGTATATTCTTTTTCTTTTCATATGGTCTGACTGTCAACGTGAAAACTTGTGTATGATCATCTGAAGGGAATCGAATCTTACATCAACAACAATAAGTATATTCATTACTGTTTTTTTCAATATTTACTCAATTTTGTCTTGTTTGGGAAACTACGGCGCAAAAAAGTGATTTATACATTTTTTCTAAGAAGTATTTACAGTATTTGACGATTAAATAAGGGCAGTGAATGTCTTTATAACACTGATTGACTCAAAAACTATTATGAGGATAAAAATAAAAACCTTTTGCTATCTACCATAATTTGAAATTACATTGCATTACTTTCTTTCAAACCATCTGATATAAACTTTGGTTTAAACAAAACAAAAATACAAACCCAAACCCTATTTCATATTTAACTATATTAGTTTCTCCTTTTCTCTTTAAAAACACAGTAGTCATTACTCAGCAGAGTCTACGCTACTTCAATTCTTGATTAGTTTCTACTTATGTTTGTTGTAGCTGTAGACCAAAACATATTGCAAACTTCTATTCATTGGAAGTTGGATCAATGCAATCTCGATTGCAAGGGTGCTTTGTAGCTGGAGAGCATCTGTGAAGAAAAAAACTTTTGCATAGAGATTAACATTTATTCACTAGGAATTACAGTAACTGTTATTAATTCACATTTCCCATTTAGGGGGGTATTCAATTGTTAGCGAGATCGCTAAAATACTCGCGCTCCAAAAATATTACCGTTAATACGGTAATATTGCGCGTAAATACCGTTAATACGGTAATTTACTCGCTGGATTTCAGCTTGCAGCTCAGGGAGCTGCGAGCTGAAATCCAGCCAGATATTACCATATTAACGGTAATGTCTTTCGAGCGCGAGTATTTCAGCGGTCTTGCTAAACAATTGAATACCCCCCTTAGTGTGTGTTATTGCATGTAATACGCTTGTACACCATTATCAGATAACCAGTAAACATTTTTGTGTAGTGAACAGCTTCTAAAAGCTTAACTGTGATGCTATGCGTTCCATGCAATGAAAAAAAAATAAAAATAATTTCCTCAAAAGGGCAGTCCCTAATCTCACAAACAGGGAATGTCAAAGTGACGAGACCTGGGCGAGTGTTCAAAGCCACTCCTTGAATGACTCTGAAATCCAGGAAGAAACAATCATTCATTCACCAACAGCCCCCGGACAACTTTCTAAGCATTCAGCCATATTAAAAGCAACAGTATTCTCGTTAGACACCTCACATTGTGTCTGTAAATCACTCAAAATTTTCTCAGCAAAATCTCCCGTGACCAAATATTCACACACATTTCCAGATTCTGTGATTTCCATGTTTAAAGTACAAATATATTCACAATTCTCGCTCACAGTCGACATTTTATCTCGTAACATTTCTTATGGGCATAACAAACCCTCCTGGTTTCTGTGAACATTTATCAGCGCCATTTTAACACCGATAAAAACAGCTTTTAATATCTCTGCATGTAAAAACTCACTCCCACAATTCTCAACTTCATTAAAGAGAAAGCTATTTTTCTCAACTTCAGAAACAAAATTATTTTGTTCAAATACAGAAACGGCTTGTTGGATCCCAGCCAGCTTTGTTCTGACACTTGTAATAATAGTGATAATGTACATTATTTACAGTCCTGTGACGGACCAAAGATTTTAAAACTTCTTTTGTATCTCTTCAAAAGCTTATCATTAAGCATTGAATGTACAACTTTTTCAACCTTGAAACATGTCTCTTTTAAAAAACGGACAAGACAGACAAACATTGTAATTTAAACTAAATCACACCTTTCCCTTACAGTGCGCTAAGATGGAGAACAAACAGCGTGACCTTATTACGGATCTCCCTTACACAAGACAGAGACAAAACTCACATACAGGGAGAGAGAAATTTGCTGATATCTTCCAGCCTACTGCTGTGGAACTACAAGTCCCAACATTAAACTAAATATAAGCTTTAAACTAAATACAGCTTCAATGTGCTATTATCACTCACCACTCTGGACATATTGAAGCATACTTAAAGAACCTTTTTATCAATTTTACATACATTGTCAGATAACAAAATACAAAATCTTTCCTCAAAATATCTTTCACACTGTGCGGATAGGGGAGAAAATACACAGTGCACTCGGCAAGTGTTATACGTCACTTATTTCACAATAGAAGGGATTGTCCATTGTGCTGTATATCTTCTTAAGGATAAGCTTTAGTAACAAGTATGTGGATTCCAAGGAAAAGGTCCTTGGATTACACTGATCAAAACTTGCAGTCGTACTGATAGTTCCACAAATATCAATTCCTTCTTTGGCTATTCCCACCTTGTTGTTAGTCATAAACCTTCGCCATTGTTCTGGATCTAAAGTACTGTCAGGGGAAAATCTTGCCCTTTTGAATATTTTTGGGAGACCCACCTGTGATTTCTTCCCTTCCCTACAGCCTAATATGTATTTGGGAGTACGTCCCTTTTTCTTGCTAACCTGTGCCCCCATCTGAAGATAGCGAGTCTTCAGATACCTTTGGGTTGCTAAATACTGCACGCAGCTATTTAGCCCGTAATACTGTAGTTATCGGAAGGAAAGTAAACCTCTATTCAATAAGGGTTATGGCTTTGTTTAAACAATCCCAACAGCTGTTATCCCCGCTACACAGTACTTACAAACAAAACAAATGAACATCAATGCTAGGACAACAACACCAATAATTATGAAAACCTCTGCATTTGGGATCATTGTCTTATTCTATGAGGACCAATTATCGAAACCTTGATATCATCTCCTGTATATCCCGTACTATACTATATCACACAGGAGGTACAACAATTACAGCCCCATGTTTTCCTCAATGGTTCCCATACTTTCACATTCATAGACAATTAGACTGAAACAAATTAAACATTACATTAAACATGTACTTCCCCTAATGAGATATCAAGAGCTGACTTATCAATTAGGTTCATAGGAGTGCGACAAATCAATTAGACAGAAATATCCCTGGGAACCATAAGTGCTGAGTACGAAGTAAACAAAGTGTAAAACACACTCAATGTTTAATTACCGTAAGTATTTGTGTGGTCAGCAGTTACGGTCCGTTCCAGAGGGTATTATTTTTCTGGCAATCGATGTGCACTCCTGGGTTTCCGGCACCAAAAAATGTTGGGGTTCTTTAGCTATGTTGATAGAATAACCACCTGTAATTGAATAAGTCAGTCAGCAGTTTGTCAAATATCTATAGTAACGATCGATCGGAGCACAGGATAAGAGACCACACAAGTGTCTGGTTTCCAAACTGAAACTGCTTTACTCCAGAAATAAATCATATAATTATACATAACAGTTTTTAGGGGTATAGAAGTGTAACAACCAATTAGAAGTTTTAGAGGCATAGAAGCGCAACAACCAATTAGAAAACAGTAAATTATGAATACAATAAGTTAATGATACATTATGCGTATTCTGCAATTTGTAAGTTTTAAACAAGTCTTATGTTTTTATCTTCTCATGCATTTTCCCACCAGTCTTAATGTTACTTTTCATTAGAGATGGGCGGGCTCGGTTCCCCGAGTACCGAACCCACCCGAACTTTGGGTATCCGAGTACCGAGCTGAGTAGGTACTCTCCCGCCCGTTCTGAATCCAAATCGAGGCCGAACGTCATTGTGACGTCGTTGGATCTCGGGGCTCGGTTCTCGCGATACTTGAAGATTATAAATACACGCCTCCACAGCAATCCATCGCCATTTGACAGAGGGAAAGAGCAGGGTGTAGGCACAGGCGGATTAGAGCAGGGACAGAGAATACAATATTCTGAATCCAATTGTGCTAACAAAAATCGCTAGAGAAGTGAGGAGGATAGAGGAGTTTTTTTTTCTTCAATATTTGGCACTCCACAGTGCTTTTGGGGTGTCCCCCATAATTGTGCATAAATATTTCTGACTGTCAAAATTACTATCTGTCAGCAGTATCTACCAAATAGTTTTTAGCACTCCACAGTGCTTTTGGGGTGTCCCCCATAACTGTGCATAAATATTTCTGGCTGTCAAAATTACTATCTGTCAGCAGTATCTTACCAAATAATTTTTAGCACTACAAATGCTTTGGGCTGAGAATGGATTCAAACGCAGTCCACATATGAGCAGAATGAGCAACCAGGTTCTGTCACCAGTCCTGATGTTAGTGTTCCCAGCACATCATCTGGGCAAGGCAATGTCAAACTACACAGTGTTTCGAAATCAGTCCAAAAAACCAAAACAATTTTTTTTTTAACTGTGTTGAAGCGAAAGAGAAGTGTTACTGAGCAAAAGTTAAGTGCCAATAAAAAAAAATTTGCCAACATGCCATTCTACACATGCAGTGGCAAAGACAGAATGAGGCCTTCACCTTTGGCTATTAGTGGCAGATCCCAAAAAGTTACCGAGCCTACAATTGGTGCACAACTGCTGTTACGCATCAAAGCCGAGCCGCAAGATAACAGTAAGGCATTAGAGGATAATGTTTGCTCTGATTCACAAATGACACCAATCACTGTGGAGAGTCCATCCAACAGTGGGATGTCTAATCGTGAGCATTCTGCTGATGTGTGCCTTAATAGCCCGAGTGTAGCTGGTGATACACAAATTGAGGATGTCACTTTGGGATTAGAAGAGGATGAGGGGGAGATTTGTATAGGCGACGAGGGCGCTAATGAGGATGTTGATGAGGATGAAGTTGTTTGTGTAAGTCCTGCACCAGTGGCAGAAGTTCTGGCACGTGACAAGAAAAAGGTCATTGTCATGCCTGGGCATAAAACAAAAAAATTCACTTCTTATGTGTGGAATTATTTCTTCCCAAATCCAGACAACAATTGTATAGCCATTTGTAGTGTATGTCAAGCCACAGTCAGTCGAGGGAGGGACCTTAACCATCTTGGAACCTCGTCTATGTTACACCATTTAACGAGAGTTCATGGCAAAGTGTTGGAAAAATCTGAAAGTTCTTCCCAAAAAATTACAAGCACTCCATCATCAGCTAAGACCCTCCACTCACCGACATCCCGACAGCTACAAAATACACCCACCACACCATCCTAATCAATATCCTCAGTAGCGCTCGCAGTTAGCCCGGCATCCCACTTATTAAGGTTGGATGACTCCTGCACTATTATTGATTCCTATGAAGAAAGCCTTAGTCCCACTGCTGCTGCTGCTGCTGTTGCTGCTGCTGGGGATGAATCGTCAGCCCAGAGGCAGGTCAAGAAAATGAGCAGTCCTACATTATAGCAATTAACTGTGAAACAATCATTTGCTAGGGAAAGCAAATATGACAGCAGTCACCCAGTGGCCAAGCGAATCACAGACGCCATGGCTGCAATGTTAGTGTTAGATCTGCGTCCAATCTCCACAAAAAACGCAGCTTGTTTTTCACAGTTAATTGAGGTTATGTGTCCGCGTTACAGAATTCTATCGCGACACCATTTCTCCCGTAAAGTAATTCCACAACTATAACAAAAAGTGCGTAAAAATGTAGAGATTGCGCTAGAAAATGACATTCTGCCCACTGTCCACTTAACCACAGATATGTGGACAAGTGGAAGTGGCCAAACCAAAGACTATATGACTGTGATAGCCCACTGGGTTGGTCAATCCCCTTTACTAGCAGGAACAGCAGCAGCATGTACACCACTACGTAACATTTGTCACAGGCAGGCCACTCTTTGTATCACCGGCTTCACTAACAGGCATACAGCTGACAATTTGTTACGCAAACTGAGAGATGTGATTGATGCATGGCTTATACCACTTGGACTCTCCCCAGGGTATGTCATTTCTGATAACGCCAACAATATAGTGCGAGCATTACAGCTGGGTGATTTCCAACACATTCCCTGTTTTGCTCACACCATCAACTTGGTGGTGCAGAGCTTCCTACGAAATAACCGTGAGGTGCAGGAGATACTTTCGGTGGCCCGTAAAATTTCAGGACATTTTAGGCATTCAGCCACAGCATGTAGGAGATTACAGCAGCTCCAAGAGCAGTTTAACTTGCCCTGCAACCAACTTAAGCAAGAGGTGGTAACTAGGTGGAATTCCACCCTGTACATGCTTCAGAATATGGAGGAACAGCGCAAAGCCATCCAAGCATATTGCACAAGCCATGACATTGGGAAAGGAGGGGGGATATATTTCACTCTTGCACAGTGGGGAATCCTTTCAGTGCTGTGCAAGGTGCTGAAACCATTTGAAGTTGTGACGTGTGAGGTGAGTGCAGACTCTGCTAGTTTTAGCCAAGTCATTCCTTTAATTAGACTATTGGAAAAGCAGCTTGAGAAAATGAAGGAGGAGCTGAAAGCAAGCAATTCAGCAAAGTATGTTGGCCTTGTCGATCAAGTACTTAATTCGCTTCACAATGATCCTCGAGTTATTAAGATCTTGAACTCGGATCAGTACGTTTTGGCCACTGTGCTTGATCCAAGGTTTAAGACCTACATTGAGTCTTTACTTGTAAATGAGCGAGATGTGAACTTTTGCAAGGAGCTATTGCTCAGCAAGTTGGCCGCTGAACTGGGCCTCGGCTTGACGACGTGTCCTCCTTCACTTTCTCAAGCTGCTGCTGCTCGTAAAAAATTAAATTTCCCAAAAAGAAGCAGGGAAGACACAGGGGGCAGACCAGAACAATTTAACATCTGGGCTGGTTTGAAGGATTTTTCTAAAAAATATGTCACTTTGCTCATAACTCCATCCAATACGAGTATAAACATGCAAAGGATGGTGGAGGATTGCTTTCAAGAGGTAGTTGATATGGAAATGTCAGATAGTCCCTTTCCTTACTGGGAAGAAAAGCAGGCCATTTGGAAACCCATGTACAAACTTGCTTTGCAATACTTAAGCTGCCCACCCTCCAGTGTGTACTCTGAACGAGTGTTCAGCACAGCAGGGAACTTAGTCAGTGATCGCCGTAGAAGGTTACTTCCCAAAAATGTGGAGAAAATGATGTTTATAAAAATGAACTACATCTTCCACGAGGAAGGCCTTCACCATCCAAGACATCCAAGCACTGACTGTTCTCTAATGGCGGATTCAAGCGGCGATGAATTGATAGTCTGTGATGATGACATACACACTGATGAGGTTGAGAATGAAGCTCCAGATGATGACGATAACATCTTTTTAAAACTTTCTATGTAAGTGTAGGGTGCAATCTACCCCCAAAGAGGAAAGGGACTTGTGGCATTTCCATATCACGTACCGTCTTGAAAGGCTGCTGTTTGGGCAATTTATCCTTAAGGGTAGGGTGTCATAGACAGAGTGACCCCAAACTGGCTTTGTCCATTTCTCTTAATATTGTACAGTCTATAACGACTGAATTTTTTTGTATTTTCGACAAGTGGAGGGAGGCCTAGAGAGCCAGAAACCAAACTGGCTTTGTCCATTTCAATTAATATTGTACAGTCTATAACGGCTGAATTTTTTTGTATTTTCGACAAGTGGAGGGGGGCCTAGAGAGCCAGAAACCAAACTCGCTTTCTCCATATCAATTAATATTGTACAGTCTATAACCGCTGAATTTTTTTGTATTTTCGACAAGTGGAGGGGGGCCTATTGTTAGGAACTTACCTTGTCCCCGTTCCGCTGCGCTGTCAGCGGGAGCTGACAGCGGTGTCCATATCTTCAGCGCTGCTTCTGTTAGCGCTGCCGCACTTCCTGCTTCTCTCTGCTGCTGATCATGTGACTCCTGGGCGGGGAATTCAAACTACTATATCTTCCCTGCTCTGACACGCTGCCTGTGTCAGAGCAATGTGTTTCCTGTTCCTGGCTACAGTTCCTGTGTCCTGACTCCTGTGATCCTGCTCCCTGTTTACCCCTCTATTCCTTCTACTCCTGTGTACCTACCTGGCTGTGACCGACTATTCTCTGGATCTCCCTCTGGCACCGTATACCTGATACCTTCTGTGTACCGACCCGGCTGTGTTACCGACTATTCTCTGGATCTCCCTCTGGCACCGTATACCTGATACCTTCTGTGTACCGACCCGGCTGTGTTACCGACTATTCTTTAAACAGGTGGCATACTTGGTAAAGTCCACTTCACGGATAGCACATACATGGTCAATTTTACAGGCCTCTCCACAGCTTTCTAGGTCATAGCTGACAGAGTTATACTCATAATACTTCTGTAGAAAGCAATGGTCGGTGGATATTTTCTCCAATACTTGGTGCATTGACTGAGGAGATCCATCTGACACCTGAAATGCTTCTGTTAGCCGATACTCTTTCTCCCATCTGGGGGACTCTTCATTAGCATATGTCAGGTTCATATAGTAAGTGACCATATCCAAAACAAGAAGGTTTTTCCTGTCATACTCAAACACTCTTATTCCAGGATTGTTGGCTCCATTGTCCACACCTGGTAAAGTGGTCTTCCAAGGAGATATTCCAGGTGCAATAAACATACTGCTGACAGGGTCGCCTGAGTTACTGTAGAACATTCTGAATGAGTCTGTGTGATGATGTCCAAAAAATTGACCTTGTATCACTTTATGGTGTTTCTGAATGATCTCCACATAACGCTTGTTGAAGTTCTCTCTGAACCAAGGCTTCCCACGTTTCTTTTCAAAGTATCCCGGGGGGACATGTCCCACAATATACACCTTCTCCCCTTTTTGCGAGGCATTTGTCAATTGGTTTTCTAACCATGCAAACTGGTCCCCTGGATCCTCCATATTGGCTGTGATGCTGTTAGAATCATAGTAGAAATTGGTGTTTACGATAATCACTCGTCCCACAGTTCCTGTATTAACCAACTGCTCACTGTAAAATGCTCCTTTTTGAAAAGTAGATGTGGATTCTTGCTTGAGCCATGGTTTCCAATATTCTGAGATCCCATAATAAATGGAATTATTCTGTGTTGGGAATTGATTTTTAGGGTGAAAATCATGATTTCCTAAGGCAGCATAAACTTTGGTTGCGTGAATTCCCTGCCCAGGAGTCACATGATCAGCAGCAGAGAGAAGCAGGAAGTACGGCAGCGCTAACAGAAGCAGCGCTGAAGATATGGACACCGCTGTCAGCTCCCGCTGGCAGCGCAGCGGAACGGGGACAAGGTAAGTTCCTAACACCTATAGAGCCAGAAACCAAACTGGCTTTGTCCATTTCAATTAATATTGTACAGTCTATAACCGCTGAATTTTTTATCTTTTTCAACAAGTGGAGGGGAAGCCTATAGAGACAGAAAGCAAAATGCATTTTTCCATTTCTTTACATATTTAACTAAAAGTGTTGGGTGTAATATACATCCAAAGACGATGGCTGCATTGCCAATATGCATAGATGGAGAGGAAGACAATCTGTTTTGTGTGTAGAATAAATGAAGGCCTTCCTACCAGGAATTAAAATGTTTTTTTGATGATTTATTAGCTTTACAATTAGATTACTTATCTATGAAACAGGTGGAGCACTAAATTGTTTTTTTTTAGGCCCAAAAACATTGATTTTCCAACAGAATAGCAAAACAAAACCAAAACTAAAACCAAAACACGCAATGGCGGTTTTGCAAAACCAAAACTAAAACCAAAACACGACGGTAATCCAGATCCAAAACCGAATACAAAACCAAAACACGAGGGTCAGTGACCATCTCTACTTTTCATAAAACATTCAGCTGTGCGTCCTTGGCTTGTCCATATTCTCTGAGAAAATCTTTTGCAACATTTTCCAAAACTTCAATCTTTGTCTTTTCTAATTCTAAGTACAATATCTACTAATTTCTATTAAAGCTATAACATAATGATTACTTATATGGATATATCATTTTTATTTTGCAAACTCTCACAGTGGTGCACAATATAGTTCCCTGCTATGAGGTCATAATAGGGAACCTGGCAGCCCCTACTCCGCTAAGGCGGCACTACCAATTGTGGGGGAGAGTCTGTGAGGCCGTGAACGCGGTCGGCCCACTAAAGCGGTCAGTGGCTCACTGCCGCTAGCGATTCTCGGACATTAAGAGGAGTGTCGAAGTCAGCAAATTGGATAAAGTAATTTCAATTAAAATCGAGCAAACTTGGTTGTCTTTGTCTGAAAAGATGCGTACGGTACGCTACAGCATAAAAGGGCGTACGCAGCCACAACACGTGGCAACAACAGTATTTAGTCTTTTACATACATTCGCACAAACAAGCTCATTGGTAAAATAGTACACATTAATGGTAGTTGCAACACATAGTCATTTATGTCGAAATATAGTAGTATTTATGTTTTATATTATAAGTTATATGCATATTAGTGAAATATATGGAACAGGTTGAAGGAATCATATCATGTGTGGTATCATAATAAACTTCTTAACATTTGCTACTGTTCGGTTCACTCTGCAAAGGAATCGCAGAGTGCATACGCAAGTTATGAATGATAGGGAATTATGAACTACTTAAGACTAAGGAATCTTGGCGGGAAGAGCAGAGCATACCCCCTGGAGAGATGACCCCCTCCTTTGGATTCTTTAGGATGAACTAGCCAATGATTGACAACCCTTCAACCTTCCTGAAACCTGGACCAATAGAAGCAAGCTATACCAACTTCATTGTTTTACTGTATTCCTGTGTGCATATAAGCAGCAGCTTCTCATCTAGTGTTCAGACATCTTGTCCCCAGACTTCAGGATTGAATGACTGCACACTGGATCCAGAGCGCCTGCGATAAGTAACGGCTGTACTTAATATCACTTCGCTTGAATATATTATCTTACTTTTTGCGAATAAATCTTTGTGCGTTGGAAACACAAATCGAGGTTCGACAATCGTTATTGGTTAGCGACAATACGCACATAACAATTTGGGGGCTCGTGAGCTTTGGAGGTTTCGTTGCCAGACGATAAGCAAGACCAACGGATTTCGGTTCCTCAACAAAGGGTGGAGACGCGTCATATACGGGTAAGAACGCAATGTGTTCAAAACCTGACTTTACTCTGTGTTGTGAAACCGAATGTCCGTTTTGCATTATCTAAGGTACACTAACTGAACCTAGGGACAAAAGAGAAAACTGTTTCTTTTTACTGTCATTGTGCGTTTTAACTGTATTGCATTGCTTAGCGTATGTGTATTTCCTGCTGTGCGTACGCGAACTTCCGGTAGATTTGCCACGTGGTTAAACAATCGTTTTGATAGTTATTATATGTGTATAGTATAATTACTTGTGAAAGCCTCTGAGACATTATTACTATTGTTGGGAACTTTTCATTTTCTGCGCAGAAAAGGTGTATAGTGTGTGATTTTGTAACGTAGATTCACTGTTTATTATTCATTGTGCTCAGTTGCTGTCTGACGAGGCGGGTTGCCCAACTGAAGGACGGTATACAGGGCAGGTATACCGAATGCGAAAACGTGGTTTTCGCAAAGCGCTACCAAAAGATCGCAAGGTTTGCTAATAATTAGTATTGGTAGGCTGTGCGATCTAACCGCACGATAACCATCAGTGCGAATCAGCTAGGAGGAATTATACTGGAAAGGCAGGTTGATTTAATCAACTTGCGCTCCCAGCGATAATAAACTCAGCATAATTTGTGGTGAGCCAGGGTATCGAGGAGCTGATAGCCCTTGGGGCCCAAAGTGATCTTTCTGTGTTAGGGGTCCTCGCCGGGTGCGAGCAAAAGCGAGTGGACGCGGCTAATCGAAATACATCCACCGGGCATTAGAGATCTCTAGCGGTGATTGTAGCAACAGGGTTGAAATTGTTGGGTGGAAAGAACAGAGCATTGCAGTGTGTCTGTGTTCCACATAAAAGGGTATCGTTGGCTGGAAGGAACAGAGCATTGCGGTGTGTCTGTGTTCCGTGTAGAAGGTATTGTTCAACATGGGTGCTAAGCATACGCTAGAGATGGCCAGTGTACTGCCTAAGGAAGGGCCTATTGGTTCAGCAAAGTTTCTCATGTGTAAGAAATATGGTGCATACGCAACTTGCTCATGCTGTTGATATGCTAGAGGTTCAGCGAAAGTATGGGAAAGGAGCAATGGCTGAGATAGGTGAGAGTAGTGTGATCACTAGGAGTGATAGCGTTCTAAATCTTGAAACAGCAGATCCGGTAGTGACTTCTGGAGCCAGTGAACCAGTGGGTGCGTACCCAGTCCGCACAATATCAGGATAAGGATGGTGTAGTTCCTTTAAGAAATGTTACAATGCATTGTCCTTGGACTAGATCGGAGTTACGTTCCATTGTGACTGAATTCCCAGATCCTAGAAAAGAGTTGGCAAAGTGTCAGAAATGTGTTAAAGACTTAGGAAATGCACACGAACCAACCAATAAGGATTGGTGTGTAATGTTGGGGGCGTGTCTTCCTCCCCATAATGACATACAAAAATTTATTAGAGATTGTTTGTTGGACGAAGATGACACCTTGACTGATGAGATTAACCAGGAGAATATAGAACAAATTGTCAAACACTTAGCCATCTATTTTCCAGTAGTAGTAAATTGGAGTAAGATTTTGACCATAAAACAAAAGGATAGTGAAACAGCCTCAGATTACTTTGCTAGAGCTATAGCAGCGATAACACGGTTTACTGGGATATCCAACATAGGTGAGGACCCACATCCCAGAGAGGTAGCTGTAGGATTATTAATGGATGGCCTTAGAGAAAATTTAAAGACGAGAGTACAAACCACATTACCTAATTGGAGAGGCATCACAGTAGATTCTCTGCTGTGGAGCATGACAAAAACCTTTTTAGAAAGAAGGAAGAGAAAAGTGATAGGTTAATGACGGTAAGTATACAGGCTCTAGAGGGGATGCATACACGACCACCAGCATACAACCCATATAACAAGAAACCTAAAGTGATCAGGTGATTCAACTGTAATGAGGAAGGACATTACATGAGAGATTGTAAAAAGGAAAGATTCAATGCACAGAGGGGTGGGTCACTTAGATATCCTCCAAGGAGGAATTCACATGGATTAGAAAACTCACATCTACCCGCGCATATTACAGCAGCAAATGCTGCGCGGGAAAGCAATAGTCAGCGCTAGGGGTCAGGTCATACCTGTAGTCTACAGCCAGTGAGGTTAACTGAGAGTCAGAGAGAAGAACCAACAATGATAGTTGACATAGCTGGTAGGAAACAAACTTTTCTTGTAGATACAGGGGCGGCCCGATCTGTAATAACCTCTCCTTTCAATCTACAGGTGACCAGTAAAACTATTCCAGCTATGGGGGTAACGGGAAAAGTGTTACATTATCCTCTAACTAAACCCGTTGAAGTTACTATCGGGCCTCTGCATACTAAGCATTCGTTTTTCTTGGCTGCAGCGGCTCCTACTAACTTGCTAGGGAGAGACTTGCTCTGTAAAATGGGATGTGTCATATAGTGTACTTCAGATGGTGTGTTCCTAGATATACCCGAGAAGGTCGCTCATGAGGTACAGGACATATTGGACACCCCTCAAAGGTTAATGTTACACTCTACTGTTATAGAACACAGTCCATCTCAAGTAAAGGGGATGTTGCTGGAAATACCAGGTTCACTATGGACCAGAGATGGACAGGACACTGGACTGATGGCAAACGTAGCCCCTGTCATGATCAATCTAAAAAGTGGTAGGATAGCTCCAAAAATCCCACAGTATCCATTAAAACCGGAGGTGGAACTAGGGGTATATCCTGTTACTGAGAGGCTGTTACAACAAGGGATTTTAATTCGTACAGCCAGTACAGCAAATAGTCCCATTTTCCCTGTGAAGAAGAATGGGGGGAGGGGCTATAGATTAGGCCAGGACTTAAGGGGAATTAATAAAGTTGTTGAGAGCCAATTCCCCGTAGTGCCGAATCCAGCTGTCATCCTCATGCAGATTCCACCGTCTGCTAGTCCCTTTACTGTCATTGATCTATGTTCTGCTTTCTTCTCAGTCCCTCTTCACCCTGACTGCCAATACCTTTTTGCATTCTCCTACCGGGGAGTGCAATACACATGGACCAGACTGCCCCAGGGGTTCATTGACAGACCCAGTATTTTCTCCCAAGCCTTACATGACTGTTTGCAATCCTTTCAACCCCACAATGGGTCTGTTCTAATTCAATATGTGGACGATTTGTTGCTGTGCTCTGATTCTTTTATGTCATGTTTACATGATACTAAATTGTTGTTGCTCCATCTCTCACAAACAGGGCACAAGGTGGCAAAGGACAAATTACAGCCATGTCAGACTAAGGTCAAATACTTAGGACACTGTCTCACTAAGGGGCTCAGACACCTGACAACCGACAGGATTGAGGCCATACAACACATGACTCTGCCGCAGAGCCAGAAGCAGATTCGTACTTTCCTGGGGATGTGTGGATACTGTAGATCCTGGATCCCAGGTTTTTCTATTCTGGCATTACCATTGCAGGAGCTAGTCTCTTCCTCAAAACCAGAACATGTCGTACACACACAGAAGAGTCAGAGCAAGCGTTCTTTAATCTTAAAGATAGTCTGACTAGAGCATCTGCATTGGGAATACCTGATTATGAAAAGCCTTTTGAGCTATACTGTACGGAAGCTGATGGTTGTGCAGCAGGTGTCCTCGCACAGAAACATGGTGACGCTAGCAGGCCGGTAGCATACTACAGTGCACAATTGGACAATGTGGCAAGATCACTCCCAACATGTCTCAGAAGTGTAGCAGCAACTGCTCTTCTGGTAAGTAAGAGCGAGGACGTAGTATTAGTACATAATTCAACTGTCTATACACCCCATGCTGTATCAGCTCTGTTAAACTCATCCCAAACCAGACATGTTTCTTCAGCTAGATTCACAAAGTGGGAACTAGCCCTGATGGCACCGTCAAACATCACCATCAAACGATGTAGCACCTTAAATCCAGCTACATACCTTCCATATGTGTCTCTAGAGACACAAAGGGTGGGAGGTGAGGAGACCCTGGTTGATGATGAGTTAGGCAAGAATACTGACACGCATGACTGTATGGAACACCTGAATAAGACCTTTACTGCAAGGCCCGACATACGTGACACCCCCTTAGAAAATGTAGATTTTACGTTTTATACAGACGGGAGTTGTCATAGACAGACAGAGACGGGAGAGCCATGTACTGGTTATGCTGTTGTAGACGATCAGGATGTGGTAGAAGCTGAACCACTTGGTCCACCTCACTCAGCCCAGGTGGCGGAACTAGTAGCATTAAGGATAGCGTGTGAGTTGGCAGAGGGTAAATCAGCCAATATATATACTGACTCTAGGTACGCCTTCAAGGTAGTGCACGATTTTGGGGCCCTTTGGCGTCTTAGAAACTTTACGACAGCAGCAGGTACGCCAGTGGCACACTCACAACACATAAAAGGACAGCGATACAGTTACCCAGAACAGTAGCCGTCATAAAGTACAAAGCCCATACCTTTGAAGAAGACCCAGTGTCACTGGGCAATAACAGGGCGGACGAAGCTGCTAAATGGACAGCAGGGCAACCTATGACTGTATCGACCGACAGTATTATGGTTTTTCAGACATTAGACATGCAGAAATTAATTGAAATGCAAGATTTGTGTTCCCTGCAGGAAAAGGCGGTCTGGAAGGCGAAGGGATGTGGTCAAGAGTCCTCAGGACTCTGGAGGGATGGACAAGGTAAGCCTGTAGCTCCCCGAACATAATATCCAAGCCTGGCTGAAGCAGCACACGGTCTGACTCACCTGGGTAAAGAAGGTATGTGCAAACTGGTGAGAGCATTCTGGTGTGCTCCCGGATTTTCCTCTCAGACTGGTACGAAAGCAATGTCATGTCTTACTTGTTTGAGGAAAAATGTTGGGAAAACTATTCCAACTGAGCCATCCCACATCCCTCCTACAGACGGACCTTTTCAGGTAATACAAATTGACTATAATTAATTACCACCGTGCAGGAATCTAAAGTATGTGTTAGTGTGTATTGATGTGTTTTCTGGTTGGATAGAAGCATATCCGGCAGCCACTAATACTGCTGTGTTCACTGCAAAGAAAATTGTACAAGACTTTGTATGTAGGTTCGGTATCCCTAGAATCATTGAAAGTGATAGGGGTACCCACTTTACTAGTGATATCTTCCAAAATATGTGTAAACTCATGGGGATCGGTAGCAGACTTCACACCCCTTACCGACCACAAGCCAGCGGTAAGGTGGAGAGAGTAAATGGTACTGTAAAAAACAAGCTGGGTAAGGTAATGGCTGAAACTGGGTTGGCATGGCCTGAGGCTTTGCCATTGGTCCTCCATAGCATTCGGACCACTCCTAGACCTCCTCTTAATCTGTCCCCCTTTGAGATACTGTTCGGACGACAACCTCATTTGATCGTGAGTCCACAAGACGACTTGAAGTGTAATAATGAAGTGACTGTACAATATCTTATAAGAATGAGTAGACAGCTAAAGCAACAACAACAAAAACTAAAAATGCTGTCACCTGGTATGCCAGAAACGAATTGTCATGATGTTGGACCTGGGGACTATGTTATGATCCGTAATTTCTTACGTTCAGGTTGTTTAGAAGGCCCGTACCAAGTGCTGCTGACCAGTACTACATCACTGAAGGTTGCAGAGAGAGACACTTGGGTCCATTCCACCCACTGCAGGAGAGTCCATAATCCGGAGAAAGTGTAAGATAAAACTGAGACCGACGACATAGATCTGTCACTTGTGAGTCTGTTCCGGGAGACCTAAAGCCTGCAGTCAAGACACCTGAACCAGAGACGTTGCCCCAAAACTATCTTTCCAGCGATGGAGTGGCGGTTTTTGTTTTTCTTTTGTTCCAGGATTTTCCTTGTTTTTTTCTTTTTCTAGGACATTCTATTTTTGTGAAGGAGGATGGAGGACGGAGGAGTGTTCTGGTAGTGATGTGGATGAGACGGACACAGAGGAAAAGTTATTAGGATACTCAGAGCAGCCCATTATAAGGCTTAGTCCGGGGGTTATGAAAAGGTCTGCTAGCTCAGGAACTCGGAGGCAGTGTGAGGGGCTTTTGTCTGATGAGTATTGTATCTGCAAGTTCTGTGACTCCCTAGTTGAAAAGAGATGCATCCAACGATGCCAGTCCCCCAGTACTCTGAATATAGACGGGCATCCTTTGGAGGATTATCACTCCCTGGTGGGTAAGGTGCTAAACCAAACCGAGTGTTGGGTGTGCTCTCACGTTCCGCAAGGGCAGCATAATATAGGACTAGTGCCATTCTCTCTAAACATATCCGAAGTACTCGAATTGAGGGGTGGGCGGCCCATAGACAGGAGGTACAATAACACTAGGTCCCCTAGTCTGACGCTTTGACAATACTCTATAGACAGATCTTTGCTGTGTCTAAATATCTCTCATGCAAAACGTCTGGAGAATTGGGAAGCTAACCCATCAGATCAGACAAAGGCTTGCCACACTCATTTTAGAGGGAGACTCACAAGGTCACCAATAAGCAGGAATGTTGATGGAAGTCACAAACTAGGGCTTATAACCAAACATAAGAAGGTATCCATAGGAAAAGTCTCTATAGATAAATGTAAAAATGTCATCCATGTGGACACGTGTCTCGAGCAAATGAAGACACTGGGCATGGGTAGTTTTATCAAAACTCTGTGTGATTAATTAATGGGCATACTGTTCCTTATGTTCTCCCTGATGATGTGTATTTTGTTTGTGGAAGGAAAGCTTATTCCTGGGTGACTCCGAGTTCCAAGGGTTTGTGCTTCTTAGCTAAACTGGTTCCTGAAATCATGACTATTACTCATGAAGAAATGGTTGGTATTCACAAGACTACATCACCACCATACATACACACACAGTATGAACACCGCGGCAAGAGAAATATGATTCCTGGTGAGGAACCCATAGCTACAAAATTGATTAGTGAGACCGCTGGGTTTCAAGTTATGGTTGCTCTAGATCTCACCAGGACCGCTCGGGGAACAATAAACTTTAAATATATCCAAGACCTAGCTAAATTAATAGATAATATCACCGAGATGTATGATGACACTTTCAGGTATACTGGAAGGGAGCTACTGGCGTACAAGAAGGAGTTGGTGCAACATAGACTGGTACTAAATTATCTCACCTCTATTACTGGTGGGTACTGTGTGACACTGGCCACCCAGTTCGGTGTCAAATGTTGCACGTACATCACCAATAATAAGGATGACCCGAAAGAGGTTATAGACCAGAAGATGGATTAAATTTTGCAACTGAAATGGGAATTTGGAAAGAACCATAATTCTTCGTTATATGAGGTCGGGGAAAAGGTGGCGGGTTGGTTCTCGTGGTTGAACCCTGTGAAATGGTTCTCCGGTCTGGGGGAGTGGGTACAGGAAATGGTTGCTAGTGTAGGTAAGCTCCTTCTCCTTATACTGGGTGTCATCTTAGCGATTTGTTTGTGTGTCAAATGTGTTCCTACTGTGTTGAAGTGTGGAAAATGGTCTCCTAGGAGTAACACTGAGAAAGAGACAGAAAGGGTGGTACCAGATACCGAGATCATGGTCTGTAAAGAAGTATTGTATAATCCTGAACTTGAAACGGTGATTGGGTGATAGTTTGTTACACTATCAAAGGGTGGAGCTGTCGAAGTCAGCAAATTGGATAAAGTCATTGCAATTAAAATCGAGCAAACTTGGTTGTCTTTGTCTGAAAAGATGCGTACAGTACGCTACGGCGTAAAAGGGCACGTTACAGCGTAAAAGGGCGTACGCAGCCACAACACGTGGCAACAACAATATTTAGTCTTTTACATACATTCGCACAAACACGCTCACTTGTAAAATAGTACACATTAATGGTAGTTGCAACACATAGTCATTTATGTCGAAATATAGTAGTATTTATGTTTTATATTATAAGTTATATGCATATTAGTGAAATATATGGAACAGGTTGAAGGAATCATATCATGTGTGGTATCATAATAAACCTCTTAACATTTGCTACTGTTCGGTTCACTCTGCGAAGGAATCGAAGAGTGAATACGCAAGTTATGAATGATAGGGAATTATGAACTACTTAAGACTAAGGAATCTTGTCGGGAAGAGCAGAGCATACCCCCTGGAGAGATGACCCCCTCCTTTGGATTCCTTAGGATGAACTAGCCAATGATTGACAACCCCTTGGACCTTCCTGAAACCTGGACCAATAGAAGCAAGCTATACCAACTTCATTGTTTTACTGTATTCCTGTGTGCATATAAGCAGCAGCTTCTCATCTAGTGTTCAGACATCTTGTCCCCAGACTTCAGGATTGAATGACTGCACACTGGATCCAGAGCGCCTGCGATAAGTAACGGCTGTACTTATTATCACTTCACTTGAATATATTATACTACTTTTTGCGAATAAATCTTTGTGCGTTGGAAACACAAATTGAGGTTCGACAATCGTTATTGGTTAGCGACAATACGCACATAACAGGAGGCTGAAAGAAAAAATAGCCAAGGAAAGGATGGCAGCAAGAAGAATGGGTGGTGGCCCCCCACTTAGTATCGAATACACAAGCTATGAGAAGGAGCTGCGCCAGATACTGCCCCGTGAGATTGTCGAGGGGATTAATGTTCAAGACACTGATTCACCCTTGTTTGGCCAAGTAGTTGGTGAGTTATTTGCCTTTTTTACTCTAACAGTAATAAAAGTACACAATTATTATTATTTTTTTCTCAAACACATTTTTCAAATATACTGTATATTTTTAAAATGATTTGTGCTGCAAAAACATTGTATGCTTTTTCTAATACATCCAGTCCGAGGTCTACACCTTCACCTTCAGTGAGGGATTCTGCCCCTGAAGAGCAAGCAGGTGCGTGTTCTCTGTTTGGGGAAGAAGTAATGGAGTTAGATGTTTTTATGTGCAAATGTTGGTGTCCATGTTATATTTCGTGATTTTTATATGGTTTGCAATGAGAACATAGGGCTAGATTTACTAAACTGAGGGTTTGGAAACTTAGAGATGTTGCCTATAGCAACCAATCAGATTCTAACCTTAATTTATTTATTGCATTCTACAAAATGACAGCTAAAATATGATTGGTTGCTATAGGCAACATCTACACTTTTTCAAACATGCAGTTTAGTCAATATACCCCATCATGTACTACACAGAGGGAGAACTAAAATAGTATTAGCTTACCCCAAAGCACGGCCTTGCAGCATTTGGCTGCCTGCATCATCATATTTGTTGGTAAAAAAAATTTGCTTTTCTATCCCCCTCAGCCATACATAGTCCAAATGAGAATGTGTATTCAAAAGATAAAAAGTGCATCCTTAAGCAGGTTGCATAGGACAAGAAATCAGACTATAGTCTGTTTAAAGGTTCCAATTTCCAAACAAATTTAAATAAAATAAACCATTGCACTCACATCAAACACATTTTAGAGCAATAAATGTTTTTTCTAGTATGAACTCACATGTAAAGTAGTTTGTAATTAGACGGTTTCTAATCTGCCAACCCCCCTCTGTGCTCTGCGAATCACCAAATGGGACACGGACCCCTACTTGTTCACTGTCTACTGCAATAATCAGTGGGGTAAGTTGATGTAAAGCTAGATTATGTATCAAACAGCAAGCCAGGATAATATCAGACATCTTTTCAGGTGCATACGTAGGCACCCCACCAGATTTATCTAGGAACCTGAACCTGGTTTACAAGAGTACAAAGGTACGCTCTATCACACCTCTAGTGGCTATGTGTGCCTCATTGTATTTGTGCTGTGCAGGTGTCTGAGGATGCAGCAGAGGAGTCATCAGCCAGAAGCAACACCCATATCCTGATTCTCCTGTAGTAAAGCAAAAATGTTAGCTACCATTGTATTTGAGCATGTTGTACAGCAGTTAGCACATGTGAGGCAATTTGAACATTGATAATGAATATATAAAACATGGTAAGTACATACCCAAAAGCCATCCCTCCGGCATTACACCACTTTCATATTTGGCATAAAGGGTAGACTGTCTCAGGATAAAGGCGTCATGACATAACCCAGGATAGCCTGCCACAACACTCATTATACACAGGTTAGCTTCACACACAACCTTTAGCCATACTTACCAACTTTACAATGTTGGTATCCGGGAGCCTGCGGGGGAGGTGGGCGTCATGGGGGGCGGGCCTCCAAAATCTGTGTCATTTTGGACCCGCCCCCATGACGTCATGACGCAAAATGCGTCATTTGACAGAGGGGGCGGGGCCAAACGCCGCGATTCACCAGGAATCGCGGCGTTTGTGACCTAATTCTGCCCACTTCACTAGGAAGTGGGCAGATCCGGGATTTTGCCACACTCGCCCGGGAGTCCGGGAGACTCTCTCAAAATGCGGGAGTCTCCCGGACATTCCGGGAGAGTTGGCAAGTATGCCTTTAGCTCATGCTACTGTGACTCCAGGCTGGGGAAGCAGATATATCTAGGGCATACTCTTTTAAGGGCACCGAAGACCTGTCCAAAATGTCTTGAAAATGTAGGCTGCATTATGCCAATCACTCTGGAGGACACAGATTGAAAGGAAACTGTTGCCAAAAAGTGAAGTGCACACAGTAGTTTGTGTTGTCCTGACACTGCATTAGAGCGGCTGTTTGTAGTCTCCAAATCATCCTTCACTTGCTCATAAAGTGTCATCAGGTTAGTACGATTGAGCCGAAACATTTGTATTACATCCACATCAGCCAAAGATTCCAGATTCAAACGCACTGTAAATGCACGTGGAGTGCACGGTCTGCACAGGGTTCGCGGAACAGATGGCAACTGTTGTCCATCCTCCTCCTCCTGCCGCCTTTCTGCCTCCATCAGATAAAAAGCTGCAAACATACAGTGGCAAGAATGCACCACATTCCCTGCAAAAGCCATTCTCCAACAAACCCACACCTGAACAAAAAATGAGGACCCCTTTTTGTAAGCATCATGATTAACTGCTGGCCACTAGACTGTAATTGACTGTGATTTCTTCAGCCAGAAACACCTTTTTGATTTTGCCACTTTTGGATTGCAATAACATTAAATTAAGGGTTAACTATGTAATGACATATTGTGCATCCTGAGTTTGTAAAAACAACAGTATTATTGTGGATTTGTTGAAAGTGAAAAAAAAATAAAAAAAAAGTGTTGAAATCAGTAAATAGGATGCAGGGTGATAAAAAAATATTTATACCGTACCCTGAAATTACATGACACTTTGCCCATTTCCCATATACAATCCTAAAGGAGCAATCATTGGACATGAAATGGCCCTTTCTCTTATGTTCAGAATGGCAAAATAGCTGAAACAGCATGCTGTTTGAACAATCTCGCCGCTCACAAGCAGCTCTTTCATTTTGGTCTTTTGAATGGCGCTTTTCCGGCTTTATAAACCGCCTAATAGTAAATCCGGCTGTTTGTATGTTCAACATTGTTGAAACCGTCATGGCGCTTTCTAAAGAGACGGCTTTGAAAAATTCATTTCTGGCAGTTTGGACGGCTGTATTAGCGTTAGTAAATCCGGCGATGGCTAAACCGCCGGCAAACCCGCCGAAAGTTAGCGGTTTTACAAACACGCCTGATAGTAAATCTAGCCCCAAGTCATACAGCACAATTTACTCATCTAGCAGTGACCCACTTCTACTTCAGTACAATGGTGCATTGTGGAATTTTCTGGTGCAATTTATGTGACGGAAAATAACATACTCCATTTGTATGTGAAAATGATAGTTTATGTGAAATACTTACAGCTATGTGTTTTATTATTTTGGTGATATTGTACCTTTAAAGAGACTTGATACTAGTATTGACCATTATACTATTGTATACACAAATGCAGCACACACAAACTAAAATAAATACACATGCATTACCTTTTTCAAACACCAAAAAACCAAAACTGAAGTTTCTAGGTCTGAAGCATGAATGTAATATATATAATTCATTGTTATCCTGACATTCTAGGACACTATCACTATATCACCACCCCGCTTCATTACGGACACAGAATCCACATCCCAGTACTACATGATCAGGAATTTTTCTAATGGAATCTGATGAAGGTATAAAGTTGACCAACTTTTCATTAAAAAAAACATCTTCTACCCATTTGCAGACTGCAAGCTGTACTAAAACAACAAGCAGTGGCTTGTTAAACTTGCATAAATACCATCTGAGCTTGACGGTGAGTAGATTGAGGAAGCGTGCAGTCTATGAGAATAATGATGTTAGTTCACAACACCTTTGAGGGGGTGAGAGGTTTCCAAAAATTTCTACAATAGTCATAGCTCGCAATCCAGTTTTCTACTGTATGAATGTTACTTCTGCAATGCTTTAAACATTTTCTACAATAATTCACTGTGGGATGTCTGTTTTTTTTATCTAACAGTTGACTGACTACAGTGTATACACATTTGTCCACGTTGGCTTAAACAATATTTGGTTTGTGCTAGCATATTATATGGTATATGTGAGTACACCGGGGTTCAGGGGCAGGTCCCATAGTTGACTACTTTGGGCTGGGACACTGGGCCACCTGCATTTTTTTCCTTTAAAATAGGCTGCCGAGTTGAATTCCCCCCCCCCCCCCGGGTTAAAATTTGCCAGCCCTTCCCTGCCGGGGTTGTGTCAGCATATACATAAAGGAAAATTTTGTGCACAATCTAGCTATATAGGGTTTAAGCTCACCTGCATCTCCTGTAGGTGAGTACATAAGCTAATGATACAATTTTTATATTCAGGGTGTCCCATTTAAAACCTTCCCCTGAACCTCCATCTTATAAAACAAGCAGCACCTGGAGGGAGTGGTCAACTCCCAGAAAAACAAATTAGAAAATAGTGAAAGAGAAAAAGGTGTGCATCCTTACAGATGTAGACTCACCCCAGAATTTAAAAGCATATCCCAATGGAGTGAAGACAAATCAGTCCCAAAGATACAGCACCTGATCTGACTGAGTAGGTTCTGGCACTGACCGAGTATGACTACTCAACATCAGTCCAATTCCTTCTCCAAGGAAATCCCACAGCAACAACCACGATGTCCCTCCAGGATTCCCGTTTAACTGCCTTTCAAAATCCCCCAATCATTTCCCCCTCCCTATGCCTACCACCCGAACCATAATTCCTTTTCATTGGTGGTTGCTGGCCTCTGGGTGGTAACAGGGGCGGGGGTAAAATATGACCTCAACAATAGCTCACCTGCTGTTTCCATGCCATCAAGTCTGGTTTTGAAATGTGTTGGGACAATATCAGTCAATCAAATGCCACCTTCTGATCTTAGAGTCCAGACCTTCTCGTTCTTAACCCCTTCCTACTTTGTAATGTAACAGGGTCCCCACCTGTTCCAGCCTCCTCCTCCCTCTTTGGTCACAAAACAATTATGGATCCAGCCACGGACAGCATTTAATAAACTGGGTAGGCAATGTAGCCCAATTGGTCCACTGACCGACAGAGCAGGTTGGCCCTATATTCCCACAGTGGTGCCCGGTCTGCAATTAATCTCATAAAGAGAAAAAGGCCATATATGGTGTAGTATTTTCAACATGTGTTGTAATAAAGTTCAACAGCCATGTAATGTGGACAACCCCTCCCCTTCCACTGTGCTCTTATGAAATATCAACCGCACTCTTCACATGTGTTGTATCCCAATAGGACTTATGCTTACAGCAATCCAACAATTACAGGCCTTCAAATCTCCACATCATCGTCTTTAGTGAATAGATAGTCCACAGCCATGAAAAACAGGTAAATCCCAAAAAAGGATCTAGTGTTATATCTTTAATATAGTATGAAAAACACTTCTTCATCCATTCACAATTGAGTATAAAATACATTAAAAACAACAGTAGGACTTGTACCGGACATCTTCTCTTGTAGAATGGCGCATAACATCTAATGCAGACTGATGGTGTGATACTGCTGAAGATGAACATTGCTAAATTACACAGCTATCCTGGAGGCCGGTAGAAGAAAACATTAGTCAACTCATTTCGATCCTACTCGCCGAGTTTTTGTCAAGGCTAACATGTATATACATCAAACACATTTTTATAGTCTGTCTATAACTCTTTTCATTGCGTTCCGATCACTTCCTGATCAAGAACGAGGCTTGGATGCACTCGGTTAAAGTTATTTCCTGACTGTCGATGAGGCTTGGATCTTCCAACTAACAAGATTTCACCTACAACAAGGCTTGACAGTTTTCTTTAATAAAGTTAAAATCACAACTTCCATCATAAAAAAGTCCCAAACAATCCTAAATGTTGTATAACATGGAAAATCTATACAACATTTTCAACAAGTACAAATGTCATCTTTACAAAAGAGAATAGGTGGAAAATATCTTTTCTTCTCCTTCAGCCTCCCAAATCACAATATGACATCCCGATGTACCTCAAAAAAGAGAAATGTGTCAGCATACTGTACAATTTGGTGTTCATAATTCTAAAAGTCCATATCTCAGATTTAGAAGGGTTATAGCAACCAATGGGCAATATCCAAAACCATGGGACTAGTACATTATTGTGCTGGAAATAGAAAACGTATTTTTACCCCTTGCATTGTACCATTGTTTTGTCCAGGAGACTACTTACTCAATTGTTTACTTAACTTTCCTTAATGAATCAGTCCCAATTAAAGAAAGTTAAGTAAAAAATTGAGTTACTCAAGTTATCTGGACAAAACCATGTTACAATGCAAGGGGTGAAAATTAGTTTATTATTTTGCACATAAGGAATATACTGGCTTTCATCTAGCACACAAATACTTGATAGCTTATTTGTACACTGAAAATTGAAGTTGATCTAGGACATGCCCTACCCCAGACTGTATATATCACAAAGTCTTATGAACCCTAATTCGGGATGCCATCTGCTGATTAAGGAGATTACAATCATGGCCAAATGTTTTGAGAATGACACAAATATTATTTTTCACAAAGTCTGCTGCCTCAGTTTTTATAATGGCAATTTGCATATACTCCAGAATGTTATGTGATCAGATGAATTGCAATTATTTCAAGGTCCCTCTTTGCCATGACAATGAACTTTATCCCAAAAATAACATTTCCACTGCATTTCAGCCCTGCCTAAAAAGGACCAGCTGATATCAGGTCAGTGATTTTCTCGTTAACACAGGTGAGAGTGTTGATGAGTGTGAGGGAATGGGGTGCTACTGGACTGAGAACTTTTTATTCATCACCCGTTTCTCACAGTTTAATGTACTTTTCAATTCTTGGCCCACTCTAAGTATATACACCACAGCATCGGTGTATTATGTGTATTATTAGTTCAAGTTATTAGTTATATTTTGCCCTTGCTATTACCTGCAATATTGAATGAGTTGAGTGAATAAGGTACCATTGTTCCTTCTGTTTGCTCCCTATTGTTCACTAGTGAGCTTTACAGTCAGCCAGGAGTCGGACCCTGCAGAGGTCACCTAAGGAAGGACACTTGGGGAGGTAGGGGAGGGAACTGGATAGTGTGAGAAGCACACCAATCGAGACCTTTTGCAACTCCCCTGAGCAGGCAGTTCCCAAGGTGGAATTAGGAGGTGATAAAATAGGCTACCCTGGGAGCTGGACACGGGTGTGACTGATTTTGGCCAAGAGGTGATGCTCTGCCAGAGATTAGCTATGGAACATATCCCACTGGATTTATTTGGACTAATTTCTTCACTTGTTAAGGGGACTGTGCTGTACAAATCTCACTGGATTTATTGGGACTGATTTTCTCACTTGTTGGACCTGCTATTGTTAAGGGGCCATGCTGTATTTATCTCACTGGATTTATTTGAACTGATTTCCTAACTTGTTGGAGCTGCTGTCATTAAGGGGGCCGTGCTGTATTTAATCCTGTTCTGCAGAATAAATCATCCTTCTATTTTTCCTCTAATGTCATTTCTGAGTGATTTGGGAACCACGTATCTTTGGCGGCAAACAGTGGGATCACTTAGTGACAAGCACAGAATTGGAAAGGCAGGGCAGAATGGAGATAGCAGCACAAACATACAGAAACACCAAGAAAAATTCTGCAGGAACTTTGGCAGGCAAGAAAAATTGAGATCAACTCAACGGATACCAGGGAGTTCCTAATCAAAAAATTGGCTCAGTAAGACATAGAAAACCCTGCTGAGGAGGAGAAGGAGGACTCATCATGGGAATCCAGTATTGGAACCGGGGGATGACGACCCAGACAGCTGTAATAACCGTTGGCAAATTGGAACAGCTGCAGATTTGGTTGGATATACTTGGACCAGGAGCTGCTGCACATGAGAGGGCCGGAGTGGCCATCTGGCACTTCTGGCAAATGCCAGAAGGGCCGTTGGCCAGATGGGCCGGTTGCCAGCTAGCCGGCCCCACTGCTGCATGACAGTCTGTGCGCTGAGAAATGGGGCCGGCTGTACACTTACTTCCTGGTGGCCGCACGTCCTCTTCTCCCCTCCTCTTCTATGAATGGATCTGGCGATGTCACATGGGACACACACCACGTGATAGGTGCCGTCCCATGTGATAGGAGAGACTGCACAGCGCGCCGCGGAGCGAACAAGGTAAGGAGGTAGGGGGGGGTAGTTTATGTGCCAGAGTATCTAAAGTATGTGGGTGCCAGGGTATGTAAAGTATGTGGGTGCCAGGGTATCTAAAGTATGTGTGTGTAAGGGTATCTATAGTATGTGTGTGACAGTGTATCTATAGTATGTGTGTGTAACAGGGTATGATTATAGTGTGTATGTGTGTGACAGTGTAACTATAGTATGTTTTGTGTGTGACAGGGTATGACTATTGTATGTGTGTGGGGTGCCGGCGTATGACCATAATGTGTGTGTGTGTGTGTGTGGGGGGGGGGCGGTATATGACCATAATGTGTGTGTGGGGGGGGTCGGTGTATGACCATAATGTGTGTGTGTGTGGGGGGGCCGGCGTATGACTATAATGTGTGTGTGTGGGGGGGTTAGTGTATGACTATAATGTGTGGATGGGGGGTCTTAATATAATGTGGGAGGTAGGCTAGTTAATCTAATGGTGAATTGCAGGTAGGGGCTAATTATTGGGTACTATTCAATTTGTGGGGGGATGGAGGGGCAATTTAATGGTGGGGCCCTATCAAATTAAGATGGGGTGATTGGATTTTTAATTTAATGCTGGGGTGGTTTGGGAGCTATTAATTGAATGTGGGGCTGTGTGTGGAAAATGAGGTCTATTTATTAAATGTGATTATGAGTTATTTAATGCCTGAGGTGGTTGTAGGAAATGGATCTATTTATTAAACTTAAATGCTATTTAATTTATTAATGGGGTTGTTTGGAGAGAGGAAAATATTTTATTTATTAAATGGGAATGCTATTTAATGTCAGGGCTAGTTGGAGGGAAATAGATGTATTTATTAAATGTGAATACTAGTATTTTAATGAGTGGCTGCAGTGAGGCCTACTTTTAAAACTCGGATGCTATATTGATTTAACACCAGGGCTAAATTTCATGTACTCATTTTTTTCTCCAAATAGGGCATCCAACAATCCAGGATCCAGACAAGCAGCAACTGATCTAAAGACACCAGCAGCCACTAGTAGTGACCATGACAAGACAGGTAGGAGAGACCAGGACTGTCTGCCAACTGTTTTGAATTTGGTGGGTGACTGACCCACTTAGTCAGGATTTGGTCTGACAGTTGGGAGATATGTCCTGCTTCACACTGTACTGCTTGTTAAGACAGAACTGCGTGCACCTAACAGTAGTGCACACAGTATTGCCTGTGTATTTGTCAAAAATTTGTCTAATAGCCAAATTACATTATAGGAGTCCCCATGACTTAAGTGCCCAGGCCTCCCGAGCCTTAATCCAGTTCTGGTCAGCAGGAGGAATCTGTGCTCCCAGTTCCGCCCAGGACACAGCCTGCAGAGCAAGCCGAGGAGCTCTAAGTCTCATGAGATTTATTAATCTCGTGAGACTAAGAGCTTCCCTGCTCACTCTACAGGAATGTCAGCAGCATCAGAAGCATAGATAAGTACAGTGGGCTGCGGGTGTCATAATGTATCTGGGGGGGGTGGCGTAATGTGGATCAGGAGGGTCTGATAAATGTAATGTTTTATTATAATGTATGTATCAACGCACCATTTTGACCACGCCCCCAACATAATGTAACTGCGCCCTTGGCGGCACCGCAGCACACATTTTTTTCCTGCTCATCAACAGAGGTGGGCCTGTGTGCTTTAAATGCCAGAGCAAATTTTTAATCCCAGTCCGGCCCTGGCAGCAGTATTGGGAGCAGCGCTGGGTAGACCGCTCGTGGTACCTGCAATGGCATCAGTGTCAGTATTGGAAGGAAGACAGATGCTACAATTGGGATATCACGATGTACCACGCTTTGTGGAATCAGCCACGGACATTGACACTCACCTTCAGTTATTTGAGTCCATGATGGCAATGCCTGATATATCTGTGGCGGCGTGGTCAAAATATTTGATACCTAGTTTGATGGGCCCAGCGCAGGAGTCATACTATGCCCTGAGCCCCGAGCAAGGAAGAGACTACCAGGTGATTAGGAAAGTATTGTTGGCCCGATATGTGGTCACCCCTGAATCCTGTCATGCTAAGTTCAGAACTATGGCAAGAAGCAGTGATTCTTCTTATACGGAATTCAGCAGTTTATTGCAAAGAAACTGTAATCGGTGGCTAGAAAAGAAGCAAGCCACAACCGTAACAGACATTAAAAACATCTTTAAATTGGAGCAGCTAATGAATAAAATGGCTCCAGAAATTAGAGAGTGGGTGGTGGACAGAAATCCCACTACCCCAGAGAAAGCAGCAGCATTAGCCGATGAATTGCTGGCAATCCATCCCTGATGGAGGGGACCTAGAGGAGGTGGATGGGCGACTATTCGAAGGACCTCACCCGATCAAGATACACCACTGGCTACATCATGTTCCATGTCGCCACGGACCCCAGCTGCACACTTTAGTGCATCCAGACATCGTGGTCCCGCAGTATCCGACCCTAGGAGGTGCTACACTTGCCAACAACTGGGACACATACATAGAAATTGCCCACGGGGAGGAAGACCGTTCCCTGGATTGAGACCAGCTGTGCCCAGAGTTTCAGAGTACCAAGGAATATCAATTGAGGGTAGAGAGGGGTGCTACGATCCTGATGCGCCAGAGGCAGAGGAAGTAGTAAATCAGGTGGAGGTGGTAGCGGCAATCAGGAAGATTTCCCCAGCAAATAAGAAGGGACACCTGCAGCCTGTTAAAGTGAATTGCCAGCAACTGGAGGGGCTCTGGGACTCGGGAGCTTCTATTACTCTGATACGGCCCAGTTTAGTCCCACCTAATCAATGGCTAAAGAACCGAAAAATCAAAATTTCGATAGCGGGAGGCCAGATTACATTTATCCCTATGGCCAGGGTTAATTTGGATTGGGGCCAGAGTTTGGGGGAGGTGAATGTGGGACTTTTGGATGGATTACCTACCCACGTTATTCTGGGGAATGATCTGGGTGGTGGATTGACCAGTTACTTTGTGGGAGCTTTCACCCGGAGTCGAGCATGGGCTTTGGAGACGGCTCCCGAGGACCCACCCATACCAGCACCAGAGACTCTGAGAATTAACCGATACTGGCGGCTACAAGAATATAGCAAGATGCAACAAGTGAACACTGGAGGCTGTGCACAGCCCAGCAGGAAATTGGTTCACCTCGCGGGAGACCGCATAAACCCTGCAGTAGTGGCTGCAGAAGAGACTGGGTTTAAAAAGTAGGCGAGGAATGTGAGGGAATGGGGTGCTACTGGACTGAGAACTTTTTATTCATCACCCGTTTCTCACAGTCTGGCCACTCTAAGTATATACACCAGAGCATCAGTATATTATGTGTATTATTAGTTCAAGTTATTAGGTACATTTTGCCCTTGCTATTACCTGCAATATTGTATGTATTAGAAATAGAAAGAATATTGCCATATTTTGTGAAAATAACAGGACAGCAGAAGTCAATTTGCTTGTGTTAGCTAAGGTAGTTTTCATTTGTCTCAAATGTCCATTGTTATGAGATGTGGCTTAGATTTGGTTGAGACAGAATACTGTGTCAATATAAAGGTTATTGTATAGAAATGTAACATCTCCATGGAAAATCACTTCAGGGCTTAAATTCCACCTCCACAGAGAACCCTCAGGAGTTTAGTGAATCAGGTGCCATATTTCCTTCTGTTTGCTTCCTATTGTCCACTAGTGAGCTTTACAGTCAGTCAGGAGCCGGACCCAGCAGAGGTCATCTGAGGGAGGACACCTGGGGAGGTAGGGGAGGGACCTGGATAGTGTGAGAAGCCCACCAATCGAGACCTTTTGCAACTCCCTTGGGCAGGCAGGTTCCAAGGTGGGATTACCAGATGATGAAATAGGCTACCCTGGGAGCTGGACACGGGTGTGACTGATTTTGGCCAAGAGGTAATGCTCTGCCAGAGATTCGCTATGGAACATATCCCACTGGATTTATTTGTACCAAGTTCCTCACTTATTAAGGGGACTGTCCTGTACTTATCTCACTGGATTTATTTGAACTGATTTTCTCACTTGTTGGAACTGCTATTGAAACTGCTACTGCTGCTATATTTAATCCTGTTCTACAGAATAAATCATCCTTCTATTTTTCCTCTAATACCGTGTCTGAGTGATTTGGGAACCACATATCTTCACAACGAGGACAAGGCTGGAGATCACTCTGCCATGCTGATTGAGTTAGAATAACAGACTGGAAGCTTCAAATGGTGAGTGATGCTTGAAATCATTGTTCATCCTCTGTTAACCATGGTTACCTGCAAGGAAACATATGCAGTCATCATTGCTTGGCACAAAAAGAGCTTCACAGGCAAGGATATTGCTGCTAGTAAGATTGCACCTAAATCAACCATTTATCGGATCATCGAGAACTTCAAGAAGAGAGGTTCAATAGTTGTGAATAAGGCTCTAGGGCGCCCAAGAATGTCCAACAAGCACCAAGGCCCATCTCCTAAAGTTCATTCAGGTGCGGGATCGGGGCACCACCAGTGCAGAGCTTGTTAAGGAATGGCAGTAGGCAGATGTGAGTGCATCTGCTTGCACAATGAGGCACAGACTTTTGGAGGATGGCCTGGTGTCAAGAAAGATAGCAAAGAAGCCACTTCTCTCAAAGAAAAACATCAGGGACAGACAGATATTCTGCAAAAGATACAGGGATTGGAATGCTGAGGACTGGGGTAAAGTTATTTTCTCTGATGAATCCCATTTCAGATTGTTTCAAGCATCTGGAAAAATTCTTGTCCGGAGAAGGAAAGGTTAGCACTATCATCAGTCCTGTGTCATGCTGAGAGTAAAGCATCCTGAGACCATTCATGTGTGGGATTCTTTCTCAGCCAAAGTAGTGGCCTCACTCACAATTTTGCCTAAGAACACAGGCATGAATAAAAAATGGTGCCAAACATCCTCCAAGACCAACCTCTCCCAACCATCCAAGAACAGTTTGGTGATGAACAATGTATTTTTCAGCATGATGGAGCATCTTTCCATAAAGCAAAAGTGATAACTAAGTGCCTCGGGATCAAAACATTGAAATTTTTGGTCCATGGCCAGGAAACTCCCCAGACGTTAATCCCATTGAGAACTTGAGGTCAATCCTCAAGAGGCGGGTGGACAAACAAAAACCCACAAATCCTGACAAACTCCAAGCATTGATTAGGCAAGAATAGGTGGCCATCAGTCAGTATTAGGACCAGAAGTTGATTGACAGCATGTCAGGGCGAATTGCAGTGGCTTTGAAAAAGAAGGGTCAACACTGTAAATATTGACTCTTTACATAAACTTAAGTTAATTGTCAATTAAAGCCTTTGACACTTATGGAATGCTTGTAATTTTACTTCAGTATACCATAGCAACATCTGACAAAAAGGTCTAAAAACATTGAAGCAGCAAACTTTGTGAAAACCAATACTTCTGTCAATCTCAAAACTTTTGGCCATTACTGTACGTTCTGCCCTGCACCAGGGCAAAACGCTGATAGAAGTTACCAGGGGGCAGCAGCTAGCCATTGAGGAGTCCCACAGGCAACAACAACTAACCATTGAGGAGACCTGGAGGCAACTGCAAGCGGATATTGAGGAATCCCGGAGGCAACAGCAGGCAGTCATTGAGGAGTCCCAGAGTCAACATAACCAAGACCGCTAAGACCTAAAATAGGTAGAGCAACTCTTTCAGCCCTGTCTGGCAAGGCTTCACCGGAGGTTATAACTAGCTCCAGCTCTATACCGGCAAGTCATTTTCTTCGAAAGATGAGCAAGGGAAATGATGTAGAAGCATATTTAACAACTATTGAGAGACCTGTCCAAAGGGAAAATTGACCTAAAGTTCAATGGGAGGGCCTATTAGCTCCCTTCCTATCTGGGGGGGTCACAAAAGGCATATTTTGATTTAGGCATTGCTGATGCCAAAGACTATTGTGACTGGATCACGTGTAAATAACTTATGGTATAAATTTATTTGAAGGAAATAGCACAGTGTGCTTATTTATATAATTACCAATGCACTTATTTTTGATATTGTGTATATTTTGAGATAGGAAATTGTTATTTCTGAGACCAGGTTAGAAAATGTGCTTATTCTGTTTTACCCTTGCTAAAGGAAATACCTTATTTCTGATGTATATATCTGATACAATGAGCCTTAGTTTAAAAAATCTGCTGTGTATTGTGATGTGGGGAAATGACTTCTGAGAGGTTTATACCTGTCTTTGGGAATGTGTATTCTGCAACTGTTGGAACAAAAGGTATATGTATATATATATATATATGTGTATATATATATATAAACAACACAAAAAGAGAAGCGCCAGACATAGTGTGATACCATCAAAATAAGAGTCACATCCAGACACTCTAAAGTTGATGAAATAGGGTGATTCATTTTTCAGAGGTTAATTCCCTCAGTATTTCAACACCTGATTTAGATGAGCTTCACCTCTTTAACAGGAGGTTAACATTTAAACTCCAAATACATTGGTAAAATAAGTATAGTGCGTGCGTGGTAGAGATAGCCAATTTAGAATATAATACAATGATTAACCTCTCAAGGGTATATTCCCCCAGACTTTGAATACTTTCTTAAACAGGAACTACACAACTAAACTCCATATAAATAGAGTCAATAATGCGTGCATGAAAGACAGGCTTATTATAGGATATAATCCAATTTAGTTACAGCCTAGATCCATAAAAAGCAATAAAATGCCCGTACATCGGGTAAAGTAAAACAGGCTTATCTGTATAGAAAGCGCTTGCAGCGGTCCCCTCAGAAAACTCTCTGGAACTGGCACATGGGAACCTCCTCGCATCAGCTTCCACCAAAATACAGAGTCTCCTTCAGATCCTCCTTGACGCGTTTCGTCTCACAAGAGTCTTTATCAAAAGGGTATATGTTCCAGAGTGGACTGTTCATCCTTTTATAGTCCACATGTATACAACCTGTTGCCATCTTAACAGGAAATAACATGTTTAGAGGTATGGGCTAAAATTCCATTCCCATACTTCTGCCCAAACCCTGTCTGCATCATTTCCTGTTACAAAAGATGATATCACTTCCGCTCAGTGCTCCGGGACAGGAATCAAGCAAAAAAAACCAGCATGAGTAAGTTATTGCACAGAACATTAGCACAAATGCACTACAATGATAATAAAAATACATTTACATATGGTCAGCAGTATATTTGCACATCTCCGCTTATAGCAACATAAGGAAAAAACTGTAAAAAAATATAATACCGAGCAGAACTAAAATACCAGTATTAGAAGATAATCATCTCCACAGGGACTGAATATCAAAAGACCTAATCAAAGCCAATAAGCCAAAAAATACTATGTATATATAATAATGTCCAAAAAAACTACCGGAGCTATACATTATTTACTGCTTCCCGATAATAAGAACCTCCCAAAATCAGCCAAAAGGTAAGTAATTTAATAATAAATACATACATACGAGATTTCTATACATAATACCACTATACAAGATGACATAGTCCAGCCCCCAAATATAGAGTTAATACAAAATAAATGACCCAATCAAGATCAGTACGACACAGAAACTAGCAGTAAGATATAACAGTTCATAAAATTAATCCAAACATCCTCAAATACAGATATCCTCACATAAAGTCCAAAAATGCGGATTATAAGGAAAAAAAGAGGGGACAAAAGAGACAAAAAGAGAATTAGTACATTAAATAAAGGGAGCTATTTCAAAAGCCTCGTTAAGGCCCAAAGGTGCAAGTGTACCTAATTGAAAGATCCAGTACATCTCTCTACAAGCCAGCTTCCTGGCAAGATCTCCTCCCCTGGATCCTAACACCACGTGTTCTATAGCTTTAAATCTCATACAACAGGGATCACCATTATGAAAAAGTGCAAAGTGCTTAGAGACTGCATGTGTATCCAGTTTGCTCTTAATTGCCCTCACATGCTCCTGTATCTGAATTTTGAGCATCCTCTTGGTTTTACCAATATATTTTAACTTACATGGGCATTCTATTATATAAATCACCGAAGTGGTTAGGCAATTAATTTTCCCTTTGATCTTGTACTCCTTGATGTTAGTGGAGTCAAAAAAGACTCTATTACAAGGGTCAACCCATTTACAGACATTACATCTTGTGCATTTCCCAAAACCATTACTAAAATTAGACAGAAAGGTCTATCCTCTCCCTAATTCCACCTTAGCTACTAGTAAACTAGGCGCCAGCATTGTTTTCAAATTTTTGGTCCTTCTAAATACAATATCTGGTTTATCAGCTAATTCTGCCCCTAAAATCGGATCCATTTTAATAACATTCCAATGCTTATTCATAATATGTCTAATCCTTTTCTCATCAGTACTAAATTCAGTGATAAATGGAACCATGTTTCACTTATTTGAATCCTTAGGCTTATATGTTAGGATCTCTTCTCTATTTTGTCCCCCCACTTTCTCAGAAGCAGTATCCATAAGGTTCTCAGGGTACCCACGTTCCCTGAATCTATCTAGATATATTTTCGATTGCAATTTACAGGTTTCTTCATTAGAGCAGTTTCTCTTTACTCTGATTAATTGGGAGACTAGTATGTTATCTTTCCATTTTTTCAGGTGGCAGCTCTCATAATGGACATAACTATTGCTATCCACTTCCTTAATGTGTATACTTGTTTCAATCACTCCATCATTAATCTCCAAATCAAGATCCAGGAAATCTATACATTTATTATCTGTCTTGTGTGTAAAATTTAAATTGAGATCATTATCATCAATATATTCAAAGAAGGCATCAAGGCTCTCATTTGAACCCTCCCATATTAAAATAATATCATCAATATAGCGCTTGTAAAAAATTAAGTTAGCCCTGAAAGAATACAATGAGCCTTAGTTTAAAAAGTCTGCTGTGTATTGTGATGTGGGGAAATGACTTCCCATTCTGGTCAGTAATATATGTTTAAGCTGACCAACTCACGCCAAAGTCTTCCCATTCTGGACCAGAATGGGAAGACTTTGGCGTGGGTTGGTCAGCTTAAACATATATTGCAATATGTGGAACTAACATTCCCTGTTTTTAATATAGAACAGTACTTGATATAGCATTAATTATGTGTTTGGAGAGTGCAGTATCCCTGTTTTCTTGTATATATATCTATGTATAAACACATACATATATACACATATACAAATATATACACATTGTAAGAAAAGGAGGCATTTAGCTGGCAATATGCAGAGAAAGCAGGGAGGTAGAGTAAAACATTTGTGCAGTAATGCACCTAGATTGAATGTGAAGACTTAGGTATGAAAAGCAATAGTTTAAGTTTGGTTAAACTTACATGATTAGAAATCCTTTCTCTCAGCAAACAGACAGGGTGTGTCTGTTAGTGCAAACAGAGCCAGGGATGGGCGTTTCCTTTTAAAGAGAAGGTGGGTGTGTCACCTGTCCATCAAGCTAAGGCTGGGAGAGGAGTATCAGGTATAAAAGCTTGTTTGTATCATTTGTGCACGGAGACCAATGCTGGGGAAGCTGGCTGGTCTTGAGAGAGAGCTGGTCTATGTATAGCTAGCGTTTAGGGTCTTCATAATTGCTGTGAAAGTATACGGTGTCAAAACATTTACCATCCTGACAATAAAGCTACATAAAAAGGAAGAAGTTGTTCACGTGTGCTTCTGCAGTAGCGGGCTCTTGCCACAAGTGGTGTCAGGAGTGGATACTCCGGGAAGCAAGTTTCCGCTACCCAACCCGCGCAGACGTCAACATGGAGGAAGAACTGAGAACCCTCGTGAATGTGGCCACTGCGCAGTAACAGCAGCAAGCTCAGATGCTACGAGTTGCCGAGGCACAGGTGGAAAATACAAGGCTCTTAAGGGAAGAGTTAAGTCAGTTGAGGCATGACAGAAATGAACCACCTGGTCAGGTTCTCCAGAAAATGTCGCCAGGTGATCACATAGAAGCATATCTGGTGTCCTTTGAGAGACTTGCAAAAAGGGCAAAATGGCCTCCTAAAGATTGGGCTGAGAGGCTGGCGCCATATCTGACTGGTGAAGCTCAGCGAGCTTATACGGATCTAGATGAGGACCGGGCCTCTCATTATTTGTGCCTAAAGTCTGAGATATTGGCTCGCATTGGAGTTTCCGGGCCAGGCCGAGCCCAGCGCTATCACCAATGGCGCTATGATAAAGAAAAAATGGTCAGAGCGCAAGTGGCTGAGCTTTCTAAAATTTTAAAGAAATGGCTGCAGCCTGAGGAGAATTCACCTTCTCGGATTATTGAAGTTCTGGCGATAGATCACTGCATCCGGGGGCTGAACCGCGATTTGCAAAGGTGGGTGCTGCAATCAGACCCACAAACTTATGAAGAGCTTTCCACAGTGGTAGAAAGGTTTTGTGCGCTACAGCAAATGACTAAAGAACCTGCATTTGTGCCAAAGCCGCTGCCACGCCAAAAGCCAGGTTTGACACTCCTTGCTACGGGGCCCAATGGCAAAACTGTTACGGACAGAGGGCCAGGTGCAAAGCTGTCTAATCTGAAGTGTTTTGAATGTGGTGAGCCAGGCCACTTTAAGGCAGAGTGTCCTAAACTACAGGAACCATGGACTGTTCCGTGGCACATATTGGGCCTGCATTTCCAAGCTGTTTTACCATGAGTCCCACATCAGAAAGTCCTTGTTTGTTCCAGGTGACTGTGCTAATCAACCAAAACCTTGTACTGGCCTTGGTTGACTCGGGGAGTGAACTCTCATTGGTTTCCAGCTCTACCTTACCTGAAACCATAACTTCTCGGTTGCCCAAGGTGAAGGTTCTTTGTGTACATGGCACGACAGAGGAGTATGAAAGAACAATACTACCAGTCACACTCAAACACAAAACTGTTATGATGGTAGCTGCCATAGCACCTAAACTCCCATATCCACTCATTTTGGGGCGAGACTTCCCACTGTTTAATGATGTCCTCGGTGAGCGGATCCGGCCGGACATGCCAGCAACTGATGCAACGGTCGAAAGCCCGATCTTAAAGGAACCGCCTAAGAATCCACAACATCTGGACATCGATCTTTGGGAACCGCCAAACCGGAATGCCATCCTGGGAGTCACAGCAGGAGTTCCACAAAAGCATCCACCTGTTGGGAAACATGGACAGTCCAAACTAGCATTGGTCGGTGATGTCGCAGATGAATCCACCCCACCTGTCAGTGAGGGAACGGACTGGTCCGCAATACCATTTTAGTTTCCTCTGCAGATCTTTGCTTGAGACCAACTTAATGATGCCACTTTGGAACATGCCTTTAAAAGTGTGACTGAGGTAAATGGGGTAGCGAAAGCCGCCCAGCCTGCAGAAGGTATACCATATTTTATTGTTTAAAACATTTCCTGTATATAGTTGCTACTGTACAGGGGGAAGAAGTAGAACAATTAATGGTTCCTCAGGTCCATGTACCCCTAGTGGAAAAAGCAGCACATACACATGTCTGTGGGGGACATCTAGGGGAGGATAAAACATGGGAATTAGTTCTGCTTAGGTTTTACTGGCCCGGTGTACACATGGCAGTGAAAAAGTATTGCCGGTCCTGTCCCATTTGTCAGAGAACCTGTCCCAAACCCATGTACAGGGCACCTCTCATTCCGATACCAATAGTACAAGTTCCCTTTGAACGGATAGCTATGGACCTTGTGGAGGCACTGGAAAAATCCGCACGTGGGCACCAATATATACTAGTGGTGCTTGACTATGCAACCAGGTATCCAGAGGCAATTCCCCTACGAAACATAAAGTCCAGCACCATAGCTAAGGAACTTGTATTGATGTTTACACGCTTGGGAATACCCAAAGAAATTCTCACAGATCAAGGTACTCCATTCATGTCTAAACTGATGAAGGACATTGAATGTGAAGACTTATGTATGAAAAGCAATAGTTTAAGTTTGGTTAAACTTACATGATTGGAAATCCTTCCTCTCAGCAAACAGACAGGGTGTGTCTGTTAGTGCAAACAGAGCCAGGGATGGGCGTTTCCTTTTAAAGAGAAGGTGGGTGTGTCACCTGTTCATCAAGCTAAGGCTGGGAGAGGAGTATCAGGTATAAAAGCTTGTTTGTATCATTTGTGCACGGAGACCAACGCTGGGGAACCTGGCTGGTCTTGAGAGAGAGCTGGTCTATGTATAGCTAGCGTTTAGGGTCTCCATAATTGCTGTGAAAGTATACAGTGTCAAAACATTTACCATCCTGACAATAAAGCTGCATAAAAGGAAAAAGTTGTTCACGTGTGCTTCTGCAGTAGCGGGCTCTTGCCACAACATATATATATATATATATATACACACACGCACACACCGTGGATAAGTGGTTAGCACTTCTGCCTCATGGCACTGGGGTCTTGGGTTCAATTCCCAACCATGTCCTTACCTGTACAACGCTGCAGAATCAGTGGCTCCATATAAATACATGGTGATGATGATGATGTATTTATATATATATATATATACACACACATATTATATATATATATATACACACACACATATATATATATATATATATATATATACAAGTTAACCCATGCATGATACTCATGCATTCTAGTCAAATCAAGATACTTAAGGTCTTAAAAGGTTCTTGTCATGCATTTGGGCCTAGCCCAGGCCTCCTCAGGGGAAGATCGTTACTTCCCGACGCAAGCGCCCTTTTTAATGTGTGTTCATGAGGTAAAATTACCTCACGAAAATGAGTTTGACCCCTCAACTCGTAAATTTAGCCTTTACTACCCCTCCCACGGGGGGAAGGGGGGGGATGATGGAAGTTAACTGACTTGACTATTCTAATTTTTTAGTCAAATAATGTCAGTATACCAAATTTCAGGTCAATTGGATGAGCCCTTTCTGAGAAAATAGTTTTTTCCACACACACACTAACGCACGCCTCTACACATGTGTGTTCATGAGGTAAAATTACCTCACGAAAATGAGTTTGAGCCCTACCAAATTTCAGCCCTTTTTGAAATTTTTTCCCCACACACACTAAGAATTTAGTAGGTCAGTGTATAACTCTGCCCAGCAGGTGACTCTGCAACTTGTTTTTTTTTTTACACACACACACAGACACCACTAAGCATTTATATATTAGATATATATATATATATATCAATATATACACAGATAGGAGGATGAAATGGCGCCAATATAGGTAGTGTTAGCTGGTAACAATCACCCAGACAGTCAATAATTGCTGATATGCAGAGTATGAATCTTAGCAAGCTGGTACAGTCATTATTCAACAGCTTCCAGATACTCCAACTATATACCGAAATGCAGACAGAGAGAAACAAAAGATGTAGTTGCAAAGGCACCCGTGATGTATAGTAAATAATAGGTGGCAGCGTACCAAGTAGATATAAATAAACAGCTTATCTGTGTCAGAATAATCTGAACGTAGTCTCCAAACAGCCAAGTGAGTCAGGAACCGATGTGTAAACTGCTTGTGAAGATATATTATATCTGGATCATCAACCACAGCAAATTCACTGCTTGCAAACTCCACTCAGCCGATATTTTAAAGAAAAAAGAGCCATATAGTGTAGTACTTTTAAATGATTTAATCGGCATGTATCATAATAAAATCAAACTCACAATATATATATATTATAAAAGCTTATCTGTAATCCTGTAGTACAAGGGATACTGCTACACAGTGTGGATATCTGGACACTCCATGAAGTGAACACCGATGGACTCCATACAGAAGTACTCAAAGGGAAAACTCTCACAGACCAGGTGGGCAGCAGAGCCTTCAATATACCAGGAATAGATAGTGGGAAACAACCTCAACGCGTTTCATCATGTAAAGACTTCATCAGGAGGAGTATTTTAGACCAGCACTCAGTGCTGTCTTATATAGCGATGGCGGGCGCCATTTTGCGCATGCGCAGTGCAGCGCTTTTTCGCGCATGCGCAGATTGGACCTTTGAATCGGCGCTTGCACTGTATGTGCAAGGGGGTACTGTACAAGCCTGAAAAAGTCAGGTATTAGGCCAGGGGGAGTGGAGAGAAAGGATTATAAGGTTTCCTATAGTCAGGGCTTATATATTACTAGAGTATAGGAAGGGCAGATAATTATACTGCAGTGGATAGCGGTGGCCATCTTTAGCAAGGGCAAAAGAGCTGAGGATAATGAGTCCTGCTAGTATGTAGCCCATAAGTGCACACATGGGGATGTGTCCTAAAGACTACAAAGCCCACACACGAGCCAATCTACAAAATCTGTAGTATATATAATAAAAATGCACAGTAAAAATAAAAATGCACAATGAAATTAAAATAAACACCAGAATAATTGCTACTAAATATTGCAGAGTATATATATATCACACTAAAATAAAGGCAATCAATGGACAGATTATAAAAGATAAATAATTATATGCTGCATAAGAGGTTAATCTATGTAAGCAAGTAGTATATAAACATATAGAAGTAGATAGAGTTGCAACGATAATCCATAGGACACATAATAAAAATGTGTAATAAAAAATAATAAATAAATAAAATATAAATCAATAAAATGAGATATAATTAAGGGAATAACAGTATATCAGTAGATGAATACATATAGGGAATATAAATAATATGTCAATGTAGTAACAATGCTTAATATACAAATATTTAATACCACAGTTATTGTTATATATGTAAAACCTCTAAAAACCTAGAGGTAGAGAGTTATAGATCTGGGACAAGGGGATATTAGAGAAAGGGTGCAATCTCATAACCTTCATTAAGCCCATAAGGGCTCAGTGTGTTTAGCTGAAAAATCCAGAACATTTCTCTCTGGGATAGTTTGCCTTGAATGTCACCTCCTCTAGGTCCTAATTGGACGTGTTCAATGGCCTTAAAAGAAATAAACCGTGGGTCCGAGTTATGTTTGGTGAGAAAGTGTCTGGAAACTGAATGACTCTCAACTTTGTTCTTTATATTACGTATATGTTCTTGTATTCTCAATTTGAGTGGGCGTTTAGTTTTGCCCACATATTTTAGTCCACACGTACATTCTAATAAATAGATTACGGAAGTTGTAGTACAATTAATAAAGTGTTTGATATTAAATTTGTTGCTATTATCATGGTCATAGAACACCTTACGGTCTTTATGTGCAAATTGGCAGACATTGCAATGATTGCATTTGTTGAACCCACTAGGGGCAGGGAGTATCGTTCTAATGGTATCTTTATTGTCCTTCAGCATACTGGGGGCTAAAATATCTTTAAGGTTCCTATTTTTTCTAAAGATAATTTCGGGTTTATCAGGTAAAATATTTTTCAATACCGGGTCCATTTTAAGGATGCCCCAGTGTTTAGTGATGGAAGTTCTAAATCTTTTTTCACCGCAGTTGTAATTGGTAATGAAAGGGATTTTATCAATCTTATCAGGCTTATTTTTGTATTGTAATAGGCTGTCTCTTTCTACCTGCTGAATTTTGATATTTGCTTCACTGATGAGTGAGTCGGGATAACCCCGATTTTTGAATCTTTCGGCATAGATGGTTAGTTGTTCTTGACATTGCGATTCATTGCTGCAGTTTCTTTTGATCCTGTAGAATTGCGAATAAGGGATATTGTTTTTCCATCCTTTGACATGACCACTATTGTAATGAAGATAGCTGTTTGTATCAACAGTTTTAATGTAGTTCTTGGTTTCAACTCTGGTATCTAAACCTGATAGTACTAGATCTAGGAACTCGATGGTTTGAGTGTTATAGTTGGCAGTGAATTTTAGATTATAGTTGTTGGAGCTGATATATGATAAAAAGTTTTTGATGGAGAGCTCATCACCTTCCCATACTATTAAGATATCATCGATGTATCTTTTGTAAATCTTAATGTGTTTGGAATAGGGATTCGGGTTCAGGACACATTCTTCCTCCCAGCATCCCATCACTAGATTTGCAAAACTTGGAGCAAAAATCGTGCCCATAGCGGTCCCACAGGTTTGGAGGTAGTAATTGTTCAAAAATTTAAAGTAATTATGGGTTAGAGTGAATAAAATGAGGTCACAGATGAAGTTTCTGTGTTCTGGAGTAAGTGTAAAGTCTTGATCTAAAAATTTCTTGCAAGCTTGAATGCCAGTTTGGTGTTCTATGGCTGTATACAATGACTGAACATCTATGGTTAGCCAAATATATCTAGGACACCATTCAAAATCCTTAAAGATGTTCAAAACACTTGTGGTGTCTTTGAGATATGATTTTAGTCCAAGAACGTATTTCTTAAGGAAAATATCCACGTATTCGGAAGTGTGTGCAGTGAGAGAGTCTATACCCGCCACGATCGGTCTGCCTGGCGGTTTCTCTAAGTTTTTATGTATCTTGGGGAGGTGATAGAAAATGGGAATAACCGGGTTAGAAACCATTAAGTACTGGTATTCCTGTTTAGTGATGGTGTTATTGTGTAGCCCTTTAGTGAGAATGGTTCTAAGGGCTGAAATGAAATCTGTAGTTGGGTCCTTAGAGAGAACCATGTATGAATTAGTATCATCAAGAAGTCTAAGGGATTCTTCTACATAGTCTGTTCTGTTAAGAATAACTATCCCCCCCCCTTTATCTGCTTGTTTAATGACTATGGATTTATTGTCTTGTAGTCTTTTCATAGCAGTGGTTTCCGGTTTGGACAGATTATGACTGATCCTGTCACTGTAATTTTTATGACACAAGTCTTTCACCAGCAGCTCATGAAATAGGTCTATATGACTACTCCTCGATTCAAGTGGATAGAATTTAGATGTAGGCTTGAGACCTGATTTAGAAGCGTTCTCATAATTGGATATGACAGGTTTCTCTTCTAGCAAAATGTCGTTTCAAGGTCAACTTCCTAGTGTACTTGCTTATATCAATAAAGATTTGAAATTTATTTGGTTTCTGAACCGGGGCAAAGGTTAATCCTTTACTAAGTAAGTTAAATTCTGATTTATCCATGGTATGTGTGGACAGATTAAAGATACCATTTGCTTTCAGAAGGTCATTCGGAATTAAATGGGGTTTCTTCTTTGTTTCTTTATTGCCCCCTCTCTTACCTCTCCTTCTGTATACCTGCGTTTCATTGGTGAGGCAAGCCGAATATTTTCCCTTATGGGTTTTCGGTGAGACCCTCTTTCGTAGGGTATGTGTGCTGGGGACAAAAAATCATCGCTATCACTAGCGTCAGTGTGTTCTAGAGCTTTGAATCTATTTCTAATGGATATATTCTCAGGGTGAGGTACTCTGGTAGGTGAACTACGTCGTGATATGGTGGATGTCTTATTTCGATGTGTAGTATGCCATTTATTAGTGTGATCTGGATCAGAATATTGTTTAGATGTATAGCGCAAGTTTTGTTTGCTCCATTGTTTAATGTTGTTGCTTTCATAATCATGTTTATCTCTGTAAAACTTTCTCTCTTTAATTTTAATGATATCTGATTCTATTCTATCTAGTTTCTTATTGAGTACTTGTTCATTAATAACGTAGTCTTCTTGATGTTTAAAAGGTTCTAATAGTTTATCCTTATCAGCAAGACTCTCCTCTATTTTGTGGAACATTTTTCTTTTTTCCTGTACAATGATTTTAATCAATTTCATTGAACAGTCATGTAAGATATGATCCCATTCCTTCATGAACTCTGGGTTGTCTAGCCCAAATGTGGGGTTCTTATTTATACGTAAACCTCTGGGAATTCGATCAGTTTGGACATATTGTTCTAGCCCTTTAATATCCCACCATAATCTCGTTTCTTTGGTTAGGAGTTTCTCCACGTCCCAGAAAAGGTTGTCTAGATCAGTGTCAGGATCTGAGACAAACTTGTTATCACTGAAAACCTTTTGACAACGGTCTGTCCTTTGGTTGATTCTGTCTGAATTTCTCCACATCTTGTATTAGTATGTGGGAAACTAACTCACTATATCAGTGGTGCAGCCTGTTTAATAGTTGTACCAAAGTATGTATAAAGCAGTAGATAGATTAAAACGTGGCGCTCAAACACAGAATATGTGAGTAGAAATTAATAAATATCCAATATAGGAAAACACTTTCTTCATAAGATAAGGCAGCCTCCCTCCTAGATTACGGATGGTACTCTGATAATGAATAAATCAATATATACACAGATAGGAGGATGAAATGGCGCCAATATAGGTAGTGTTAGCTGGTAACAATCACCCAGACAGTCAATAATTGCTGATATGCAGAGTATGAATCTTAGCAAGCTGGTACAGTCATTATTCAACAGCTTCCAGATACTCCAACTATATACCGAAATGCAGACAGAGAGAAACAAAAGATGTAGTTGCAAAGGCACCCGTGATGTATAGTAAATAATAGGTGGCAGCGTACCAAGTAGATATAAATAAACAGCTTATCTGTGTCAGAATAATCTGAACGTAGTCTCCAAACAGCCAAGTGAGTCAGGAACCGATGTGTAAACTGCTTGTGAAGATATATTATATCTGGATCATCAACCACAGCAAATTCACTGCTTGCAAACTCCACTCAGCCGATATTTTAAAGAAAAAAGAGCCATATAGTGTAGTACTTTTAAATGATTTAATCGGCATGTATCATAATAAAATCAAACTCACAATATATATATATTATAAAAGCTTATCTGTAATCCTGTAGTACAAGGGATACTGCTACACAGTGTGGATATCTGGACACTCCATGAAGTGAACACCGATGGACTCCATACAGAAGTACTCAAAGGGAAAACTCTCACAGACCAGGTGGGCAGCAGAGCCTTCAATATACCAGGAATAGATAGTGGGAAACAACCTCAACGCGTTTCGTCATGTAAAGACTTCATCAGGAGGAGTATTTTAGACCAGCACTCAGTGCTGTCTTATATAGCGATGGCGGGCGCCATTTTGCGCATGCGCAGTGCAGCGCTTTTTCGCGCATGCGCAGATTGGACCTTTGAATCGGCGCTTGCACTGTATGTGCAAGGGGGTACTGTACAAGCCTGAAAAAGTCAGGTATTAGGCCAGGGGGAGTGGAGAGAAAGGATTATAAGGTTTCCTATAGTCAGGGCTTATATATTACTAGAGTATAGGAAGGGCAGATAATTATACTGCAGTGGATAGCGGTGGCCATCTTTAGCAAGGGCAAAAGAGCTGAGGATAATGAGTCCTGCTAGTATGTAGCCCATAAGTGCACACATGGGGATGTGTCCTAAAGACTACAAAGCCCACACACGAGCCAATCTACAAAATCTGTAGTATATATAATAAAAATGCACAGTAAAAATAAAAATGCACAATGAAATTAAAATAAACACCAGAATAATTGCTACTAAATATTGCAGAGTATATATATATCACACTAAAATAAAGGCAATCAATGGACAGATTATAAAAGATAAATAATTATATGCTGCATAAGAGGTTAATCTATGTAAGCAAGTAGTATATAAACATATAGAAGTAGATAGAGTTGCAACGATAATCCATAGGACACATAATAAAAATGTGTAATAAAAAATAATAAATAAATAAAATATAAATCAATAAAATGAGATATAATTAAGGGAATAACAGTATATCAGTAGATGAATACATATAGGGAATATAAATAATATGTCAATGTAGTAACAATGCTTAATATACAAATATTTAATACCACAGTTATTGTTATATATGTAAAACCTCTAAAAACCTAGAGGTAGAGAGTTATAGATCTGGGACAAGGGGATATTAGAGAAAGGGTGCAATCTCATAACCTTCATTAAGCCCATAAGGGCTCAGTGTGTTTAGCTGAAAAATCCAGAACATTTCTCTCTGGGATAGTTTGCCTTGAATGTCACCTCCTCTAGGTCCTAATTGGACGTGTTCAATGGCCTTAAAAGAAATAAACCGTGGGTCCGAGTTATGTTTGGTGAGAAAGTGTCTGGAAACTGAATGACTCTCAACTTTGTTCTTTATATTACGTATATGTTCTTGTATTCTCAATTTGAGTGGGCGTTTAGTTTTGCCCACATATTTTAGTTCACACGTACATTCTAATAAATAGATTACGGAAGTTGTAGTACAATTAATAAAGTGTTTGATATTAAATTTGTTGCTATTATCATGGTCATAGAACACCTTACGGTCTTTATGTGCAAATATATATATATATATATATTTTTTTTTTTGCAGATAGGGTCTGCTTTTGTTTTTTCTTTATTTTTGCACAATGGCAAACACTTCAAACAGGGATAAGTGTCTATACTATAGTGACTTAGCAGCAGGTATGAGATTCAACAGGGATTAACACTTCAAAGGCAGCGATGAACTATACTTCTCATCAGTTCTGCTGCTACATTCTACTTCTCCCTTCTCTCCATGAAACATTTTCCGTTTTACCCCTCCACCGAGGAGCCCAAGTCAAGCCATCACACGCCTCGACAAAATCAGCATTAAAACAGGGGATAGCTTAATTAATCTTGCAGACCTTGGCACCAAGCATTAAGCAGCAATTATACATTCACTGTAGGCTGTGAACAGATGACTTCACTAGGAGCTGCTGCCAGGCCTGAGCGGGGAATTTATGCGATCCAAGTCTCGCGAGATACGACGCGAGACTTGGACGTCAGAGCCTCATTTTGAGTTTGTTTTTCCGCCAGAAATACCCGAACAGTGCTCGGATCCCGTCGGATCCGCACTGTTCGGGTGGGCTCGGATTAGCGCAACCCGAGCCCGCTCATCTCTACTCTGCACCTTCACAGCGTCGGACACATTCTGTTCCCCTTGTGAGTTTGGATGCTTCCTCTGACTCCTCCACATCACGGGTAACCCAAAGTCAGAGCCGGCGTGGCAATGAATCCAAACCGTATAAGAAGCAAAAAAAAATAATTAGTTTTGTTTATTTTTTCGTATGTTTTTTATTTACATTTCATTTAATATATATTATATAATTTTTTTGATTTTTCAAAAATACAATTGTTAATACTACCGAAACTATGTAGCTATTATTTTGTGATTGCATATTTTATTATGGATGTAAATTTTTGCTACGTGTCTTACAAGACATTTATGTGTCAAACGGTATGTTTAAATCTAGCCAAAGTGTCATCCTATGTCTATCTCTAAATTTCAGTCTTTGACCACTAACTATTTAGTGGTGTCGTACATGACAAAGCAGCCATGCATGACATTAATTTCTCCATAGTCAACACATTGCTAAATATTGTATGTAAACATGGCTTGGATCTGCAGATTAAAGCTCTAAATGTCAGCACACATGTACATCACTAATCAGGTTTTTAAATCTCTAAAATTTAAACTAGCGTCATGTGAATGGCAGCCATAATAGGTGCATTTTTAACATATCTCATATTGGGTAATACCTATTTTAATATGTTAGCTCTCAATAATGTGACACCAATCACAGGTTCAAATGTAACTAATGGACTAGTTTAATCCATTCTAGGTATGCACCAAGGTCATGAATCTTAACTTCAAATATGTTCCGGTATGATTATGGGCACATTTAAAATATATACGAAGCCTTAGCCATTTATGATAGTGCTAATGCACAGTGGCTTGCACCCCGCCAGTGCTTCACCAAACAACTTAGATCAATGGTCATTCCTGTCCTTTTTGCAATAGGCACAAATTTTTGCTAACAACCTAAGGCTGTAGTGTTGTGTGAGCTGTTTGCTGTGTGTCTGGATATTAATGTTTAGTAATATAAGACACAGGGAAGATTGGTAATTATTACCTCGGCCGAAGAACCACACCCTGTTATCCTAGTAAGTAGACAACACATTATCTACTTCGACTAGTGATGGATGTCCAAGAGCTCATTTGTCTCAATAACTGAACTACCTGGTAGTGATGCAATAAATCACAATTGTCTGAGCCTGGCCAAACAGACAAAATATATACAAAACGTCAGTCTGTATGGCTTTTTGACCGAATCTGGGAATTATGTTTGTTTGCTTCAGAACACTTGCATGTATACACTTTTATAGAGCCCAGGTCAGTAGGCTGAAGCTCCCCTACGGTAGTTGCTTTAATTTAAGCTAGGTCATGGTAATTGAAATTAGGGCCAACCCCCAAAAAAATGTTTGATAATACACAGACAGTTACCCATTTAGCAGAAAGCTGAACTATGAAACTATAAACTATGAAGCCTCACAATACCATTAATACATTATCTACATTATCACCAGGGGCAAACGCAGGATTCGATGAGGGGGGTTTCCACGCCACGATACCAGTGGGCGTGACCAGCATGTGTAGGGGCGTGGCTACAAACACACATCAGGTCAAACACACAGACATGTAAATTGTCCCATACACAGACAAGCACAGACTCACATATACACAAATACGTAGACATGTAAACTGCCACATACACAGTTAAGCACAGACACACACATACACAAACACACACAGGATCAAACACACAGACATGTAAACTGTCATATAAACAGATAATCACAGACACACACAGACAGGATCAAACACAAACATGTAAGCTGTCATATACACAGACAAACACAGACTGACACACATACACAAACACACACAGGATCAAACACAGATATGTAAACTGCCATATACACAGATAAACACAGACTCACACAAACACAGATATGTAAACTGCCATATACACAGACACATACACACATTCTTACCTTCTTCTGCTGCCTCCTGCAATACACCCATGCTGGCTGTGTGGGAGGAAGGGGCGGGGCCAGACTGCCGGCAGAAAGCTGTGCTCACACAGCAGGGGACTGACTGGGAGACGATCCTCCTAAGCTAAAAGCAGTAGTGGCTGGTCACGAAAGAGGGGCCAGCCACTGTAATCATACAGCATCCCAGGTAGGACAGGGGTTTCTGGGGACTAGGAAACCCCCCTGCATGCGCCCCTGATCACCCAGACATTAAACATTTAAAGGACTATTGTGTGCTAGGGCAGACACTCTAGGATGAGATGGGGACCCAAAGAACATCTTACATGGGGCCTGAATAATAAAGGGACTTAAATTAAGAAGTTTTTAAATTAAGTTTCCTGGCCAAAACCATGTTACAATGCCAGAGGTGCAAATGAGTAATCGGTTTTCCACATAAGTTACATACTGACTGTTTTATCATGTAGCACACAAATAGCAACTTTTCTTTTCAGTGTACAAATAAGGTATCAAGTATTTGCGTGCCTCATGAAAAAAAGAGCCAGTATGTAACTTATGTTAGAGTACTGTGATGTGTAAAACTTTGAAAGTACTGGTGATTTCCTTACATTTGCACTCTTGTTGAAACAGGCATTGTTGTTACTATGCCACAAAGTATCACTAAAGATTCTTTACACACACACACACACACACACACACACACACACACACTCTGACAGATCCAACTTAAAGATAATCCCATCCTGATAGTGGCTTAATTTGGAGGCTTGGCTTTTTCAGGGGCCATTAGCAACGTAAATGGTATTGCCAAGCAATGACACATTTTTACACCACGATCCAATCTCAAATTTGGACACTAACTACTTGAAACACACATTGTGAAGGTCACAAAACATGTCCAGTGTGTGCTGGCTAACAATGTGTGTATTCATACACATTTTAGTCAAAAAAGAGTATCTGTGTGGGCCTGGAATGGAACATTGCATGGCTGGACCAATGATCAATATAAGTAATGTATAACATATCACAAATAGCTTACAAAGAAAATACACACTGAAAAGGGAGGAGAGTGTGGTTGTTTATCTGGTTGTCCAAAGTTGATTTAAAGGTAATGTGGAGACGGGCTCCAAAAGATGTACAACTAACGTCTGACACAAACGCATTGACCTTGATTGTTTGTGTGGCCTTTGTGGTTGCCATTTGGCTGTAAGCCAACTTGTAAACAAAGTGGCAATTGGGGCAGAAGTCTATTTTGGCTGTGTTGTTTGGGAAAGGTCCAAGGCTTTGTAGTGTTTGAGGCAACTCTTCTAACATGTAAGGCACATTTTTGTACAGAGTATATTTCTAAATTAAGAGGTTGGTGTTCACATACCATGTTGACCTTCAAGCATAGAAAAGACTAAAAATTCCCTAGTAAACAAGCAACCACACATACAAACCTCCTAATAAACCATAATAGCTATTAGTTTTAAAATAGGTTACGGTGTGTCTGTGGCAAAGGACAAAATAACCACACATGCATTCAATATATTGTACAAGTAGACATGTTCCGAAATGGGCCCAAAAGCACGATGTATGGATTGTTGTGTATGCTAAGAGGAAGCACTGTAGTATAGTAATCAGCAAATACTTCCTTGGGACAGATTGGTGACACTATTGCAGGCTAAGATTTATTGATTACATAGATGATTCCAAACTTGCTTCAAAAAACATATCAAAGAAGTCAGTGGTCTGTGTGTCAAAGTTCCTTGGATAAGTAGCTGACAATCTGGCCAAAGTGAAGAAACACATAAGCAGGCTTGGAGCATTGGAGAAATAGTTCAACATGTAGGGAAACACGAAATGAACAACTCCAAAACGCAAACCAGCTTGGACTGTTTCACCACTTGGGCTGAGACATAGCAAAGAAGTCAGTGGTCTGTGTGTCAACGTTCCTTGGATGAGGAGCTGACAATCTGGCCAAAGTGAAGACATACATAAGCAGGCTTGGAGCATTGGAGAAATACTTCAACATATAGGGAAACACGAAATGCTGAACTCCAAAATCCAGGCCAATGTGCCCTGTTGAATGTGAAACAAACATTTACTAAGCCAATATTAGCTCTCAACTAACTTGCATTTATTTTCCTAATTTATGCCTTGGTGCAATAGAAGGTGGCCACTGTATTGTAATGTTAAAAAGATCTGGTAAGGTTCTATACAGTATTCTCTAATACTGGCTTGTGTGCTTGAGCTATATCTTGGTTTCAGAGTGTTCAATTTGACAGGAAAGTAACCCCAAATCCATAAGTAACATACATAGCACATGGCCATATGTTGACTTAGCAGACCCACACATTTAATGCTTAGAAACGTCAATATTGTATGCAGCACACACACTTGACAGTTACATTTTAGTGCTGAAAACACTATAGATACTTACATTTGTCAACAGCCTTCACCATGGCAACATCCACCAACTCCAATGGAAAGTGTTATGGCACTGAGGCCATGAGTTCAATTCCCGACCATGGCCTTATGTGTGTGGAGTTTGTATGTTCTCCCTGTGTTTGCGTGGGTTTCCTCCGGGTGCTCCAGTTTCCTCCCACACTCCAAAAACATACTAGTAGGTTAATTGGCTGCTATCAAAAATTGACCCTAGTCTCTGTCTATCTCCCTCTTTGTCTGTCTGTGTCTGTGTGAGTGTGTGTCTATATTAGGGAATTTAGACTGTAAGCTCTAATGGGGCAGGGACTGATGTGAGTTCTCTGTACAGCGCTGCGGAATTAGTGACGCTATATAAATAAATGATGATTATGATGAACTCCAGGAGCCCCTGTATGTGTTGCAAATGCCAGAGTTAACAAATCAAAAAGTAGGTGACACATTTCCACCTTGCTCTTTTCAACTTTGCAACAAATGATGCAACCAATACTTACAATGTAGTGGAAATTTATCTTCCTGCTTTTTGTTGCAAAGTACAGTCCATATTTATGTAATTTTAAATAAAAACTCCAGCCCTATTGATTAAGCAAACACCACCTCATCATATAGAAACACCACCGAAGTGCATGCAAAAGTGATACTTACCAGAGGCAAATCACCTTGTGCAAATCAAATTAGTTACATAAAAATTGGTAAGGTGTAATCAGTTATGGATTGTGAAACACAAAATACAGAGAGTTAAGCAAATAGTGTAGAATAGATTTATGGTAAAAAAACAGTAAAACAAAAAACCATTGAAAACACAATAAAACACCACGTAAAATACCACATGCCCTATAATAATGCCAAACCCAATACAATTTTTTTATAAAAAAAAAAAGGGTGCCACTCAATACTTACAACACACACAGACGCTAAGTTTTTTTTTATTTCACATGCAAAGCAGACCTCTGACAACCAAAATCTGTGGGGGAGGGTGAGCAGGTAACAAATAAAGGCAGGAAGAGGGAGAAAAATTTGTCTAATCACTACCTACACTATCAAAGTATACACAGTGCAGGAATGTATCTAACTCCTAATGTAAACAAACACTTTACATCTAACATCCAAAAGTCAATCTCTAAAAAAGTTTGTTAACCCCTTTCAGCACCAAGTGAGGTTGCATAAAGCATATAGCCATATAGAAAATGGCCTTTCTAGCTCTCAAACACATAGCAATGCTTTGATAAGTAAGTAAACATACTGAAGGTTGACAAAGGTACAGCAGTAAACGTCTTGAGGCAGCATTTGTCCATCTGCAGTATACTCACCCAACAGCACAGAAGTTCCACAATGGCGTTTTTAAATACCACTGTGATTAGAGAATTATATGCCAGTGAGTACGCCGGATGGCATTACAAGCACACAGGTGCGTTCAGAGTGGCTGAGTGTGTTTGGTTGGAAAAGCTATCTGGCATGTTTGCAAAGTGTATTCAAAGTAAGGTAAGGTTATTTTGTAACGATTAATCACATATTTGACAAATGAGCTTAGCTGTTTGTGTTGTTCAAAGATCATGGTTTAATGAGTGTACATTTTATAGGTATGCAAGAGAACATATTTGCCATTTGGTGTAGACGATAGTGTGGTGGTTAGGTATTCCAACCATCAATGCTAAGATCTGAAGTTTGAGGCCACAAGTCAACCTTTAGTACAAAGTGCTATTATTGGTAATAATAATTGCCAACTAAAATAGTATACAGGTACAACACAGAGAAGCAGCTGAACCTAATAAGTTGATTGCAAACACTTTTAGGATTCATCCACAAATGAAAGTGGTGTAATTCCCAAAATCACCCTAAAACCCCTTTGGGCCAAAAGTGTCCTAAATGGTAAAGGAAATGTTTTACCAACATTTAAAATACAGGTGTGATTTTAATTTTTATACGGTACACAGTGCATATACCAAGGAGTGACACCTCTAATCGTTTCTCGTGAAATGATTGCCATTATCCCTACCTATAAATCACAATACTTGTCCCTAGCTAAGGTTGCTGGTCTGTATTTCATTCTATGCAATTACAATCATTTTTAGATCGCTTGCTAAATGGTTAAGCAGTTAGAGAATGCCCCTTTGCAAACTCGAAACCGGAGTTCAATTCCTCCCCAACACTCTTGTGCATGTGGAATCACTAATTTTCTACTTCGTATATATGTATTGAGTTCCAAAGTGTTTCTATTGTAAAAGTTAGCTAGCTCTATTTTCAAACACTTCTGCCGTTAAAAGTGAAAATGTTGCAGTATAATTCTGAGTAGCGTTTTTTATCAATTTGGTTAACATACAATAGGAAAGATGTGTAGATACAAGACCCATTTTACATAGAGATTAAATCAAAGATATTGTAGCTTAGCCTAAATTTTGCCATACATATACAATTTGCTAGAACTCCATCTAAAAGTGATAAAGGCCTTATTCAGGATACGTGAATGTTTTTGCATGTACCTTTGCAATCCATTCCAGCTGCCGGAATGGATAGGGAATGCACTCAGCCATCCATTCCGGGAGTGGAATGCACTCAGCACTCCATTCCAAAAGCCGGAATGTATGGGGAATGCACTCAGCACTCCATTCCGGAAGTGGAATGCACTCAGCACTCCATTCCAACAGCCTGAATTTATGGGGAATGCACTCAGCACTCCATTCCGGCTGCCGGAATGGATAGGGAATGCACTCAGCACTCCTTTCCAGCAGCCGGAATGGATAGGAAATGCAATCAGTACTCCATTCCGGGAAAGGAATGCACTCAGCACTCCATTCCAGGAAAGGAATGCACTCAGCACTCCATTCCGGCTACCGGAATTGACGGGGAATGCACTCAGCCATTCATTCCGGGAGTGGAATGCACTCAGCACTCCATTCCAGCAGCCAGAATGGATAGGGAATGCATTCAGCACTCTATTCCGGCTGCCGGAATGGATAGGGAATGCACTCAGCACTCCATTCCAGCAGCCGGAATGGATAGGAAATGCAATCAGCACTCCATTCCGGGAAAGGAATGCACTTAGCACTCCATTCCAGGAAAGGAATGCACTCAGCACTCCATTCCGGCTACCGGAATTGATGGGGAATGCACTCAGCCATTGATTCCGGGAGTGGAATGCTCTCAGCACTCCATTCCAGCAGCCGCAATGTATGGGGAATGCACTCAGCACTCCATTCCGGCTGCCGGAATGAATAAGGAATGAACTCAGCCCTCTATTCCGGGAGTGGAATGCACTCAGCACTCCATTCCGGCTGCCGGAATGGATAGGGAATGCACTCAGCACTCCTTTCCAGCAGCCGGAATGGATAGGAAATGCAATCAGTACTCCATTCCGGGAAAGGAATGCACTCAGCACTCCATTCCAGGAAAGGAATGCACTCAGCACTCCATTCCGGCTACCGGAATTGACGGGGAATGCACTCAGCCATTCATTCCGGGAGTGGAATGCACTCAGCACTCCATTCCAGCAGCCAGAATGGATAGGGAATGCATTCAGCACTCTATTCCGGCTGCCGGAATGGATAGGGAATGCACTCAGCACTCCATTCCAGCAGCCGGAATGGATAGGAAATGCAATCAGCACTCCATTCCGGGAAAGGAATGCACTTAGCACTCCATTCCAGGAAAGGAATGCACTCAGCACTCCATTCCGGCTACCGGAATTGATGGGGAATGCACTCAGCCATTGATTCCGGGAGTGGAATGCTCTCAGCACTCCATTCCAGCAGCCGCAATGTATGGGGAATGCACTCAGCACTCCATTCCGGCTGCCGGAATGAATAAGGAATGAACTCAGCCCTCTATTCCGGGAGTGGAATGCACTCAGCACTCCATTCCAGCAGCCAGAATGCACTCAGCACTCCATTCCGTCTGCCGGAATGGATAGGGAATGCACTCAGCCATCCATTACGGGAGTGGAATGCACTCAGCACTCCATTCCGGCTGCCGGAATGGATAAGTAATGCACTCAGCACTCCATTCCGGGAGTGGAATGCACTCAGCACTCCATTCCAGCAGCCGGAATGGATAGGGAATGCATTCAGCACTCTATTCCGGCTGCCGGAATGGATAGGGAATGCACTCAGCACTCCATTCCAGCTGCCGGAACGGATAGGGAATGCACTCAGCCATCCATTCCGGGAGTGGAATGCACTCAGCACTCCATTCCAGCAGCCGGAATGTATGGGTAATGCACTCAGCACTCCATTCCGGCTGCCGGAATGGATAGGGAATGCACTCAGCACTCCATTCCGGGAAAGAAATGCACTCAGCACTCCATTCCAGCAGCCGGAATGGATAGGGACTACACTCAGCACTCCATTCCGGCTGCCGAAATTGATAGGGAATGCACTCAGCACTCCATTCCGGCTGCCGGAATTGATAGGGAATGCACTCAGCCATCCATTCCGGAAGTGGAATGCACTTAGCACTCCATTCCAGCAGCTGGCATGGATAGGGAACGCACTCAGCACTCCATTTCGGCAGCCGGATTGGATAGGGAATGCACTCAGCCATACATTCCTGCATACATGAAGTCAGTTATCTCAGATAACTGTAATCTATAGGAGTAATCTTCAATATATATATCTATGGAAGTGTTATGTGCGTATTGTCGCTAACCAATAACGATTGTCGAACCTCGATTTGTGTTTCCAACGCACAAAAATTTATTCGCAAAAAGTAGTATAATATATTCAAGCGAAGTGATAATAAGTACAGCCGTTACTTATCGCAGGTGCTCTGGATCCAGTGTGCAGTCATTCAATCCTGAAGTCTGGGGACAAGATGTCTGAACACTAGATGTGAAGCTGCTGCTTATATGCACACAGGAATACAGTAATACAATGGATATGGTATAGCTTGCTTCTATTGGTCCAGGTATCAGGAAGGTCCAAGGGGTTGTCAATCATTGGCTAGTTCATCCTAAAGAATCCAAAGGAGGGGGTCATCTCTCCAGGGGGTATGCTCTGCTCTTCCCGCCAAGATTCCTTAGTCTCAAGTAGTTCATAATTCCCTAACATTCATAACTTGCGTATGCACTCTGCGATTCCTTCGCAGAGTGAACCGAACAGTAGCAAATGTTAAGAGGTTTATTATAATACCACACATGATATGATTCCTTCAACCTGTTCTATATATTTCACTAATATGCATATAACTTTAATATAAAACATAAATACTACTATATTTCGACATAAATGACTATGTGTTGCAACTACCATTAATGTGTACTATTTTACAAGTGAGCGTGTTTGTGCGAATGTATGTAAAAAGACTAAATACTGTTGGTGCCACGTGTTGTGGCTGCATACGCCCTTTTACGTTGTAACGTGCCCTTTTACGCCGTAGCGTACCGTACGCATCTTTTCAGACAAAGACAACCAAGTTTGCTCGATTTTAATTGAAATGACTTTATCCAATTTGCTGACTTCGACAGAAGTATGCAGCAAAGTTGATCCCCATATTCCAGAGAAGATATCTGTGTAGCATACCAAAATGCAGTCTACAGGCCTAGAAAAGACAGGCATCTTTACTGAAGACCCAGAAAGCAGCAGAGGGCGCTATATTAATCTAACTAATGCCGGCGTTCCGGCATTCTGGCAGTTCCGGATTGAACCCAAAGGTCCAAAATATCAGCAAACATCATACACTTGACAGTGGCATTTATATATATATATATATATGTATCCAAATAAATGTTAAATTTGAAAAAAAAGAAAAATTCTAAAAAATGCAGTATTCATATGTATGTATGTTATGCATATTTAGTTGTGCATTTTAAACGCGCATGATGCAATTAGAGCAGTTTAATAGTTGTTTTAGCTAACTGTTTTGGACCTAAACATGACCCTGAGCTTCCTCAATTTTGAGCAAGGATTTGAGACATGATTGATGTCTGTTTCACGTAAACGCACAGGGGGAACGCCTACTCTTCTTAAGTGATATCTCATCTTCGCCCACTCCACGCCCACTCTTCTCCCATTCCCACCCCTTTCTTCTCAAGTGGTCAGCCACCATGGCAAATACATTTGCGATGGAGTTTGCGTTGGAGTTTGCGTTTGAGTTGCCTTTGAGTGCCGGATATGCTCTGTTTGAGCAGCATATCAGGTGTTTTACGCACCTTAACTCCCGATTTGTGCATGCGCAGAGACGACTACCGGATTATCTGCATACGGATGCGTTTGTGTACCTTGATGAATTGGGCCCGTGGTCTTTATCGGTCTAATGGTGTCCATCTGAATGAGGAAGGCATGCGTTTGTTTATAGAGGATATTTATAAGGGCATAGCAGGAGTTTTTGTAGGTGTGGTGGTGGGTCGCGGCTCTTGAGGATCCGGGCGTGGCCGGAAATCTCAGTATAGTCGACGGCCAGTGGTAAAGGCACATGATGGTATCGGGCACACTTAACCCACCTGTTTTCAAATGGAATAGGCTATTATTCTCAGTCCAAGGACCGGGTTGGCTTGTGGTTGCTTCCGTTAGCCTAGAAAGGGGGAGGGTTCTTTAGTGCCCGGGACGGTGGCCCCGTTGAGGTAGATATGTAAACCCTGGGGTGTGTGGTTGTCCCCCTGTTTGCGGATATCCCATGGAAAGGCTTGGGCATCCTGGTTTGCCTTGCGGATGTCGACTCGGACTGCTCTCTTTCTCTACCACCATACCTTACAATAAATCCCCTGTTACTTTTGCCACATTTAAGTTGTCTATGTTTGTATTTATGGTTATGGTTAAAATGGTAAGAATATAAGGTAAGGGAAGGTTATCAGCAGCGGCCTGCGACGGAGGGGTACGATAGCCACCATAGAGTGGGCCACCGGACAGTAAGTGACGGACGTCACTTCCGGTTTCCCGAGCGGCAGTAGAGCTCGGGGAGGGCCGGGGGGGTCAGAAGCCAGGAGACAGCATCCTGCAGTAGTCATTGGTTCGGGAGGGGGGGTGGCTCTCCCCCCCCCGCGGGTACTGGTGCCAGGGGCATGGGTAGTCCCAGAAAGAATTATAGGAAGCAGTTAGATCCCCTTTCCATGGGTAGTGGGGGTAGGCGCAGGGGTCACTCAGACCCGGGCGGCAGCATATCTTCCTGGCATCGTCATACCCCAGTTTCATCCCAGGTGGGTAGCTTTAGGGCGGGGAGGGGGGAGCAGTATCTTGGGGGCCAGAATAGGCAAAGTTCCCATGGAGACCATAGGTCTGGCAGGCAGGGGCAGGTGGTCAGAGGTAGGCGGGAGGATGGGGGTCAGATGCAGAGTGCCCCCTTCGGGTGCGGCACAGGTTCTATGGTCCCCTGGGATCCAGGATGCAACTTCATTCAGAAGAGGTCATTCCGAGCGGGGCGTTAGGGGCAGTAGACAGGAGATGGTTAGGGTAAGGGGGTCCCATTACAAGAGTAGGTCGGCACAGGGGAGTGTAGGTGCAGGCAGACAGGGCAAGAGAGGTCAAGGGTCAACACGGTCTGGGCAAGTTGTGGCCAGTCAAAGGAGCCGGGCTATGTCTGTTGGACCTGTATCAGTGATTTCCGCTAGTAACGCGTCTCTTCCAGCGGATAGCGGTGATTTCGGTGGAGATCGAGCCTACAAGTCGGCATCCCGTGAGCGGCATGCCTAGGCTGGGGCAGAGAAGGAAGTCGGCAGGACTTTCGGTGATGGTCAAACACGCAGCATAGGGCGCTTGCCTGTTTGCCGCCTGTTACTAAGAGACACGCCCTGGCGAATGGATGGACATGCTAAAATATCTGCATATGGTCCACGAGATGTACGTGTCCTCCCATCCCGGGGTGTGGCTGGCCTACAATGAGGTTATTAGAGAGAAGTACGACGGGCACACCAGCCTGATGTTAGGCTATAAGGATGTGGAGACATGGTTAAAAGTGTCCCAAGATGGTTGGGGGGCTGGGGCTGCGAGTTCCACATGGCGGAGGCAGACAGGGCGGATGAAGGGTAATGCGCCCTTTCTCGGCAAGGGCCGCTGCTTCCTGTTCAACCAATCACGTTGCCCTCACGGACAAGAATGTAGATTTGCTCACACATGCATTAAGTGCGGGGGAGGGCACCCAGCAAAAGGCATGCGACAAACAGGATAAAAGTGGTGGCACAAGTAGCCAGCCCGGCACTGGTGCTGGTGAAGACAGGATCGCCGATTAATTTGGCATGCCTGAACCGATGGCTTAGCCGCTATCCAAGTAGGGTTGAGGCAGAGTTTTTGAGGGAAGGTTTTAGTGAGGAGTTTTGAGTTCCTATCGAGGGGCTGGTTCAGTCGGGTAAAGGGGGGAATTTGAAATCGGCTAGTTTGTTCCCAGAGCATGAGTGGACCTTTTCAGAACCCGTCATATCAGTACTTAGTGGTGTCCCCGATTGGGGTGGTTCCTAAGAAGGTGGCGGGGAAATTTCGACTCATTCAGCTCTTCTCATTCCCACATGGCGCATCGGTGAACGACGCGATCCCAGAGAAACTTTGTAGGGTCACGTACTAGTCCTTTGAGTCGGCCCTGGACATGGTACGAGGATTCGGTGGAGGGGCATTGCAGGGAAAAGTCGATGTTGAGTCGGCTTTTTGTTTGTTGCCGCTTCATCCGGACTCTTTCCCTTTTATGGGTTTCAAGTGTTATGACCAATAACGATTGTCGAATCTCGATTTGTGTTTCAAACGCACAAAGATTTATTCTCAAAAAGTAGCAGTATATATATCTTAGCGAAATAATAGTAAGTACAGCCGTTACTTATCGCAGTGGCTCTGGATCCAGTGAACAGTCATTCAGTCCTGAAGTCTATGGTCTAGGTGACTGAACACTAGATGAGGAGCTGCTGCTTATATGTAAACAGAGATACAGTAAAACAATGCAAAGGTGTGGCTTGCTTCTATTGGTCCAGGCATCCGGAGGGTCCAGCGGGTTGCAGATCATAGGCTAGTTTAAGCTCAGGAATCCAAAGGAGGGGGTCATCTCTCCAGGGGATGAGCTCTGATCTTCCCGCCAAAATTACTAATCCTAATAGTCCATAATTCCTTAACATTAATAACTTGCGTATGCACTCTGCAATCCCTTCGCAGAGTGAACCGGACAGTCGCAAATGTGAAGGGGATTAGTATGATACCACACATGACATGATTCCTTCAACGTGTACCATATGTTTTACTGATATGGATATAACTTATAATATTACACATAAATACTACTATATTTCGACATAAATGACTATGTGTTGCAACTACCATTAATGTGTACTATTTTACAAGTGTGCGTGTTTGTGCGAATGTATGTGAAAGACTAAATACTGTTGTTGCCACGTGTTGCAGCTGAGTACGCCCTTCCACGCCGTAGCGTGCCCTTTCACGCCGTAGCGTGCCGTACGCATCTTTTCAAACAAAGACAATCAAGTTTGCTCGATTTTAATTGAAATGACTTTATCCAATTTGCTGACTTCAACAGCTCCACCCTTTGATAGTATAATAAACTATCACCTAATCACCGTTTCAAATTCAGGGTTATACAACACTTCTTCACATACCATGATCTCGGTGTCTTGCACCACCCTTTCAGTCTTGTTCTTAGTGTTTCTCCTAGAAGACTGTTTCCCACACTTCAACACAGTAGGAACACATTTGACACATAAACCAATTGCTAAGATGACACCAAGTATAAGGAAAAGGAGCTTACCTACACTAGCAACCATTTCCTGTACCCACTCCCCCAGACCGGAGAACCATTTCACAGGGTTCAACCATGAGAACCAACCTGCCACCTTTTCCCCGACCTCATATAACGAAGAATTATGGTTCCTTCGAAATTTCCATTTCAGTTGCAGAATTTCATCCATCTTCTGGTCTATAACCTCCTTAGGGTCATCCGTATTATTGGTGATGTACGTGCAACATTTTACACCGAACTGGGTGGCCAGTGTCACACAGTACCCACCAGTAATAGAGGTGAGATAATTTAGTACCAGTCTATGTTGCATCAACTCCTTCTTGTACGCTTGTAGCTCCCTTCCAGTATACCTGAAAGTGTCATCATACATCTCGGTGATATTGTCTATTAATTTAGCTAGGTCTTGGATATATTTAAAGTTTAACGTTCCCCGAGCGGTCCTGGTGAGATCTAGAGCAACCATAACTTGGAAACCCGCGGTTTCACTAATCAATTTTGTAGCTATGGGTTCCTCATCAGGAATCAAATTTCTCTTGTTACGGTGTTCATACTGTGTGTGTATGTATGGTGGTGATGTAGTCTTGTGAATACCAATCATTTCTTCATGAGTAATAGTCATGATTTCAGGAACCAGTTTAGCTAAGAAACACAAGCCCTTGGAACTCGGAGTCACCCAGGAATAAGCTTTCCTCCCACAAACAAAGTACACATCATCAGGGAGAACATAAGGAACAGTATGTCCGTTAATTATATCACACAGAGTTTCGATAAAACTACTTATGCCTAGTGTCTCCATTTGCTCAAGACACGTGTCAGCATGGATGACATTCTTACAATTATCTATAGAGACTTTTCCAATGGATACTTTCTTATGTTTGGTTACACGCCCTAATTTGTGACTTCCATCAACATTTCTGCTTATTGGTGGCCTCAGTCTCCTTCCAAAATGAGCGTGGCTAGCCATTGTCTGATCTGATAGGTCAGCTTCCCAATTCTCCAGACGCTTTGCATGAGAGATATTTAGACACAGCAAAGATCTGTCTACCGAGTATTGACGAAGCGTTAGTCTAGGGGACCTAGTGTTATTGTACCTCCCCTCTATGGGCCTCCCACCCCTCAATTTGAGTACTTCGGAGATGTTTAATGGGAATGGCACTAGTCCTATGTTATGCTGCCCCTGCGGCACGTGAGAGCACACCCAGCACTCGGTTTGGTTTAGCACCTTACCCACCAGGGAGTGATAATCCTCTAAAGGATGCCCACCCAAATTCAGATTACCGGTGGACTGACATCGCTGGATGCATCTCTCTTCAACTAGGGAGTCACAGAACTTGCACATACAATACTCATCAGACAATAGCCCCTCACACTGTCTCAGAGTTCCCGAGCTAGCAGACCTTTTTATAACCCTGTTATGTGCGTATTGTCGCTAACCAATACTGATTGTCGAACCTCGAGTTGTGTTTCCAAAGCACAAAGATTTATTCGCAAATAGTAGAATAAATATGCTCAAGCGAAGTAATAATAAATACAGCCGTTACTTAACGCAGGCGCTCTGGATCCAGTGCAGTCATTCAATCCTGAAGTCTGGGGACAAGATGTCTGCACACTGGATCACAAGCTGCTGCTTATATACAAAATCAAATACAGTAATACAATGAAGATGGTATAGCTTGCATCTATTGGTCCAGGTCTCAGCAAGGTCCAAGGGGTTGTCAATCATTGGCTAGTTCATCCTAAGGAATCCAAAGGAGGGGGTCACCTCTCCAGGGGGTCTTCCCGCCAAGATTCCTTAGTCTTAAGTAGTTCATAATTCCCTATCATTCATAACTTGTGTATGCACTCTGCGATTCCCTTGCAGAGTGAACCAAACAGTAGGATATGTAACGAGGTTCATTATGATACCACTCATGATGTGATTCCTTCAACCTGTTCCGTGTATTTCACCAATATGCATGTAACTCTGATATAACATATAAATACTACTATATTTCGACATAACTGACTATGTGTTGCAACTACCATTAATGTGTACTATTTTATAAGTATGCGTGTTTGTGCAAATGTTTGGTAAAAGACCACTTACTGTTGCTGCCACGTGTAGTGAATGCGTACGCCCTTTCACGCCGTAGCGTGCCCTTGTACGCCGTAGCGTACCGTGCGCAGCTTTTCAGACAAAGACAACCAAGTTTGCTAGACTTTAATTGAAATGACTTTATCCAATTTGCTGACTTCGACAGCTCCACCCTTTGATAGTGTACTAAACTATCACCCAATCACTGTTTCAAGTTCAGGATTATACAATACTTCTTCACAGACCATGATCTCGGTATCTGGTACCACCCTTTCAGTCTCTTTCTCAGTGTTACTCCTATGAGACCATTTTCCACACTTCAACACAGTAGGAACACATTTGACACACAAACCAATCGCTAAGATGACACCCAGTATAAGGAGAAGGAGCTTACCTACACTAGCAACCATTTCCTGTACCCACTCCCCCAGACCGGAGAACCATTTCACAGGGTTCAACCACGAGAACCAACCCGCCACCTTTTCCCCGACCTCATATAACGAAGAATTATGGCTCTTTCGAAATTCCCATTTCAGCTGCAAAATTTCATCCATCTTCCGGTCTATAACCTCTTTAGGGTCATCCATATGATTAGTAATGTACGTGCAACATTTGACACCGAACTGGGTGGCCAGTGTCACACAGTACCCACCAGTAATAGAGGTGAGATAATTTAGTACCAGTCTATGTTGCACCAACTCCTTCTTGTACGCTTGTAGCTCCCTTCCAGTATACCTGAAAGTGTCATCATACATCTCGGTGATATTATCTATTAATTTAGCTAGGTCTTGGATATATTTAAAGTTTAATGTTCCCTGAGCGGTCCTGGTGAAATCTAGAGCAACCATAACTTGGAAACCAGCAGTTTCACTAATCAATTTTGTAGCTATGGGTTCCTCACCAGGAATCATATTTCTCTTGCCACGGTGTTCATACTGTGTGTGTATGTATGGTGGTAATGTAGTCTTGTGAATACCAACCATTTCTTCATTAGTAATAGTCATGATTTCAGGAACCAGTTTAGCTAAGAAACACAAGCCCTTGGAACTCGGAGTCACCCAGGAATAAGCTTTCCTCCCACAAACAAAATACACACCATCAGGGAGAACATAAAGAACAGTATGCCCATGAATTATATCACACAGAGTTTTGATAAAACTACCCATGCCCAGTGTCTTCATTTGTTCTAGACACGTGTTGGCATTAATGACATTTTTACATTTATCTGTAGAGACTTTTCCAATGGATACCTTCTTATGTTTGGTTATACGCCCTAATTTGTGACTTCCATCAACATTCCTGCCTATTAGTGACCTTGTGAGTCTCCCTCTAAAATGAGTGTGGCGAGCCATTGTCTGATCTAATAGGTCAGCCTCCCCATTTTCCAGGCGCTTTGCATGAGATATGTTTAGGCACAGCAAAGATCTGCCTATGGAGTATTGTCGAAGTGTCAGACTAGGGGACCTAGTGTTATTGTACCTCCCGTCTATGGGCCTCCCACCCTTCAATTCGAGTACTTCAGATATGTTTAGAGGGAATGGTACTAGTCCTATATTATGCTGCCCTTGCGGCATGTGAGAGCACACCCAACACTCGGTTCGGTTTAGCACCTTACCCACCAGGGAGTGATAATCCTCTAAAGGATGCCCGCCTATATTCAGAGTACTGGGGGACTGGTATCGTTGGATGCATCTCTCTTCAACTAGGAAGTCGCAGAACTTGCAGATACAATACTCATCAGACAATAGCCCCTCACACTGCCTCCGAGTTCCTGAGCTAGCAGACCTTTTCATAACCCCCGGACCAAGTTTGATAAAGGGCTGCTCTGAGTATCCTATTAACTTTTCTTCTGCCTCCATTTCATCCGTATCACTCCCAGAACTCTCCTCCGTCCTCCATCCTCCTTCACAAAAATAGAATGTCCTAGAAAGAGTAAAAACAAGGAAAATCCTGGAACAAAAGAATAACAATAACCGCCACTCCATCGTTGGAAAGATATTTCTGAGGCAACATCTCTGGTTAAGGTGTCTCGACTGCAGGCTTTAGGTCTCCCGGAACAGGCTCACAAGTGACAGCTCTATATCGTCGGTCTTAGTTTTATCTTGCACTTTCTCCGGATTATGGACTCTCCTGCAGTGGGTGGAATGGACCCAAGTGTCTCTCTCTGCAACCTTCAGTGATGTAGTACTGGTCAGCAGCGCTTGGTACGGGCCTTCCCAACGGTCTGTTAAACAACCTGAACGTAAGAAATTGCGGATCATAACATAGTCTTCAGGTTCAACATCATGACAGTTCGTTTCTGGCATACCAGGTGACAGCATTTTTAGTTTTTGTTGTTGTTGTTTTAGCTGTCTACTCATTCTTATAAGATATTGTACAGTCACTTCATTATTACACTTCAAGTTGTCTTGTGGACTCACGATCAAATGAGTTTGTCGTCCGAACAGTATCCCAAAGGGGGACAGATTAAGAGGAGGTCTAGGAGTGGTTCGAATGCTATGGAGGACCAATGGCAAAGCCTCAGGCCATGCCAACCCAGTTTCAGCCATTATCTTACCCAGCTTGTTCTTTATAGTACCGTTTACTCTCTCCACCTTACCACTGGCTTGTGGTCGGTAAGGGGTGTGAAGTCTGCTACCGATTCCCATGAGTTTACACATATTTTGGAAGATATCACCAGTAAAATGGGTACCCCTATCACTTTCAATGATTCTAGGGATACCGAACCTACACACAAAGTCTTGTACAATTTTCTTTGCAGTGAACACAGCAGTATTAGTGGCTGCCGGATATGCTTCTACCCAACTGGAAAACACATCAATACACACTAACACATACTTTAAATTCCTGCATGGTGGGAATTGGATATAGTCAATTTGTATTACCTGAAAAGGTCCGTCTGTAGGAGGGATGTGGGATGGCTCAGTTGGAATAGTTTTCCCAACATTTTTCCTCAAACAAGTAAGACATGACATTGCTTTCTTACCAGCCTGAGAGGAAAATCCGGGAGCACACCAGTATGCTCTCACCAGTTTGCACATACTTTCTTTACCCAGGTGAGTCAGACCGTGTGCTGCTTCAGCCAGGCTTGGATAGTATGTTCGGGGAGCTACAGGCTTACCTTGTCCATCCCTCCAGAGTCCTGAGGACTCTTGGCCACATCCCTTCGCCTTCCAGACCGCCTTTTCCTGCAGGGAACACAAATCTTGCATTTCAATTCATTTCTGCATGTCTAATGTCTGAAAAACCATCATAGTCTCGGTCGATACAGTCATAGGTTGCCCTGCTGCCCATTTAGCAGCTTCGTCTGCCCTGTTGTTGCCCAATGACACTGGGTCTTCTTCAAAGGTATGGGCTTTGCACTTTATGACGGCTACTGTTCTGGGTAACTGTATCGCTGTCGGAAGTCCTTTTATGTGTTGTGAGTGTGCCACTGGTGTACCTGCTGCTGTCGTAAAGTTTCTAAGACGCCAAAGGGCCCCAAAATCGTGCACTGCCTTGAAGGCGTACCTAGAGTCAGTATATATATTGGCTGATTTACCCTCTGCCAATTAACACGCTCTCCTTAGTGCTACTAGTTCCGCCACCTGGGCTGAGTGAGGTGGACCAAGGGGTTCAGCTTCTATCACATCCTGATCGTCTACAACAGCGTAACCAGTACATAGCTCTCCTGTCTCTGTCTGTCTATGGCAACTTCCGTCTGTATAAAACATAAAATCTACATTTTCTAAGGAGGTGTCACGTATGTCGGGCCTTGCAGTAAAGGTATGATTCAGGTGTTCCATACAGTCATGCGTGTCAGTATTCTTGCCTAACTCATCATCAACCAGGGTCTCCTCACCTCCCACCCTTTGTGTCTCTAGAGACAAATATGGAAGGTATGTAGCTGGATTTAAGGTGCTACATCGCTTGATGGTGATGTTTGAGGGTGCCATCAGGGCTAGTTTCCACTTTGTGAATCTAGCTGAAGAAACATGTCTGGTTTGGGCTGAATTTAACAGAGCTGATACAGCATGGGGTGTACAGATAGTTGAATTATGTCCTAATACTACGTCCTCGCTCTTACTTACAAGAAGAGCCGTTGCTGCTACACTTCTGAGACATGTTGGGAGTGATCTTGCCACATTGTCTAATTGTGCACTGTAGTATGCTACCGGTCTGCTAGCGTCACCATGTTTCTGTGCGAGGACGCCTGCTGCACAACCATCAGCTTCTGTACAGAATAGCTGAAAAGGCTTTTCATAATCAGGTATTCCCAATGCAGGTGCTCTAGTCAGACTATCTTTAAGATTAAAGAACGCTTGCTCTGACTCTTCTGTGTGTACAACACGTTCTGGTTTTGAGGAAGAGACTAGCTCCTGCAATGGTAATGCCAGAATAGAAAAACCTGGGATCCAGGATCTACAGTATCCACACATCCACAAGAAAGTACGAATCTGCTTCTGGCTCTGCGGCAGAGTCATGTGTTGTATGGCCTTAATTCTGTCTGTTGTCAGGTGTCTTAGCCCCTTAGTGAGGCAGTGTCCTAAGTATTTGACCTTAGTCTGACATGGCTGTAATTTATCCTTTGCCACCTTGTGCCCTGTTTGTGAAAGATGAAGCAACAATAATTTAGTATCATGTAAACATGACATAAAAGAATTAGAGCACAACAACAAATCGTCCACATATTGAATTAGAACAGACCCATTGTGGGGTTGAAAGGATTGCAAACAGTCATGTAAGGCTTGGGAGAAAATACTGGGGCTGTCAATGAACCCCTGGGGTAGTCTGGTCCATGTGTATTGCACTCCCCTGTAGGAGAATGCAAAAAGGTATTGGCAGTCAGGGTGAAGAGGGACTGAGAAGAAAGCAGAACATAGATCAATGACAGTAAAATGACTGGCAGACGGTGGAATCTGCATGAGGATGACAGCTGGATTTGGCACTACAGGAAATTGGCTCTCAACAACTTTATTAATTCCCCTTAAGTCCTGGACTAGTCTATAGCCCCTCCCCCCATTCTTCTTTCTCAGGGAAAATAGGACTATTCGCTGTACTGGCTGTACGAATTAAAATCCCTTGTTGTAACAGCCTCCCAATAACAGGATATACCCCTAGTTCCACCTCCGGTTTTAATGGATACTGTCGGATTTTTGGAGCTATCTTACCACTTTTTAGATTGACCATGACAGGGGCTACGTTTGCCATCAGTCCAGTGTCCTGTCCATCTCTGGTCCATAGGGAACCTGGTATTTCCAGCAACATCCCCTTTACTTGAGATGGACTGTGTTCTATAACAGTAGAGTGTAACATTAACCTTTGAGGGGTGTCCAATATATCCTGTACCTCATGTGCGACCTTCTCTGGTATATCTAAGAATACACCATCAGAAGTACAGTATATGACACATCCCATTTTACATAACAAGTCTCTCCCTAGCAAGTTAGTAGGAGCCGCTGCAGCTAAGAGAAACGAATGCTTAGTATGCAGAGGCCCGATAGTAACTTCAGCGGGTTTAGTTAGAGGATAATGTAACACTTTTCCCGTTACCCCCATAGCTGGAATAGTTTTACTGGTCACCTGTAGATTGAAAGGAGAGGTTATCACAGATCGGGCCGCCCCTGTATCTACAAGAAAAGTTTGTTTCCTACCAGCTATGTCAACTATCATTTTTGGTTCTAAACTCTGACTCTCAGTTAACCTCACTGGCTGTAGACTACAGGTATGACCTGACCACCAGCGCTGACTATTGATTTCCCGCGCAGCATTTGCTGCTGTAATAAGCGCGGGTAAATGTGAGTCTTATAGTCTATGTGAATCCCTCCTTGGAGGATATCTATGTGACCCTTCATTAGGATTATACCTTCCCTTTGTACAATCTTTTCTCATATGTCCTTCTTCTTTGCAATTGTAACATCTGAACATTCTGCGTTTCCCGTTATGTGGGTTATATGCTGGTGGTCGTGTATGCATTTCCCCTAATGCCTGTATACTCACCGTCATCAACTTGTCACTCTTTTCTTCCCTTTTCCTAAAGATATTTTTGTCATGTTCAACAGCAACTTCTGTAAGAGAATCTACCGTGCAGCCTCTCCAACCAGGGGTTGAGGTTTGTACTCTTGTTTTTAGATTTTCCTTTAAACCATCCATCAGTACTGTTACCGCTACTTCCCTATGATGTGGGTTCTCCCTTATATCTGATACCCCCGTAAACTGTGTCATTGATGCAAGAGCTCTACCAAAATAATCCGCTGCAGTTTGACTGTCTTTTTGTTTTATGGTGAAAATCTTACTCCAATTTACCACTACTGGAAAATATATGGCTAAGTGTTTGACAATTCTTTCTATATTCTTTTGGTTAATCTCAACAGTCAAGGTGTCATCTTCCTCCAACAAACAATCTTCAATAAATTTTTGTATGTTAGTATTGGGAGGAAGACATGCCCTCAACACTACGCGCCAATCCTTATTGGTTGGTTCGTGGGCATTTCCTAAGTCTTTAACAAATTTCTGACATTTAACTAACTCCTTTCTAGGATCTGGGAATTCAGTCATAATGGAACGTAATTCTGATCTAGTCCAGGGACAATGCATTGTAACATTTCTTAAAGGAACTACACCATCCTTATCCGGTTTCCCATTGGGAACTGATATTGTGCGGACTGGGTACGCACCGTCTGGTACACTGACTTCAGGGGACACTACAGGATTTGCTGGTTCTAGATTTAGAACGCTTTCACTCCTAGTGATCACGCTACTCTCACCTATCTCAGCCTTTTACTCATATTTGCGCTGAGCCTCTAGTACACTAACAGCATGGGCAATGGCCGAGATCACAGTGGGTTCATCTTCATCTTCAGATACACTTGATTTAAACTGGCTTAAAACAGGATACAACTTAGCAATTTTTCTTTTTTCAGTTTTAATACCGGCTGTACTTACCGCTCCCGCCACATAAGGTGGCGGGGGCGCGCTTGCGCTGAGTTCGCCACGCTTCTCGACGGTTACTTCCGTTGTGCGTGCGCTTTTAGCCACGCCCACTTCTGCTTTGCATTCGCTGCTCTGCCACGTGTTACCTTCCATTTGCCACAATTTTAAACAATCATTATGTTTATTCCTCACTTTCGTTGAGGTAATCAACCATACTTTATCTTTTACAGTATTTAGTACCTCTGCATTAAAACTCCCTATTGTTGGGAAAGGCCTATCACAACCTTTGGTCATCTTGACCCACGTGTCGCAATACGCAGTTGCGTATGCACCATATTTCTTACACATGAGAAATCTCACTGAACCAATAGGACCTTCCTTAGGCAGTATCTTGGCCTTCTCTAGCGTTTGCTTAGCACCCATATTGAACAATAGGGTCCCAGAAATATCACAATATCCTGCCACAAAATAGGGTTCCAGAAATAACACAATATTCAGCCACTAATTTTCAACACTACCGCTAGAGATATTTTACCGGCCTGTGGACGTATTTGCTACAAGCCGCGTCCACTCGCTTCCTCTTGTATTAAACAAGGACCCCTAATACAGAAATATCAATGCGGACTAAAGGGTTATCAGCTTCCTGATCACCCCTGACTCTCCAAAAAAATCTGTTGAGTTTATTACAACTGGTAGCATCCGGTAAAGTCAATTACCAGCCTTACCAACGTAATTCCTCCCCGTTACTCCCAAGTCACAATCACGGCTTTCCTTGCCGTGCGGTGCAATCGCAACGCTTAAAGCTAATCCGTAAGCGATGCGATTACCCTTGGGTGCACGTCGCGAAAACTTATTCAGTTTCCGCCCCCCGGTATACCTGCCTTGTATACCGTACACCAGTTGGGCACCTGCCTCGTCAAACAGCAACTGACACTCTATTTTGCAATAGATAAAACCTTAGTGTATTTAAAGTCAACAAATCACACGACATACACCTTTTCTGCGCAGAAAATAAAAGAATTCCCAACAATAGTAATAATGTCCCAGAGGTTTTCACAAGTAATTATATTATGCACATATAATAACTATCAAGACGATTGTTTAACCACGTGGAAAATCTACCGGAAGTTCGCGTACGCACAGCAGGAAATACACATACGCTAAGCAATGCAATACAGTTAAAACGCACAATGACAGAAAAAAGAAACAGTTTTCTCTTTTGTCCCTAGGTTCTAGTTAGCGTGCCCTAGATAATGTAAAACGGACATTCAGTTTCACAACACAGAGTAAAATTCAGGTTTTGAACACAATATGTTCTTACCCGTATATGACGCGTCTCCACTCTTTGTTGCGGAACCGAAATCCGTTGGTCTTGCGTATCATCGGCAACGAAACCTCCAAAGCTCACGAGCCCCCAAATTTTTATGTGCGTATTGTCGCTAACCAATAACGATTGTGGAACCTCGAGTTGTGTTTCCAAAGCACAAAGATTTATTCGCAAATAGTAGAATAAATATGCTCAAGCGAAGTAATAATAAATACAGCCGTCACTTATCGCAGGCGCTCTGGATCCAGTGCAGTCATTCAATCCTGAAGTCTGGGGACAAGATGTCTGCACACTGGATCACATGCTGCTGCTTATATACACAATCAAATACAGTAATACAATGAAGATGGTATAGCTTGCATCTATTGGTCCAGGTCTCAGGAAGGTTAAAGGGGTTGTCAATCATTGGCTAGTTCATCCTAAGGAATCCAAAGGAGGGGGTCACCTCTCCAGGGGGTATGCTCGGCTCTTCCCGCCAAGATTCCTTAGTCTTAAGTAGTTCATAATTCCCTATCATACATAACTTGTGTATGCACTCTGCGATTCCCTCGCAGAGTGAACCAAACAGTAGGATATGTAACGAGGTTCATTATGATACTACTCATGATGTGATTCCTTCAACCTGTTCCGTGTATTTCACTAATATGCATGTAACTCTGATATAACATATAAATACTACTATATTTCGACATAACTGACTATGTGTTGCAACTACCATTAATGTGTACTATTTTATAAGTATGCGTGTTTGTGCGAATGTATGGTAAAAGACCACTTACTGTTGCTGCCACATGTAGTGGATGCGTACGCCCTTTCACGCCGTAGCGTGCCCTTGTACACCGTAGCGTACCGTGCGCATCTTTTCAGACAAAGACAACCAAGTTTGCAAGACTTGAATTGAAATGACTTTATCCAATTTGCTGACTTCGACAACCCCTGGACCAAGCTTAATAATGGACTGCTCTGGGTATTCTAATAACTTTTCCTCGATTTTCATTTCATCCGTATCACTGCCAGAACCTTCCTCTGTCCTCCATCCTCCTTCACAAAAATAGAATGTCCTAAAAAAAGTAAAAACAAGGAAAATCCTGGAACAAAAGAAAAACAAAAACCGCCACTCCATAGCTGGAAAGATTGTTCTGATGCAACGTCTCAGGCTCAGGTGTCTTGACTGCGGGCCTTAGGTCTCCCGGAACAGATTTACGAGTGACAGATCTGTGTCGTCGGTCTCAGTTTTATCTCACACTTTCTCCGGGTTATTGACTCTCCTGCAGTGGGTGGAATGGACCCAAGTGTCTCTCTCTGCAACCTTCAGTGATGTAGTACTGGTCAGCAGCACTTGGTACGGGCCTTCCCAATGGTCTGTTCAACAACCTGAACGTAAGAAATTACGGATCATAACATAGTCCCCAGGTCCAACATCCTGACAATTCGTTTCTGGCATACCAGGCGACAGCATTTTGAGTTTTTGTTGTTGTTGTTTCAGCTGTCTGCTCATTTTTATAAGATATTGCACAGTCACTTCATTATTACACTTTAAGTCGTCTTGCGGACTCACGATCAAATGAGGTTGTCGTCCGAACAGTATCTCAAAGTGGGACAGATTAAGAGGAGGTCTAGGAGTGGTTCGAATGCTATGGAGGACTAGTGGCAAAGCTTCAGGCCATGCCAACCCAGTTTCAGCCATTATCTTACCAAGCTTGTTCTTTATAGTACCATTTTCTCTTTCCACCTTACCGTTGGCTTGTGGTCGGTAAGGGGTGTGAAGTCTGCTACTGATTCCCATGAGCTTACACATATTCTGGAAGATATCACCAGTAAAGTGGGTACCCCTATCACTTTCAATGATTCTAGGGATACCGAACCTACACACAAGTTCTTGTACAATTTTCTTTGCAGTGAACACAGCAGTATTAGTGGCTGCTGGATATGCTTCTACCCAACCGGAAAACACATTAATACATACTAACACATACTTTAGATTCCTGCACGGTGCTAATTGGATATAGTCAATTTGTATTACCTGAAAAGGTCCGTCTGTAGGAGGGATGTGGGATGGCTCAGTTGGAATAGTTTTCCAACTATTTTTCCTCAAACAGGTATGACATGACATTGCTTTCTTACCAGCCTGAGAGGAAAATCCAGGAGCACACCAGTATGCTCTCACCAGTTTTCACATACCTTCTTTACCCAGGTGAGTCAGACCGTGTGCTGCTTCAGCCAGGCTTGGATAGTATGTTCTGGGAGCTACAGGCTTACCTTGTCCATCCCTCCAGAGTTCTGAGGACTCTTGACCACATCCCTTCGCCTTCCAGATCGCCTTTTCCTGCAGGGAACACAAATCTTGCATTTCAATTCATTTCTGCATGTCTAATGTCTGAAAAACCATCATAGTCTCGGTTGATACAGTCATAGGTTGCCCTGCTGCCCATTTAGCAACTTTGTCTGCCCTGTTGTTGCCCAATGACACTGGGTCTTCTTCAAAGGTATGGGCTTTGCACTTTATGACAGCTACTGTTCTGGGTAACTGTATCGCTGTCAGAAGTCCTTTTATGTGTTGTGAGTGTGCCACTGGGGTACCTGCTGCTGTCGTAAAGTTTCTAAGATGCCAAAGGGCCCTAAAATCGTGCACTACCTTGAAGGCGTACCTAGAGTCAGTATATATATTGGCTGATTTACCCTCTGCCAATTAACACGCTCTCCTTAGTGCTACTAGTTCTGCCACCTGGGCTGAGTGAGGTGGACCAAGGGGTTCAGCTTCTATCACATCCTGATCGTCTACAACAGCGTAACCAGTACATAGCTCTCCTGTCTCTGTCTGTCTATGGCAACTTCCGTCTGTATAAAACATAAAATCTACATTTTCTAAGGCGGTGTCACGTATGTCGGGCCTTGCAGTAAAGGTATGATTCAGGTGTTCCATACAGTCATGCGTGTCAGTATTCTTGCCTAACTCATCATCAACCAGGGTCTCCTCACCTCCCACCCTTTGTGTCTCTAGAGACAAATACGGAAGGTATGTAGCTGGATTTAAGGTGCTACATCGCTTGATGGTGATGTTTGCGGGTGCCATCAGGGCTAGTTCCCACTTTGTGAATCTAGCTGAAGAAACATGTCTGGTTTGGGCTGAATTTAACAGAGCTGATACAGCATGGGGTGTACAGATAGTTGAATTATGTCCTAATACAACATCCTCGCTCTTACTTACCAGAAGAGCCGTTGCTGCTACACTTCTGAGACATGTTGGGAGTGATCTTGCCACATTGTCTAATTGTGCACTGTAGTATGCTACCGGTCTGCTAGCGTCACCATGTTTCTGTGCGAGGACGCCTGCTGCACAACCATCAGCTTCTGTACAGAATAGCTGAAAAGGCTTTTCATAATCAGGTATTCCCAATGCAGGTGCTCTAGTCAGACTATCTTTAAGATTAAAGAACGCTTGCTCTGACTCTTCTGTGTGTACAACACGTTCTGGTTTTGAGGAAGAGACTAGCTCCTGCAATGGTAATGCCAGAATAGAAAAACCTGGGATCCAGGATCTACAGTATCCACACATCCACAAGAAAGTACGAATCTGCTTCTGGCTCTGCGGCAGAGTCATGTGTTGTATGGCCTCATTTCTGTCTGCTGTCAGGTGTCTTAGCCCCTTAGTGAGGCAGTGTCCTAAGTATTTGACCTTAGTCTGACATGGCTGTAATTTATCCTTTGCCACCTTGTGCCCTGTTTGTGAAAGATGAAGCAACAATAATTTAGTATCATGTAAACATGACATAAAAGAATCAGAGCACAACAACAAATCGTCCACATATTGAATTAGAACAGACCCATTGTGGGGTTGAAAGGATTGCAAACAGTCATGTAAGGCTTGGGAGAAAATACTGGGGCTGTCAATGAACCCCTGGGGTAGTCTGGTCCATGTGTATTGCACTCCCCTGTAGGAGAATGCAAAAAGGTATTGGCAGTCAGGGTGAAGAGGGACTGAGAAGAAAGCAGAACATAGATCAATGACAGTAAAATGACTGGCAGACGGTGGAATCTGCATGAGGATGACAGCTGGATTTGGCACTACGGGAAATTGGCTCTCAACAACTTTATTAATTCCCCTTAAGTCCTAGACTAATCTTTAGCCCCTCCCCCCATTCTTCTTTCTCAGGGAAAATAGGACTATTTGCTGTACTGGCTGTACGAATTAAAATCCCTTGTTGTAACAGCCTCCCAATAACAGGATATACCCCTAGTTCCACCTCCGGTTTTAATGGATACTGTCGGATTTTTGGAGCTATCCTACCACTTTTTAGATTGACCATGACAGGGGCTACGTTTGCCATCAGTCCAGTGTCCTGTCCATCTCTGGTCCATAGGGAACCTGGTATTTCCAGCAACATCCCCTTTACTTGAGATGGACTGTGTTCTATAACAGTAGAGTGTAACATTAACCTTTGAGGGGTGTCCAATATATCCTGTACCTCATGTGCGACCTTCTCTGGTATATCTAAGAATACACCATCAGAAGTACAGTATATGACACATCCCATTTTACATAACAAGTCTCTCCCTAGCAAGTTAGTAGGAGCCGCTGCAGCTAAGAGAAACGAATGCTTAGTATGCAGAGGCCCGATAGTAACTTCAGCGGGTTTAGTTAGAGGATAATGTAACACTTTTCCCGTTACCCCCATAGCTGGAATAGTTTTACTGGTCACCTGTAGATTGAAAGGAGAGGTTATCACAGATCGGGCCGCCCCTGTATCTACAAGAAAAGTTTGTTTCCTACCAGCTATGTCAACTATCATTTTTGGTTCTTCACTCTGACTCTCAGTTAACCTCACTGGCTGTAGACTACAGGTATGACCTGACCACCAGCGCTGACTATTGATTTCCCGCGCAGCATTTGCTGCTGTAATAAGCGCGGGTAAATGTGAGTCTTCTAGTCTATGTGAATCCCTCCTTGGAGGATATCTATGTGACCCTTCATTAGGATTATACCTTCCCTTTGTACAATCTTTTCTCATATGTCCTTCTTCTTTGCAATTGTAACATCTGAACATTCTGCGTTTCCCGTTATGTGGGTTATATGCTGGTGGTCGTGTATGCATTTCCCCTAATGCCTGTATACTCACCGTCATCAACTTGTCACTCTTTTCTTCCCTTTTCCTAAAGATATTTTTGTCATGTTCCACAGCAACTTCTGTAAGAGAATCTACCGTGCAGCCTCTCCAACCAGGGGTTGAGGTTTGTACTCTTGTTTTTAGATTTTCCTTTAAACCATCCATCAGTACTGTTACCGCTACTTCCCTATGATGTGGGTTCTCCCTTATATCTGATACCCCCGTAAACTGTGTCATTGATGCAAGAGCTCTACCAAAATAATCCGCTGCAGTTTGACTGTCTTTTTGTTTTAGGGTGAAAATCTTACTCCAATTTACCACTACTGGAAAATATATGGCTAAGTGTTTGACAATTCTTTCTATATTCTTTTGGTTAATCTCAACAGTCAAGGTGTCATCTTCCTCCAACAAACAATCTTCAATAAATTTTTGTATGTTAGTATTGGGAGGAAGACATGCCCTCAACACTACGCGCCAATCCTTATTGGTTGGTTCGTGGGCATTTCCTAAGTCTTTAACAAATTTCTGACATTTAGCTAACTCCTTTCTAGGATCTGGGAATTCAGTCATAATGGAACGTAATTCTGATCTAGTCCAGGGACAATGCATTGTAACATTTCTTAAAGGAACTACACCATCCTTATCCGGTTTCCCATTGGGAACTGATATTGTGCGGACTGGGTACGCACCGTCTGGTACACTGACTTCAGGGGACACTACAGGATTTGCTGGTTCTAGATTTAGAACGCTTTCACTCCTAGTGATCACGCTACTCTCACCTATCTCAGCCTTTTTCTCATACTTGCGCTGAGCCTCTAGTACACTAACAGCATGGGCAATGGCCGAGATCACAGTGGGTTCATCTTCATCTTCAGATACACTTGATTTAAACTGGCTTAAAACAGGATACAACTTAGCAATTTTTCTTTTTTCAGTTTTAATACCGGCTGTACTTACCGCTCCCGCCACATAAGGTGGTGGGGGCGCGCTTGCGCTGAGTTCGCCACGCTTCTCGACGGTTACTTCCGTTGTGCGCACGCTTTTAGCAACGCCCACTTCCTCTTTGCATTCGCTGCTCTGCCACGTGTTACCTTCCATTTGCCACAATTTTAAACAATCATTATGTTTATTCCTCACTTTCGTTGAGGTAATCAACCATACTTTATCTTTTACAGTATTTAGTACCTCTGCATTAAAACTCCCTATTGTTGGGAAAGGCCTATCACAACCTTTGGTCATCTTGACCCACGTGTCGCAATACGCAGTTGCGTATGCACCATATTTCTTACACATGAGAAATCTCACTGAACCAATAGGACCTTCCTTAGGCAGTATCTTGGCCTTCTCTAGCGTTTGCTTAGCACCCATATTGAACAATAGGGTCCCAGAAATATCACAATATCCTGCCACAAAATAGGGTTCCAGAAATAACACAATATTCAGCCACTAATTTTCAACACTACCGCTAGAGATATTTTACCGGCCTGTGGACGTATTTGCTACAAGCCTCGTCCACTCGCTTCCTCTTGTATCTTGTACAAGGACCCCTAATACAGAAATATCAATGCGGACTAAAGGGTTATCAGCTTCCTGATCACCCCTGACTCTCCAAGAAAATCTGTTGAGTTTATTACAACTGGTAGCATCCGGTAAAGTCAATTACCAGCCTTACCAACGTAATTCCTCCCCGTTACTCCCAAGTCACAATCACGGCTTTCCTTGCCGTGCGGTGCAATCGCAACGCTTAAAGCTAATCCATAAGCGATGCGATTACCCTTGGGTGCACGTCGCGAAAACTTATTTAGTTTCCGCCCCCCGGTATACCTGCCTTGTATACCGTACACCAGTTGGGCACCTGCCTCGTCAAACAGCAACTGACACTCTATTTTGCAATAGATAAAACCTTAGTGTATTTAAAGTCAACAAATCACACGACATACACCTTTTCTGCGCAGAAAATAAAAGAATTCCCAACAATAGTAATAATGTCCCAGAGGTTTTCACAAGTAATTATATTATGCACATATAATAACTATCAAGACGATTGTTTAACTACGTGGCAAATTTACCGGAAGTTCGTGTACGCACAGCAGGAAATACACATACGCTAAGCAATGCAATACAGTTAAAACGCACAATGACAGAAAAAAGAAACAGTTTTCTCTTTTGTCCCTAGGTTCTAGTTAGCGTGCCCTAGATAATGCAAAACGGACATTCAGTTTCACAACACAGAGTAAAATTCAGGTTTTGAACACAATATGTTCTTACCCGTATATGACGCGTCTCCACCCTTTGTTGCGGAACCGAAATCCGTTGGTCTTGCGTATCATCGGCAACGAAACCTCCAAAGCTCACGAGCCCCCAAATCGTTATGTGCGTATTGTCGCTAACCAATAACGATTGTGGAACCTCGAGTTGTGTTTCCAAAGCACAAAGATTTATTCGCAAATAGTAGAATAAATATGCTCAAGCGAAGTAATAATAAATACAGCCGTCACTTATCGCAGGCGCTCTGGATCCAGTGCAGTCATTCAATCCTGAAGTCTGGGGACAAGATGTCTGCACACTGGATCACATGCTGCTGCTTATATACACAATCAAATACAGTAATACAATGAAGATGGTATAGCTTGCATCTATTGGTCCAGGTCTCAGGAAGGTCCAAGGGGTTGTCAATCATTGGCTAGTTCATCCTAAGGAATCCAAAGGAGGGGGTCACCTCTCCAGGGGGTATGCTCAGCTCTTCCCGCCAAGATTCCTTAGTCTTAAGTAGTTCATAATTCCCTATCATACATAACTTGTGTATGCACTCTGCGATTCCCTCGCAGAGTGAACCAAACAGTAGGATATGTAACGAGGTTCATTATGATACTACTCATGATGTGATTCCTTCAACCTGTTCCGTGTATTTCACTAATATGCATGTAACTCTGATATAACATATAAATACTACTATATTTCGACATAACTGACTATGTATTGCAACTACCATTAATGTGTACTATTTTATAAGTATGCGTGTTTGTGCGAATGTATGGTAAAAGACCACTTACTGTTGCTGCCACGTGTAGTGGATGCGTACGCCCTTTCACGCCGTAGCGTGCCCTTGCACGCCGTAGCGTACCGTGCGCATCTTTTCAGACAAAGACAACCAAGTTTGCGAGACTTGAATTAAAATGACTTTATCCAATTTGCTGACTTCGACAACCCCTGGACCAAATTTAATAATGGACTGCTCTGGGTATTCTAATAACTTTTCCTCGATTTTCATTTCATCCGTATCACTGCCAGAACCTTCCTCTGTCCTCCATCCTCCTTCACAAAAATAGAATGTCCTAAAAAAAGTAAAAACAAGGAAAATCCTGGAACAAAAGAAAAACAAAAACCGCCACTCCATAGCTGGAAAGATTGTTCTGATGCAACGTCTCAGGCTCAGGTGTCTCGACTGCGGGCCTTAGGTCTCCCGGAACAGATTTACGAGTGACAGATCTGTGTCGTCGGTCTCAGTTTTATCTCACACTTTCTCCGGGTTATTGACTCTCCTGCAGTGGGTGGAATGGACCCAAGTGTCTCTCTCTGCAACCTTCAGTGATGTAGTACTGGTCAGCAGCACTTGGTACGGGCCTTCCCAATGGTCTGTTCAACAACCTGAACGTAAGAAATTACGGATCATAACATAGTCCCCAGGTCCAACATCATGACAATTCGTTTCTGGCATACCAGGCGACAGCATTTTGAGTTTTTTTTGTTGTTGTTGTTTCAGCTGTCTGCTCATTTTTATAAGATATTGCACAGTCACTTCATTATTACACTTTAAGTCGTCTTGCGGACTCACGATCAAATGAGGTTGTCGTCCGAACAGTATCTCAAAGTGGGACAGATTAAGAGGAGGTCTAGGAGTGGTTCGAATGCTATGGAGGACTAGTGGCAAAGCTTCAGGCCATGCCAACCCAGTTTCAGCCATTATCTTACCAAGCTTGTTCTTTATAGTACCATTTTCTCTTTCCACCTTACCGTTGGCTTGTGGTCGGTAAGGGGTGTGAAGTCTGCTACTGATTCCCATGAGCTTTCACATATTCTGAAAGATATCACTAGTAAAGTGGGTACCCCTATCACTTTCAATGATTCTAGGGATACCGAACCTACACACAAGTTCTTGTAGAATTTTCTTTGCAGTGAACACAGCAGTATTAGTGGCTGCTGGATATGCTTCTACCCAACCGGAAAACACATCAATACATACTAACACATACTTTAGATTCCTGCACGGTGCTAATTGGATATAGTCAATTTGTATTACCTGAAAAGGTCCGTCTGTAGGAGGGATGTGGGATGGCTCAGTTGGAATAGTTTTCCAACTATTTTTCCTCAAACAGGTATGACATGACATTGCTTTCTTACCAGCCTGAGAGGAAAATCCAGGAGCACACCAGTATGCTCTCACCAGTTTTCACATACCTTCTTTACCCAGGTGAGTCAGACCGTGTGCTGCTTCAGCCAGGCTTGGATAGTATGTTCGGGGAGCTACAGGCTTACCTTGTCCATCCCTCCAGAGTCCTGAGGACTCTTGACCACATCCCTTCGCCTTCCAGACCGCCTTTTCCTGCAGGGAACACAAATCTTGCATTTCAATTCATTTCTGCATGTCTAATGTCTGAAAAACCATCATAGTCTCGGTTGATACAGTCATAGGTTGCCCTGCTTCCCATTTAGCAACTTTGTCTGCCCTGTTGTTGCCCAATGACACTGGGTCTTCTTCAAAGGTATGGGCTTTGCACTTTATGACAGCTACTGTTCTGGGTAACTGTATCGCTGTCAGAAGTCCTTTTATGTGTTGTGAGTGTGCCACTGGCGTACCTCCTGCTGTCGTAAAGTTTCTAAGACGCCAAAGGGCCGCAAAATCATGCACTACCCCGAAGGCATACCTAGAGTCAGTATATATATTGGCTGATTTACCCTCTGCTAATTCACACGCTCTCCTTAATGCTACTAGTTCCACCACTTGGGCTGAGTGAGGTGGGCCAAGGGGTTCAGCTTCTACCACTTCCTGATCGTCTACAACAGCGTAACCAGTACATAGCTCTCCCGTCTCTGTCTGTCTATGACAACTCCCGTCTGTATAAAACGTAAAATCTAAATTTTCTAAGGGGGTATCACGTATGTCGGGCCTTGCAGTAAAGGTCTGGTTCAGGTGTTCCATACAATCATGCGTATCAGTACTCTTGCTTAACTCATCATCAACCAGGGTCTCCTCACCTCCCACCCTTTGTGTCTCTAGAGACACATATGGAAGGTATGTAGCTGGATTTAAGGTGCTACATCGTTTGATGGTGATGTTTGAGGGTGCCTTCAGAGCTAGTTCCCACTTTGTGAATCTAGCTGAAGAAACATGCCTGGTTTGAGCTGAATTTAACAGAGCTGATACAGCATGGGGTGTATAGACAGTTGAATTATGTCCTAATACTACGTCCTCGCTCTTACTTACCAGAAGAGCCATTGCTGCTACGCTTCTGAGACATGTTGGGAGTGATCTAGCCACAGTGTCCAATTGTGCACTGTAGTATGCCACCGATCTGCTAGCGTCACCATGTTTCTGTGTGAGGACACCTGCTGCACAACAATCAGCTTCCGTACAGTATAGCTCAAAAGGCTTTTCATAATCAGGTATTCCCAATGCAGGTGCTCTAGTCAGACTATCTTTAAGATTAAAGAACGCTTGCTCTGACTCTTCTGTGTGTACGACACGTTCTGGTTTCGAGGAAGAGACTAGTTCCTGCAATGGTAATGCCAGAATAGAAAAACCTGGGATCCAGGATCTACAGTATCCACACATCCACAAGAAAGTACGAATCTGCGGCAGAGTCATGTGTTGTATGGCCTCAATCCTGTCGGTTGTCAGGTGTCTTAGCCCCTTGGTGAGGCAGTGTCCTAAGTATTTAACCTTAGTCTGACATGGCTGTAATTTATCCTTTGCCACCTTGTGCCCTGTTTGTGAGATGTGAAGCAACAACAATTTAGTATCATGTAAACTTGACATAAAAGAATCAGAGCACTGCAACAAATCGTCCACATATTGAATTAGAACAGACCCATTGCAGGGTTGAAAGAATTGCAAACAGTCATGTAAGGTGTCATGAACAGCACTCACCTTAGTCTGCATGATGCATATGTGACACAGGGTCAACCACAAAGACAACCACCTGGTCTGTCTAAAACGATTAAATACTTCCCTATCTATGCCACACACTAGCTTTGCGATACTAATTACCACCAACAAGGTTGTTTCGGATAAGAGCTGACACTCTTATTTAGGAAGCCTTTGGTTCTCCCTAGCATTAATCCAACACAATTTACTTTAATCAGAGTTCACTTAAACCACAAGGTTTGCACAGTTTCAATTAGGTAGCTTCTGGACCAAACTGTTGCGTGAATTCATAAGAACACAGAGACTAGAACTTATTAAGTGTAATTTAATATGGAAGATACATCCACAATGCTTAAGATAAAAAGATAAAAAAATGACATACAAATATAGTGCAATTGTTTCTTACAAAATAAAAAGGATAAAACACAGAATTGATACCTCACTTAGAATCAACTTTGTGGTGCCGGGAGGAGCAGAACAAATGGGACTTCTCCAATTAAATGACTCCCTCAGAAGAACCCAGAGTTACATTTTCAATACAGTTTTAAAGCCAAGCTACAGAGCCCACAGCCCCCCTTCCTGGGAGGTCAGAACCAACAGGTCTCAAGAATGCAAATTAGGGTTTTATGATTATGCTGTAGAGACAAGTTTCTGTCACTCTATCCTAACTTCTCACCCATAGGCCTTACAAACCTGATTTTACCTCCACACAGCAGGTCATAAGTTTCCCTTCATCTGCATACCACACATGCCTCTGGTAGGTATGATATTGGAGAAAATGCTATATTTTCCTGTGACCCTATTCAGCTTGAATCTGTCATTCCCATACAACTCTGTCTCTGCAGTCGGCATGTCTGGGGCCTCCCAAACAGGTGTTAGATTTCATTGTCTTGCAAGAGATATCCTCAAAGGCTCAAATGCTTTCACATTTGCGTCCTGCCATAAATGGTATAAGGTGCTACTCTTATCTACCAGCCCCCCTGGGCAGTTTAACATACACACAACCCATTGATCTAACAGCTTCTAAGAGAACCATGTCACACTATTTCTAGGAAGTAATTCACAAACATATATTTGCAGATTTATGCCTAAAAATTAGCTTGCACATGACACCTTCCCTTGTTAAGAGATGGCATGGGAATTGACTGACAGGTCATTGCCCAAGCCATCTCCCACAGATCCCACCTGGTTCAAATGGAATAGCTGTTAGCTGGGTCTCAATAGGTTCTCTGGGGAGAAGGGTTAAAAAGGGGTTACATATCTCGGACAGCTGGGACTTCTGGTCCGGCAATATCTGTGGGCTAACCTCTGCATTCTTAAGGGGTCCTATCCCTTGCACTGCAGCTACTAGATCCAATGGCAAGTCCTTCTTCCCCTCATCTGGCAATCTACAGACTGTCAGGGCACACGCATCACTGTCATTAGGAGCCTTCAACAGATTATCATGACAATTTCTCTCTATCATCCTGGCAGGGGGATCATACCACTGCTTCTGGCTTGTCTGGGCCTGCGTCATGTTCTCATGTACCAACCCTGTTGCAGTGTGCACTTTGTCTCTAATTCTCATGTCCTCTAAGTTAAAGCCTGAGGGAACAATGGCCTGCGATTCCTGACACTGCCCAATTCTTATCTTGGGGGCTACGGAACAGGATGCTCCCCTCCCTCTTGGACTCATCTATCTGGGGGTGTAGATTAACAGGGAGTTTGGTCCCCTCATCTACCTCCTCTAAGCTGTTAGACGGCTGGCTAAGTGAGTGTGGGCTAGCCACTGACCCCCCGGTCTCTATAGAAAACTCAGGTGAATGGTCAGAACTCGGATGTAGATCTGAGTGGTGAACATTCGAACTACAGGTCCCAGCAGCAAGGTAAGGATTGCTATCACTCGCTATTTCCCGTTGGTCAGGACTAGGTGTCTCCCCTCCATGCTCACCCGCTCTGTGTGCAGCTGGTTCCGGCACAGAATATACATCTTCACTCTGCCCGCCCTCCCAGTTACCTTGTACAGCATCTTCTGGGCATATTACCTGGGTAGAAACATTTTCTTTCTCTAGCACAACAGAAGTAATCACCTTGTCATCTGTCCCATTTCTAGTAAGCATAATATTTACACCAGTATTAATACCAATATCTGCAATAACAATGTCCGCTGTCCCTATCCCATGACAAGATGTCAGTGTGAAGACAGGTTTGGATTCTAACACAATACGGTTATTGGCATTATCCTCATTATTCGCATTAGGTACAATAATACATTCTCTTTCCTTGTCACCTCCTGGTGCCTGGGAAAAAACATGGTTACTCTCAGCAGGTTCTGGTACTGTAACATGGGCGGCATTAAAATCATTACACACTTCAGGTATATAATGGCATTTCCGTTCCCTGTCACACCCTGCTGCCTGGGAACAAACGTTGGTATTCTCAGCTGATTCTAACACAGTGACATTAGCATCATTACCTACATTAGATATAATAAGACATTCCCTGTCCCTGTCACATCCTGGTTTACACATTTCAGGTGCAATGTAACAGACCTTTTCCTTGTCACCTCCTGCTACCTGGGAACAAACTTTGGTACTTTCAGTTGATTCTGACACTGTAGCAGGGGTGGCATTGAGATCGTCATTACAGACATACTGAGACAACATTCTTCCTAAATCTGTCCCCAGTAACACATGTATAGGCATATTATCCAATACCCCAACATCCCTTATACCTCTTCCAGCACCCCAATCAAGGTAAACTTTGGCTACAGGTACAGTAAGGTTAATTCCACCCACCCCTTTCACAGAAATACATTTTCCTGGAATGAAGTCCTCTAACCCTACCAGTTCTGAATGTACTAACGTAACATCCGCACCAGTGTCTCTTAACCCCACAGTTACCTTGCCACCCACAGTGACTGTTTGTAGGTTGTCTGTTCGGCCCCCTTCTGGTCCCGCAACACACAGGACAGCTGGTGAAGATTGCAGGGAAGGTACCCCCCCAGCGGAGGGTGAACTGGTCTTCTTCTCTGGACAGGCGGTACTAATGTGCCCCACCTGGTTGCACACAAAACACCTCCGGGTGTCTCCCACAGCAGGGTTGGCCCCAACCCTCCCAAAAGATAAAGAAACAGTGGGTGATGGTGTTGAGGGGGGTGGCATTGATCCTCCTGGCCGGCCTCCTTTCCAGGCCGACTGCCCTGGCACAAAAGTTCCTCTTTTAGCTGCAGGTGCCCGGGTGACAGTGTACTTGTCAGCCAGTCTAGCTGCTTCCGCAGATGATGTAGGGTCCCGATCCACTACCCATTCCTTCACATCAGCTGGGCAAAAAGTCAGAAACTGCTCCTGGATCATCAAATCTTGCAGAGCATCAAAGGTGGTGATCTGTAGCCCTCCAACCCACTGTTTGAAGGAAGCACACAGCTGGGCCACAAGTCCTGAATATGTGTCAGAGGCACTGCGTTTTAAATCTCTGAATTTCTGCCTATGCGCCTCTGGGGTGATATTAAAGCGTTGCAACGGGGCACTTTTGATTGCCTCATAATTTCCGTCCATCTCAGGTGGAAGATCTGCAAAGGCTTCTAATGCTTTACCTCGCAAACCAGGGGTTAAATATTGTGCCCACTGATCTTCGGCCAGTCCATACTGTCGGCATGTCTTTTCAAAACCTCGCAAAAAAGTATCCAAATCCCTATCTTTTTCCAATACAGGGAAATTCTCAGGACGAGGTCTGCTAATACCAGCCTCTCTGGCTTCTGGCTGGCGTTTGAGCTTGGCAAGCTCCAGCTCATATCTCCTCTCTGCATCTCGCTCGGCAGTTTCTCTTTCTGCCTGTTGCTCCGCTTGGCGCTCCGCTGCCTCTATAGCAGCACGCCTCTCTGCTGCCTCCATAGCAGCACGCCTCTCTGCTGCCTCCATAGCAGCACGTCTCTCTCTCTCCTGACGGTCAGCAGCTTCCTTCTCCTGGAACTGCTGTATAAGTTGCATTTTAGTTGTAATGTCCGCTGGGCCCAAATATTTTAGGGCAGTTTGCAAATAAATGTCCATAGCAGTGTCCACACATGAACCATTAGAATCATCTGAAATTAACAGTCCCTGGTTTTGAGGAATACCCACAGTCAGGTCCACTTCTGAGTTCTGGCTATGCTCTTCCTCGGACACAGCTGTGAGTTGCTGATCCCTCTGCACAAGAGCTTCAATCAATTGCTCCTTGCATTTGCCAATGGTGGGAATTCCTCCATCCTCACAGTCTGAAATCAGCGCCTCCTTTGTCAAGCGTTTATATGCAGCCGCCATCTCCTCAGTTTAATGCCAAATAAAAAAAGATAAGAAAAAAAAGAGAAGGGGAGGGAAAGAAACAATTGCTGTATGTCTTATAATGTTTTAAGCATTGAGTTCAGTGGTGAATTAGTCTGTATTTCCTCTCTCAGGGATCACACACCCTAATTCACTTAAGTTTTTAAAAAATTTAAAATATATCCCACAAGCTTGCCACCAATTTGTCACGAACAGCACTCACCTGAGTCTGCGTGATGCATATGTGACACAGGGTCAACCACAAAGACAACCATCTGGTCTGTCTAAAATGATTAAATACTTCCCTATCTATGCCACACACTAGCTTTGCGATACTAATTACCACCACCAAGGTTGTTTCGGATAAGAGCTGACATTCTTATTTAGGAAGCCTTCGGTTCTCCCTAGCATTAATCCAACACAATTTACTTTAATCAGAGTTCACTTAAACCACAAGGTTTGCACAGTTTCAATTAGGTAGCTTCTGGACCAAACTGTCGCGTGAATTCATAAGAACACAGAGACTAGAACTTATTAAGTGTAATTTAATATGGAAGATACATCCACAATGCTTAAGATAAAAAGATAATAAAATGACATACAAATATAGTGCAATTGTTTCTTATAAAATAAAAAGGATAAAACACAGAATTGATACCTCACTTAGAATCAACTTTGTGGTGCCGGGAGGAGCAGAACAAATGGGACTTCTCCAATTAAATGACTCCCTCAGAAGAACCCAGAGTTACATTTTCAATACAGTTTTAAAGCCAAGCTACAGAGCCCACAGCCCCCCTTCCTGGGAGGTCAGAACCAACAGGTCTCAAGAATGCAAATTAGGGTTTTATGATTATGCTGTAGAGACAAGTTTCTGTCACTCTATCCTAACTTCTCACCCATAGGCCTTACAAACCTGATTTTACCTCCACACAGCAGGTCATAAGTTTCCCTTCATCTGCATACCACACATGCCTCTGGTAGGTATGATATTGGAGAAAATGCTATGATATTTTCCTGTGACCCTATTCAGCTTGAATCTGTCATTCCCATACAACTCTGTCTCTGCAGTTGGCATGTCTGGGGCCTCCCAAACAGGTGTTAGATTTCATTGTCTTGCAAGAGATATCCTCAAAGGCTCAAATGCTTTCACATTTGCGTCCTGCCATAAATGGTATAAGGTGCTACTCTTATCTACCAGCCCCCCTGGGCAGTTTAACATACACACAACCCATTGATCTAACAGCTTCTAAGAGAACCATGTCACACTATTTCTAGGAAGTAATTCACAAACATATATTTGCAGATTTATGCCTAAAAATTAGCTTGCACATGACATAAGGCTTGGGAGAAAATACTGGGGCTTTCAATGAACCCCTGGGGAAGTCTGGTCAATGTGTATTACAATCCCCTGTAGGAGAATGCAAATAGGTATTGGCAGTAGGCGTGAAGAAGGACGGAGAAGAAAGCAGAACATAGGTCAATGACAGTAAAATGACTAGCAGACGGTGGAATCTGCATGAGGATGACAGCTGGATTCAGCACTACGGGGAATTGGCTCTCAACAACTTTATAAATTCCCCTTAAGTCCTGGCCTAATCTATAGCCCCTCCCCCCCACTCTTCTTCACAGGGAAAATGGGACTATTTGCTGTGCTCGATGTACGAATTAAAATCCCTTGTTGTAACAGCCTTTCAATAACAGGATATACCCCTAATTCCACCTCCAGTTTTAATGGATACTGTGGGATTTTTGGAGCTATCCTACCACTTTTTAGATTTACCATGACAGGGGCTACGTTTGCCATCAGTCCAGTGTCCTGTCCATCTATGGTCCATAGTGAACCCGGTATTTCCAGCAACATCCCCTTTACTTGAGATGGACTTTGTAACAGTAGAGTGTAACATTAACCTTTGAGGGGTGTCTAATATATCCTGTACCTCATGTGCGACTTTCTCTGGTATATCTAAGAACACACCATCTGACGTACAGTATATGACACATCCCATTTTACATAACAAGTCTCTCTCCAGCAAGTTAATAGGAGCCGCTGCAGCTAAAAGAAACGAATGTTTAGTATGCAGGGGCCTAATAGTAACTTCTGTGGGTTTAGTTATAGGATAATGTAACACTCTTCCCGTTACCCCCATAGCTGGAATAGTCTCACTGGTCACTTGTAAATTAAAAGGAGAGGTTATCACAGATCTGGCCGCCCCTGTATCTACAAGAAAACTTTGTTTCCTACCAGCTATGTCAACTATCATTGTTGATTCTTCCCTCAGACTCTCAGTTAACCTCACTGGCTGTAGACTACAGGTATGACCTGACCCCTAGCGCTGACTATCGCTTTCCCGCACAGCATTTGCTGCTATAATATATGCGGGTAGATGTGAGTCTTCTAGTCTATGTGAGTTCTTCCTTGGAGGATATCTATGTGTCCCACCTCTAGGGTTGTATCTGTCCTTTTTACAATCCCTCCTAACGTGTCCTTCTTCATTACAATTGAAACATCTGATCACTCTATGTTTCTTATTATGTGGGTTGTATGCTGGTGGTCGTGTATGCATCCCCTCTAGAGCCTGTATACTCACCATCATCAACCTATCACTTTTCTCTTCCTTCTTTCTAAAAAGGTTTTTGTCATGCTCCACAGCAGACTCCCTAAGAGAATCTACTGTGATGCCTCTCCAATTAGGTAATGTGGTTTGTACTCTGGTTTTTAAATTTTCCCTAAGACCATCCATTAGTACTCCTACAGCTACTTCCCTGTGATGTGGTTCCTCACCTATGTTTGATATCCCAGTGAACCGTGTCATCGCTGCTATAGCTCTAACGACATAATCTGATGCTGTTTCACTATCTTTCTGTTTGATGGTCAAAATTTTACTCCAATTCGTTACTACTGAAAAATAGATGGCTAAATGTTTGACAATCTGTTCTATATTCTCTTGATTAATCTCATCTGTCAAGGTGTCATCTTTTTCCAACGAACAATCTTTAATGAATTGTTGTATGTTAGTATTGGGAGGAAGACACGCCCTCAACACTACACGCCAATCCTTATCGGTTGGTTCGTGGGCATTTCCTAAGTCTTAAACAAACTTCTGACACTTAGCCAACTCTTTTCTAGGATCTGGGAATTCAGTCATAATGGAACGTTATTCTGATCTAGTCCAAGGACAATGCATTGTAACATTTCTTAAAGGAACTACACCATCCTTATCCGCCTTCCCATTGGGAACTGATATTGTGCGGACTGGATACGTACCCACTGGTTCACTATCTTCAATGTTAGCTACTTCAGCACTTAGAATATTATCTCTCCGAGTGGTCACACTACTCTCACCTATCTCAGCCATTGCCCCCTTTCCATACTTACGCTGAACCTCTAACATATTAACAGCATGGGCAATGGCTGAAATTACCGTGGCTTCATCCTCTTCTTCAGAAACACTTGCTTTAAACTGACTTAAAACAGGATATAACTTAGCAATTTTTTTTTTTCCATTTTTAATAACGGCTGTACTTACTCCCCCGGCCACATAGGGTGGTGGGGGCGCGCTTGCGCTGAGTTCTCCACGCTTCTCAACGGCTACTTCCATTGTGTGCGCGCTTTTCGCCACGCCTACTTCCGCTGTGCACTCGCTGCTCTGCCACGTGTTGCCTTCCATTTGCCACAATTTTAAACAGTCATTATGTCTATTTCTTACTTTTGTTGACTTAATCAACCACACTTTATCTTTTATGTTATTTAGTACCTCTGCATTAAAACTCCATATTGTTGGGAAAGGTCTAACACACTCTTTGGTCATCTCGACCCACGTGTCACAATACACAGTTGCGTACGCACCATATTTCTTGCACATAAGAAACCGTGCTAAACCAATAGGCCCTTCCTTAGGCAGTACACTGGCCATCTCTAGCGTATGCTTAGCATCCATGTTAAACAGTACCAGTCAATGCAGACCACACTTCCAAAAAAACACTTTCAACCCTTTGCTACAAACACTCTACTGCTAGAGATCTCTTACTGGCCGTGGACGTATTTGCTCAAGCCGCGTCCACTCGCTTCCTCTCGTACCAAACGAGGACCCCTAACACAGAAAATATCACTGTGGGACCCAAGGGATATCAGCTCCTTGATACCCTGGCTAAACCACAAAAACTGTTGAGTTCATTACAACCGATAGCACAAAGTCAATACAATCAACCAGCCTTTCCAATGTAATTCCTTTCCGCTGCCTTCCCAAGTTACAATCACGGCTTTCCTTGCCGTGCGGTCCGATCGCAACGCTTACAAATACTAACAATGAATAAGCGTTGCGATGGCTTTTGGGAGTGCGCGCGAAAACTTCCTTTGTTTTCGCTCCTGATATTCCTGCCCCGTATACCGTCCTTCAGTTGGGCAACCTGCCTCGTCAGACAGCAACTGAGCACCTCAACAATAAACAGTGTATCTACGTCACAAAATCACACACTATACACCTTTTCTGCGCTGAAAATAAAAAAATCCCAACAATAGTAATAATGTCCCAGAGGCTTTCACAAGTAATTATAGTATGCACATATAATAACTATCAAAACGATTGTTTAACCACGTGGTAAATCTACCGGAAGTTCACATACGCTAGGCAAAAAGTACACATACGCTATGCAATACAATATATCAAAACGCAATATGACAGAAAAAGAAAGTTTTCTCTTTTGTCCCTTGATTCTAGTTAGCGCACCTTCAGATTATGCAAAACGGACATTCCGTTTCACAACACAGAGTAAAATTCAGGCTTTGAACACATTGCGTTCTTACCCGTATATGACGCGTCTCCACCCTTTGTTGCGGAACCGAAATCCGTTGGTCTTGCGTATCATCCGGTGACGAAACCTCCGCTGCGAGCCCCCAAATTGTTATGAGCATTTTGTCGCTATCGTATAACGATTGTCGAATCTCGATTTGTGTTTCCAACGCACAAAGATTTATTCTCAAAAAGTAGCAGTATATATATCTTAGCGAAATAATAGTAAGTACAGCCGTTACTTATCGCAGGCGCTCTGGATCCAGTGAACAGTCATTCAGTCCTGAAGTCTGTGGTCTAGGTGACTGAACACTAGATGAGGAGCTGCTGCTTATATGCAATCAGAGATACAGTAAAACAATGCAAAGGTGTGGCTTGCTTCTATTGGTTTAGGCATCAGGAGGGTCCAGGGGGTAGCAGATCATAGGCTAGTTTAAGCTCAGGAATCCAAAGGAGGGGGTCATCTCTCCAGGGGATGAGCTCTGATCTTCCCGCCAAGATTACTAATCCTAATAGTCCATAATTCCTTAACATTAATAACTTGCGTATGCACTCTGCAATCCCTTCGCAGAGTGAACCGGACAGTCGCAAATGTGAAGGGGATTAGTATGATACCACACATGACATGATTCCTTCAACGTGTACCATATGTTTTACTGATATGGATATAACTTATAATATTACACATAAATACTACTATATTTCGACATAAATGACTATGTGTTGCAACTACCATTAATGTGTACTATTTTACAAGTGTGCGTGTTTGTGCGAATGTATGTAAAAGACTAAATACTGTTGTTGCCACGTGTTGCAGCTGCGTACGCCCTTCCACGCCGTAGCGTGCCCTTTGACGCCGTAGCGTGCCGTACGCATCTTTTCAAACAAAGACAACCAAGTTTGCTCGATTTTAACTGAAATGACTTTATCCAATTTGCTGACTTCGACACAAGCTAGAGGAGGGCCATTATGTAGACAGATGCCTCCCTATGGGTTGCGCGGTGTCCTGTGCATTCTTCAAATGCTTCAGTTCGTTTTTGCATTGGTGCATCTGCACGGGCACTGGCCACCACGGAGTCACCCACTACTTGGATGACTACTTGGTGGTAGGGCCTGGGGGGATAAGACTTGCAGGGATATGCTGCTTGCAGTTAAGGCCCTTGTCAAGGGCACTAGGAGTTTTACCCAGAATTCACCAGGTGGAATTTCACTTTACCAGAGACGCGGAGTCTAACACAGTGGCTGGTCTTCTCCGGGAACTCCCGCAAGGGAGTATGGTTTTAGCGGCTGCCACTGTGCAGGCCGCGGCCCTCTGGGAAGTGTGGTGAATATACGGAACTGTACAACTGAATAGGAAAGGGAATGTTAATGAGATAATAGCAGAGTCTCTGAACAATGGAAAATATGGTACCACGGTAGACTGATGATCAGTAATAAAAGGAAGTTCCAAAGTGCATTAGCACACAGGTAGCATATAGAGAGACCAATGTATGACAACTGGATAAAGTCTATGGAAGGACCAATCAATAATGCAGCAGGAGAGTCAGTGACTCACAGCTATACTTCAGAGGCACTATAGGCTTTAGTCCTAATAACAGGTACCATGCAAAATAGTAGGGTAAGCTGCTCCTGACATATGTTCCTGCTGGTAACTGTAAAAACTTGTACAGATGCTGGTATAATACTAGATAGCGTGAAGCGGTCTGCGGCTAGCAAGTTGTACCACTAATATGAAGAGAAGACTTGTTCGGGTGCAGGTATGTTATAAGGTAGCGTGAAGTGATCTGCGGCTAGCAAGTTGTACCACTGATATGGAGAGACGACTTGTCCAGGTGCAGGTATGTTATCAGGTAGCGTAGAGTGGTCTGCGACTAGCAAGTTGCACCACGATATGGAGAGAAGGCTTGTCCAGGTGCAGGTATGTAACAAGGTAGCGTGGAGTGGTCTGCGGCTGACAAGTTGTACCACGATATGGACAGAAGGCTTGTCCAGGCGCAGGTATGTTCCACAGCAAACAGAGAGCACGAGTAGAAACCGGAAACACCTCGGAGTCACAAGGGAATGAGAACCAAAGAACAGGCAACGGTAAAAGAGTAACAGGTGCCTTAAGTAGTGAAAGGTGTTTGATTGACCAATGAGACTATGAGCAAGGTTTTAACAGTTCGTGGTTTTTGCACATGCGCAATCCTTGGTCAAGAGGGCGGCCGGCCACGGCGCCAAACAGGCGCCAGCAAGAGAGAGAGAGACCCATGTCTCAAACCAGAGGCACTAACCGTCCGGTGAGTGACAGCCCTTTTCCATTCCCTAGGTGTACCGGTGGCTGGGGAAAAAACTGAAGGCCCCACCACCCGGTTATCGTACCTGGGGATTGAGATAGATACTGTCCGGGGCCTCTGCTGCTTGCCGGGCGACAAAGTGAGTAAGCTGCCCCGCAGCTTACTCACAGCAATAGTGGAGGTTTTAGGGCAGGGTGGAGTGACGTTGTGTCAGGCCCAGGCATTATTGGGACGTTTCAATTTTGCCTGCCGGGTGATACCCATGTGGAGAGTATTTTGTCAGAAGCTTGAGAGGGCAACAGCCGGCAACAGGCGCCCGCATGGTCGAATCTCACTCTCTGAGGAAATCCGGGAGGATTTGGTGGTGTGGGACCTGTTCTTGCAGGATTTCAATGGAGTACGGGTATGGCCTGGCCCTCCGGTGTCCAGTCCAGAACTGGAGCTCTTTACGGATGCGTTTGGATAGATAGGGTTTGAGGCATATTTTGCTGGGGAGTGGTGTGCTGCTACGCGGCCCGAGGAGTGGGTGTTGTCCGGCTGGATGGCTAACCTGACACTTGAGATTTTCCCCGTCATCGTGGCAGTGGAGTTGTGGTCAGGAAGGTTGGTGGAGAAACAAGCAGTTTTCTGGTGTGACAACCTCGGTGTAGTGCAGGCAATCAATAGGCAAAGGTCAACATCTCCTCCAGTAATTACGCTCCTGCGTAGGTTAGTTTGGTGCTGTCTGGCCTGTGATAAATCCTTTCAAGCTCGGCATGTGCCTGGAGTTGAGAATGAGTTGGCGGAGGCGTTGTCTAGGGGACAGATGGAGAGGTTTGGCTCCTGGGGCATCACTAACGGGTAATGTCCCTCTTACATATGGCAGCCAACATAGAAGGGCTGGCCGAAGCCTCCCTGGTGCCCTTGATTCGGAAGAAATATCAAGCTGCCTGGACGGAGTGGTGCTCTTTCCGAAGCCAAGGTCTTGGCGGTAAGGAAGATGGGGAGAAGTGCATGCTTGCGTTTGTCTGGGCAGGTTATCAGGCATGCAAATCTAAGGCGTCCATGGTGGGAGCGTTGGCGGGTGTTAGGAACCCCAATGTTAGGAACCCCATCAACCAGTACAACAAAGCCTGGAGTCTACTCCGAAAATCTGGTCTTCACTGTTGCCCCTAGTGGTGGGGACAGACTTGGCTGCAGACAGACAGAGGGTCGTGAAATGTGGACCGGCTGGGGAGAACCAAGGAAGGCGGAGTGAGGTCCAGGCAAGGGTCGAGGGCCGGCAGCAGACAGCGTAACCAGTAAACAAGCCGAGGTCAGAGGTCACAGGCAAAACAGCAGCGTAAGAGTTCAGGCAATAGATCAGGGTCAGAAGCACATGTTCAGAGTCCAGGAACAGGCAAGGGTCATACACGGGTAATCAATCTCAGGTTAAACACCAAACACAGGAACAAATAGCAGGCAGCAGTACTGAAACAGGACGCTATAACCGGCAGTGAGGCTCAGACCTCACTGCTTTAAATATTACTAAGAGCCAATCAGGACAGAGGAGGACAGGGCTGACAATCAGCCTCAGGAGGCAGCTAATTAATTACTAGCTAGAACATAAACCAGGAAGCATGTATAAAAATATAAATGAACCAGTTTAAATCATATGAGAGCTCCCCCTGGTGTTGAAGGATGTCCCTACACCCTCATACATCTATGCCACAAGGATAATAACAGAGCATATAAACTAAAGCACGCGCCCGACTGCTAGTTCACTCCAGGATGCGGCGTACTGCCGCGGCTCGTGACAGTACCCCCCCTTGAGGAGGGGTCAAGGCACCCCGACATCCTGGTTTTGTGAAAAATTTCTTAAAGAATTCTTTTATGAGTCTCTCAGCATGGAGACGCTTCTGTGGTATCCAGGTTCGCTCTTCTGGGCCGTCCCCCTTTCAATGGACCAAGTACTGGACCTGCCCCATAAGTTTCCTTGAGTCCAGAATTTTTTCAAAGATGGACTCGCAATCTCCATTTACAAGCAGAGGCCGAGGTCTTTTAGAGGAAGATTGATTAAACTTGTTAGGAGCAACAGCCTTTTTCAGAAGAGAGCAATGGAAAGTACAGGGAATTTTTAAAGAAGGTAGTAGTTTGAGTCGGAATGCCACTGCATTCACTTTCCTTTCGATCAAAAATGGTCCGATGAATCGGGGACCAAGTTTCTTGCAAGGTTGCCTCAATTTGATGTTTCGTGTGGTCAACCATACACGATCTCCTGCTTTTAATACACATGGACCACGATGGCGATCAGCGAAGGCTTTAGACCTAAGAGAGGCTTGACACAGTGCAGAATGTACCTTCTTCCAAACGGACTTTAATCGGGATACAACAGTAGATGTCCTGGAATCACCAATGGTAACGGCAGAAGAAAGAGAGTTCACTTTCGGGTGGAACCCAAAATTGCAGAAGAACGGGGAGGTACGTGTTGCAGAGTGGCAAAAATTGTTATAGGCAAATTCTGCCCAAGATAAAAGAAAGGACCAGTTGTCATGGAACTTGGAAACGTAGATGCGTAGAAATTGTTCCAGGGGTCTTCCCTTCCCCACATCCAGCTACTAGATCCAAATAAAGGCTTCAACCTCATTGTTAAAATAGAGCTTCTCCTACATCAATATCCCCCATGAGTCTTAAAATAGTATCTCTAAATGTCAACGGCCTTAACTCGCCGAATAAGCGTACAATGGCTTTACAATATTTTAAGAGAAAAAATCCATACCTGATTTTCTTACAAGAAACGCATTTTAGGGATGCGCATTTTTTGGCCACTAAATCTTACCCACGTGTCTTTTATTCCTCTGCAAACACAAAACGCAGAGGTACAGCAATACTGATACATAGTAGAGTTCCTCTGACTGTTGAATCACAGACATCTGACCCTCTTGGTAGATATGTTATTCTGAAGGGTATTTTAAATCAGAGCCCTATAAATTTAGCCTCAGTATATGCCCCAAACGTGCAGCAGGGAGCTTTTTATGCAGATTTTCTTCAGCAATTATCCTCTCATGCAGGTGGTATGACTATCGTGGGAGGGGACTTTAATACAATCTTGGACCCAACACTAGATGAATCCAGTCAAACTCATATCTCTTCAGGTCTTTCTAAGGAGTCTAGCAGGCTGAAGGACCAATTGAAGCTATTCAATTTGTATGATGCCTTGCGAATTCTATCCTTCTTCAAGAGAATACACTCATTATTCGGCCCCTCATGACTTGTATTCAAGAATAGATTATTTCTTTGTTTATCATTGGACATTCCAGAAACTGGGAGATGTCCGGGTCTTCCCGGTGTCCTGGTCTGACCATGAGGCAATTGAGTTGTCTTTGCTTTTGCCCCGGCTCTCGCAATAACGTCCTAAATGGCGACTTGATGAGTCATTGCTTCTTAGGAAAGAGAATATTGATCTGATATCTCAGGCTATCACTGATTATGTCTCACAAAATGCATCCCCGGAGATATCACAACCTATACTCTGGGAAGCCCATAAGGCTACTATAAGGGGCATCTTTATCAAAATGGCAGCGCAACAGAGACAGAAAGAAAAAGAGCGCATACGCGAACTTGAGCAACAGATACTACAAGTTACATCTCGCCATCAAATAAATCCTAAAAAGAAACTATATTTAAAAATTCTTAGGGGACAGTTGAATCAAATATTATCAAAACAGGTGGCTACGACTCTGTTGTGGGTACAGCAAAAGTATTATGAAAAAGGCGACAAGGCTGATTATATTTGGGGCGCAAGCTCCGTGCCCGCCGTACTCGCAACAGAATAATATCAGTAAAAGATTCTACGGGTTCTCCTCTTTATGACCCTCAAAAAATTGCGCAACGATTTAGGGATTATTATGCTTCTCTATACAATTTGAGTCCAACAATAGAAGATCCAGTCCAGCTTAAGGCAAATATTAAGAACTATCTCAGCTCCTGCCAGTTACCCAAACTCAGTAGAAGTCAATTGGCAACTCTTAACGCAGAGCTTACCCCAGAAGAAATTACTGAGGCCATTTGTCACAATTATATGCGTACCTGCATTGTTGGCTCAAGTCGGAGGAAGGCGCGGAGTCTAACGTGCCCCTGGTATTCACCAGGAACCCCCGCAAGGAAGTATGGGCTTCGCTGCAGGGACACGCAGGTCGCGGTCCTTCCACGACTCAACAGCAAGATACAAGGAGATGTCAGACAGGCCGGGTTAGTAACGTTCTGGTAGTTCACGGTACACAAGGATGTCCAGGAGAATAGCGAGACAAGCCGGGTCGGAAACATTGAGGTAGCGCAGTACAGAAGGAGAATCCAAAAGGGGTGGTCAAACGGTCCGGGTCAAAGGGTCACAGGCAGCTCTGGAATAGTCAGGAACAAGGTAGAATACTGGTACACACACAATATGCTGGAGGCAAGAAGACCTGATACTCTGGCACAGGGGTCAAGACAGGAAGTGCTATACAAAGCCCAGGGGACCAATAGCAGGGATGGGCGGCACCTAATTAGCGCTACAGCGCTATCCAATAGTGTCCTGAAAAGGCAGCCCTAATTAGCACTGCTGTGCTGGATCAATAGCGTCCCGTTGCTAGGCAACGGGACGCGCATGCTCGGATGGCCGCGCCGGGAGGCGGGGAACTTCTGCGTCTGGTTGCCAAGCAACCAGACGCGCCGGGTAATGACGCAGGCGGCCGCCCTGAGAGGCAGCAGGACGGCGCCTGACAGTATACCCTCCTCTTCTTCCCTCTCCTCTTGTTTGGAGAATTTTTTTAAGAACCTTAGGAGCATGGAGATCTTGCTTGTCCACCCATGATCTTTCCTCTAGACCATATCCTTTCCAATGGACGAGATATTGTTGTCTCCCATGAAGAGTACGAGAGGCCAAGATCCGATTGATCTTAAAATTCTGTTCCGGCAGAAGTTTGTATTGGTGGAGGCCGACAAGGAGGTCGGAAGAATTCATTGAGCACCAGTGGTCGCAGTAAGGATATGTGGAAGGTGTTATGACATTTTAGGGAAGGAGGCAATTTCAACTTGAAGCACACAGGATTGATGACCTGCAGAATGGTATAAGGGCCAATGAAACGTGGAGCCATCTTCATTGAAGGAACTTTTAATTTCAAGTCCTTGGTGGATGATACCTGATCCCCTATTTTCAGAAGAGGAGTGGCCCTACGATGGCGGTCTGCAAAGACTTTGTGATGCTGTGTGGCTTTGAGTAACGCTGTTTTAGATGAGCGCAAATTTCCGATAGTGTATCTACAGCTGGCACTGATGAGGGAGATACAGGAAACGGATCTGGATAAGTAGGATGATTTCCATAGACAATGAAGAACGGGGAAAACCCTGTGGATTCATGAACATGTTGGTTATGGGAGAATTCCGCCCAAGGAAGAAATTGAGACCACTTGTTCTGGTTGACGGAAGTAAAACATCGAAGGAAGGTCTCCAGATCCTGGTTGATCCCCTCCGTCTGCCCATTTGTTTGGGGGTGATACCGCGATGAGAACTTTAGCTCAATACTCAACTTGCGACAAAAGGATCTCCAGAATCGGGAGGTAAACTGGACTCCACGGTCTGAAACAATCTCATTAGGACAGCCATGTAACTTGAATATCTCTTTGATGAAGATATCTGCAAGACTTGCGGCCGTAGGCAATCCAGTTAGAGGAATAAAGTGTGCCATCTTAGAGAAGCGATCAATGACCACCCAGATAGTGGTGAACCCTGCACTGGAGGGTAGATCTGTGATGAAATCCATGGCCACACTCTCCCAGGGAGCATTAGGAATAGGAAGTGGACGGAGTAATCCTGCCGGAGCTCTCCTAGAAGTTTTGTGTTGAGCACAGGTAGTACAAGAGGCCACAAACTTGCATATATCCGACCGTACCGTAGGCCACCAGAAACAATGACACAGTAAAGCTGTAGTCTTTTTTATTCCAGCATGACCGGCAATGCGAGATGAATGGGCCCACTGTAGCGTCTTGAGCCGAAGATGGGGTTCAACAAAAGACCGGCCTGGAGGAGGTGAGGATGGCTTAGTTCTAGTGAAGGCTATAATCTTAGAAGGATCAATGATATGCTGAGGAATCAAAGGTTTTAGGTGATCCGAATCGTCAAATGAGCGAGACAGAGCATCCGCACGTCAATTCTTAGTACCAGGACAAAACGTGAGTGTCATGTTGAATCGGGCAAAAAAAGGATGCCCACCGGGCTTGCCGTGGGTTAAGGCAATGTGCCTCCTGAATGAAAACAAAGCTCCGATGGTCAGTAAACACGGTGACAGGATGTATGGCCCCCTCCAACAGATGTCGCCGTTCCTCCAGGGCAGACTTGATGGCCAACAACTCCTTATCCCCAATTCCGTAATTGTATTCACTAGAAAGAAATCGTCTGAAGAAGAACCCACATGGGTCGTCTGAACCAGAAGGAGATTTTTGAAATAGCACAGCTCCAATGCCTACAGAGCATGCATCCACTTCCAGAAAGAAAGGTTGTTCCTGGTCTGGCTGGGAAAGAACAGGGGCTGAAGAGAACGCCTTTTTTAATCTTGTAAAGGCAGCGGTGGCCTCAGGGGACCAAACCCTAGGATTTGCAGCCTTCCGGGTTAAGGCAGTGATTGGTGCAATGATGGAGGAGAATCCTGGAATAAATTGGCGATAATAGTTAGCAAAGCCAATAAACCTTTGGATAGCTTTAAGCCCTTGTGGTTAAGGCCAATTCAGGATAGCCGTCACCTTAGAGGGATCCATACATAGACCTTGACCTGACACAATGAAGCCCAGAAATGGTACTTGAGTTACTTCGAATACGCATTTCTCTAATTTGCAATAGAGATGGTGCTTCCGGAGTCTGCGTAAGACCTCCTTTACATGTTCCTGATGGGTTTTCAGATCCTTAGAGAATATTAATATGTCTAAATAGACTACCACAGAAGTGTACAACAAGTCTTGAAAGATGTTGTTGACGAATGTTTGGAAGATAGCCGGGGAGTTGCAAAGGCCGAAGGGCATCACCAGGTACTCAAAGTGCCCATCTGTGGTGTTAAAGGCCGTCTTCCATTTGTCACCTTTCTTGATGCGAATCAAATTGTAGGCCCCACGAAGGTCCAATTTAGAGAAAATTTGAGATCCACTGAGTCTATCAGAGGTTAGAGATGAGAGGTAGTGGGTACTGATTCTTGATGGTGATGCGATTGAGGGAACGATAATCGATACACGGCCGGAGCGACCCATCTTTCTTCTTGACGAAAAAAACCCCTGCACCAGCTGGGGAAGTAGACTTACGAATAAATCCTCGTTTCAAGTTCTCTGCAATGTATTGGGACATGGCTGATGTCTCAGGACGAGATAACGGATAAGTCCGTCCCTTGGGGATCGGTTGGTTAGGAGACAATACGATAGCGCAATCCCAGGGACGATGAGGAGGCAGGGTCTCTGCTTCAGTCTTGCTGAATACATCTTGGAATTCCATATAAGCAGCAGGGATACTGGTTAATTTGGAATGAGTCATAACTTGGGATCTCGGAGGCAAGACTTTGGACAAACATTTAAGACGACATCCGGAACCCCATGCAATCACTTGGGCGCGACCCCAATCCATTTGAGGAGAATGTATCCTTAACCGCGGTAGCCCCAAGATGAGGGGATTAATGGACTTGGGTAGCACCAACAGTTGGATCATCTCGCTATGAATTTCTCCTACCATCAACCGAACAGGAGATGTCACGGAGGAGATGGAGCCGTGAGTGACACGACTGCCATCAAGGATAACGGTTGAGGCAAAGTCTTTAAAGGTATTTGGAGCTGCGATGCCAGATCCGCCGAACTGAAGTTCCCGGAGGAGCCGGAGTCCACAAAGGCCGTGGTGGAGAAGGTACCTTTAGGGGTGCTCGAGATGACAGCCATGAGGAATTCTGGAGAATTTCTGGAGTAGGGAGCAACAGTGGACTCTCCTAAAGCGGCATCCCTGCCACCGTTTAGGAGGAAGAGTTTCCCGGTCTCTTGGGGCAAACTTTTAGAAGGTGTCCCGGATCTCCACAATAAAGACACAGACGTTGTTTGAAGCGTCTCTCTCTTTTCTCCGAGGACAATTTAGAACGTCCTACTTGCATGGGTTCATCCACTGGTAAGATGGGGTTTTGAAACTGAGGTGCTAGCCGAGGCATGAACCGTTTGTCAGGGGTGCGTTCTTGTGTGCGCTCCTGGTAGCGCAAGTCCACATTAATGCACATTGAGATGAGGGAATCTAGATCAGCCGGAAGTTCTCTAGAAATCTGTTCATCTTTAATTCGGTCTACCAGACCCTGCCAGAAGGTTGCCACCAGTGCTTCGTTGTTCCATTTTAACTCGAAAGCCAGGGTCCGGAATTGAACTGCGTATTGACCCACAGACAGGTGCCCTTGACGGCGGTTTAACAAAGCAGTAGCTGCAGATGCGACTCTCCCGGGGTCGTCAAAGACTCTTCTGAACGCCTCAATGAAAGTCTCAGAGTTGCTAAGGAGGGGATCCCCATGTTCCCATAACGGTGAGGCCCACGCAAGAGCTTGACCACTGAGGAGGGAGATAAGAAAGGCCACTTTGGTGCGTTCTGAAGGAAAGGCTCCTGGATTACACTCAAATTGAATGGCGCATTGGTTAAAAAAAACCCTGCATTTTCTGGGATCTCCATCAAACTTCTCGGGTGCCGGGAATGCGTAAACTGGCGGCCGCTGTAGAGACCGTAACCACACTGGAAGATGCAGACGTAGAAGAGGTTATACCAGGTGTAGTGGGTAAGGACCCCTGTAAAGCATCAAAACGAGTTGCTATGCCTTGAACACATTGCAGAAGATGCGCCTGGGTTGATTCCTGGTGTTCCACTCGCTGAGCCAGATGCAGGAGTAAGTCCTGAGCACACGGTTCACCAGACCCCTCAGGTGTCATGGCCAGAGTATACTGTCACAATTATATGCGTACCTACTATTGTTTGGGCAACTCGGAGGAAGGCGCAGAGTCTAACGTGCCCCTGGTATTCACCAGGAACCCCCGCAAGGAAGTATGGGCTTCACTGCAGGGACACGCAGGTCGCAGTCCTTCCACGAGTCAACAGCGAGATACAAGGAGATTTCAGACAGGCCGGGTCAGTAACGTTCTGGTAGTTCACGGTACACAAGGATGTCCAGGAGAATAGTGAGACAAGCTGGGTCGGAAACATTGAGGTAGCACAGTACAGAAGGAGAATCCAAAAGGGGTGGTCATACGGTCCGGGTCAAAGGGTCACAGGCAGCACTGGAATAGTCAGGAACAAGGTAGAATACTGGTACACACACAATCGGCTGGAGGCAGGAAGACCTGATACTCTGGCACAGGGGTCACGACAGGAAGTGCTATATAAAGCCCAGGGGACCAATAGCAGGGATTGGCGGCACCTAATTAGCGCTACAGCGCTATCCAATAGTGTCCTGAAAAGGCAGCCCTAATTAGCACTGCTGTGCTGGATCCCTAGTGTCCCGTTGCCTAGCAACGGGACGCGCATGCTCGGATGGCTGCGCCGGGCAGCGGGGAACTTCTGCGTCTGGTTGCTAAGCAATCAGACGCGCCGGGTAATGACGCAGGCGGCCGCCCTGAGAGGCAGCAGGACGGCGCCTGACACCATTAAAGCGCTGAAACGTCAGTCAGCCCTGGGTCCGGATGGATTTCCGTCTCTATTTTACAAAAAATGTATCCGTGAACTGGTTCCCATGCTTTCAGGGTTATTTAGCTCAGTACTTGAAGGGGGCAAATTCGATGGGGCTACCACCGGAGCGGGGATCATCGTAATACCTAAACCGGACAGAGACCCGACGGAAGTGAGTAGCTATAGACCTATTTCCCTGCTTAACATTGATCTAAAACTTTTTGCTAAAATACTAGCAAATACACTTGGTGCTGTTCTCCCCTCACTGGTCCATCTGGACCAAGTTGGATTTGTCCCGGGAAGACAAGCTTCCGAAAACACAAGAAGAATAATAGACTTAATCCATATAGCTAATAGTGTGTCTCTCCCTGCATTGGTGGTCGCCCTAGGCGCAGAGAAAGCTTTTGATAGAGTGGCTTGGCCATTTATTCAGCAGACTCTGGGAAGCATGGGGATTCAGGGTTCCTTCTGTAAGGGCATCTTAGCGAACGACCTCACATCCACACCTTTTATAATAAATAATAGCACTCGTCAGGGCTGCCCCCTATCACCCTTACTCTTTGCACTCATTATGGAACCCTTAGCAGCTAGAATTAGAAACAACATGGAAATCATGGGTATTCCCACGAGTTCTAGAGATAATAAGATAGTTCTATATGCTGATGATGTTATACTCACATTAACTAACACGCACGCTTCACTTCCTAACCTTTTTAAAGAAATATCGCTATATAGTTCCCTATCGAACTACAAAATTAATGCGGACAAGTCTGAAATTTTAGATAATAATATTCCTCAACATATCACCCAACCACTTAAAACCATCTATAATTTTCATTGGCAGCACAATAAGATCAAATATCTGGGAATATATCTAACCAAGAATTACTCTTCTCTATACGGGGCTAATTTCCCTAGATGAATTAATACAATTCGAGGCGACCTAACTAAATGGAATAAATTTCATATTTCCTGGATTGGCAGGATGGCTTCAATTAAAATGAATGTTTTACCCAGGTTACTTTATCTGTGGCAAACACTCCCAATTCAGGTTCCCTTAAGTGTTCTGCATCATCTTCAACTCTGGAGGACTGGGCCTCCCAAATATAATAAAATACTATAGAGCTACGCATATGTCACAATGTATCTTATGGCACTCACCCCCCTCATTATAGAGTTTGGACGCAGATTGAGGCAGACATATTGCAATTATATTCTCCATATTCTTTACTCTGGATTCCATCCCAGCATAGGACTAGACGTTTAGCCCTGCTTCCAACTGCTCGTTTTTCTGTCTCATTGTGGGATCAAGTGACCAGATTTTACAAGCTGCTATCTAATTACCCTCTCCTTGTCCCACTCTGGAACAATAAAAACTTTGAGCCAGGATTAGATCATAAAATGTTTCACTACTGGTCTGCACATAATTTGCTCTTCATTTGGGAACTGGTTCCGGCTGGGGTTTTTCCTACATTCTCAGACTTACAGAGAAGATTTTATCAATATCTTCAACTTAGGCACCTCTATCGATCCTTAAATGCGCCCCCCCCCCCCCCCCCTTGGTTCGATGTTCTACTCTAGAATCTTTATGTCGCTGTTCTCCGTCTACTAGAGGCTTAATTTCTACTTTATATAGACTGATTAACAACTTTGGCCAGCCCGAAAAAGACCCTCATGAGCTTGCCTGGGAGAGAGACACCGGGGAGACCCTGACTCCTAAAGAATGGTCAAAGGTGAGAACTAATATTGCCAAGTCATCCATATCAGTTAGGATAAAGGAAAACTCTTGTAAAATTTTCTACAGATGGTATTTGGTCCCCTCTCGTCTCCACTCTATCTTTCCGTCCACTAGCGACAGATGAGAGGGTGCGGTCTGCGGGGTACCCTATTGCACGTTTGGTGGTGTTGCCCTAAATTACGCCCTTATTGGCAACAAATTCATAATCTCATCAAGGATATTACACAGATTGAAATGCCCGAGTCCCCCCTATACTCACTTCTCCCTAGACGGCTCCCGGGTACTAGTCGCTCCACGCAAAAACTTATCAATCACATATTAAATGCCTCTAAATGTTTAATTGCCGCTCTATGAAAAAACTCCTCTCTCCCCCTCGCTCTCAGCTACTAATAATAAAGTTTGGTCAATCTATAGGATGGAGAGCATCACAGCCCTTCTCAAAGACAAACCAGTGAATTTTAAAAACACGTGGTCTTCCTGGACGAATTACTATGATGCTGAGCCTCCCTTGACAACCGTTTGACAAGTCTCTGTTGTTTTGATACGTTCTCCCGTCAGGTTTAAGAAGGATCACTACGCCTACAAGTCTTAGAAACATCCTATATTAATTTGATCTTCAAACAACCATTGGGGTAACGCTTCTCTTCCCTATAATCTGATGCCTAAAACAATGAGTAGAATATTTCTCTGTTTCCTTTCCCATCCCTAAAATCTTTCCTTCCCCCATTGTTCGTCTCCCCCCTCCCTCTGAAAAATAAAAACAAACAACATTTTTCTTTTTCCTGAATAACATACCGGATTCTAGATAATTTTGCTAAGTCTCTCTTACTATTGTGTGCTAACATTTTGGAATTTCATATGTATACTGTATGTTTATACATTTTCTTGATATGTTTCAATTTCATTGTTTTGTTTTGAAAAAACCCTAATAAAAACTATTTAAAAAAAAAAAAAAAAAAAAAGAAATTGTTCCAGGGATTGATTGGTTCTTTTCGTTGACTGAGGGTGGTAGGCTGAGGATAAATTAACTTTGATTCCGAGGGAATGATAGAAAGACTTCAAAAACTGTGCAATGAATTGGGACCCTCGGTCCGAGGCGATGTCTTGTGGAAGACATGGGTAATAAATAAGGTGGCCAAACTTCTGGCATCCGGCAATTTGAGTAAGGGTATAAAGTGTGCCATAAAGTGTGCCATCTTGCTGAATCGATCAACAACTACCCAAATGGTGTTATGACCCGAGGACAAAGGGAGGTCGACAATAAAGTCCATGGAAATATGGGTCCAAAGCCTGTTTGGAATTGGCAAGTGTAGAAGTTGACCTGGAGGACGGATTCTGGAAGACTTGTTCCTGGCACATTCTGGGCAGGCGCGGACATAGTTTTCAAACATCAGAAGACAAGGTGGGCCATCAAAGCCAGCGGGAAAGTATTTCTATGGTCCTCTGGATACCAGGATGACCTGCTGAGCGGTTGTCGTGGCATTCGATGAGAGCCGACTTCCTCAGATGAACTGAGACAAACAATTTTTTGGCGGGTGTCTGAGCTGGAGCAATTTTCTGAAAGTGGCGGAGTGTGGCCCCAAAATCCTGAGTTAGACCAACATGAATGGAAGACGAAGAAATTATAGGTTGCGGGTCAGGAGGCTGAGGATGGGATGCCATAAAACTCAGAGACAGAGAATGGGCCTTGGTATTCTTTGATCCTGGACGGTAAGTGATGAGGAAGTTGAACCGGGTGAAAAACAAAGCCCAGCGGGCCTGCCGAGGGTTTAGAGTTTTGGTGGTCTGAATATACTGATGGTTTTTGTGGTTGGTGAAGATGGTAATAATGTGAGATGCTCCTTCTAACCAATGCCACGATTCTTCGAGGGCCCACTTGATGGCCAATAACTCTCTATTTCCAACATCGTAATGAATTTCGGCAGATGAGAATTTCCTGGACAAATATTTTTTGATTTGAGGATCTCTTTGAGAGAGAATGGCGCCTCCTCCTACATCTGAGGCGTCTACTTCTACAATGAACGGGAGCTCAGGATCTGGGTGCCTGAGAACGGGTGCCGATGTAAAGGCGACTTTAAGGGCAGAAAAGCTCGCCAACGCCTCTGAATACCAATTAGCTGGGTCAGCGCCCTTCCGGGTGAGGGCAGTAATAGGAGACACCAAAGAAGAAAAGGAGCGTATAAACCTCCGGTAATAGTTGGCGAAGCCAAGGAACCTTTGGATCACCTTGAGGTTAGTAGTCTTGGATTGCTTGGACTTTACTGGGGTCCATGGAGAAGCCAGATGAAGAAATAAGGTAGCCTAAGAAGGCCACGCTGGGGACTTCGAACTCGCGCTTCTCCAATTTTGCATAGAGGTGGTGTTGATGTAACTTCTCCAGAACTTCCCGAGCGTGTAGGCGGTGCTGGGACAAGGACTGAGAATAAATTAAAATATCATCTAAATAAACCACCACGGTCTTACCCAAGAATTCTCGCAAGATGTCATTGATTAGATCTTGGAAGACTGCCGGGGCGTTACACAATCCAAATGGCATCACCAAATATTCATAATGCCCACAGAGGGTATTAAAGGCTGTCTTACATTTGTCTCCCTGTCTGATGTGGATGAGATTATAAGCGCCCCGCAGGTCAATCTTAGAGAAGATAGTGGCAGACTTGAGCTGGTCAAACAGAACAGAAATGAAGGGCAGCAGATAAGTATTTTTAACTGTGATTTTATTCAGCCCACGATAGTCAATGCAGGGTCTCAGACTGCCGTCTTTTTTGGCAACGAAGAAACATCCAGCACCTACAGGAGATTTGGAGGGGCAGATGAATCCTTTCTTTAGGTTCTCCTCCACGTACTGTTCCATGGCTTGCGTTTCAGGGGCAGACAAAGAATACAGACGCCCTTTGGGTAATTTTGAACCTGGCACAAGCTCGATAGCGCAGTCATAGTCCCGATGAGGCCGGGAGAGAGTCAGCCTTCTGTTTACAGAACACATCACTGAAGTCCTGGTAGGGTGCAGGCAACAATTCCGGACTAGGCTACAAAGTTCTGAGAGGCAGGATCAAACAAGAAGTAGAGCACTCTGGACTCCAACGGATGATCTCCCCTCTTTTCCAATCAATAAGGGGATTATGACTTTGCAGCCATGGATACCCCAGAATCAAAGGAGCGGAGGGATAAGTGATCAGGAAGAATGTGAGTTCTTCAGTATGGAGAGCGCCTACAGATAAGCGGACCAATGGAGTCTTGGCATGTATTCGGCCCCCAACCAGGGGATTACCATCAAAGCCGCAGGCGGTGATGCTCGAATCAAGTTTGACTTTGGGAATTCCAAGGGTTTGAGCCAACAGGATGTCCAGGAAGTAATCTGCTGCACCGCTATCAAGGAAGGCCGACAAGTCATTGGAACAATGTCTGAAGGCTAAGCGTGTAGGGAGTAACAGAGAATTTTCCGAAGTGGGTATTTGAAGACCTAAACGCACCTCTTCTCCAGCACTTGAGTCTAGGCGTTTTCCCGCCTTGCTAGGGCAGAAACAAATTATGTGGCCAGCTTGGCCACAATACAAACAGAGACCTAGAGAGCAATGTCTGGCACGTTCTTCTGGAGGCAGACGGTGAGCGCCCAACTGCATGGGTTCCGGAGAATCCGGAAGAGTAGGACCAGACTTGGGTGGCAAGCAAGGGAATATAAAGGATTCTCATTCAGTTTTTCTCTCTCGGATTCGAGGGTCAAGCTTAATGACAAGCTGCATCAAATCTTCAAGTGAAGCTGGTATAGGATACTGAACTAGGGAATCCTTAATTTGCTCGGTAAGGCCCAAGCGGAGTTGACTCCGCAGTGCCGGATCATTCCAGGCACTATCAGTTGACCATCGCCGGAATTCCGCACAATATTCCTCAGCAGAACGACGTCCTTGCCTTAATGCCCGGAGATGAGACTCAGCTGATGCCACTCTGTCTGGGTCGTCGTATAGCAACCCCAAGGCCTGGAAGAAGGCATCCACGGTTTGTAATGCTGGACTTGTTGGTGGAACAGAGAAGGCCCAAGACTGAGGATCGCATTGGAGTAGGGAGATAACAATCCCTACTTGTTGCTGTTCAGAATCAGAGGAACGTGGTCTCAGGCGGAAGTATACCTTGCAACTCTCCTTAAAGTTGCGTAAAACAGACCTGCTTCCTGAGAATCGATCAGGCAAATTCAACTTCGGCTCTTGAGATACGCCTGAGGAGGCTTGCTGAGGTTGCAGGTTTCTGGAGGCCTCTTCTTGAGCTGACAAACGCTGGGCCAATCCCCGGGTCATTTGATACAGGGTGTCAAAATGGCCAGCCAGAACTTGAAATGAAGACGATTTGGTTCCGCTTTCATTCATTCAATTTTTTGTCTCCGGAATTTCTGTTAGGCCGGTTATAATGTTAGGAACCCCAATGTTAGGAACCCCTCTAACCAGTACAACAAAGCCCGGAGTCTACTCCTAAAGTCTGGTGTTCATTGTTGCCCCTAGTGGTGGGGACAGACTTGGCTGCAGACAGACAGAGGGTCGTGAAATGTGTACCGGCTGGGGAGAACCCAGGAAGGCGGAGTGAGGTCCAGGCAGGTTCAGAGTCCAGGAACAGGCAAGGGTCATACACGGGTAATCAATCTCAGGTTAAACACCAAACACAGGAACAAATAGCAGGCAGCAGTACTGAAACAGAACGCTATAACCGGCAGTGAGGCTCAGACCTCACTGCCCTAAATAGTACTAAGAGCCAATCAGGACAGAGGAGGACAGGGCTGACAATCAGCCTCAAGGGCAGCTAATTAATTACTAGCTAGAACTAGCATAGGTAATAACATAATCCAGGAAGCATGTATAAAAATATAAATGAACCAGTTTAAATCACATGAGAGCTCCCCCTGGTGTTGGAGGATGTACCTACACCCTCCTGCATCTATGCCACAAGGATAATAACAGAGCATATAAAGATATATCATTCTTTGCCAGGATGAAAGGTGAGAGAGATTGTACGAAAAGTTTTTTGATTTCTAAGGCCCTCAGGGGTTGGGCGAGAGAAAAGATCGGTTCCTCCAGACCGGAGAAGGCCTATTAGTGACTCTTTGTTAGGCAGTATGCTGGCCGCTATCCCGGGTATCGCTAGGGACAGCTACGAGGTGGCTTTGTTTCGCAGCATTTGATGATATACTTTGCCGCTTTGCGGGTGAGCGAGCTAGTGGCTTCCTTTCAGGCTTCCCCCCTGTCAGGCATGCTCGGGCAACACGTTGTAATATCTAGGAGCTCGGTGTGCTGTAAGGTGAGGAAATCTAAATCTGACTAGTTAGGCCGGGGGCGTTGGATTACATTGGTTCAAAGGGTGGGTTGCTCTGTATGCCCTATTGTGATAATAAGCCAATTTCCCTCCCTTAGACCGAGTGGGGCTCTACCTTGGTTGGTGCATGGTGATGGTTCTCCTATCACCAGGTACCAATTTTCAGTGGTGTTTAAACGCACGCTGATGGCTGTTGGTATGGATTGTGCACAGTTTGGCATGCATTTATTTTGTATTGGTGCCACTACATCTGCTGCGGTTGCAGGGGTGTCAGAGCCCGCCATAAAAGAACTAGGCAGGTGGAAACTAATGTCTATAAACGCTATGTGTGACCCTCTCTTCTTTCTTGATTTCTCCTCTGCTGATCTGAAGCTGCGGGCAGATTCACAGGGCTTCGGCTGCTTGTGCTTTTGGAAGCAGGGCGCAAGGGGACTTGTCCATTTTTTTTCCTCAAAAGTGGAGCCTGATTGGTTCTTGGCTCCATGAGGTTTGATCGTTTTACCCTTGCTTGAGTTTCGGCTCCCCTCTTTGTCTTCTACTTGTGAAAATGTGTACCTCTTGTGTGGTGGACTGCTGATTTGCCTGTTATGAGTGTGCAGGATAAAATCTGGGGGCCATGCTGGTCCTTTGCTTTTTCTTATTCTCTTTTCCTTTCCAGCTCTTGGATCTGTTGCTGGTATGTTTTCGCTAACATTTATTTTTTGTTTTTCACTGCCTCTTTCAGAACACAAAACCCCGCGGCTGATCTGGGTGTTGGGACACTTGTATGTGCATTGGGCGGCGTTGCATAGGGCAGTAGGAGATACGTCAGCTATTTCGGGGTCGGTTGTAGTTCAGTGGATTGGAAAGAGGGGTTAAGGTGGACGTGTTTTAGGAAACTGCTTGTAGGCGAGATTGCTAAACGTAAATTGTGGAAATGGATGTTCAGCACTCCCTATTAAAGAGTGTCAGTGGATAAGCAGCCACCTGGGAGTGGGGGAAATATAGGGATAGCTCAACCCTAATGGAGGATAAGATTGGATATAACTCCCTTGGCGCTTGAAACAGAGGGGACAGTGAGTGGTATCAAGGGTCAGTAAAAGGGTAACAACCCTACAGTGTAAATGTATAACACTCCCTTGGCGCTTGGAACAAAAAGTCAGATAGGAAATAGTATACAGATTTATTGATGGCAGTATAGGTGGGTGGCAAACCTGTAGTGTGAATCACACTGACATAATAAAATAAACAAGGCACATAAGCAACTTTGAATAACATGAAAGCAGGCAAAAAATTATATGTGGCAAACAAAGTCCATATTGGCCACAAAAACACGGTTCTCTGATAGGGCTGGAAAAGTCCACTAGACAACAGAGATTACAACACAGTCAGTAATATGCAGATGCGGCAATCGTGAATTCTCCTTTAGGCTTGTCAGGCCACAAAAACACGGTTCTCTGATAGGGCTACTGAAGACCACTGAATAACAGAGATAACAACAAAGTCAATCCTATGCGGATTTGGCAAATGCAAATTCTCCTTTAGGTATATCAGCCGACATTGTAATCCAATGGAGAACGCCTAAGATAGGCTTGGTGATAGAGGACTTACCCTCACTGTAGATGGGCTGTAGTGTCCTTCCACATAATCCTGCTTTGTGCCAAGATAACCGATACGATGAGCACGCTTGTGCCATCCCGCTGGAGTGCGATGGTGCAAACGCGGAAGTCGCGGGTGGTATCGTAGTCTTAGCAGAGTTGCGCATGCGCATGCGTGAGGTGGATCCTTCGCTTTCCAAAGTGGCGGTCTCTGGTGTGTGTGGTGCCTGTGAAAGGCAAAAGTTCGGTCAAACCAACGCGTTTCGCACTAGGCTTCTTCAGGGATCGATAGTGTGCTGCAGGCCACAGCTGGAGTTTAAATACATTACTTCCTGGAAGTGCTCCAATGGTTAGTGACCTGGGCTGGGCCTGCAGATGATGGACAGCCGGATTATCCAATCCGCGATTTGTATTAGTCCATTCTAGATGAAGATAGGTTCTCCCCTTGTTTTGTAAACAACATCCACGTGTATACAGGGAGAAAATGAACTGAAACTTCGTATAATACCGCATAAAGCGAGTCTTTGTAAATTCAATTGCATTATTTCCCGTTTTCCTTATTACTTGTCTCAAAAAAAGGGATTGAAAGTCACTTGTAAATAAAAACGGCATTGTTATAGTTCCTTAGTCCACAGAGTGTTTCTTAGTGGGTTAGACTGAATTGCTTCCCATGTTCCTTATAGTTAAGGATTACAAGTCATTTGTAGTGAAAGCAATATTAGTATACTTCCTTAGTCATTTGTGCAGGTGACAAGTGACCATTCTTAAGGGATGGGACTGGGAAATTCGGAATTTTAGTATCACAGAAAAAGAAGAGGTGGTTGATATATTCTGGGCTAATGGTTATTAAGGGTAAGCTCTAGGTGGTTGTTGGAATTAATGGAGGAAGTGATTAAGCTCAAAGTCTATATTTAGACCTTATGGTGTAAGGGTCTTGATGATGAATATTAGTTTGGATTCTTCTTTGGACATAAACTTGATGTAATCCCCCCCTCTCCAGGGCTTAAAAACCTTTTTTAGGCCCATAAATTTGAGAAGGGAAGGATCCTTTGAATGGTGTTTGGCAAAGTGATCAGAGACACTATGTTTGTCGAACCCATTCCGTATATTCCTCTGATGCTCGGATATACGGATGTGTAATTTCCTGATAGTTCTGCCTACGTATTGCAGCCCACAGGGGCATTGCAGGAGGTAAATGACCCCTGTGGTGTCGCAGGTAATCTTGTCATCTATAGTGAAATTTTCCCCAGTGGTATGGGATGTAAATTGAGTGGTAGGTTTGGTAGAGCTGGTATTACTTTCCCTGCATGCTCCACATCTATTGCAATGATAGAACCCAATTCTATTCTCATTGAGCCAGGTGTTGTTTGTGGTGGATATGCTAGGTGGGATAGTACTCTTGACTAGTCTTGTTTTTAAACTTTGGGCTTTTGTGTATATGAATCTTGGTTTATTTGAGATGTGGCCCTTCAGTTTATCATCTTCCAATAAAACCTTCCAGTTTTTTTTTACAATATGCTCAATCTTCTTAGCATCCTTACTGTATTGGTTAATAAAGGGAATCTCAATGAATGGTGTATCATCTTTGTTGTTGTTCAGGATTTGCTCCCTATCAATATCTCTAACAGTGGAAATGGCTTGCTCCACAGACACAGAATCATAGTCTCTTTCTAGGAACCGATTTTTCAAAACTTCGGCCTGAGTGTTGTAATCCTCAATTTTTGAACAATTGCGCCTAATTCGCATAAATTGCCCTTTGGGGATGTTTCGTAGCCAGTTCACATGGTGGCTACTATCAGAGGGAATGAATGAATTGGAGTCTACCTCCTTGAAAAAGATTCTGGTCTCTAGTTTGGTGTTTTCTACAAAGATCTGCAAATCTAAGAAATTAATGGACTCAGTGCTAATGCTAGATGTGAATTGAAGGTTAAGGCTGTTCTGGTTAATATATACGAGAAAAAGGGTGAGATTGTACATGTGCCTTGTCCAAATGAACAGGATGTCATCGATGTAACGGCACCAGAGTTTAAGGTGTTGTAGGAACGGATTGTTGTTCCAAATGGCCTTGTTTTCCCATATGGCTACAAACAGGTTTGCGTAACTGGGCGCGAATTTCGCGCCCATCGCTGTTCAGCGAACCTGTTTGTAGAATGACCCCTCCGACCAAAAGTAATTATGGTTCAGGGTAAATGCAATGGCGTCTATGATGAAATTAATCTGTTCTAGTGAGAGAGTGGATTCACAGGTGAGAATGTCCCGGACATGGGCGCATCCACTACTATGATCAATGATAGTATACAGGAAAGTGACGTCGCAAGTTGCCAAGATATAGCCTTCCTGCCAGGTGATACCCCCAAGTTTTTCCAAAACTTGGGGGTATCCTTAAGGTAGCTTCTTTGGATAGAGACCATTGGTTGAAGGAAGGAGTCTATGTAACTTGAGATGTGTGTAGTGAGTGACCCAATACCCGAAACAATGGGTCTGCCTGGTGGGTTAGTTAAAGATTTATGGATTTGGGGTAAGTGGTATATAACCGGTAGCCTAGGAAATTTGACATAAAGATAATCAAACTCCGCTTTGTTAAGTATTCCCTTTTGGAAAGCGGGAGTGAGAAAGTCAAATAGTTCTTTTTGGTAGAGTTTGGTGGGGTCTGATTTCAGGGGCTTATACGTGGTTCTATCATTGAACTGTCTATTTAGCTCTTCTAAGTACTTTTCTTTATCCTGAATGATGATGCCCCCACCCTTATCTGCTGGTTTTATTATTATCCTAGGATTGGTTTGGAGGTCCTTTAAAGCCTTCCTTTCCTTAGTGCTGAGGTTATTATTGTTCCGATATTGTCTATTAATGGGTAGTTTATCAATTTCTGATTCTACTAATTTCTGGAAAGTGGTGATATACGGGCCTTTGACATGTTGTGGGTAGAATGTAGATTTATCTTTGAGATTGGAGTGTACAAAGTTAGTATCTTGAGTAGCTGTTTCTTCCTGTATAACTGTTCTGCCATTCCCGGCAAAAAACTTCTTTAGGGTAAGTTTCCGTACGAACTTATGCAGGTTTATATAAACATCAAATTTATTCAGGGATTGTTGAGGGGCAAATTTAAGGCCTTTATCTAGTATATTTGTTTGAACTGAGGTGAGTGTGCTGTTGCTCAAATTGAATATACCTTTCCCTTTTAAGGTTGTTTTCTTATTTTGGGTTTTGCCCCTTGTAACTCTACCTCCTCTTCCTCCTCTAGTGGTTTTTGTCTTTTTCTGCTTATTGGGGTTTGTTCCTTTTGGTAAGCAGCGGTTGTTGGACTGATTCGGGGATTGTCTTTCGGGCATGTCGTAGTTTGGTATACAGGATTCCCTGCTAGTTCTAAAAAAAGGGTAAGATTATCTTCTACTTCTTTATCCAAATGTGTTCTAGAAAGTTGTTCCACTTGGTTGATTTTTTGGAACAGTGTGGATTGGATGCTATTAACCCCCTTGAAGTAAGAGTCCCTCCCCTTATTGAATCTCTCTGAGGCTAATTTGGATTGGTCAGGTTTATCAATCGATGGGTTGGAAAAATTATAGCTCAAATTCCTTGGGTTAAGGGGTTTATAAAACCTCTTCCTTTTTTCTGTTCTCGGAATATTTTTGATGAGTGGTGACCTAGGGGGCCTAGAATAGCTTGGATTTTGATGTCTGCCAGAATATGGCTTTTTACTTTGCTGCCTTGGTGACCTAGGGGGCCTTGAATCCCTTGGATATTGGTGCCTGACAGGAAATGGCTTATTGATGTATTGACGTGAATATTGTTTCTTATTATTATTCCCTTGTGTGGGTGGGTTCTCATAATCTTGTTTGTCTCTGGTGAATTTTCTCTCTTTAATTCTAATAATATCCTCCTCTATTCCCTTGATTTTGTTGAAGGTGAGGGTCTCTAAATTCACGTATTCCTCAAGATGCTGCACTGGCTTAAGTCTGTTGTGTACAAGGGTTATTTCTTCCTCCTTTTTTTAGAACTAGCAGAGAACCCTGTATACCAAACTACGACATGCCTGAAAGACAATCCCCGAATCAGTCCAACAACCGCAGCTAACCAAAAGGAACAAACCCCAATAAGCAGAAAAAGACAAAAACCACTAGAGGAGGAAGAGGAGGTAGAGTTACAAGGGTCAAAACCCAAAATAAGAAAACAACCTTAAAAGGGAAAGGTATATTCAATTTGAGCAACACCACACTCACCTCAGTTCAAACAAATATACTAGATAAAGGCCTTAAATTTGCCCCTCAACAACCCCTGAATAAATTTGATGTTTATATAAACCTGCATAAGTTCGTACGGAAACTTACCCTAAAGAAGTTTTTTGCCGGGAATGGCAGAACAGTTATACAGGAAGAAACATCTACTCAAAATACTAACTTTGTACACTCCAATCTCAAAGATAAATCTACATTCTACTCACAACATGTCAAAGGCCCGTATATGACCACTTTCCAGAAATTAGTAGAATCAGAAATTGATAAACTACCCATTAATAGACAATATCGAAACAATAATAACCTCAGCACTAAGGAAAGGAAGGCTTTAAAGGACCTCCAATCCAATCCTAGGATAATAATAAAATCAGCAGATAAGGGTGGGGGCATCATCATTCAGGATAAAGAAAAGTACTTAGAAGAGCTAAATAGACAGTTCAATGATAGAACCATGTATAAGCCCCTGAAATCAGACCCCACCAAACTCTACCAAAAACAACTATTTGACTTTCTCACTCCCGCTTTAAAAAAAGGGAATACTTAACAAAGCAGAGTTTGATTATCTTTATGTCAAATTTCCTAGGCTACCGGTTATATACCATTTACCCAAAATCCATAAATCTTTAACTAACCCACCAGGCAGACCCATTGTTTCGGGTATTGGGTCACTCACTACACACATCTCAAGTTACATAGACTCCTTCCTTCAACCAATGGTCTCTACCCAAAGAAGCTACCTTAAGGATACCCCCAAGTTTTGGAAAAACTTGGGGGTATCACCTGGCAGGAAGGCTATATCTTGGCAACCTGCGACGTCACTACCTTGTATACTGTCATTGAGCATAGTAGTGGATGCGCCCATGTCCGGGACATTCTCACCTGTGAATCCACTCTCTCACTAGAACAGATTCATTTCATCATAGACGCCATTGCATTTACCCTGAACCATAATTACTTTTGGTCGGAGGGGTCATTCTCCAAACAGGTTCGCTGAACAGCAATGGGCGCGAAATTCGCGCCCAGTTACGCAAACCTGTTTGTAGCCGTATGGGAAAACAAGGCCATTTGGAACAACAATCCGTTCCTACAACACCTTAAACTCTGGTGCCGTTACATCGATGACATCCTGTTCATTTGGACAAGACATGTACAATCTCACCCTTTTTCTCGTATACATTAACCAGAACAGCCTTAACCTTCAATTCACATCTAGCATTAGCACTGAGTCCATTAATTTCTTAGATTTGCAGATCTTTGTAGAAAACACCAAACTAGAGACCAGAATCTTTCTCAAGGAGGTAGACTCCAATTCATTCATTCCCTCTGATAGTAGCCACCATGTGAACTGGCTACGAAACATCCCCAAAGGGCAATTTATGCGAATTAGGCGCAATTGTTCAAAAATTGAGGATTACAACACTCAGGCCGAAGTTTTGAAAAATCGGTTCCTAGAAAGAGACTATGATTCTGTGACTGTGGAGCAAGCCATTTCCACTGTTAGAGATATTGATAGGGAGCAAATCCTGAACAACAACAAAGACGATACACCATTCATTGAGATTCCCTTTATTAACCAATACAGTAAGGATGCTAAGAAGATTGAGCATATTGTAAAAAAAAACTGGAAGGTTTTATTGGAAGATGATAAACTGAAGGGCCACATCTCAAATAAACCAAGATTCATATACACAAAAGCCCAAAGTTTAAAAACAAGACTAGTCAAGAGTACTATCCCACCTAGCATATCCACCACAAACAACACCTGGCTCAATGAGAATAGAATTGGGTTCTATCATTGCAATAGATGTGGAGCATGTAGGGAAAGTAATACCAGCTCTACCAAACCTACCACTCAATTTACATCCCATACCACTGGGGAAAATTTCACTATAGATGACAAGATTACCTGCGACACCACAGGGGTCATTTACCTCCTGCAATGCCCCTGTGGGCTGCAATACGTAGGCAGAACTATCAGGAAATTACACATCCGTATATCTGAGCATCAGAGGAATATACGGAAAGGGTTCGACAAACATAGTGTCTCTGATCACTTTGCCAAACACCATTCAAAGGATCCTTCCCTTCTCAAATTTATGGGCATAAAAAAGTTTTTTTTTAACTTCAATAGTATTTTTATTAATTTTTCAGAAATTATGTGGTGCAGAAAGTAGAAAGGGATGGGGGTAAGGAAAGGACACAAAAATAAAAAGGGGAAGGATTGAAGGGGTACATAGTGGGGAGGAACACCTTAAACAATTCTGCTGTTAAACCACATTGAACACATGAGGGGGGGAACCCAATAGGTTCCCTTCTAATTCGTGAAAGTTACACTAGTCGAATGGTAACCAGGGGACTACTAATAGGAACATTTGGGAACTTCGCTAAGTGTGGGAGATGCAGGTAGTAAATCAGAGTCTATTCGATTTGGACGCGCTCCCTCTCCATCCGTAACATACACATACCAGCTAAACCACTTCATTATCGGGGACGAGGTGGCAGTGGAGTAGGGCATCCCCTCTGTCTCCATTTCAAAGCTGAATTGCACCTTGGCCACTACTTTCGATATCAAGGGTATCTGTGGTGACTTCCAACCTTGAGCTAAGGAGGCTCTTGCGGCAATCAGAATATGACTAAAGACATATTTAGCATATGATGGAAACTGGGGGGGTAATGTTGCAGTAATGCCACCTCCAGGGTAGGAGAAAGATTTTGTCTAGTAACCTTATTGGCTATGTCGAAGTCAGCAAATTGGATAAAGTCATTTCAATTAAAGTCTAGCAAACTTGGTTGTCTTTGTCTGAAAAGATGCGTACGGTACGCATCGACGTACAAGGGCACGCTACGGCGTGAAAGGGCGTACGCATCCACTACACGTGGCAGCAACAGTAATTGGTCTTTTACCATACATTCGCACAAACACGCATACTTATAAAATAGTTCACATTATTGGTAGTTGCAACACATAGTCAGTTATGTCGAAATATAGTAGTATATATATGTTATATCAGAGTTACATACATATTAGTGAAATACACAGAACGGGTTAAAGGAATAACATCATGAGTGGTATCATAATGAACCTTGTTACATATCCTACTGTTTGGTGCGCTCTGCGAGGGAATCACAGAGTGCATACGCAAGTTATGAATGATAGGGAATTATGAACTACTTAAGACTAAGGAATTCTGGCGGGAAGAGCAGAGCATACCCCCTGCAGAGATGACCCCCTCCTTTGGATTCCTTAGGATGAACCAGCCAATGATTGACGGCCCCTTGGACATTCCTGAGACCCGGACCAATAGATGCAAGCCATACCATCTTCATTGTATTACTGTATTTGATTGTGTATATAAGCAGCAGCTTGTGATCCAGAGTGCAGACTTCTTGTCCCCAGACTTCAGGATTGAATGACTGCACTGGATCCAGAGCGCCTGCGATAAGTAACGGCTGTATTTACTATTACTTCGCTTGAGCATATTTTTTCCACTTATTGCGAATAAATCTTTGTGGTTGGAAAAACAAATTGATGTTCGACAATCGTTATTGGTTAGCGACAATACGCACATAACAATTGGGGGCTCGTGAGCTTTGGAGGTTTCGTTGCCGATGATACGCAAGACCAACGGATTTCGGTTCCTCAACAAAGGGTGGAGACGCGTCATAAACGGGTAAGAACGCATGGTGTTCAAAACCTGAATTTTACTCTGTGTTGCGAAAACGAATGTCCGTTTTGCATTATCTAGGGCACGCTAACTAGAACCTAGGGACAAAAGAGAAAACTGTTTCTTTTTTCTGTCATTGTGCGTTTTAACTGTATTGCATTGTTTAAAATATGTGTACTTCCTGCTGTGCGTACGCGAACTTCCGGTAAACTTGCCACGTGGTTAAACAATCGTTTTGATAGTTATTATACATGCATAGTATAATTACTTGTGAAAGCCTCTGAGACATTATTACTATTGTTGGGAACTTTTGATTTTCTGCGCAGAAAAGGTGTATAGTGTGTGATGTTGTAACGTAGATACACTGTTTTATTGTTGAGGTGCTCAGTTGCTGTCTGACGAGGCGGATTGCCCAACTGAAGGACGGTATACAGGGCAGGTATACCGAATGCGAAAACTGGGTTTTCGCAAAGCGCTACCAATAGATCGCAAGGTTTGCTAATAATTAGTATTGGTAGGCAGTGCGATCCGGTCGCACCGTTAGTGCGAATTGGTGAAGCAGCTAGGAGGAATTATACTGGAAAGGCAGGTTGATTGTATCGACTTTGCGCTCCCAGCGATAATAAACTCAGCAGATTTTGTGGTTTAGCCAGGGTATTGAGGAGCTGATAGCCCTTGGGGCCCACAGTGATATTTCTGTATTAGGGAAAAGCGAGTGAACGCGGCTAAAGGAAATACGTTCACCGAGGATTATAGATCTCTAGCGGTGAGTATAGCAACAGAGTTGAAATTATTAGGTGGAAAGAACAGAGCATTGCGGTGTGTCTGTATTTCACATTTGGCCGGAAGGAACAGAGCATTGCGGTGTGTCTGTGTTCCGGGTAGAAGGTATATTGTTCAACATGGGTGCTAAGCATACGCTAGAGATGGTCAGTGTACTGCCTAAGGAAGGCCCTATTGGTTCAGCGAGGTTTCTCATGTGTAAGAAGTATGGTGCATATGCAACTGTGTATTGTGACACGTGGGGCGGGATGACCAAAGCTTGTGATAGGCCTTTCCCAGCAATAGGGAGTTTTAATGCAGAGGTACTGAATACTGTAAAAGATAGAATATGGTTGATCAAGTCAATGAAAAAGAGAAATAGACATAATGATTGTTTAAAATTGTGGCAAATGGAAGGTAACACGTGGCAGAGCAGCGAATGCAAACCGGAAATAGGCGTGGCGAAAAGCGCGCGCAAGGCGGATGTAACCATTGAGAAGCGTGGCGAACTCAGCGCAAGCGCGCCCCCGCCACCTTATGTGGCGGGAGGGGTAAGTACAGCCGTTGTTAATACTGAAAATAGAAAAATTACTAAGTTGTACCCTGTTTTAAATCAGTTTCAATCAAGTGTATCTGAAAACGAAGATGAACCCACTGTGATTTCGGCCATTGCCCATGCTGTTAATGTACTAGAGGCTCAGCGCAAGTATGAGAAAATGGCTGAGATAGGTGAGAGTAGCGTGATCACTAGGAGTGAAAGTGTTCTAAATCTAGGGCCTGTAAATCCTGTAGCGTCCCCTGAAGTTAGTGTACCAGAGGGTGTGTTCCCGGTCCGCACAATATCAGTTCCCAATGGGAAACCGGATAAGGATGGTGTAGTTCCTTTAAGAAATGTTACAATGCATTGTCCCTGGACTAGATCAGAATTACGTTCCATTATGACTGAATTCCCAGATCCTAGAAAAGAGTTAGCTAAATGTCAGAAATTTGTTAAAGACTTAGGGAATGCTCATGAACCAACCAGTAAGGATTGGCGGGTAGTGTTGAGGGCGTGTCTTCCTCCCAATACTAACATACAAAAATTTATTGGAGATTGTTTGTTGGAGGAAGATGACACCCTGACTGATGAGATTAACCAACGGAATATAGAACAAATTGTCAAACACTTAGCCATCTGTTTTCCAGTAGTAGTAAATTGGAGTAAGATTTTCACCATTAAACAAAAGGATAGTGAAACTGCCTCAGATTACTTTGCTAGAGCTATAACAGCGATTGCACGATTTACTGGGATATCCAACATAAGTGAGGACCCACATCACAGAGAGGTAGCTGTAGGGGTACTGATGGATGGCCTTAGGGAAAATTTAAAGACGAGAGTACAAACCACATTACCTAATTGGAGAGGCGTCACGGTAGACTTCCTTAGGGAGTCTGCTGTGGAGCATGACAAGAACCTTTTAAGAAAAAGGGAAGAGAAAAGTGATAGGTTAATGACGGTAAGTATACAGGCTCTAGAAGGGGTGCATACACGACCACCAGCATACAACCCATATAACAGGAAACCTAAAGTGATCAGGTGTTTCAACTGTAACGAGGAAGGACATTACAGGAGAGATTGTAATAAAGAAAGACTCAATACACATAGGGGTGGGTCACATAGATATCCTCCAAGAAAGGATTCACATAGACTAGAAGACTCACATCTACCCGCGCATATTACGGCAGCAAATGCTGCGCGGGAAATCAATAGTCAGCGCTAGGGGTCAGGTCATACCTGTAGTCTACAGCCAGTGAGGTTAACTGAGAGTCAGAGTGAAGAACCAACAATGATAGTTGACATAGCTGGCAGGAAACAAACTTTTCTTGTAGATACAGGGGCGGCCCGATCTGTGATAACCTCTCCTTTCAATCTACAGATGACCAGCAAAACTATTCCAGCTATGGGGGTGACGGGAAAAGTGTTACATTATCCTCTAACTAAACCCGCCGAAGTTACTATCGGGCCTCTGCATACTAAGCATTCGTTTCTCTTGGCTGCAGCGGCTCCTACTAACTTGCTAGGGAGAGACTTGTTATGTAAAATGGGATGTGTCATATACTGTATTTCAGATGGTGTGTTCCTAGATATACCCGAGAAGGTTGCACATGAGGTACAGGACATATTGGACACCCCTCCAAGGTTAATGTTACACTCTCCTGTTATAGAACAAAGTCCATCTCAAGTAAAGGGGATGTTGCTGGAAATACCAGGTTCCCTATGGACCAGAGATGGACAGGACACTGGACTGATGGCAAATGTAGCCCCTGTCATGGTCAATCTAAAAAGTGGTAGGATAGCTCCAAAAATCCCACAGTATCCATTAAAACCGGAGGTGGAACTAGGGGTATATCCTGTTATTGAGAGGCTGTTACAACAAGGGATTTTAATTCGTACAGCCAGTACAGCAAATAGTCCCATTTTCCCTGTGAAGAAGAGTGGGGGGAGGGGCTATAGATTAGTCCAGGACTTAAGGGGAATTAACAAAGTTGTTGAGAGCCAATTCCCCGTAGTGCCGAATCCAGCTGTCATCCTCATGCAGATTCCACCGTCTGCCAGTCATTTTACTGTCATTGATCTATGTTCTGCTTTCTTTTCAGTCCCTCTTCACCCTGACTGCCAATACCTTTTTGCATTCTCCTACAGGGGAGTGCAATACACATGGACCAGACTACCCCAGGGGTTCATTGACAGCCCCAGTATTTTCTCCCAAGCCTTACATGACTGTTTGCAATCCTTTCAACCCCACAATGGGTCTGTTCTAATTCAATATGTGGACGATTTGTTGTTGTGCTCTGATTCTTTTATGTCATGTTTACATGATACTAAATTGTTGTTGCTTCATCTTTCACAAACAGGGCACAAGGTGGCAAAGGATAAATTACAGCCATGTCAGACTAAGGTCAAATACTTAGGACACTGCCTCACTAAGGGGCTAAGACACCTGACAACCGACAGAATTGAGGCCATACAACACATGACCCTGCCGCAGAGCCAGAAGCAGATTCGTACTTTCTTGGGGATGTGTGGATACTGTAGGTCCTGGATCCCAGGTTTTTCTATTCTGGCATTACCATTGCAGGAGCTAGTCTCTTCCTCAAAACCAGAACGTGTCGTACACACAGAAGAGTCGGAGCAAGCGTTCTTTAATCTTAAAGATAGTCTGACAAGAGCACCTGCATTGGGAATACCTGATTATGAAAAGCCTTTTGAGCTATTTTGTACAGAAGCTGATGGCTGTGCAGCAGGTGTCCTCACACAGAAACATGGTGACGCTAGCAGACCGGTAGCATACTACAGTGCACAATTAGACAATGTGGCAAGGTCACTCCCAACATGTCTCAGAAGTGTAGCAGCAACGGCCCTTCTAGTAAGTAAGAGCGAGGATGTAGTATTAGGACATAATTCAACCATCTATACACCCCATGCTTTATCAGCTCTGTTAAATTCAGCCCAAACCAGACATGTTTCTTCAGCTAGATTCACAAAGTGGGAACTAGCCCTGATGGCACCCTCAAACATCACCATCAAACGATGTAGCACCCTAAATCCAGCTACATACCTTCCGTATGTGTCTCAAGAGACACAAAGGGTGGGAGGTGAGGAGACCCTGGTTGATGATGAGTTAGGCAAGAATACTGACACGCATGACTGTATGGAACACCTGAATCAGACCTTTACTGCAAGGCCCGACATACGTGACACCCCCTTAGAAAATGTAAATTTTACGTTTTATACAGACGGAAGTTGCCATAGACAGACAGAGACAGGAGAGCTATGTACTGGTTACGCTGTTGTAGACGATCAGGATGTGGTAGAAGCTGAACCCCTTGGTCTACCTCACTCAGCCCAGGTGGCGGAACTAGTAGCACTAAGGAGAGCGTGTGAATTGGCAGAGGGTAAATCAGCCAACATATATACTGACTCTAGGTACGCCTTCGGGGTAGTGCATGATTTTGGGGCCCTTTGGCGTCTTAGAAACTTTACGACAGCAGCAGGTACACCAGTGGCACACTCACAACACATAAAAGGACTTCTGACAGCGATACAGTTACCCAGAACAGTAGCCGTCATAAAGTGCAAAGCCCATACCTTTGAAGAAGACCCAGTGTCATTGGGCAACAACAGGGCAGACGAAGCTGCTAAATGGGCAGCAGGGCAACCTATGACTGTATCGACCGAGACTATGATGGTTTTTCAGACATTAGACATGCAGAAATTAATTGAAATGCAAGATTTGTGTTCCCTGCAGGAGAAGGCGGTCTGGAAGGCGAAGGGATGTGGTCAAGAGTCCTCAGGACTCTGGAAGGATGGACAAGGTAAGCCTGTAGCTCCCCGAACATACTATCCAAGCCTGGCTGAAGCAGCACACGGCCTGACTCACCTGGGTAAAGAAGGTATGTGCAAACTGGTGAGAGCATACTGGTGTGCTCCCGGATTTTCCTCTCAAGCTGGTAAGAAAGCAATGTCATGTCTTACTTGTTTGAGGAAAAATGTTGGGAAAACTATTCCAACTGAGCCATCCCACATCCCTCCTACAGACGGACCTTTTCAGGTAATACAAATTGACTATATCCAACTACCACCGTGCAGGAATCTAAAGTATGTGTTAGTGTGTATTGATGTGTTTTCCGGTTGGGTAGAAGCATATCCGGCAGCAACTAATACTGCTGTGTTCACTGCAAAGAAAATTGTACAAGACTTTGTGTGTAGGTTCGGTATCCCTAGAATCCTTGAAAGCGATAGGGGTACCCATTTTACTGGTGATGTCTTCCAAAATATGTGTAAACTCATGGGAATCAGTAGCAGACTTCACACCCCTTACCGACCACAAGCCAGTGGTAAGGTGGAGAGAGTAAACGGTACTATCAAGAACAAACTAGGTAAGATAATGGCTGAAACTGGGTTGGCATGGCCTGAGGCTTTGCCGTTGGTCCTCCACAGCATTCGAACCACTCCTAGACCTCCTCTTAATCTGTCCCCCTTTGAGATACTGTTCGGACGACAACCTCATTTGATCGTGAGTCCACAAGACGACTTAAAGTGTAATAATGAAGTGACTGTACAATATCTTATAAGAATGAGTAGACAGCTGAAACAACAACAACAAAAACTAAAAATGCTGTCACCTGGTATGCCAGAGACGAACTGTCATGATGTTGAACCTGGAGACTATGTTATGATCCGCAATTTCTTACGTTCAGGTTGTTTAACAGACCGTTGGGAAGGCCCGTACCAAGTGCTGCTGATCAGTACTACATCACTGAAGGTTGCAGAGAGAGACACTTGGGTCCATTCCACCCACTGCAGGAGAGTCCATAATCCGGAGAAAGTGCAAGACAAGACTCAGACCGACGACATAGAGCTGTCACTTGTGCGCCTGTTCCGGGAGACCTAAAGCCTGCAGTTGAGACACCTGAACCAGAGACGTTGCCTTAGAACTATCTTTCCAGCGATGGAGTGGCGGTTTTTGTTTTTCTTTTGTTCCAGGATTTTCCTTGTTTTTACTTTTTCTAGGACATTCTATTTTTGTGAAGGAGGATGGAGGACGGAGGAGAGTTCTGGGAGTGATACGGATGAAATAGAGGCCGAAGAAAAGTTAATAGGATATCCTGAGCAGCCCATTATCAAACTTGGTCCAGGGGTTATGAAAAGGTCTGCTAGCTCAGGAACTCGGAGGCAGTGTGAGGGGCTATTGTCTGATGAGTATTGTATCTGCAAGTTCTGCAACTCCCTAGTTGATGAGAGATGCATCCAACGATGCCAGTCCCCCAGTACTCTGAATATAGGCGGGCATCCTTTGGAGGATTATCACTCCCTGGTGGGTAAGGTGCTAAACCAAACTGAGTGTTGGGTGTGCTCTCACGTGCCTCAAGGGCAGCATAACATAGGACTAGTGCCATTCCCGCTAAACATATCCGAAGTACTCGAATTAAGGGGTGGGAGGCCCATAGAAGGGAGGTACAATAACACTAGGTCCCCTAGTCTGACGCTTCGACAATACTCCATAGGCAGATCGTTGCTGTGCCTAAACATATCTCATGCAAAGCGCCTGGAGAATTGGGAGGCTGACCTATCAGATCAGACAATGGCTCGCCACACTCATTTTAGAGAGAGACTCACAAGGTCACTACTAGGCAGGAATGCTGATGGAAGTCACAAGTTAGGGCGTATAACCAAACATAAGAAGGTATCTATTGGAAAAGTCTCTACAGATAAATGTGAAAATATCATTAATGCCGACACGTGTCTAGAGCAGATGGAGACACTAGGCATGGGTAGTTTTATCAAAACTCTGTGTGATATAATTCATGGGCATACTGTTCCTTATGTTCTCCCTGATGATGTGTATTTTGTTTGTGGGAGGAAAGCTTATTCCTGGGTGACTCCGAGTTCCAAGGGCTTGTGTTTCTTAGCTAAACTGGTTCCTGAAATCATGACTATTACTCATGAAGAAATGGTAGATATTCACAAGACTACATCACCACCATACATACACACACAGTATGAACACCGTGGCAAGAGAAATATGATTCCTGGTGAGGAACCCATAGCTACAAAATTGATTAGTGAAACTGCTGGTTTCCAAGTTATGGTTGCTCTAGATCTCACCAGGACCGCTCGGGGAACATTAAACTTTAAATATATCCAAGACCTAGCTAAATTAATAGATAATATCACCGAGATGTATGATGACACTTTCAGGTATACAGGAAGGGAGCTACAAGCGTACAAAAAGGAGTTGGTGCAACATAGACTGGTACTAAATTATCTCACCTCTATTACTGGTGGGTACTGTGTGACACTGGCCACCCAGTTCGGTGTCAAATGTTGCACGTACATTACTAATAATACGGAAGACCCTAAAGAGGTTATAGACCGGAAGATGGATGAAATTTTGCAGCTGAAATGGGAATTTCGAAAGAGCCATAATTCTTCGTTATATGAGGTCGGGGAAAAGGTGGCGGGTTGGTTCTCATGGTTGAACCCAGCAAAATGGTTCTCCGGTCTGGGGGAGTGGGTACAGGAAATGGTTGCTAGTGTAGGTAAGCTCCTTCTCCTTATACTGGGTGTCATCTTAGCAATTGGTTTAGTTGTCAAATGTGTTCCTACTGTGTTGAAGTGTGGAAAACGGTCTCATGGGAGTAACACTGAGAAAGAGACTGAAAGGGTGGTACCAGATACCGAGATCATGGTCTGTGGAGAAGTATTGTATAATCCTGAACTTGAAACGGTGATTGGGTGATAGTTTATTACACTATCAAAGGGTGGAACTGTCGAAGTCAGCAAATTGGATAAAGTCATTTCAATTAAAGTCTAGCAAACTTGGTTGTCTTTGTCTGAAAAGATGCGTACGGTACGCATCGACGTACAAGGGCATGCTACGGCGTGAAAGGGCGTACGCATCCACTACACGTGGCAGCAACAGTAATTGGTCTTTTACCATACATTCGCACAAACACGCATACTTATAAAATAGTACACATTATTGGTAGTTGCAACACATAGTCAGTTATGTCGAAATATAGTAGTATCTATATGTTATATCAGAGTTACATACATATTAGTGAAATACACAGAACGGGTTAAAGGAATAACATCATGAGTGGTATCATAATGAACCTTGTTACATATCCTACTGTTTGGTGCGCTCTGCGAGGGAATCACAGAGTGCATACGCAAGTTATGAATGATAGGGAATTATGAACTACTTAAGACTAAGGAATTCTGGCGGGAAGAGCAGAGCATACCCCCTGCAGAGATGACCCCCTCCTTTGGATTCCTTAGGATGAACCAGCCAATGATTGACGACCCCTTGGACATTCCTGAGACCCGGACCAATAGATGCAAGCCATACCATCTTCATTGTATTACTGTATTTGATTGTGTATATAAGCAGCAGCTTGTGATCCAGAGTGCAGACTTCTTGTCCCCAGACTTCAGGATTGAATGACTGCACTGGATCCAGAGCGCCTGCGATAAGTAACGGCTGTATTTACTATTACTTCGCTTGAGCATATTTTTTCCACTTATTGCGAATAAATCTTTGTGCGTTGGAAACACAAATTGAGGTTCGACAATCGTTATTGGTTAGCGACAATACGCACATAACAGCTAACTGGAAGATTTGTACCCAGAACGACTGTATATGGGGACAGTTCCAGAATATATGTATCAAATCCCCCGGAATATTGCATTGCCGCCAGCAATGTTTTGACTGGGAAGGCCACATTTTATGAAGTCTAGTTGGAGCAAGATACAATCTATTAATTAATTTTATCATCATTTCTGTGTGATTTATACATTTGGACATTCGGAACGCGTTTGTGAAAATGGCTTCCCATTCTTCACTTTCCAACTCTAGTTGAAGGTCAGATTCCCACTGCAATTGTATTTTGGTTTTATTTTCTGATGTAGAGGGGAGGGCATAGCGGTAACAGAAGGTAATGATGGCTCTATTATCTCCTTTTGTTAATTTAGTGAACAGCAGGGGAGGTGGTGTTGTAATGGGTAGACCTAGTCTGGGAAGGGAGTTAAACCAGTGTCTGAGCTGCAGGTATTTATAAAATTCCTGGGAAGGGAGGTAAAATCTTTCCTTTATTTGTGTAAAAGATAGTAAACTCTGATCGTCTAGTAATTCAGAGAATGAGGTTATTCCGTTTGATACCCATAGGCTGAGATTTAAATTGGGAATTAATTTAGCCACTGCAGCTAAAGAGATATTTTTTGTTGGGGCCATAGTCATAGAGTTAGCCTTTAACACTTTGTCCCACACCACCAGGGAGTCCCTAGTTGTCTTTGGTAGTTGGGCTTTTTCAGGGCGCCAATTTTTTGGAACCCAGATCAAATCTGCCAATGGGAAATGCGGGTTAAAAGCTTTCTCCAGGTCTACCCATGGTTTTTGGTGCATCGGAAGGGACCAGTCACGAAGCTGAGAAAGTAAGCAAGCCGCATGATATCTGTTCAAGTCTGATAATGCTAAACATCCCTGTTGCTTAGGCAAATACATCTGAGAACTGGCTATTCGTGGGGGTTTATGTTTCCAAACGTATAATATCATAACCGAATGCAATTTATCTAATAAAGATTTGGGGATACAAACAGGAATAGTACGGAATAAATACATCATTTTTGGGAGCAGCATCATCTTGAAGGCTGCAATCCTTCCCACCCAGGAGACCTCGCTGCAGACCCAGGATTTACTTAAAGTTGAAAGTTGGAGGGTTAAAGATGAAAAATTAAGATTAATCGTAATTTCCAGTGAAGAAGTGATCTGAATACCCAAATATTTCAGTGCTGACATCTTCCATGAGTAATGAAAAGATGTTTTAAGGAATTGCACCTTCTCCTGGGGAATATTTATTGGGAGAGCTTCTGATTTAGTGGAGTTTAGCTTATAGCATGAAGCTTGGCTATATGTATCTAAAATATTATGAAGGGTCGGCAACGAAGTCCCCGGGTCAGTTACAAAAAGCAAAACGTCATCGGCAAATAGACATATTTTATGCAAGGTATTTTTAACAATGGCAATAGGAAACAAATGTGAGGATCTAATGGCTATGGCAAGAGGTTCCATTGCCAAGACAAATATCAACGGGGATAAGGGGCAGCCCTGTCGAGTTCCATTTGTGATCATGAATCTATCAGACAGGAATCCGTTGCTAAACACTCTAGCCGATGGGTGGGAATATAAAGCCGTGATAGCCCTCAAGAAGTCGCCATGGAATCCAAACCGGAGAAGGACCCCCTCCATGTAGCCCCAATGTAGTCTATCAAATGCCTTCTCGGCATCAAGGGAGAGGACTAACAGCTCCGACTGGGCCTCTGAGAACCATTATATAATATTAATCACTCTTCTTGTGTTATCCGAGGCCTGCCGCCCCTGGACAAATCCCACCTGGTCTGGATGGATCAAATTCGGGAGAAGCCCATTAAGCCTGTTTGCTATCAGTTTAGCATATATTTTAATGTCAGACTTCAGAAGGGCTATTGGCCTATAGTTGAGACATGATGCTGGGTCCTTCCCCGGCTTGGGTATAGCGACGATTCGAGATTCTAACATTTCAGAAGGAAATGACCCATGTGTTGTCACTGTGTTAAATAGTTGCTCTAATATTGGGAGGAGATCTTCCTGGAACATAACATAAAAGCCATTGATATAACCGTCAGGGCCAGGGGCTTTGTCTCTTGGAAGGTTTTTAATAACGGATTGTATTTCAGCTTGGGACAAGGGGGCAGATAGGGATTTTGCAGTCTCCGGGTCTACTTTTGGGATATGCAAGCTACTTAAAAAACCATCTATGTCTGCCGGAGACGGTTTATGCAATCCTCTTTCAAATTATATAGTTTAGCGTAGTACTGAGCAAACATATTGGCTATACTTTTAGGGTTAGATACTTTTTGTCCACTTTCGTCCACTAGATGTTTAATTCTATGTTTGGCTCTTTGACCCCTACACTTTCTCGCCAAAAGCTTCCCCGCTCTGTTCCTTGCAACATAGAATTTTTGCCTAAGATTAGTCAAAGCCTGTTGTGTTTTAGCCAGCAACAGTTTCTGAAGTTGACCTCGGATCAGTGTCAGTTCATTCTTTAGTTCAGTAGAAGGGCGCTGTTTATTTTGGGATTCTAAGGTTTGTAATTTCAATTCTAGCTCAGTTTGACGAAATGCATTAGCTCTTTTTAACCGGGCACCTGTCTGAATCGCCACTCCCCTCAATACTGCTTTCAGAGCAGACCAGAAGTTAAAAATATTAGTGTCCTCCGGGGCATTATTTAGACAGTATTGATGGAGAGCGTTCTTGAGATCTAATGTAGCTTCCAGCAGTGTCAATAAATATGTTGGCATGCGCCACAACACTGGAGCATGGTCAGACCAAGATATTGGTAGAATTTTAATTTGTTTAGTGGCCTGTAATGTCCACTTATCAGTTAAGATAAGGTCTATACGGGAGTATGAATTGTGGACTGAGGAAAAATATGTGTAGTCCCTGCCACTCGGTTCCGAAGTTCTCCAGACATCGTATAGGTCGAACTCTGCTAACAACTTAGAAAAGGCTAATGAAGGTCCTGGTACAGTTGGAAGAGTAGAATTATAAGGAGAAGATGGAAATGGGGATGACTTATCTAGCCTAGGGTCTGCCACAATATTAAAGTCTCCCATAACGATCAATTTACCCTCTTTGTATTTCTCTATTTCCCGGAACACTCTTCTTAAAAAAGGAATCTGACGCGAGTTTGGAGCGTAAAGTGAAACCAGGGTCACTGGTTTGTTTTCTAATAGACCGACTAGAATCAAGTATCTACCCGCTTTATCTGCTATGGTAGTCTTATTCACATAAGTAACTCTACTGCTAAACAGCAAGGCTACTCCATTACGTTTTAATGGGCCATTTTCCGTGAAACAAGTCAGATAATGGTTATCTCGAAGAGTGGGGGGAGCTGCAGCCCTAAAATGTGTTTCCTGCAGATATACTATGTCGGCATACAGCTTGTGAAATGAAGTTAGGGCTAGTCTCCTTTTATTTGGAGAATTCAAACCCTAACATTTTGCGTAAGAAATTTAACAATTCAGAATAATAATTGTGTCTATTAAGTTATCCTGTAAGTAATCTATTGCCCTGTGGGCATTCTTAAAGTGGTGTACCCTGTAGCATTGTGTGTTGGAGTAGGGAGAGTGGGCCTCATGTGAGACATTGGTACCCAAAACAAGAGTATTAGAAGTGGTGACTTTAGTATGTAATGGAGTGTTCCTAATTAAGGGGGAAATAATAATGGGAACAGGAAACATAGGGAAAAAAAGGGGAAAAAAACTGAAATAACCCAAAACATCGGGTTAGAGTATTTGCTAGTAGAGAAAGGAAAAAAACAGCAAAATAAGTAACTTGGGGCGGGTCAGGCCAATTATGGCACTCCGTGTCCCTGTCAACCCGACAAACCCCTGCAATTTTAAAGGGTCTAAAATTCAACCGTATCAGATGGAATATAGCCAGGGCGTAAAGATATATCGATCAAAACAACATACCAGCAAAACATTAACACAGTACAAAAATAGTACCTTAACTGTTAAACATAACCTATATCTGAATAAGTATCCGACTCTTTTGCATCCAGGGGCAGAACACGGTGTCCTCCAGCGACATCCAGCACCTGCAGTAAGTAACGTAATCAGATAAAAAGACACATAACACATAACTTAATGAAAACAACAAGATTTAAGCATGAGTGCTTAGATGACTCCAGATAGACCCTAGCGAGTCGTCCCCCGGAAACTGTAGGTCATGCTTGAGTAGCCGTACAGTCTGTATCTCGGAGATCATGTTGATATGGGCTTCCCGAATATTTACTCAAATGTAGAAAGATCAGGACCATTAAGGCCCATTAGAATACTCATTTCGACCAGTCCTGTCTCACGCGGGAACTAGGAACTGAAGCAGGCTCCTGAACAGGGACATTCCAGGTTTTCAATAACTCTATACCTCTAAGAGATAATGTGAGTGGAATTATTCCTCCTAATGATTAATTTGACAGGGAATCCCCATCTATATATGATGTCTTGGTCTCTTAGAGCTTTAGTGATTGTTTGAAAGGATCTCCGTTTAGAAATCGTAGCCATAGAGAAGCCTTGAAATATCTGAAGATTCTGAAGGAATTCAGCTTTATCGTCCGATCTGGCCGCTCTCAAGATACGTTCTTTAGTTTGAAAGAAGTGGATTCTCATAAGTGTATCTTTAGGTAGGTCATCCGATACTGATCTTGGTCTGGGAAGCCTATGTATGCGGTTAACCATCAAATCCTGTTCAGTCGCATCAGGCAATAGTTTACGGAAAAGATCCAATACATAGGGAAGTAGTTCAGCTGAGGTAATGGAATCTGGAATACCCCGAATCTTAATGTTATTCCGTCTGGATCTATCCTCCATATCCGCAAATTTGTCCCGAAATTCTGCTTTCAAGGTTTCATGTTCCGTTATGAGATTATTGTATGAGGCCAGTTCCTCCATTTTGTCTTCAATGTGGCCAGTACGACCACCCAACTCAGCAACTTCCCTCTGTATCTCCCGATCAACGATCTCATTTCTCATATTTCAGATTTAAACGTGGAGAACAGGTTCTGCATAGCTTTGATCGTGATAGGACCATCAGAATCCGGGTTGTCAGTAGGGACCACACCGTGAGCCGCCCCCTGAGTGGCTAGTGTAGCATCGGAGGTCTTGGTCCTGGATGTCTCCAGCCTCTAAGAGGTACCCGCTTCCAGGGTAGAAACCTGTGGTTTGAAGAATTGAACTGGTGAAGCAGATGAGATGCCTTTCGCATTTTTTTTCGGAGCTATTTCGGCGTTGCTCAGAAAGAGCAGCAATAAGATAGAAAACTTTCCAAGACACTGGTTGCGGGGAGCCCATAGTATGATAAGTGATATGTCATACTTGCCAACTCTCCCGGTATGTCCGGGAGACTCCCGCATTTTGAGAGAGTCTCCCGGACTCCCGGGCGAGTGTGGCAAAATCCCGGATCTGCCCACTTCCTAGTGAAGTGGGCAGAATTAGGTCACAAACGCCGCGATTCCTGGTGAATCGCGGCGTTTGGCCCCGCCCCCCGCTGTCAAATGACGCATTTTGCGTCATGACGTCATGGGGGCGGGTCCAAAATGACACCGATTTTGGAGGCCCGCCCCTCATGACGCCCACCTCCCCCGCAGGCTCCCGGATACCAACATTGTAAAGTTGGTAAGTATGTGATATGTTGATAAAGCAACGTTAGCTCTGGTCGGTTGACTTTGAAGATAATTAATTCAGAGATATGTAGGTTGACATGGGTAGAGGGACCCCCTGTAATCACGCCATGTGTATAAGTGATTTAGGCATATTTCAAAGGTGTAAAAGGCTCAGGATTACAGATAAGAGCTATATTTTTAAGCAGCCACCAGGTGGCAGTGTTGCCTTATTTTGCCTCCGTCTAGAGAGAAACTGGAATGGAGTGTAGAGAACCCTGCAGTGTTACAGCACTACAATTGCCTGTAATTTGTGGGGGGACACGGGCACAATACCTTAGCCGGTCAGCCAGCAGCTCTGGTGGTAGTGGAGCAGATACAACTCTGTTCGCTGCAATACACAGCAACTCCTCTCCCTCTTCTTCAGATCTGTGTACACAGTGCCTGCTGAATCGGTCCCCGCAATTCTCTCCGGTCCCCAGCTACCGCTGAACGCTCTGCCGGGATGTAGCTGACTTCTGCAGGTTAGTGCTGCTCCCTAATATCGTGGCTGGATGGGACCGCGACCGGGCGCCATGTACTGAGGCAGGTCGAATGCGCAGCAGCAGGCCCCACACCTCTCTCCGTCGATTGCAGGCTTTCCTGTCACTCTCCGTGTGTGCCGTTAGCACACCTAACTAGCGGTCCACAGCGTGGTCAGCAGGGGTGGTTTTAGGTCCCAGGAGTCCCGATGTTAGTGGACTAGTGCACCGTTTCCCCGGAGCTTCCCTGTCAGGCATCTATCTCCAATGGCGTCCAAACCACGCCCCATAAAAAAAAAAGGTTTTTAAGCCCTGGAGAGGGGGGGATTACATCAAGTTTATGTCCAAAGAAGAATCCAAACTAATATTCAGCATCAAGACCCTTACACCATATGGTCTAAATATAGACTTTGAGCTTAATCACTTCCTCCATTAATTCCAACAACCACCTAGAGCTTACCCTTAATAACCATTAGCCCAGAATATATCAACCACCTCTTCTTTTTCTGTGATACTAAAATTCCAAATTTCCCAGTCCCATCCCTTAAGAATGGTCACTTGTCACCTGCACAAATGACTAAGGAAGTATACTAATATTGCTTTCACTACAAATGACCTGTAATCCTTAACTATAAGGAACATGGGAAGCAATTCAATCTAACCCACTAAGAAACACTCTGTGGACTAAGGAACTATAACAATGCCGTTTTTATTTACAAGTGACTTTCAATCCCTTTTTTTGAGCCAGGTAATACGGAAAACGGGAAATAATGCAATTGAATTTACAAAGACTCGCTTTATGGGGTATGGTACGAAGTTTCAGTTCATTTTCTCCCTGTATACACGTGGATGTCGTTTACAAAACAAGGGGAGAACCTATCTTCATCTAGAATGGACTAATACAAATCGTGGATTGGATAATCCGGCTGTCCATCATCTGCAGGCCCAGCCCAGGTCCCTAACCATTGGAGCATTTCCAGGAAGTAATGTATTTAAACTCCAGCTGTGGCCTGCAGCACACTATCGATCCCTGAAGAAGCCTAGTGCGAAACGCGTTGGTGGACCGAACTTTTGCCTCTCACGGGCACCACACACACACCAAAGACCGCCGCTTTGGGAAGCGAATGGATCCACATCACGCATGTGCAACTCTGCTAAGACTACAATACCGCCCGCGACTTCCGGGTTTGCACCATCGCACTCCAGCGGGACGGCACAAGCGTGCTCATCGTATCAGTTATCTTGGCACAAAGCAGGATTATGTGGAAGGACACTACAGCCCATCTACAGTGAGGGTAAGTCCTCTATCACCAAGCCTATCTTAGGCGTTCTCCATTGGATTACAATGTCAGCTGACATACCTAAAGGAGAATTTGCATTTGCCAAATCCGCATAGGATTGAATTTGTCATTATCTCTGTTATTCAGTGGACTTCAGTAGCCCTATCAGAGAACTGTGTTTTTGTGGCCTGACAAGCCTAAAGGAGAATTCACGATTGCCACATCTGCATATTACTGACTGTGTTGTAATCTCTGTTATCTAGTGGACTTTACCAGCCCTATCAGAGAACCGTGTTTTTGTGGCCAATATGGACTTTGTTTGCCACATATAATTTTTGCCTGCTTTCATGTTATTCAAAGTTGCTTATGTGCCTTGTTTATTTTATTATGTCAGTGTGATTCACACTGCAGGGTTGCCACCCACCTATACTGCCATCAATAAATCTGTATACTATTTCCTATCTGACTTTTTGTTCCAAGCGCCAAGGGAGTGTTATACATTTACACTGTAGGGTTGTTACCCTTTTACTGACCCTTGATACCACTCACTGTCCCCTCTGTTTCAAGCGCCAAGGGAGATTACTAAACGTGGTGTGCCTCATGTGTTGTTCATCTTGGAGGTAATGACTTGGGTAGAGGTAGGTCTGTGGATTTGTAGTTTGCAATTCAGTCGGAGTTGGCTTGGGTCCGTGCCTCCTGGCCTGATGTGATATTTGTATGATCCACGAATCTTCTTTTTATTTTTCTTCAATCAAGCCAGAAGATTCGTGGATCATACAAATATGGGGCCCTCCTGGCCGAAGTACTGAAGACTTCAAGCAACAATGGGCCGCCCCTGGGCAGAAGAACTGAACAGATTTCAAGCATGGACTTTTGGAAGTACAAATTTCTTTGGGACAGGGGCAAGGATGGACATTTGGATACAAATGTATTTTTGACTTTGTTTACAGCCATTTTTCGATTGAAAGCTGCTGACAAGAGAAAACTTCATTGGTGAATAAAGGGAATTTATTATTTTTATTAAAAATATATGGTGTAAATGAGGGTGTTTACTGTCTTTATTGTGGGTTTATAAATTTTAATAAATGTTAGTGGTTTTAACCAGGGTGTTGTGATTTTTTTAACATTTTATTTTGTAGAACTACAGGTCCCAGCCAGCCCTGGGTGTCAGGGCTTGTTGGCACTTGTGGTTCTCCAAGTGCCAACATGCCCTGGCTGCCATGGGTATCTTGGTGCTTGTAGTTATACAAGTAGCAGCATGTCCACACTATTTAGGGCAACCTGGCTGGCTGGGACTCGTAGTTCCACAAAACAAAATGGTGTCAGTGTTTTTTTATGATTATATCGCCGTTATTACCCTACACGCACGGCCCAGGGGTGTAGGAAGAGCCCTAGAGCTATCAGCACTGGGCAGGGTGTCCCTAGGGGGGGGGGGGGGGGCACTCGTTTTTTTCGGCGGACCCCACTCCCTAGGGAATTCAGCCCAGCGCTGAACAGCCTGGGGTTGGTTAGTCATTATGGCAGGGGGACCCCTGCCACGTGTCCCCCTGCTATAGTGCCTCCAACCCCGGCTGGTTTGCCTAGTGCTGGTTCCGTGAATATAGGGAGGACCCCACGCAAATTTTTTCCCCAATTTTCACGGAACCAGCAGTAGGCTGGCAGCACTAGGTTTAAGACTAAATAGAGGGGGGATCCCACGCTTTTTTTTTTACTTTGATCTATTTATAACACTTTTGACAGCTGCAGGAGCTCCAGCTCTATTGCAGAACAGTGTAACAGTGATGTGTTTATACAACACGCTGCTAGCAAGCAGCATGTTGTATCTGGCGTGTTTAAAAGCAAACTCTCCTGAGTTTGCTTAATTGCAGCTTCATACATTTGAGACTTGTATAGCTGCAGTGGCAAACAGTCGGGAGTTTGACCTCTATCGATTTTGCAAATAGCGATTTTGATAGAAGCACAACTCTGGCGATTTTACATGAAATCTCAGCTTCATACATCTGCGAGTTTCAACTCTCCCGAGAAAATCGCTGGGTTTGCAAAATCACACCTTGATACATTTACCCCCAGGACTCCAGTATGACAGGCGATGGGAGTTCCTAATTTAACGTGTCAGCATGCTAGCGATTTTCTAATTGGAAATCAACTATTATTTGGAATGTCGGAGTGATATTACTCTAATACTGTAAAAGAAACTCATTCTATTTTGTCTGGTCTGTTTTGGTACATTAGATATGGTCTAGGATGCTTATGTTCTGCTTCCCGTGACTATCTCCGATGTATGTGTAAAACAGAGGATTGATTGATTGTCCAATTACTATCCATGCTCTAGTGTTAAGTGATGTATACTTAATATAACATAATACAACATTGGACATTGATGCTCTTTTGAATTAACATTTAGAATTAATAGCGCATCAGATATTACTAGATGACTTATGAAGAACATAATTGTCAGGGTAATAAGTTCTGACATTTACAATCCTCTGAATTAACAGAGATATGTAGATGACAGCAACTGATGAACTCCAAAATTGGATCTAGCAGCAGGATGATATAATCATATTGGATGCATCTAATCCCCTTCTCCTCTGCCTGTCATCCGTTCACCCTCTCCTCTGCCTATCATCCGATCCCCTACTCCTCTGCCTGTCATCCGATCCCCTACTCCTCTGCCTGTCATTCGATCCCCTACTCCTCTGCCTGTCATCCGATCCCCTTCTCCTCTGCCTGTCATCCGATCCCCTTCTCCTCTGCCTGTCATCCGTTCACCCTCTCCTCTGCCTATCATCCGATCCCCTACTCCTCTGCCTGTCATCCGATCCCCTACTCCTCTGCCTGTCATCCGATCCCCTACTCCTCTGCCTGTCATCCGATCACCCCCTCCCTCCCCACAGCAGTGTATTTGGGATCCCTTCCCCCCAGCACTGTTTGCGATCCCGATCCCCCCTCCCTTCCCACAGCAGTGTATTTGTGATCCCTCCCCCCCAGCACTGTTTGCGATCCCAATCCCTCCTCCCTCCCCACAGCAAATTTGGTGCACAGGGGTGACGTCAAAGAAAAGCTGGTGCGCAAGGTATGATGTGTGAAAAATAAGCTGGTGCAGAAGTGGTGATGTGAGATAAAATCTGGTGCATAGGCAGTGACAAGTGAGAGAAAAGCTAGTGTGAATGGGTGCGACGTGAGAGAAAAGCTGGTGCACAGGGGGTGACATGAGAATTAAGCTGGTGCACTTGGCAATGGCATGTGTGCATGTGATCACAAAGCTGGTGGGCATTTGGGTATGTGTGAGAGAAAGCCATGTACTGGAAATGTAGGGTGCTAGGTTTAGAGGAAATCTTAGGAAAAATTACTTTATCAAAACTGTAGTGGATAGGTGGGACAGTCATCTAACAGAGGTGGTAGAGGTTAGTATAATAGAACAATATTAAAACTCTTGTTTTTTACGGATTAAGAAAAATAGTGGAAATTAGATTGCCCAAGTTATTTTAGGCTTCTAAATGTATTATCAATATTTTTACTTTACAAAAAGCCATGAAATTCCATAGACAAAAAACCTTACGGTTTAACATGTCCGATTAAGGTTCTTTACACACCATCTAAAATGTAAGAAAACGTGTTACTTGCGCAATACAGACATGGTATGCCAAAAAGTAGAACTACAAAAACCCGGCCATTAAGGTTTCTGCCTTAATCGTCGTAATTTTATTGCTTTTTGGAGTTTGAGTGGAAGAGATTCAATAGTTTTCTTACATTTTAGATGGTGTGTAATGAACCTTAATCGGACATGTTAAACCGTAAGGTTTCTTGTCTATGGAATATATATCTGTATATCTATATCTATCTATCTCTATATCTGTATATCTCTATACACACACATATATATATACACACACACACACACATTATATATATATATATATATATATATATATATACACATATTTGTACATATACGTGTATATGTACATATAATATATGTGCGTGTATGTATATGTATGTATGTATGTATGTATGTGTATATATATATATATATATATATATATATATATATATATATATATATATATATATTCCTAAAATGTCAAACAGATGGGGGCGTTTCCATAGTGCATTATCCAAATAAAAATATTTATTAAAAACAGAATGTACACGTACCAGAAGTAAAAATTAGTCAAGCATTTAACTGACAATCAGATGGCTCCTACATCGACAAGCTTCATAGGTAACCTGGATCCAAAACCACCTCTACGCGTTTCATCTATGCAGACTTCGTCAGGAGGGGTGGATCCACACCCAAGTAGAATACCTTTTATAGGCTCATACAAAATTGATCACAGCTGAGTATCCTAAGCCGTTGCAAAACACGCCAATGCACATTACAAAAATTGCAAAAATGGACAATGATACTATATATATATATATATATATACAAATAAATATATATTACAAAAAACAAGATACAACAAGTGGCGCTTTGTAACAAATCACCAATAGTCCAGCAAAAAAAGTCTATGTTCTTCTCAATAAACACTCCCCACGTGCGGGTGGCCGCCAATCTTCCTTAACCAAGCGGTGTAGCATGGAAACAACCTATAGAAGAAAAATGGAGGAGGAGGCGCACGATGATCCCAACATTTTACCAACATACTAATGTTGGTAAAATGTTGGGATCACACAGAAACCCACAATAGGACCGGGAACACCAGTGGAGAAGAAACCAGCAAATGAATGCTGTAATCAAACACCCAATGTAGAGATATAAGTTACAACTTATTCTCAAATAACGGTGGCTATATTCGCAGTATTTCCATATAGTGTATGTGAAAAACACCCAGGACACACTTATGCGTACCAGATAGCAAAACTTTACAGCTTGTTGATGTAGATATCCTGCAGCTCATCAGGAACAGGTTACATGACTGGATACACAACTGTCAGCCTCAGAAAATAGGGCACACAAGGGACCATAGATGTGATATATGCTTTAACGTGTTTCTATCCACAGCTAGCAGCAGAGCTGATAGGGGGTGGCTGTATTGAATAGGCGTAAATAAATATATATATATATATATATATATATATATATATATATACATACACACATATTCATATATATATACAAAAAGACAGTTGTCAGCACTACAAAGTGTTCGGGGTGTCATATCCCCCTTCTATAAAAACTCAATTTGCTGAGTGCTGAATTTGTAATATAGCAGCACTGTATATTTCTGAATTTGCACTACAAAGTGTTTGGGGTTTCATTAAAATGGATTCACAGCAGTACACTGATTAGCAGGAGCAGCAAGTAGCCACGATTCCTGATGGTAGTTATCCCTGTACGTCATCTGGTAAAGCCTATGTAAAAGTACATAGTCTTTTAAAGTCAGGGAAAAAATTTAACAAAAAAACACCTTTTACCGTGTTGAAAAGAAAAAGAGATGTAATCCAGGAAAAGTTAACTGCCGATAAAAATTTTTTTGCCAACATGCCATTCTACACATGCAGTGGGAAAGAATGAGGCCTTCACCTTTCTCTCTGAGTGTGAGATCTAAAAATGTTACTGAGGCTTATTCTTGAAAGGTCACTCGTGAACAAGCAAGACCAAGTAATTCGGAGTTCAAAAGTGATGCACAACTACTGTTACGTGTGAAAGCCGAGCTGGAAGAAAACAGTAAGGCATTAGATGAAAATGTTTGCTCAGAATCAGAAATGACACCAATCCCTGAGGAGAGTCCTCCACGAGTGGTATGTGTAATCGTGACCATTGTGATAGCGTGCCCATAAAGAAGGGTCCTTTCAGCATTTCTGCTGATGTGTGCCTGAACATCCCGAGTGTAGCCGGTAATACACCAATTGAGGATGCCACTTTGGAATTGAAAGAGAATGAGGGGGATATTTGTGTAGCCGACGAGGGCGCTAATGAGGATGTTGATGAGGATGAGGTTGTTTGTGTAAGTCCTGCCCCAGTGGAAGCAGTTCTGGCACATGACAAGAAGAAGGCCATTGTCATGCCTGGACATAACACCAAAAAAGCCACTTCTTATGTGTGGAATTATTTCTACCCAAATCCTGACAACAGTTGTCTAGCCATTTGTAGTGTATGTAAAGCCACAGTCAGTCGAGGGAGGAACCTTAACCATCTAGGAACCTCATCCATGTTACGCCATTTGATGCAAGTTTATGGCAAGGTGTTGGGAAAAGCTGAAAGTTATGTTAAAAAAATAACAACAAGCAGTCCATCATCAGTTTGGAGCCTTCTCTCACCTACATCCCGACATCTGCAATTTATACCCACAACACCGTCCTCATCAATATCCTCAGTAGCGATTGGAGTTAGCCGTGCATCCAACTTGGTAAGGCTCGATGACTCCTGCACTATAATTGATTCCTGTGCAGAATTCTTGAGTGTTAGTACCACTGCTGCTGCTGTTGCTGCTGAATCTTCCTCCCATAAGCAGCCCAAGAAGAAGAGCACTAGTACTTTGCAGCATTTGACTGTGAAACAATCTTTTGCTAGAGGAAGCAAGTATGACAGCAGTCAAAAGGGGATCACAGATGCCATGGCGACTATGATAGTGTTAGATCTGCATCCAATATCCACTATAAACGCAGCTGGTTTTTCACAGTTAATATATGTTTTGTGTCCTCATTACAAAATTCCATCGCGGCACCATTTTTCAAGAAAAGCAATTCCTCAACTGTACTAGAACTTTCGTAAAAATATACTTATTGGCTCAAAAATGCTATTCTACCCACTGTACACTTAACCACAGATATGTGGACAAGTGTAAGTGGGCAAGCCAAAGATTATATGACTGCGACAGCCCACTGGGTTGGTCATTCGCCTTCACAAGCAGGAACAGCAGCAGTATGTACACCACTACGTAACATTTCTCACAGGCAGGCTACTCTTTGTATCACCGGCTTCACTAACAGGCATACAGCTGATAATTTGTTACGAAAACTAAGGGATGTCTTTGATACATGGCTTATACCACTAGGACTCTCCCCAGGATATGTTATTTCTGATAACGCCAACAATATTGTGCGAGCATAACAGCTGAGTGAATTCCATCCCATTCCCTGTTTTGCTCACACAATAAATTTGGTGGTACAGAGCTTCTTGATAAATAACCGTGAGGTGCTGGAGATGCTTTCGGTGGCCCGTAAAATTTCGGGACATTTCCGGCATTCTGCCACAGCATGCAGGAGATTGCAGCAGCTCCAAGAACAATTTATTTTGCCCTGCCACCAACTTAAGCAAGAGGTGTTAACAAGGTGGAATTCAACCCTGTATATACTTCAGAGGATGGAGGAACAGCGCAAAGCCATACAAGCATATTGCACAAGCCATGACATTGGGAAAGGAGGGGGAATGTAAAAAATTGCACTTTCCAAAGAGATGCAGGGATGACACAGGTGGCAGACCACAACAGTTTGACATCTGGGGGGAAATGTATTAATGTCCGGATTCTTCAACTCCCTTTACAATGCAGCGCCGCTTTAAATTTAATCGCCGAAGACGCTAAACACGCCGGAGTTGAAGAATCCGGACATTAATACATTTACCCCCTGGGCTGGTTTGAAACATTTTACCAAAAAAAAGTGTGACCTCGGCCATAACTCCATCCAATCCTACTATTAACATGCAAAGGATGGTGGATGATTATTTTCAAAAGTTAATTGATATCAAAATGTATGACAGTCCCTTTCCATACTGGGAGGAAAAACAAGCCATTTGGAAACCCATGTACAAACTTACTTTGCAATACCTAAGCTGCCCACCCTCCAGTGTGTACTCAGAAAGAGTTTTCAGCACAGCCGGGAACCTTGTCAGTGATCGACATAGGAGGTTACTTCCTAAAAATGTGGAAAAGATGATATTCATCAAAATAAACTACATCTTCCACAATGAAGGCCTTTACGGGCAAATACATCCAAGTACTGACACTTCTCTAATGGCGGATTCCAGGGGAGATGAATTAATAGTCTGTGATGATGATGTACACACTGATGAGGGTGAGGATGATGCTGAAGATGATGACGACAACATCTTGACAGTGTAGAATTAATTTCACAGCACTGTTGGTCTAACATGCCATTACGGCATTGATATCTTGTTTAGGGAGGGCCTATCAGGGATTAAATTGTATGTTTCTGAATTGGCACTACAAAGTGTTGGGGGTCTTATATAAAATTTCTGATTTTTATTGTTGCTGAAATCCTAATATATCAGTCATTTTTCTCTATTTTTCTGAATTGGCACTACAATGTTTTTGGGGTCTCGTATACTCCCTTATTTAAAATTTCGGAATTTACTGAGTGCTGAAATCTTAATATAGCAGTCTTTTATCTCTATTTTTCTGAATTGGCACTACAATGTTTTTGGGGTCTGATATACACCCAAAGAAGAGTGCTCAATTGCTAAGAGTCATTGATAAAGAGGAAGACAAGCAGGCATGTCTGTAGAATTTGTGCTGATTTGAAGCTCACTGATGAACTGGCTTTTTGTTGGGAATTTCAATGGCTCTTTTTAGTGCATTGTCTGGCACCCTGGATTGGTGTGTGTCTGATAAAAGCACGCATCCCGGGGGGTCAGCGCTTGTTGCCATGTATTAGCTGTAGAATTACCTCACTTATCCAAGAAACAGGTGGAGCAACCTTAATATAAGGGAACACTCGTGCCCTTATATTAAGGTTGCATCTAATAAACCACATTCTGCCATTGGAAATCTGTGAGAGGGGGGGCATGGTATTTGAGGGTCTACATTTTAAAAAGTATTAAAGCTATTAAGCTGAAATTTGGCATGCAAGAGAACTGTCCACAGGTGCCAAATTTCAGAAAAAAAAGAATAAAAAAAGTGACAAATTAGGAATGATCTAAACTTCAAAATGTCGCCGTTTTTTTCCACTTCCTCTTTTGCAAAAGTCGGTTTTTCTGGGTTTTTTGGGAGAGCGTAACTCGGTTTACAGGGCGTTTAAAGACTTGGGGTTTGATTTGTAAGAAAGCTATTAGGACTGAGGAGTGCCTTTTGAGGGTTTAAAATTTTGAGAAATTGACAGTTTTCTTTACAATTTGGTAAAATATACCCCATTTTAAAGATAGGGGATTTCAGAAAAGTTCATAATGTTGCGCATGTCAGATAGAGTCTTGTGCTGGGTGTAGTATATGGGTCTTCACTTGGGAGCACAAATATGGCTGTGTGTGCCCTGCTTACCGATTTTGATTTGTAAACTACAGACAAATTAGATATATTTGTTGGCTGTAGGTCAGCTGGTTAGTGTATTGGGTCTGATGGGGGGGCACATTGTATCATTTTTAGCCCTGGCATTGCTTTTATTTCAAAATTTATTCCTCAGTGCGATGCCAGAGGCGGCTTTTAGGGAATCCATGTTAAACCTCCAGCCCCCTCAGTAACGTCAGATAATTTATTCACTGCACTGAGCTGGGGGGTGGGAGATTTAAAAGTGCTCTGTGCTTCAACTCTGCACTATTCACCACAGAGCTGTGATCAGGAAATATGGGGGTGTATAATGGATGGTGGCTGACGTGTGTAGATTTGGGCGATGGGTGCAGGATGCTTAATAGATGATTTCTGGGTGATGGGACATAATTCAGAAAAATAGGAAAACCACACTAGGCATTGTAATGTAAGAACTTAAATAATTAATTCAAATGAATGCCCGATTAGAGAGAAACTCTCATCAGGGGGTGCTCCCTACACTTTATCAATGCATACATAAAGGGGGAAGGGGAAGAGGAAAAGCAGTGTGATGAGAGGCACTTCTATAGTACTTACTTAAAACATTACTTTTATTGAATTCTTAATAGTTGGAAAGACATGAGCGAAATATCTAAAAGGAAAAGGTTAAAATAGTGAAAAGTGGTTAAAATGCAAAAAGATTGCAAAATCCCACCTATCTGGTAGAGTCAGATGTTAATTGAATAAATGCAAAATTGAACTAAATTGCCTCTCTAATATGTCCAATGAACATTGTAGTGAGATGTCCGTAGGATAATTATAATTTTTGTACACGGACTGATATCCTATATAAAGTGCCAGCTATTGGGGGAAGCTAAGTTGATATCCCCGAGTAACGCTGCAATAATATGCAGCTAGAGTAATTATAATCCTCTCAACTGAGGCTAATGACGAGCCCTCCGAAAGCTGCCGTGAGAATATGCTAATGCTCCGGATCAGCGAGATGTCATCTTGTCTAGTAATGCCTAGTTCAGCAGGCTTCAATAGAGGCATTAGGGATATCATTAGAGGCTGAGTTCCCGAATGGCGGGGTTATGTGAAAATACCCTGCCTATAGAGATCTGGGAAGCGATTCATTTGGGAGACCTGTGATAAGTAAGATAGGTGAGACGAGACACCGACGCGCGTTTCGCTCCCTGGCTTTTTGAAGACGGAATGATGCCTTGTTCTGACAGCTCTTATATACTCCTACAAGTGGGTGTAGTTTTTTTCCCTGTAGTTGTTAAAATCATTAAAGAGGTCGCATCGGGAGAAATTCTATTGTATAGATGCCTCCTGTGATCGGCTGCCACAAGACTGCAGTCACTTTTTTCAATTAACTTTGGCTTTTTTTGTGTATTAACCCGACTGGAGGGGGCGTGACTAACCGGGAGGGCGGTGTTAACATGGAGAGGGGCAGGGCTACTTGGACAGCTATGTCAGAGTGCTGCTAGGAGATGAGACTTACTTGCCTTAAACTTTCACTAATGGATGTCAGCAGGTAAGTACAAGGGGCCAGAGGGTGTTTGTGTATTGCATTAGATTTTGTATGTATGTGTCCGTGTGTGTGTCCCTGTGTCAGTGTGTGTGTCCTTGTGTCCCTGTGTCCGTGCGTGCGTGTGTCCGTGTCCCTGTATGTGTGTGTCCCTGTGTCCATGTGTGTCCCTGTGTCCGTGTGTGTGTGTGTCCCTGTGTCTGTGTGAGCTTGTGTCAATTGCTTCATTCTGGCTGCATGTCCAAGTTACTCTTTAAGGCTCACTGACTTGCCATTCAGGTTTCAATATTGATGCAAATCATGTTGAGCTATACTGCATTTTGTTATGTCTTTTGTCACTGATTTATTTTTTTGTATGAATGTTATTCACCATAAATATATATGCTTTTTAATTCACAATCAGCTTGATTGTTGTAATACACACTGTAAGCAATCATAGACGCCTTGTGGACTCCATAGTTACTAAGGTTTATTTTTGCGTGTGTGTGTGGCGTTTGCATGTGTGTGCGTGTGTGGCATTTGTGTGTGTGCGCGTGTGTGGCCTTTGCATGTGTGTGCGTGTGTGGCTTTTGCGCGTGTGTGGCCTCTGTGTACTTGTATGGCCGTGGGTGAGTGTGTGTGTATGACCTGTGTGTGGCCTTTGTATGTGTGTGTGCGCCGCGTGTGTGTGTGACCCGTGTGCGCGCGAGTGTGTGTGGCCAGTGCGTGTGTGTGTGTGTGGCATCATTTGATGTGATGGATAGAAGCCATGTTGTAATTGGTATCATAGAGTGCGGTCAGCTGTATTTCTGCATTCCTCTATGGCTATGAAGTGATCTTCTCTGCTTGTCAGTTTTCTCAATCTGTCCATTTGACTGCACATTAGTAGGGCTATAAATTGTGTTTAAATCATGGGCACTGGTAAATCGTGCAAACTCTGCTAAAGAATACTCAGGGAAGTTTTGTTAAAATATATTACCTTTAGTTTATCAAGGACATTGGAGGTCAATGTGTGTTTCAAAGGTTCCAGTTAAAAAAAAACAAAAAATGCCTCATTCTGCTGAGATCTCTTGAAAGTCAGAGGCTTTCCATACAAAAAGCAATACGGTGAGAAAATACCTGCAACATGCCAAATATTTTTTTCCCTTCGATCTCATGATCTGTTGCCGCAATTTTATCTAGACCTGGTTTTAAGTACTTGAGCTCATGGTAGGAAGGTTGCTGTGTTTCTATCTTCCATGTTACTCACCTCCACCCCGGAACTTTACCCTTCCTTCCCTCTATCTTACACTCTCTCCATAGTGGGGTGTGATGAGCAAGAGAATTATCTCTCCTCTTTGAGGATTGTATTTTATTGATAATTTTGAGGGTGCTGACTCTGCCTACTTGTGCTTGCTCCACCTACCAGTGTAATGCTTTTCCTACTTGTGTGTTAGGGTGGCCTATTATTGTTATAATAACTATTATTAATCTTTATTTATAGGGCGCCATATGAGGTCCGCAGCGCAATACAGAGAGCAAACAACAAGGTAGTACATGGTATAACAGTACAGTACAGTAAACAACTAACACTACAACTCAATACAGCTACTGGGAAAAAAGGTATAGATAATGGGAACAGGAAGGAAGACGGCAATGCTCACTCTAAAGGGAAACTTTAGATTTAGATGCCTACTGTGACAGGCTGCGCCTGTGAGAGGCGCCACCTACTGTGAGAGGCACCACCCACTGTGACAGGCCCCGCCTACTGTGACAGGCTCCTCCTTGCATTGCTGTGACTTCACCTACCATTGCGTATGGCATTAGCCTTGTCTACCACCGACAATGGTGTGCTAACCCTGCCTACTTTTCAGTTGGTCCCACCTACAATTGATTAGGTCTCGCCCACATCAAGAAACTTTCAGATTGTTTTTCGTCCAGAAACTGTTTTAGTTCCCATTCCGCCCTTGGTAAGGACATTACGTTCTGGAGGGCTCTGTCATGGACTTCATTTACCTTTCCCTTTCCTATTCAATTGCTTGATGTTACCGGAAGTGACATGCCAGGCTCCGGGTGCTGTGAATGGTGATGGTGACTTCAGGCAGCCGGAGCTTCTTGGTTCTACTGCTTCTGACAGCAGTTTGGCCTTTTTATCTCAACATGGAGCCTTTCCTATGGTGAGTCCCATTGTCCCTGTTGAGTGACCCTGGACAGAGCTTCACAGTCAGTGTGGGAGTGAGGCAGGATTACACCTTATGGGGGGAATTCAATTGACCGCGTTATTTGTGAGAATAATCCAGATAAAGTGGAATTACAAATTATTTGGGACATATTTGGATTAATAGCTGCTGACAAAAGAGGAAGAATTCAGATCAGTAAGTATATTGGGGTTTTATTATTTTTAATAATTATTTGTGGTATGAATGAGCGTGTTTAGTGTATTTATTGGGGTTTCATTATTTTAATAAAAAGTTGTGGTTGTAAACAGGGAGACGTGATTTTTATAGCATGTGGTTTTGTGGAACTACAAGTCTCAGCCAGCCATGGATATCAGGCCATGTTGACACTTTTGGTTGTCCAAGTGCCAGCATGACCTGGCTGCCATGAATAGGCTGGTGCTTGTAGTTATACAAGCATTAGCATGCCCTGACTGTTTATGGCACCCTGGCATGGTTGGGACTTTTAGTTCCACAAAACAAAATGGCGTCTGACTGTTTGTTTTACTTTATAATTGCCAATATTACCATACTACGCACAGCCCACAGGGATAGGATGAGCCCTAGTGCTTTCAGCACTGGGCTGGTTATTCCTAGAGGGGGGCCTGCTCGTTATTTTGCCAGACCCCGCTCCCTAGGGAATCTATCCCAGCGCTGAACAGCCTGGGGTTGGTTTGTCATTATGGCATGGGGATCCCTGTCGCGTGTCCCCCTGCTATAGTGCCATCCAGCCCAGGCTGGTTTGCTTAGTGCTGGTTATGTGAAAAATGGGGGACCCCACGCAAATTTTTCCCCGATTTTCACGCAACCAGCAGTAGGCTGGCAGCACTAGGGTTAATAGTGCTCGGATGGGGAGACCCCACGCTATTTTTTGTTTTAAACATTTATCTATTTTTAAACTTTTGACAGCAGCGGGGACCTGTGACTGTATAGACAGGCAGTGTAACAGTAAGAGGTGGCAAGAGGGGGGGAGGGGGCGAAAGTCAATAATTACTGGGGCCCAGGCCCGCACTGCAAACAACAAGCTTATCTCCCCACCCCCCATTCACCAAGCCGGGAGGGGCGGGGCTAATCGGGAGAGGGTGGGGCTGATCGGGACGGCCCTGTCAGTGACATGCTGTCACTGAACTAATGGAGACAGGCAGCAAATCAGACTGCTGCCAGGCTGCCTGTCATTTCAGAGCACGGCCGCAGAGCTATCAGCCCCTGGAGATGTGGTGAGTGCAAGGGGTGGGGGTGTTATAGCCTGGCTTTGTGTATATATGTGGAACTGTGTATGTATGTGTATGGCAGTATGTATGTGTATATGGCATTGTGTGTGTGTAGGTATATGGCATTATGTGTGTATGTATATGGCATTGTGTGCGTGTGTATGTATATGGCATTGTGCGCGTGTGTGATGTATCTGGGGGGTGATGTGGTGTATATGGTAGTGTACAGTGCTGTATATCAGGGTAACACAGAGGAGGCAGCACTTGAGGTGAGCAGGAGATAGCAATCTATCATTGTACTCAGTGTATATGTCAGTAGTGACCTGGTACATGATAGCGTACAGTGCTGTATATCAGGGTAACACAGAGGAGGCAGGACTATCATTGTACTGAGACAGTGTTTATGTCAGTAGTGACCTGGTACATGGTAGTGTACAGTGCTGGATATCAGGGTAAGACAGAAGAGGCAGCACCTGAGGTGAGCAGGAGATAGCAATCTATCATTGTACTCAGTGTATATGTCAGTAGTGACCTGGTACATGATAGCGTACAGTGCTGTATATCAGGGTAACACAGAGGAGGCAGGACTATCATTGTACTGAGACAGTGTTTATGTCAGTAGTGACCTGGTACATGGTAGTGTACAGTGCTGGATATCAGGGTAAGACAGAAGAGGCAGGACATGGCAGGGGTTGGGGACAGGTAAACAGGTACATATATCACAGAGAGATCATTGCATATAACAATGTTTACATTTTCAGCCATTAGCTATGACAAAGATTTACAGCGTATTTACCCCAGATAAACCCCAGCAACAGCTTGTTATAATTTTAGCATTGAATAAATCTGCTGTCATTATAGTACCAGTGTTTCTAAGTTGATCACTATTGATATTTGCTCAAGCTACAAAATCCTTGCAGTGTTTCATTGTGTGATTACCTCCATAAGGGATAAGTATATACTATACAATACATCCTACGAGTTGGTCCCATTGCATCATGTAACACTGCCTACATTCTGAAGGATATAATATTACAAAGTATATAATTAGAGCCCTATGGACTGGAGTTTACTTTACTTCCATTTGGGAACAGTGGTAGGTTAATGCATTCACCTCAGTAACAAGCCCTGGGGAGTATCCGTACCCCTCCCATCACATCAGAGGAAATTATGGCATTATCTGTAACCAGAGAACATGAGACAGCTGTCCATCAACAGCACAGGGACTGAGATTTGTCCACCGGCTTGGGCCCCAGAGACTGTCTATACTCTCATTAGGGGAGACAAGCACAAAGGACCCCAGTAATCACAACCACATGGGGAAAACCACGGGTGTAAAAATACATGCTGCAGCCTATAAGTGGCATAGCCCATATAAACATTTCAAAATGGAATTCAGAATCCAAAATTCATACTATCATAACCATATATAGTGAAGTGATCCCAATCGCGATCTCTTTACTAACAGTTGGTTCAAATGGTCTGGCTGAATTTGCAATGGGGAGAGTATGAAGCCTGTCGGGGAGGGATCTAAATATATCTCCTGCGATGCTTTCCCCATAGGTTATAATGGTCGGTGCCATCTTCACATATATATTTATATTAAAACCTGGTGCACAGGGGCATGACATTTGAAAGAAAAGTTGGTGAGCAGGGGGTGACGTAAGAATAAAGCTGGTGCGCAAAGGGTGGCATATGATTGTAAAACCTGTGCATAGGGGTGATAAAGTGTGAGAAAAGCTGGTGCACAGGCGGTGACATGTGAGAGAAAAGCTGGAGGAAAGGCAGGGTGACATGTTAAAGTATAGGTGATGCACAGGGTGTGACATTACAGAGAAGCTGGAGCGTAGTGTGCAACGTGAGAGAAATTCTGGTGTGCCGGGGGTGATGTGAAAGAAAAGCTGGTGCGCAGGGGGAGACATGTAAAAGTAAAGCTGATGAGCACGGGGTGACATGAGAAAACAGCTGGTGCGCAGGTGTTGATGCATGAGAAATGGTGCGCAGGGTGTGACATGTAAGAAAAGCTGGTGTGTAAAGGTTGACATAGGAGAAAAGTTGGTGCACAGAAGGTGACACGTATGAGAAAAGCTTGTACACTGGGGGGGGGGAATCAAATGTGTAAAATAAGCTGGTATAAAGGGGGTTGAAATATGTAAGAATAGTTGGTTGTGATGTGAGAAAAGAAGCTCATGCACATAGGTGTGGCATGTGTGAAAATCTGGTGTGCAGGGCTGGCATGTGTGAAAATCTGGTGTGCAGGGCTGACATATGACAGAATATCCGATGCGAAGCGTGCGACATGAAGGAAAAGTTTGTGCACAGTACGTGATATATAAATCTGGGGAGCGATTGCAGGGTAGGTGCTAGGATGCAAGAGCCTTGAAAAAGCTACGAGCGAAACGCGCATCGGCATCTCGCTTCTCTGCAATCGCTCCCCAGATTTATATAGGAAGGGCATTACACATAATCACGCGATTGCCAACAATACTGCCTCTTACCTTCTTGACAATCACTCTGCTATTTTAGTCGGACTACTTGCCGATATCAATCTCATTTCAAAAGGAAACTAGCAGGTCACGTATGCTATACTTATGGACTATACTGTTGGTGCTGTTTAATTTAGGTGGCTTATACACACCACCTTTTAGTGGTCCATTGTGATCAGCTATATACACAGGATAGCAGTGAAGCTGTACAACATCTGTTCTATTTTTAATCACAATCACTTATGCACTGTATGAATCATTTATTCTTGTCTACATTGTTTTTTGTTTATATTTCGCTCAATTTTTGTCCTCTTTTTCTTTTTAATGATACTAATAAAAGTAAATTTTTAATCTCTAGGCATAGGAGTGCCCCATATACACCTACTTTTTCTCTACTCAATATACTTGTTCCCAGACTCGTCTATCCCCATCTACCTTCCTAGCTACACTGTACAACAACCCTTTACACCAGGTCACACTCCCTACTTCCATAGCTGGAAGGCTGCTGCCAGCCTGGTGCCTCATGCTTTCCAGTGTGGGATCAGGAGAGCTGCGCTGCCCTGAACTCTTCCCTGCGGCGCTCACTATCATCTAAGTCAGGATATGCAGCATGGGGGTCTATGTTGGGGTGACTAGGGTAAGTCAAAGTGGGGTCAGTGAAAGGGAGGTCACTGTGGTCAGCTATACTCACCGCTGGAGCTGGCATACTGCTAGGGACAGGGGCACCCCAACAAAATCCGGTTGCAAGAGACAACATCCTCTGCGTTGCTAAGGGACGTAGTCTTTCCAGAGGCAAAGGGCTGGCTGTTTCCCGAAGAAATAGCAGATGTGGTCTTTTCCTCTGGGCTGGCTGAAGCTGTGGTTGTTGGTGATGGCCGTTTTCTAGCAGCTGTGTTCTTTTCCTCTGGGCTGGGTTGTGCAGGAGTAGATCCTGAAGACTGTAGCTTAGTAGCTTGGCTCTGGGTAATAGAGTTGAGAAATGCAGTCACAATTCCACCCCCAACATCGTTGCTCAAAATCACATCAGTTGGGAGGCCATCCATAACTGCAACATCTCGCAACTCCTGGCCATCTCCCCAGTCCAGATACACTCTTGCGACAGGCACTTCCTTCTCCAGTCCATCTGCCACAGTAACTTTGGCAGTGCGATCCTGCAATACTGCAGCAGGATCAATGAGATGGGGACTCACAACAGTAATTGAGGCTCCCGAGTCTCTCAGTCCTTCACCCTGCAGGGGTCCCACTTTGACCGACTGCAGGTTTCTCCACGTTTTTTTGGGGTCTTTTGGATACACAGGTGACTTACTCAGCTGAGTCACCTTCAGACACGCCACACTCCATTGGGCTGGCAGGGGTGGAAACAGTCTCTAATGGCTCACCTTCGCAAGTTAAGCAAGTCAGCCGGTCCCCAGGACTCGGATTAGGAGCACGAGTCTGGGGTGCTGGAGCTGTGGGACAGTCCATCCTTAAATGACCGCTTTTCCCACAGTTGTAGCACTTCTTCTCCAGCTTGGGCTCCGGTGGTCTCTCATAACTCCAGGGACAGGGCAGGGTGGTGGCTGGCGAATGGTGCCCGAAGGGTTAGTGTGACTGGATCACTATTAAATAACTTTTGGTAAAAAATGTATTTAAAGCAAATAGCGCAGGGCACTTATTTATGTAATTGCATTTGCACTTATTTTTTTATATTGTTTATATTGTGGGACAGGTAATCCTTATTTCCGAGATGAGGGAAGAAATTTGTCTCTTGTCTAACCTTGCAATAAGATATGCCTATTTCCTTTGTATATATCTGATACAATGAGCCTGTTGTGGTTTGGGGAAGTAGCTTGTTGTGGGTCCTTTTGTTGTTCTGTGGAAATGTGTATTCGGCGACTGTCTGAAGTATTCATGCCAGTCAGAACTTTTGACTTGCTAGTGAGTCTTCTGTCTCTGAAATAAGATCCAGGAAATTCACAGCAAGGTTTTTAAGAATCTAATAGCGAAGTATAAATATTAGTGGCTTTGCAATGTATGTCAATCAATGTTTGGTAAACCGGGTTACATCCACTTCTAAAAAAAGCCTGTCAGAACTACTATGTGTGAGCATGTAATCGTTCTTCTGACTTCATCTGACCTGATCACCCTGGTATCTTCAACTAGGGTGAGAGAAAATAAACCATCTTGCTTCAAAGACCTGCTTGGAAACATCTTCAATATCGCTGTATTCCTGTGATCTACAGATTAGACCCAAATCTAATCCGTTCTCCGGCTGTGTCTGAGATTTGGACCCAAGTTTTTCCAGTATCACCGCTCTACCTGCTACCCATGCAGCCCGGTCCGTGTAATAGGCCAGGTGGGATCCATTCACAGCAACCCGGATCCATAGTAAGAGGTCCGGAGTTACCAGTCCGGGTACACCAACAACGAGGTACACTAGCAGTGTCTGTGACCCAGAAGGAACGTGGTTCTGAGTGCCATAGAAGGAGCTCAGTGGTGGCAGCATTATAAGCCCCTCCTACTGCGGCAAGAGGGCGCTTTTGGGAAAACAAAAGGGAAAGGTGGCAAAGTAAGCCCAGCCGGTTCCCAGCAACAACTGACAGGGTGGCATAGGCGGTCCATCCTGTCACAGTTAGGTACTTGCTTTTAGGGGGGAGTAGAAGAGGGGTGTCCCCGTTTGTACCGTCCTTTGGGGTTGGCTGTCAATCTGCCAGTGTGGCCTCACTGCCACATACTGATCTGCCAGCTGTGCGGCTGCTTCCAGGGTGCCTGGCCTCCTGTCCAGCACCCATTGTCACCTCCGGTGCGCACTTTCGGTGAAACTGCTGTTGGCACATCAAGTCTATTACCTCATCCATGGTCTGGGCACCTGCTCCACGCACCCACTTCCTGGAAAACTCCTGCAGCAGGTTGGCAAACACCTCATGGATGGCGTGGAAGTCCTTTGTAAAGTCACGGAACTTCAGACGATAGGTCTCTGGGGTAATACTGTACCGTTTAAGGAGTGCCCTTTTTACAATATCATAGTCCGCACAGTCCTCTGTGGACACCCCATGGTAGGCCTCCACTGCACGTCCTTGCACTGTGGGCACCAGATGCTTAACCCATTCCTCTCTGGGTACAGCGTGTAGACTGCAGGTCCTTTCAAATAACTGCAGGTGCTCATCAATAATCCCAACACAATCTTGGCGCCATGCCTCGAAGACATGTGCCCGCTCAGATGCAGATGCGTTATCCCCTAAGGCCGCCAGCTGGATCTTTAGCCCGGCAGCCCTAGGCTCATCATAGGATAGAGGGGCTGGTTGTGTGTGTGAAGTCTGCTGGGTAGAGGTCGCTGCAGTCTGTTGAGCAGGGTTCTCTGCTGTCTGAGCATCAGGGGTACTATGCTGTCGGTGCCATTCCCTCAGTGCCTCTCTCATCTCCGCCCTGTTTTGTGAATGTCTGATGTCAATGCCCTTGGCACTGCACAGAGTCTCGAGATCCGTCCTGGACACGTTGGTGTAATCAGACATTCTGTGAGTTTTCCTGGCTGCAGTTATTACTCTCCTGAACAACTCGGCTGTCCTGATTTGTTCACGAAAAGCCGCCTGCTGTTATCCCACCGCTTGCCACCAGAAATCTGTGACAGGATGGACCACCTCTGCCACCCTGTCTGTTGTTGCTGGGAACCGGCTGGGCTTACTTTGCCACCGTTTCCTTTCGTTGTCCAAAATGCGCCCACTTGCTGCAGTAGGAGGGCTTACACATGCTGCAACCACTGGACTCCTTACCAGTATCCTTACCGGTTTCTTCTGAATAACTGATGCTGCGAGTGTACCCTGTTACTGGTGTACCTGGGCTGGTACTCCTGACCTCTTACTATGGATCAGGGAAGCTGTGGATGGATCCCCCCTGGCCTATCACACTGACCAGGGCTGCATGAGTAGCAGGCAGAACGGTGGTACTGGAAAAGCTTGGGTCCAAACCTCAGAGACAGCCAGAGAACGGATTAGATTTAGGGTCTAATCTGCAGGTCACAGGAATACAGTAATATTGAAGATGTTTTGAAGTAGGTGTTTGAAGCGAGATGTTTATTTGCTCTCACTGGTTAGAGGTATCAGTGAGCAGGTCAGATGAAATCAGAAGAATGCTACATTACATGCTCAAACAGCTCACCTTTTATACAGTTGTGAAATAACTCCTGCCAGTGGGTAAACCAGCCCCTTGGACCTATCGGGCTCCAACCCGTCTAGAATATTCCCTCAGATCTCAGGATGTAATCTAGTATTGCATCTAGTTCAAATTAACTTCCACATCACTCTGATTTCTTCAGGTGTGCTGTCTCCATTGTTTAGAGCTCCTGTCTGTCTAACAGGACCTGCATTCAGGACATGCCCCCTGTTGTGCGTTCAAGTGTTGGTCACTCACATTGAATAGACTTATTTAGCCTTAATGTGGACATCCTCTAGACTACACAACAGACTTACACATGCTTATCAGAAATCAAACATATACCTTAGACATGAATGCATTTCCTCTAGCAAGGTTACAAACAAAAGCAAATCCCTTTCCTGGCCAATACATTTCCTACTAAAAAAGTTCAATACAATATCAAACATAAGTACATTTGCAATTATATACATAAGCGCCCTGCGCTATTTCCTTTAAATAAATTTATACCATAAGTTATTTATACGTGATTCAGTCACACTCGGTATAGAGTTGCATGACACGCCCCCTCCCCTCCTTACTTACCTGAAGTTGTGCTGGCCAGCATCACTCCTCAGATCTGCAGACAGGAAGTGAAGACTTCCTGCTTCCTGTCTGCTGCACAGTATTGTGGGTGCCCATACAGCAACAGCCAGCCTAGCGATTGGCTGCCTGTTGCTGACCACTGACCACCAATGCCTTTGATCATCGCCACCTCCACCCTCCCATACCGGAATAAAAAAATAAAATAAAAAATATAAATACCGAAAGCGCTGTGCTACCTGAGAACCAGTGCCCCAGGCTGCAGTCTGATCAGCCTAGTGGTTGATCAGGCCCTGCTCATCAGCCAGGAGCGTGTTCTGGCATGAGAGACAGCTGGGACGTATTACCATTCTTCACTTTACATAAATGCTGTACGAGCCAGTTAATGGTCCACTCTTTATATATGGTAAGGATATGTAGGTGGTTTGAGGGAGATGCTGGTAATGCCCACACATGACTGGCTAAACCTCCTGTGGGATGGCACTTCTCACAATAGGCCCTTTATAATTTTCAGCCCCAGGCTCATGTGCCCCTTAATCAGGCCGTCCGGCTGGCTTGTGTTTTAGAAGAGGATACATGTTTTAGGAATGTTTGCCCGATAAAAGCTATGGGGCCCATTTATTAAATAACAGGGTTTTGCTCCATTAATTATCAGCTATCATCACAACGATGACAGATGATTTTTCCATACTTACCAACTTTTTGAAGTTAGCTTTCGGGAGCCTGCCGGGGGAGGTGGGCGTGATGGGGGGCGGGGCTCCAAAATTTGCGTCATTTTGGACTCGCCCCGTGATGTAATGACGCAAACGCATCATTTTACAGCAGGGGGAGGGGCCAAACTCCACGATTCCCGGTGAATTGCGGTGTTTTGGACCTAATTCTGGCCACTTCACTAGGAAATGGGCACATGCGGGAGACTGCAAAATTCTCCCGGGAGTCCGTAAGACTCACGCATTTCGCGTGAGTCTCATAAGTTCAAGTTCTCACAAGTTCAAATGGCCAGCTATGTGTGGGCATTACCAGCATCTCCCTCCAACCACCTTGCAAGTTCTGCGTCTTCCGGACATTCCGGGAGAGTTGGCAAGTATGGATTTTTCATCATCATCATCTGCAGCATTAGTGGCGCTAAATAAATAAATAAATGGTGTTGATGATGATATAAGCATTTATTTTAAAAAAATCATCCAGGGACATCACATCCGATAGGAGGCCACTGTGTTAAAAGCAGAGACAGAACTATCAACCAAGAGTGCTGTCTCCTGTGGCCAATGTTGCAACGTGTTTACTATTGCCAAGTACATAAGAAATGTGCCAGAGTGTAAATTTTTTTATATAAATAAAGTTGTATTGTTTATTTTCATCAAAGAGAGATATGGGGGTTATTTGTTAAAGTTCAGTGAAAAAAAATAACGAGACGGCCGCAATTTACCATTAAAATCTTGCAGAGGCAGCTAAAGTGTTCCGTTTGCCGAGTTGTCAGACCCTAGTTTCACCTAAAATTCACCTACATTACCCACTATTCGAACAAGAAGGGCTATATTTGCATTGCTCTCCACCCTGTTGGACTATTTTATGACTTTATGATTGCCATATGAATTGACAACGTTCATCGGTACAGGCCAAGCCTTTGCTGCCACGGATTATAATTGCGGCAGTAGGACCCAGGCAGGACGAGGCGCGCGGCCTATTGAAGGGAGGAAATAGATTAAGAGTGACTTATTAGTACTTCGACAAAATGAACGAGGGAAGGATAGTAGAAGATGTGGCTACGGCCTCAAGTTATCAAGACTTGCAGCTGGAACATTTTCATCTAGATCTGCAGGTCGACATGCAGGCCAAGAAGATATGTGGCTCGGAGAGGCTAGAGCTGCGTGTTCTGAGAGAGACCGGGGAGCTGCGGCTTGACTCGCACGAGAGCTTACAAGTTCTGCGGGTGTCGACAGAGCTGTCCACCGGGGAGCTGAAGGAACTGAAATGGGAGAACAAACCTTTCACCAGCTATGGCAGTATCCTTATAATCAAACTACTCGAAGCTTTAACACCCAAGACTTCAATTCGGGTCACTTTGCAGTACGAGGTTGAGGACAACCCCGGGGTGAGACACCGCATTTTTCACGTTGTACTTGTTGTCTTCTGCTGTCTATGAGCTGTTAATATAATATTGTATACATACTATGTATCCTCATTATTCCACATACATAGTTAATTTTTTGCAATTTTTGTTCTATTTTCTACAAGTGATGATTATGTTTTTAGGATAAGCCATACTGTATAGATGAAGCTAAAGAAAGTATAGATTGGCACTCTGACTGTAAAGGACACAAGGAGATAGATGGATGGATATATATATATATATATATATATATATATATATATATATATAATATATACAGGGCTGTCTTCAGAAATCATGGGGCCCAGTACGGGCCCCCCGCCAGATCACATGATCGCAGGGGGAATGAATCCTCGCATCCTGGTGCCTGGCTGAAGACAGAGTAGCGGAGACCAGTGGGGCCCCAGGTAAGTCTGTGCTGCGCTGTTGTACCAGGCCCCCTGATGGCGGCCCTGTGTGTATATATATATATATATATATATATATATATATATATATATATATATATATATATATATATATATATATATATATATATATATATATATATTCTCTAAAAGAAAATGAGAGGAGGCGCACAATAGTGTAGTATGGCAAGTTAATGGAGCCAAGTGGAAAATCCAGAAAAGGAACCAAACCACCAGAAATGAGTGAGCCAGAGCTTCCCACCATGTGGATATCAACAATGTCTAGAGTAGATATGTATAGCTCATAGGGTGAAAGATCACACAAGGCCAAATGACGTTCAAGAAGATATATAGACAAACAGGTCACACCAATGAAGATGTATGCGTACCAGAAGCCAAAAGTTTAATGGCTTATCTGTAGGATTATCCTGTAGACTGTGAGGATGTAATCAATCTTCAGCCACCATTGATTATCCAATTGGTTACCTCAATACACAGAAGTACACAGATGTAGTATCCAAAAAATTCAAGTTTATTAAAAACAGTAGTAACTTACACATCCAGAAGCAGATGACAAGTCTATCTGATCAGCGATGGTAGTGTAACAGCAAATACTCAACGCGTTTCGTCTGTAAAACAGACTTCATCAGGAGCAAACTGTGTTTAGCTTAGAAACGCTGTATGCTCGCACTGAATTTCCATAGACGGTAATAAAATCATTCTGGATTTTAAATAAATTTGTTGTAAATTATGTTCAATTGCAACGTTCCGTTATGGTTGGATACATTTATGCCCTGTGGAATGCCGGATCCGTCCGCAACAAACTCACCGCCATCCATGATCTCTTCTTGTCCAACTCTTTTAACCTTCTTGCCATTACGGAAACCTGGCTCTCCGACTCTGACACCGTTCCCCCTCTGACTTTGCCTCCTTCTTCTCCTCTAAAATCGAGGTCATCTGTCTTGAAATCCCTCCCCCCCCTCTCCCCCCTCCCCCCCCCCTCTCCCCCCTCCCCCCCCCCCCTCTCCCCCCTCCCCCCCCCCCTCTCCCCCCTCCCCTCCCCCTCTCTCCCCCCTCCCCCTCTCTCCCCCCTCCCCCTCTCTCCCCCCTCCCCCTCTCTCCCCCCTCCCCCCCCCTCTCTCCCCCCTCCCCCCCCTCTCTCCCCCTCTCCCCCTCTCTCCCCCTCTCCCCCTCTCCCCCTTTCCTTTGAAAATACACATATGCACACAGTTTTAACTCTTCTGGATGCTGGTTGGCTACCGGCGCTGCATCGCCTACACACACTACACATTTACATTTTTACATTCATTTTATATAAACACTCAAATATACGTGTATACATTAACCCCTTCACTGCTGCAGCGCTGGCTACTGCCTAACCAGTGCACACTATAAAATCCATTTTTATAAAATATTTACTTAGCCCTGTGGCGCCTAGTGCCGCTGCTTTAACCCTTCTGGCACCGGGTATTAACCCTCCCGGTGCCAGAGTCCATTTAAAAATGTTCACCAAACACTCCGGGACCTAGGTATAGGTGTTAATTATTTTAATGATTAAATAAAATATATATATTTTTTTAAAAAGATTGGCAATTGGTGTACTGGGAGTGCCTCTTTGAAAAACATTCTAGTGTTTTAGTCAATATAACGTTGTTAATGAGATTAATGCAGATGAGATACTGAGTGATATGTTGATAAATGATTGGTCCTGTTTTGGTGTGGCCGAAAAACTTATCTAGGAGTATAATTAGCCATGCTACCAGGGCAGTTCTGCATTTTTATACATGACACTGACCATACAAGTATGTTGTTTGCTTCACTAAAGCTACATTGCCAATTAGTTTTAAAGTTAGTTAACAGCTCCTTCTAAGTGAAAATACAGCTGCATAGTGCTACCTCCATAATCCGTGTCGCACCCATGTCAAAAACTGGGTCTGTATGATGCTGTGCAGGGAGTGGAGAGTGAGTAGTAGAGACAATCGGAAGCTGTAATCATGGCAATTGTGGCTTCTGAGTGGTGTTCCTGCTTACACATTATTTTATTATACATCCTTCAATATGTATTGAAAAGTTGTGTGGAAAAGAAAAGTGCTCATATTGTTTTAAGAAATATGCTGTGTGTGTATATAATATGCTGAATTTGCTTTTTACTGAGGAGTCATGTATGTTGCACTTTTGGCTGAATTGGCCTTCTGTGTGAGGTTCAAGAATATATAAACTGTACAATAAAGGAGCAGTTGCTAATTTCAGAAAAGAGAGAGAAAGAACAGACCAGCTTTAGATTACACTATGAGCCTGTAATAATATTATTATTATTATTATTATTATTATTATTAACCTTTATAGTGTGCCACATGAGGTCTGCAGTGCCATACAGAGGGAAAAAAACAAGACCGTACATGGTATAACAGTACAATACAGTAAACATATAAAACTACAAATGTCAACGTGGCTAATGGGGTGCAAGGAGTATATTCAGCACAGGTTGACACCTGTGCCCATAGCATGGGCGCAACCAACAGGCTTAGCCAATGAAAGAGGTGCAAAGGCAATGGAGAAGTCAATACCTAGAGAGACCAAAGAAGTGGTGCGCAGTGTAGCTGTGAGAAAAAGTTATAGTTTAATTAGAACTGGAGTTAAAAGGGCCTTGTTCACAATCTAAAGGGAAAGGGGCAGAAAAAAGGTTGACACATGGGAGTGAGCCAATGTAAGTGATCTGTAGTCAAGAATCAAGAGTGGGAGAGATTGAGGATGAAAGAGGGTGAGGTGTACTACATGGTGAAATTAAGTGGAGGACTGGTTAGCTTTTATAAACAGATGGGTTTTAGGTGACCGTTTGAAGATATACAGGCTTTGGATAGGACGAGGGAGATCGTTCCAGTAGTGGGGGGCAACACGGGAGAAATCTTGGATAAGGGAATGAGACGTGGTTACCAGAGGAGAGTAAAGGCTAGTCATTGGCCAACTGGAGAGAGCGGGAGGGAGTATGTATGGAGATGAGATTGGATAGTGCCTTGTACGTGAGGGTGAGGAGTTTGAAGAGGATTCTGTAGGGGAAAGGGAGCCAGTGTAAGGTTTGGCAGAGAGGGGGGGCAGATATGGAGTGGTGAGAGAGGTAGTTAAGTCTAGTTGCAGCATTAAGTATAGAGTAGCGAGATGGGAGCAGGGGAGGACAGTAAGGAGAAGGTTGTAGTAGTAGAAACGAGAAATGATCAGTAAGTGGGAAAGAGTTTTGGTGCCATCCTAGGAGAGGAAAACAAGCTGCTCAAGTATTTTGGAGGCAAAAGGGAGAATGGAAATGGGGTGGTAGTTAGAGTGTGAGGTGGGGTCAAGATTGGGTTTTTTATGAGTGGGTGAAACAAGAGCATATGTTTAAAGGATAAGGGGAAGATCCCAGTGGAGAGGGACAGATTGAAGAGGTGTGCAGGCAGTGGGGGAGAGGGAGCAAAGTAGGTGAGAGAGAATGGGATCCAGGGGACAGGTTGACAGTGGAGAGGATAATATTAGAGAATGGACTTCGTTACCTGTAGTGGGATGGAAGGAGCAGAAGTGTGCTGCAGGGAGAGGAGGGTGGAGTGGTAGTGGTGGCAGAAGAGTGATGGAAGGAAAAAATTCTGTGTCTGATCACCTCAATTGTGGAAGTGAAAAAGGAGACAAGAGAGAATGGGAGGGGGTGAGGGGTTGGGGGGTGGGGGGGTGGGGGAGTGTGTTGTAAGTGGCAAAAAGGTGGTTGGGATTGGAGTAGTGTGATAAGAAGAGACTTCAAGAATTATTATTGTTTAGTGAGGGAGATGGCGGAACTGTAAGATGAGGGGATGAACTTGAAATGAAGGAAGTCTGCCAAGAAAGGAGATTTCCTCCAGTGGCGTTTTGGGGTATGTGTGCATTTTTTAAGGGATTGGGTAAATTTGGAATGCTAAGGTTGGGGATGAGGAAAGAGTGAAGGAGAGGAGATGGTGGTTAGAGAGTGGGAAGGGAAAATTGGAGAAGTGAGAGAGAGCACATTGATGGGAGAAGACAAGGTCATGGAAGTTGCCGATACAGTGAGTGAGGAAAGAGAGGCCAAAGGAGAAAGAAAGGGCAAGAAGTCTGATGGACGCTGGATCTGTGGGGTTGTTGATAGAGGTGTTGGTTACCTAAGATGATGGAGGGGAGGTCTGAGGAGAGGTAGTGAGGAAGCCAGGCAGCAAAATTATCAAGGAAGTGGGATCAGGGGGTTGATAGATGACTGAAATACGGAGATGAATGGGGTAGAAGAGACGGGAAGAGTATACTTGAAAGGAGCAGAATGAAAGGGAGGGATTAGGGGAGATGACATGAAAGTTACAATTGAGGAATAGGAGGATGCCCACCCTGCCGCCGCCTGAGTGAGTGTAATACTGTCCATCTGCCTGTCGCTGTCTTGGGAAATAATGTGTGCAGAAAAAGATGTAGCTTCTCTACAGAGGGACTTAAAATAAACTGGAGGATTGGGCGGCCAAATGGAATATGAGGTTTAACATAGATAAATGTAAGGTTATGCATTTAGGGATCAAAAACAAGAACGCAGTCTATAAATTAAATGGAATTCATTTATTAGAATCTGTAATGGAAAAGGATTTGGGAGTGCTCGTAGACAGTAGACTTAGCAATAGTGCTCAATGTCAAGCAGCAGTTGCAAGGGCAAACAAAGTATTGGCATGCATAAAAAGGGGCATAGATGCAAGGGAAGATGGTGTAATTTTGCCACTATATAAATTGTTGGTAAGACCTCCTTGAATATGCAGTACAGTTCTGGGCACCACTCTATATAAAAGATATTCTGGAACTAGAAAGGGTTCAGAGAAGGGTGACAAAATTGATAAAGGGTATGGAGTCATTAAGTTATGAGGAAAGGTTAGCCAGTTTTAGGCATGTTTACTTTAGAAAAGAGGCGTCTAAGGGAAGATATGATTACTATGTACAAATACATTAAGGGTCAATACAGAGATCTTTCATGGGAACTTTTCACCCCAAGGACTATACACAGGACACGCAGTCATCCCCTAAGGTTAGAGGAGAGGAAAATTCACAACCAGCAAAGGAAGGGGTTCTTAAAATGAAGGATAGTAGTGGATATAGGGTAAAAATAGGACTGCAATATTGAGTCTGAAGGATTTTCACAATTGAAACAGATTGGCGGTTGCTTACTCTGGATCAATTTCAAATATAAGTGCAGGATCGCAGGAGATCCAAAATAGGTTGATGGACTGGTGTCTTTTCTCAACCTCATCAACTATGTTACTATGTCTTTTGCTGTCCAGCCAATAAATCGGAGAATATGAATACGTGTTCCAACAATCTCCTTTCTCAATAATCACTGTTCAATAAACCTAGAAATAAAATGATTGCAAATAAAGAATATCTTTACATTTCTACATAGGTTTGTTGGTTGGAACCAGAACAAACGGCGGGAAAGAAAAAACCCTACATGTATACACAAGGCCAAGCTGTTTTAAGCCGCTGTTTTTTTCCTTGCTTTGATACACCGGCTGTTAAAAGCACCTATTCAGCCAATATCAAGGTGGGTGCATATTAAATATTCCATTTGATGAAAAGACAATTTACATAATTATATAAATGCTCCTTCTGATCTTTTTGTAATGTTAATTTTTCTCTGTGTATGCTTCACACCTCTACAAGGTTGTTAACCTCCTTAGGAAACTATCTCCCACCCACACATTCCCTGTTTCTCAGTCATCCATATGTCACCAGTATTAGTAATGCCTTTGTAATATGCCAGCAAGAAAAGGGATTAAGTAAATTTGAGACAGTGCAGATAAAAAAAAAATTGGTTAAAAATGTACTTAGAAAATTGCATAGTAACTAAAGTAACTAATAATTGTCACCATATCACAACTTAATATAGTCCTATGATGTACCCATTGTTCAAACTTGTATTTAATACAATATAGGTCGGTGGTAGTCCGTTTAACGGTGCTGTAAACACCGACCGTGTTTACAGCGACAGATAGGTCGGTGAGTTATGTTTCGTATTCTGTCAAAAACACAGACTTAAGTATACACAGACACATGACCGTTCTGATCTGAGGAGACCCCGACTCTTGAAAATTACGTCACTTGTAAGCGCGACTTTCATATTTAAAGCGGCAATGCAATGGACCCGACGTAGGATCATGTAAGTCTGTGTTTTTGACAAGTCGGTGAGTTATGTTTCGGATTCTTTTTGTCACCGTAAACCTTGTCGGTGTAAACACTGTCTGTGTTTACAGCACCGTTAAGACATACTGGACCCATAAAGGTATGCATATACAAACAATATCAACCTCTGGGTGGCTCAATGCATATTTTTTCACCACCAGTCAGGCGATGATTCAGCCTTCTAAAATATTTACTTCAGATAAGGAGGGTTTGAATGTGGATTTAGATGTTTACTATCTTACACAAACAAACAGAGAGGGTGTAAGTAGATCTCTGTCCTCCAGGCTTTTTTTTTTTTTACATTTTCATATATTTTATACAGGTTCCAGAGGGTTTCACAGCAGTAATGAGTGCAGATAAATGGGATCGTCAAGGTCATACATTCATCTTCAACATGTCACAACCTATTTCCTCTTATCTTGTGGCTTTAGCAGTTGGGGATATTGTGTCTGCAGAAGTAGGACCAAGGTAAGTATTGAAAGAGTTATCAGAAAACTGGTCACTATTGTTTAATCACTCACTACTGCTGTGAAAATATGTGTGTTCTTAGGAGCAGAGTTTGGGCAGAACCATGTTTGATTGAAGCTGCAAGGAAAGAATATGATGGTGTAATAGAGGCGTTCCTGAGTGTAGGGGAGAAACTTTTTGGACCATATGTTTGGGGAAGGTGAGTTTCTGAGCTTTTGGTCTTAATCGTGAATTTTTTTTGTTAAGCTACATAATGTTAGTGTTTCAACTTTTTTCAAACTATTGCAACTCTATCCCTTCTCATGTGACCTGCTATTGTCAACGGTGTCAAATGCAGCCGAGAGATCCAGGAGAACTAGGAGAGAGTAATGGCGTTTAGTTTTAGCAGTGATCAGATCATTGACAACCTTAGTCAACGCAGTCTCTGTGGAGTTTTGAGAACGAAAGCCAGACTGAAGAGGATCCAACAGGTTGTTTGCGGAAAGGAAGCGTATGAGGCGAGTGTAGGCAAGTCTCTGTAGAAGCTTGGAGAGGCATGGGAGCTGAGAAATGGGACGGTAATTTGAGAGAGAGTTTGTGTAACATATATGTAATGTGTGTGTGTGTCTGTGTGTGTATAGATAGATATATATATATATATATATATATATATATATATATATATATATATATATATATATATATATATATATATATATATATATATATATATATTATATTTTAGTTGTTTGAGCCCTACAATATATACTATCTGGTTTTAGGGAATTTAGACTGTAAGCTCCAATGGGGCAGGGACTGATGTGAGTTCTCTGTACTGCGCTGCGGAATTAGTGGCGCTTTATAGATAAATGATGATGATGGTTTAAAGTCTACCATAGAACATTGTTCGGCAATATATAAATGTGATGAGTAGCGTTGTGAGGGGGGAGCTTCCTTTTACTATAATTCTGGGTTACCTGCCAAGTCCTTTTCCAGACTCCGGTGGAGGCACGGATAGTTTTGCCGGATAAAATATTGTGTATAAAGAAAGATATGTACCTTTAAAGTAACCATAGAACACTTGCCATATCAAGGAGGTGTTACAAAAATTATTCTTGTTATAACAGCCAAACACCACTCATGCATACTATTTATTATTCATTTTAAGATAACTTTGTTTGTTGGTTAACCTGAGAATATTTTAACTATTTTGTGTTTTTTTATTTTTATTTTTTTTTCCCCCATACGAAACAGAAAAAATATACTTGATCCCTCACCCCCATAATTAGAATAATTAGGGTTCAGTTATACATTTTAATTTCAATTTATTTTAGTAGTAGTTCTAGATATAGGTACATTATGTAAGACTTGACCCTAGGCCTATAAGCAAAGATATATTTTTTATTCTTAACCAGGTTTTCCTCATTTCTCCCCTAATATTCATATAGATAGATTGGTTGTAGTCTGAATCTAACAGCTGCTCACATTTCAGACTCTATAAGATCCATGTTCAACTTGATGTATGTGTTCTGACGCCAAAGAATGCTGTGCGTGTCATTATTGCGATTGTCTTCTCTTTGTGATAGAGTTCATCTATGATCTGTTAACTCCTAAAAGTCTTGTACAGCTAAGGGTAAATGCATTTGTAGAACACCTTCATTGTAGAGGCCAGATTAATTTGTATATATCTCATTCTGTTCTTCCTTTCTCTAAACGGCTTGAGGAACTACTCTTACTAAAAGGGTTTATATTTTGAATTTATTTTAATAGGACAGATTTCTCTTCCATCCATCTGGGGGACACTGCTTAAACATGGGGTTGAGTAGGGAGGGGAGGAGTCTGGCACCCAAAGAGTTAACTTTTTCCAGCTGACAGCATATCCCCCCCACCCACCAATTCCCCACATACCTCAGTTTGAATTGGGTGCCCTAGGAGAAGGGCGCATCTGAAGAGCTCCAAGAAACAGTGAACACTGTTCACTGGTAATAGGTTTTTTCTTTACTTTTCCAAAGTTTTTTTCTGTTGATAGCAGCGAGAGACTCTGTGTACAACTGAGCTGACTCGTGGGAGAAGTGCCGGTCAGCTGTGGGCGGCCCCGCTGACAGAGGAGGTGAAGCGTTTCTCACAGCGGGAAGCAGTCGGCAAGAGACTCTCCCCGCTGATAGCAGGACGGGCGCTGCCATTAGGCAGAAAGCGCCATTACTGCAGACATTCCCCGGAAGCCAGCTGGAGCATACCAAGTCCCCTCCTCCTATGGGATGGCAGGGATACTTGATGGATGGCGCGCTAGTGATAGCGCTGTACGGGGAACACATTCTAACAGGTTTTCCCCTAAGATACAGAAAGGGCAAAACGCTGTTAATGAAAGTAACACAGAAGGAGAGCCAGTGGAAGGGGAATGTGTTTGAGGAACACCGCTCCCACCCCCCCTCCTGCTGAGTGAGCGCGTGGAAGATCCCTTTTTGCGCCAAAGTTCAAAAGGAGGACAGATGCAGCAGTCATTTGGAGAGAAGTGCACTGTTGACACATATCTTCCCCGCTAAGTATCACTTTGTTTTCTTCTGTGTGTGCATGTCTATGCATGTGTATTATAAGACAATGATGTGTTGAGAGAACTGTTGTTTAAGGAAAACTATAAAGCTCTCCAAACCTGTCTTATTTAATCAGAAATACTAGGATATGTTAAATAACCTAATCTGTATTTCCTGATAATTTTTGGAGAAGTGTTTGTGCATTTGAAACGTGATTCAGTTTTTCTTATCTTGGGATGGCAGATAAAAGTAAAACAACACGTACCAAACATAGTGTCTGTTCAAAATGTAATGTTAAATTAACAAGTGAACGGCTGGATCAGGGGGGGCTCTGTGCTGGCTGCACTGTGGCTCTTGTGAAATTACAGCCTAAAGACAGCTCCATTCTAACGGTGGATCCTTCCGAATGGGTAGCTACCTTGTCACAAGGGGTTAATACCCTTGTAAATCTGTTATCTAAACCAGTTGAGATCCCATCTACATCTGTGGCTTCTCAGGGTATTACAGTAGGAATAACAGAGGAGTCATTTTCCCCAGGGGTCGGTTTAAATCTCTCCCCGGCCCTCCTAGTGGTATCCCAGATAGGAGAGGTGGGTTGGTCAGCAGTGGCTAAGGGCCTGGACCGACTTAACCAACTACTGGAGAATCCCAGACATAAACTTAATATCAAAAGACGTAGACCAGCTAAGGCGCTGTGGTCAGTGTCGGACTCAAGTCCTCGAGTTCCTCAGAGGAGGAAGGGGAATTGTTGGACGATTCAGATTTGTCCATTATAGAGTCAGAAGGAAACTCTAGGCACCAAGGTATGGACGATCTGGTAAAAGCAGTTCGTCAGACCCTGGGGTTTGTGGAAGCAGAAGAGAAGTCCTGAGACCGCTCTCTCTTTAAGAAAGCTTCTAAGCAGGTGGTTAGGTTCCCTCCCTCAGCTGAGTTGAGGGATATTGTGGAGGCCTCTTGGAAATATCCAGATAAAAGGTTCTCTATGCCAATGAAGTTTGGCTCGTTGTATCCTCCTCAAGAGGAGGATATGACCCGTTGGGAACAGGTGGCGAAGGTGGATGTGCCTGTGGCGAGATTGGTTCGCCAGACTACACTACCTGTACCTGGGTCAGCGGCCTTACAGGACGCGACCGACCGAAAATTAGAATTCCTGCTGAAGTCGGTCTTCTTGGCCGCCGGTACAAGCCTAAGACCAGCATTGTCCTCTACCTGGGTAGCTAGGGCTATGGAAGCCTGGGCAGGGCAGTTAGAGTCTGCCTTGCAGGATTCAGAGTTACTTCCCCTGGCCATGCAGCTAAGGGAGGCAGCAGGCTATGTATATGAAGCGGCCCATAATTCGGCCTCCATGTCATCGTCTATTTCTGCTACAGCTGTAGTAGCTAGAAGGGCGTTATGGTTAAGGACTTGGAATGCGGATTCAGAGTCTAAAAGGTCGTTAGAATCCATCCCGTACACGGGTGGGATGCTATTTGGTCCAGAATTGGACTCCTGGATTTTACAGGCTTCAGGGGGCAAGAAGACGTCCTTGCCTGTAAATACTCCAAAACTTAGGGCTAAGCCTAGGTTTAGCTCTTTCAGACAGCCTTTTTACGGAAGCGGGTCTGGCAGAGGCCAGACTACCAGTTCAGGGGCTGTGGAAACCAGGAGACAGTCCTGTAGAGGAAGATCATCCTTTGCCCCTGCAGCGCAGAGAGCTTCTTCCGCCAAGCTGCCAGATAGACCAGCAGCATGACTACCACCCGCCTCCGGTTACAGAGGGTGGGGTGGGAAGACGGCTGCTTGGGTTCGCCCAGCAGTAGACAAAGTCCTCGGCGGATGAGTAGGTCCAGGATATCATGATAGAATTCATGGGGCCAGCTCATCTCAAGTTAACTCGCTGGCCTCTGTCAAGTCAGAAAGAGCTCAGGGCTGTCGATTTGCTTTAAACAAAGCTATACAGGCTTGGAAGTACTGGAGAAGGAAAGGGTTTTAGTCAAACCCATTCGTGGTGCTAAGGCCAGACTGGTTGTTCAGTCTAAAACTGAACTTCTGGAGTATAATAGCGTCACAGAGAATCCCTTGTCTAAGAATGAGTTTCTTGGGACTATTAAGGGACTTAGTACGCAGCAGAGTGTTTTCTCCACAGGACTAGTTAAGGTCCTAGATGGAGTGGATAGGCAGGGTCCTGTCAGACAAGAAGCTGTCAGTGGCCAGGTCTGTGAAGCTGCTAAGGAAGATTGTGACATCTTTCGTGATCCTACCCTGTGCATGGTTCCACCCCATGTGTATTCAGTGACATTCGGAGGAAGCAGGAAGGAGCCTTCCTTTGTTCAAGGTACCAGTGGAGGAAGTAAATCCTCAGCTGGTGGTTGCTGGACAACAATCGAACAAAAGACAGAAAAGTCCCAGAGTTCTGCGCAAGAACAAGGGATCCACTGGTAGTGGACGTCCTAACAATGCCTTGGGGCTTCAGGTAAAACCTGCCCCACAGAGTCCCGTGGAGGGTCAGTCCGGGGGATCGTCCAGTCTTTCTGGTAACTCCAGTAGGGCTACGAAGAGATCTGCTGACCCTGGGACAGTTCTTGCATCAGAGTCTGAACCAGCTGAATTTAATGGCAGAGCTTTTGAATCCAGTCTGTGGAGAGCGAGGGGGTTCTCGGGGGGTGTAATAGGCACTCTCCTGAATGCCAGGAAGCCAGTTTCGGCCAGGATATACCACCGCATCTGGCGCATATATATATATATATATATATATATATATATATATATATATATATATATATATATATATATATATTGGTGTAAGAAGGAGTCTAACAATTCTAAAACCTTTGGTCTGGCTAGATTTCTCACCTTACAGTGTGGTTTAGAGGCGGGGCTTAAACTAGGAACCTTAAAGGTTCAGGTATCAGCTTTGTCAGTGTATTTCCACAGACGGCTGGCGGAGCTTCCGGATGTTAAGACTTTTCTACAAGGAGTGCTTCACATCCAGCCGCCCTACGTGCATCCTGCGGAGCCTTGGGATCTTAATCTGGTCCTCAGCATGTTGCAGGAACCTCCCTTTGAACCTCTACTCTCAGCAGAGTGGCGGTTCTTACCCTGGAAGACAGTCTTCCTGCTTGCTATCACCTCGGCCAGAAGGGTCTCTGAGCTGGGAGCTTTATCCTGCAAAGAACCTTATCTGGTTTTTCATGAGGATAGAGCGGTTTTAAGAACTATTCCGTCCTTTCTCCCTAAGGTGGTCTCAGGTTTCCATATTAATCAGGAAATCGTTGTTCCAGTGTTCAGAGAGGAGCCTCAGACTCCTGGAACAAAGACAAATAAATGTTTGGACGTAGTGAGGGCATTGCGTATATATGTTTAAGAGATCTGCAAAGATACGCAAGACAGATTATCTATTTGTATTATTTGACTTTTCCAAGCGGGGATGGCCAGCATCTAAGCAAACTATTGCCAGATGGCTTACCCTGGCTATCAGGGAGGCTTATGTCCATATTAATCTCCCTGTGTTGAAGCGTATTGTTGCCCCTTCTACTCGTTCGGTTGGGGCGTCTTGGGCGGCACGGAATGGAGCTACGGCGGACTAGCTGTGCAGGGCAGCCACATGGTCCTCGGTCCATACCTTTACGAAATTCTACCAATTTAATGTATTTGCGTCTGGGGACGCCTCCTTTGGCCGTAGTGTTCTACGTGCAAGGAAATCAGAGCGGTCCCACCCTTCAGAGGGATTGCTTTAGTAAGTCCCCATGGTTAAGCAGTGTCCCCCAGATGGATGGAAGAGAAAACAGGATTTATACTTACGATAAATCTTTTTCTCTGAGTCCATCTGGGGGACACTGCGGTCCCCCCCTTTTTGTTCGTTGTTTTTATTTTCTCTCCACTTCCCCCTCTGTTGAGTGGTGTGTCTTGGTTGATTGGCCTCCCGTCCTAGGGCTTTGGTAACCAAACTGAGGTATGTGGGGAATTGGTGGGGGGGATATGCTGTCAGCTGGAAGAAGTTAACTCTTTGGGTGCCAGACTCCTCCCCCTGACTCAACCCCATGGTTAAGCAGTGTCCCCCAGATGAACTCAGAGAAAAAGATTTATCGTAAGTATAAATCCCGTTTTTTTAGATCTGACAAGGATCCCCTTATAGCAATGAACTTTAAATATCGCAAACATTTGCAAAATGTTATCTAAAATAAAATTACATCAATGCATTTGGAATTAGAAACTCTAAAAAATGTTTATGAAAGTATAAATTCTGAAGTCCCATGATTAAGCTCATTGTCGAAACGTACGTCCAGTTGACGTCACGTCAGGTGACGTCACACCCGGAAGTGAGGCCACTAGCAGCAGCGTTTGTCTGCCGAATACAATGTACCACAAGCCGATTAGTTTGACTTGCAGTGCGATACCATTGATCTAAATATACTTAGTACTAGTGCAATATTAATCTGACTTATGTAGGCAAACATTAGGGTCAATTCATTAAGGCAAATATTATCCTGGCTGCGGGGAATCTACATATATATCACGCTGCACAGACAGCAGATTCAGTGAGGAGAGATCACGCTGCACAGACAGCAGATTCAGTGAGGAGAGATCCCGTCACAGCATATGATACAATTTGTCAGACTATTAGTAAAATACGACTTCACATACAAGCTTTAATTAACTAAATCTCTCTAACAGCAGTGACCTGCTATATAAGCAAATAATTAGATAAGAACGTATATTACAAGATTACCTTGGCGGGGGGGGGGGCGGCGGACGGAACCTCTACGTACTGTAGATAGTGGATACTTTGAGGAGAAACTCCGTTTAAGCACATCAGAGATCTGATCAGACTACGAGAGGAATACAATGTCGCACATAAGCACTGATTGGTCAAATCTTATTAACGGCAGTGATCAGTCCTACAAGCAGGCAGTGAGATAAGAACTTCTATATTCTGTGTATAGGGCACAATAATATGCAATTACAATGTTTAAGACACTACTGCCACCTACAGTTCATGTGCATGTATATGTGGTAGGATTACCAATTATCCCATAAGTATTGTATTGAAACTTTGTATCCACTAATTCAAGGCATTTATAAAGGATACTCCAAGTTTATGAACACATTTATTACAATTATATTTTCTTTTGGGGATTATCTGTTGGTCACCGTTGATTTTTTTTCAGGCAGCTTCTTATACATAGCTCAGAATATTAACACCTGCATGTACTATCTTACTGTTGGATATTTTCACTAGTCTGTTTAGATCTGCATGGCATCATAATTGCTAGGTTAACCCCACTTCCGGGTGTGCTATTTTAAATTCTTCTCTTTATTCATCACTTTATTTTAAATATTCGCCTTTCTAGTTTGTGTATTCCCACACAAATTTTAATGAATACTAATAAGCTTTATTTTTTAAAATTGTCCTATACCTGAAGTGTTCATCAGGTCATTCTCTCCTCTTTTGCAAATATATAACTATTAACATTGACCAGAGCACCCTCTTACTACCTTTACAATTCAGTTTGGTTCAATGCAGGGCCAGATTAACCCGAGGTCTAACTGGGCTACAGCCCAGGGGCCTCGGGCATCCAGGGGGCCCTTGACAGAGCTCAGCCCCCGCCCCTGTCCCGATCAATGCTGAGCTCTGTAACTGCAGTCCTCCTTCTCTGGCGCTCAGTAATCTCCTTACTGAGGAGATCTTGTGAGAGTGTCACGAGATCTCCTCAGTAAGCAGCTTACAGCGTGCCGCGGAAGGAGGACTGCAGTGACAGGAGAAGGTAAGCGCTTGGGGGGGGGGGGGTGTGCTAACGGGGAGGGGGGGGGGGCTCACGGGGGAATGGGGGCCCCCTTAGCCCAGGGGCCTCCATTCCGTTAATCCGGCCCTGGTTCAATGGTGAGGTTGGTTTTTTACCTAGTGCGGAGCTTTCTTTCCCTTTCCCCATTCCCCTCCTTTCCTTACTTGTTACAATATGCCTTTTAAAGCTGCAATTTTTTTTAATGAAAAAGTTGCTTTTAATGTTCGTTTGAATTGCATATATAGCTCACCTGATTGAGCTAGAGAGTTGGGAAATGTCTTATTTTAAACCTCTTTTTATGGTCTTTCATATGATGTATAACACAGCAGTCTGTTTCAAACAAATTAAAACATTTTGAAAATCAAAATGTTGATTTTCTCAAAAAGCCATATTTAAAATGTTTGAAAAAACATCTCAAAAATTGTTCATACTGTTGTTAATAAATCCCCAAAGTTTTTTTATTTATTTTGGGATCATGATGGGATCATCTGATACAAGAGCTTTGAGTGATTCTGGAAACTTGTATTTATTGAAGCACTACACATCTGAGAAAATCAACAAAACAATATTTTTTTTTCAAGTTCACTTCATTAGAGGAATGCACGTTCCTCTTCAGGTGTGTTTGGGGATAATATTTTACAGACAGCGCCTGCTCCCACTTTTGCACAGGCGTATAAGCTTAAGTGAAACGTTATTCTACGTGGAAAGACTCTTCAATTGTATTGAATGGGCCCGCCTTTTACAGGGACAGGTTAGGTTTGGGTGGCCTTTAATTGGTGAAGAAAAGCACAATGGCCACTAATTTAAGCCCACCGAAATCTTACCTGACCCTGGACCATTTGTGTCACATTTGAGAAAGCAGAGTGTTTACAGTGGAGTATCAGACTGGGAGAATGTATGCTGGGGGCAGGGAGGAACAGCAACTTGGAGAAGGGGTGCTGGGAGGGAGAGACACAGCAGACTGGGAGGAACACTTACTCAAAAGAAGAAGCCTCAGTCACCCTATCAGGCAGATAAGAGAAGGCACAGCCTATGAGGTTGCTGCTGATCTCTATGAGTCAGAGAAGCATGTGATGGGCTCCTCCAATCAGAGCTGAGCACATGCTTATCTCACTCTTTAGCAGAGTCTCATGGGAATTATTTTCCCAACTCCCCAACAGCCCAGTCCGAGCCTAGTTTGGTGTTTAAATTGGTTTAGAGAAGTAAAGAAGAATAAAGATGGAGGAAAATTACACTGCAACACCGTTGAACATGTACTTTTTATCCCCATGTGCCCCTAGAGTGTCTGCTCTAGCACTCACTGTGTAATCAGTATGTGTGTTTTCAGTCCCCATAGTATGTCTGTGCTCACCCCCATACTGTGTATGAATATCAGCCTTAAGATAAGGTAATATGATATTGATTTATATATATATGTATAGTATCATGTTATCTAGTACACTGTAAATGATGCATTCATGTTAGTCTGAGGGCTTCCTATTCAATTATGCTAAATGGGGAAGTCTGTATAATGGATCTGTAGAAACATACATCAATAATTATATTATCAGGTAGACCAGACTATTGTTTAACGATCTTTATTTAACCTAAACCACAGTAGATCTAGCCCCCTCCATGTCCACTGTTCCAAATCTAGTCAGGCAAGTGTCATGTTTAAAGGACAATGGAGTGAATAGCCACCATTACATTATGTTGTAACCATTTATATAGATTGTATATATTTTGTCTTGCTATTTAACCACATGTTACAGGCTACATCTGTAGGCAAATTAGATAAGGTTTGGGAGTGTATTTACAAACCAGACAGGGTGGCTCTCTGTGACAGTGAAGCAGGATGATTATAACAATGACAAGGTGAGATTCTATAATAGATTTTCTAGGAATCATCCATATTCTAGGTTAAGGTCCCGTCAAGCATCTAAAAGATCAGTATCCTCCCTCCCCCTCTGGAATTCGTTCTGGGGGGACAGGGAACAACTCGCCCTATCCATATGATACAAGTTGACCTGATTGAATAAATAGGAGATATCATGAGACATGTCCATCTGATGGCCCATATAGACTAAAGACATATGGGGAAGAGAATTTAAGATCTGATTCTAATTTGGTTACTTACCCTCTTCATCGGTCCATATCCTCCTCTTCCTCCTCTTCTTTTTACATATGCACAAAAAGTACAAACAAAGTCTGTTTTTACATCATTACAAACAGAGAATTAGACGTAGATGATGCCGAGGAGGGGTCATCAAATCATATAAAAAATATACGTCGACTTTAGATACTAAGGGAATTTATAACCTATCCTCCAAAAATCTTGCTCAATCAGAACTAAGACTCCTAAAGAAAGGACTTAATTTGCACCATATTCTAAGCCAAACCTTTTCAACCTATTCGTGGATTTTGACAAATATATTTGTACGTTGAGCAAAAAAAGATACTTTGCCTATAAGGCTATGAAAAGGTCTAAAGAAGAAGGTATGCCTATTATCCTTGATGATGAGGACACAGTAGCCTTGAGTTGTTTAGAATCCCTATGCAGGGAAAATATCAATGATGGCACTATGTCGACGGTTCATTTGTATGATGTGAAAACATCACGTGTAACAAAAATATTTAGGAATGCATGTAACTTCTACCCTTTGCAATTTAAGGGCGCCCTATATTGAAAGTTTATATAAGACTTCTATGGAGGATTTAGAAAATTGTGTGAAAATGGCTTCTGAACCACTTAGAGATAACCTGACCCCTTTTAAGAGAAAAGCACTTAAAGATCTTTCTGCGGATAATGACATCATCAAACCGGAAGATAAGGGGGGGGGGGGGGGGGGGGTGTATAGTCATTCAGAATAAGATTGACTACCTGTCTAAAGCCATGAGACAGCTTAGCGACTTACATTTTTATATTTAGACTGAAGAAGGATCCTACCCCAGTATTCCAACATGAATTAAGAGTCCTTTAGACACTGCTTTAACTGATGGAGTGATCTCCAAAGATAAGTTTTGGTTTCTTTTTGTACAGTATCCAGTAATATCAACTTACTATCATCTACCTAAAATACACAAATCTTTACATTCACCACTGGAGAGACCTATAATTTATGGTGTTGGTTCTCTAACTAGTAATTTTATCTTTTTTTGTTGATGCACATCTACGACCGTATGTTTGTTTTCTTTCTTTAATATCACACATTAAGGACACTTTGGATTTTTTGAAGATGATAGAGGGTATTTCTTGAGAAATATGCTCTGCAGTCTCTGGCGCTTATAGGTAATTAAACAACATATAAAAACTGGACATCAAATGCAGCAACTCAATAGAGGTAGTGCAAACCCTCTAATAAACATACAAGAGATACAAAAAAAGCAGACTTGCGCAGGAGATGCCCATAAATTGAAAGATGGAACATGCATGCAATAATAAAAAAGAAGAAACCCCAAATTTCTTAATAAATCTTATACTTTACTGCAAATAAACATATGATTAAAAACAATCTTGAGGGATAACCAAGTTAACACTAATGATCTCATACATGGTTTTCCCAGAGACTTGTAGTGACCTATAGGTGAGCAACGTCCAATGGATACTTCCATACAATCAGAAAATCCAAGTGATTCCACAGGTTTAGATAGATCTGTGACCGACAGTGGAGGTCACTCATTCCATATATTGTTATTGAACATGAAGAATAAGGCTCTGGTTTAGCAATCTAAGTCACTTCATTCACATGACATTTCTTCCATATAGCAAGTAAAACGATGTATAGAATTAGGTTTAAATCCACAACAGTGGCTAGTGTTATTGTTTAGCCAGCGATGAAGTATAAAGCATAAGAAGCTTACCCGCCTCAAAGGAAATGGGCTTGAATCGCCTGTCTTTAGACTGTAAGCTCCAATAGGGCAGGGACTGATGTGAGTGAGTTCTCTGTACAGCGCTGCGGAATTAGTGGCGCTATATAAATAAATAAATGATGATGATGAAGGCAGACTTTATCAAGCAATGTAACTGACTCTCTCCCCACTGAATTTATATAGGGTAAAAAGTCCTCATTATCTTAATTGGAGCCATATGTTGAATGAAGTAAAGAAGTAGAGCCTGTGTGTTAATAGATGGAACTCGAGTCTCTAAGCCATCACTAACTGGGTATATCCATAAGTACGTGCACATTATAAGTGTCAGCTATATGTAGCACAACCAAAATATATATATATATATATATAAATATATAAAAAATTACAAGATACAACAATTGGCGCTTTTAACAAATCACCAATAGTCCAGTATAAAGTCTATATTCTTCTCAATAGACACTCCCCAATCCTCTTTACCAAGTGGTGTAGCATGGAAATAACCTATAAAAGAAAAATGGAGGAGGAGGTGCACAATAGTGTATAATATTGGGATCACACAAGAACCCACAGTAGGACCGGAAACACCAGTGGAGAAGAAACCAGGAAACAAAAACTGTAATATAACATCCAATGTGTAGGTGTAGAATACAAGTTACAGCTTATTCTCAAACAAAGTCACAGTGGCTGAACTCGCAGTATTTCCATATGATATATGTGAAACACCCAGGACACACTTGTGCAGATGTATGCGTACCAGATAACAAAACTTTTAAGATTTGTGTACGTAGATATCCTTCAGCTGGTCACAAACGGGTCACACGACTGGATACATAATTGTCAGCCTGTTCTTGTCACGGTCACCACTTGTGGCCGCTGGTTACTTTAGTTCCGTTGCTGGTTGTCTGGATCCTTGGATTATTGGAGGCCCTGTTCTTGCTCTTCTCTCTTGCAATTTTGTTATCCTTTCGCTGGCTTCTGGAAAGTTGGTGTCTTGTAGTTGTGCCAGCGTCGCTCCTCAGATCAGCAGGATCTATATATATATATATATATATATATATATAATATATGGAGTGCTTTAGGTTGTTTACCTCTATTGCTATGACGACGTGCAGCCTAACTTTTACAACACATTTGGGAAACAATGTACGATTGGAATCATTCATTGATTGATTGGACAGGATCATGTGATCGCTATCCCGTCATATAAACAGCACCTCTTTTAGTCTCGTATTTATTTCCTCTGATGAAACTGTTGTGTTAAACGGAGAAATTCGTCAAACGAGCTGACAGGTATTATCAATTGGGCTTGGAGCTTTGATCTCATCTAACCCTGGGGTTATGGATGGCTAATATCAACAAACTTCATTACCTTGTATCGGCTGCTTTACGCAGTATCTGGACAAGTGCTTTGCTGGACTGGGAAGGATAAGTACTTGCAATTATTTCTAACATCAGATGCTTGTCCGCATGCTAATTGATCTGACTATGTGCAACGTTTTCTTTACGTATGCTAATGAAATTATCTAAATAATCCTTTTTGTCCTAGCTAAGGAAAGTTCTGATCTACACCAGCGGGTTAAATGTTTGTTTACATTTTATCCAAGCTTACTCTCTCCTTAAAAGGACGGTGGGGCTTGAAATCATTGTTCTTCCTCTGTTAACCATGGTTATCTGCAAGGAAAAACATGCAGTCATCATTGCTCTGCACAAAAGGGCTTCACAGGCTCGGATCATCAAGAACTTCAAGGAGAGTGGTTCAATAGTTGTGAAAAAGGCTTCAGGGTGCCCAAGAATGTCCAGCAAGCGCAAGGACAGTCTTCTAAAGTTGATTCAGCTGTATGATTTGTGCACCAACAGTGCAGAGTTTGCTCAGGAATGGCAGCAAGCAGATGTAAGTGCATCTGCACGCACAGTGAGGCGAAGAATTTTAGAGGATGGCCTGATGTCAAGAAAGACACCTCTCTCCAGGAAAAACATCAGGGACAGACTTATATTCTGCAAAAGGTAAAGGGATTGGACTGTTGAGGACTGGGGTAAAGTAATTATCTCTGATGAACTCCCTTTCAGATTGTTTGGGGCATCTGCAAAAACGCTTGTCCGGAGAAGGAAAAGTGAGCCCTACCATCAGTCTTGTCATACCAACAGTAAAGTATCCTGAGACCATTCATGTGTGGGGTTGCTTCTCAGCCAAAAGTGTGGGCTCACTCTCACAAATTTGCCTGCGAACACAGCCATGAATAAAGAAGGTACAAAAATATCCTCCAAGAGCAACTTCTCCCAACCATCCAAAAACAGTTTGGTGGCGAACAATGCCTCCTTCAGCATGATGGAGCACCTTGCCATAAGGCAAAAATGATAACTAAGTGGCTCAAGGATCAGAACATCAAAAATTTTGGTCCATGGCCAGGAAACACCCCAGACCTTAAACCCATTGAGAATTTGTGGTCAATCCTGAAGATGCGGGTGGACAAACAAAAATCCACAAATTCTGACAAACTCCAAGCACCGATTAGGCAAGAATAGGCTGCCATCAGTCAGTATGTGACCTAGAAGTTGATTGACAGCATGCCAAGGCGAATTGCAGAGGTCTTCAAAAAGAAGGGTCAACAATATTGACTCTTTGCATAAACTTAATAAAATTGTCAATAAAAGCCTTGTAATACTTGTGATTTACTTCAGTATATCATAGCAACATCTGACAAAAAGGTCTAAAAACACCCATGCAGCAAAATTTGTGAAAACCAATACTTGTGCCATTCTTTGGCCATAACGTTGTTGTTTTTGTGTGCCTGTTGTTCCATTAATAAAAGCTGCCATCGGTTATTTGACTGAGTGTAATTATTTACCCACGTACATGGGAACTCTGTAGGCTGTTCAGTCTTGGTAGACACCACTCCCTCACAGTGATAGGTATCTTATTATTTCAACCCATTTAAAAAGGCTTATCATACTTCTAATAAGAAGTGGTTGAGAACGGTTTCAGAATGGATGTGTAAATTATTTTCTGAAATGCCAACAGTTTGTTCCAGCTGCAGAAAACAACTTGGGACACTTCGAAAAGAGCAAGAGGGTCATTGTTCATTTCCTCAAAATAATATAGTATCGGTTCCCACTTGCTGACATCAGAGTGTATGTAAATGCTGTCTATGACAAGAAATGGTGACTCGCATTTATTCTGGAGAAAGATGAAGACATTGATGAAGTGAAAGTGACATTCCTTCGCTTCACTTCCATCCAGTTGGTCCATCACCACCTTTTGTCATACCAAAGGAAGCCGGTTCTTTTATGGATTACTATGTGGGTAGCATGGTGACTAAGTTGTAAGCACTTCTGCCTCACAGCACTGGGGTCATGAGTTCAATTCCTGACCATGGCCTTATCTGTGTGGAGTTTGTATGTTCTCCTCGTGTTCGCGTGGGTTTCCTCCGGGTGCTACGGCTTCCTCCCACACACCAAAAACATACTCGTAGGTTAATTGGCTGCCATCAAAAATTGTCCCTAGACTCTCTCTCTGTCTGTCTGTGTGTATGTTAGGAAATTTAGACTGTAAGCTCCAATGGGGCAGGGACTGATGTGAATGAGTTCTCTGTACAGCGCTGCAGAATCGGTGACGCTATATAAATAAATGGTGATGATGATGATATGGTAGATGTTCTCTGTAAGGTCAATCCGTTAACTCCAACAGGTCGAATGTACACCCTTCCTGAAATGGAAATACTAAAAACAAATGAACCTTCAGCCAGTTCCAACCCATCAGGTAGCACCATCCATCCAGAGCAGCAGCACCAAATGATAATGATCTGTGGTAAACTTTCTTAAAATATGTGAAAGACATAAAATTATGACAAATGTTTCATATATTTCAGTATTCACATAATGTGTCATTGTACATAATATACATCAAAGGGATTGTTTAGGGAGATAAATTAAAAGTAATGAACAGGCCTAGATAGTTCTCATTTTAATTTTTTTTTTTTCCATAGTGTTTTTTTATTAGTTTTCAAAATTTAGGGGGTGCAGTGAATAAAGGATGATGAAAGGGAATTGCAAAAAAAAGAAGGGTATGGGGGTACATAGTGGGGAGGAACACAACCAACAATACAATATCTGTATTCATTAAGCGAGGGTGGATACAGAGAAGGAATATAGTTTGATTGGACCAAAGGCGCTCCTTCACCTTCTGTAACATACTCGTGCCAACTAAACCATGGGGATGAAGGGAAAGTAGAATATGACATGCCCACAGTCTCCATTTCAAAGCTATATTGTACTCTGCCCACTATCTTCTTTATCAAAGGTGCAAGTGGGGATTTTCCAGCTTTGTGCTATAGCAGCCCTTGTGGAAATCAAAATATGACCAAACACATATTTAGCATGAAGTGGAAGCTGTGGCTAAACACCTTAGCTGAGGGATTAGAGTATAGAGCAGATATGACTGTCAGAAATTTGCCCTGAAAACCAAACCGAAGAAGGACTCTTTCCATGTATCCCTAATGTAACCTATGAAATGCATTCTCAGTATCAAGGGAGAGGGCAAGAAGTTCAAATCGAGTTTCTGAGGCCCATTCTAAAATATCAAGTACCCTCTGTGTGTTGTATGAGGCCTGGCGCCCCTGGACAAAACCCACCTGATCAGGGTGGACCAGGGTCAGGAGGAGCCCATTGAGCCTATTTGCTATCAGTTTAGCATATATTTTGATATCTGAGTTTAAAAGGGCTATTGGTCTGTAGTTAAGACATAAGGCAGGATCCTTTCTCAGTTTGGGTATGGTAACAAGTTGGGATTCTAGCATTTCAGGTGGGTATGACCGCATTAAACAATTGTTTGAGCAACGGGAGAGGCTCCTCCTGAAATGTAACGTAAAAGCCTTTAATATAGCCATTGGGTCCCGGACCCTTGTCCCTGGGAAGACTTTTAATGACTGCAAGCTTTCAGTTTGGGGCCAAAGGGCAGACAGGGCGTCCGCAGTTTCTGGATATATTGTAGGGAGGTGTAAGCTACTTAAGAAACTATCTATATCTGTGCGGCTCAGTTGGTGTGAAGTACTGTCCTCCTTCAGATTATAAATATTCAAATGTAAGTTTGGCATAGTATTGTGCAAACGCTGGCTATGTCTCTAGGGTTAGACACTGTCTGTCCTTTTTCATCCATCAAATGTTTGATTCTAAGTTGAGCACGTTGACACCTAAATTTTCTAGCCAAAAGTTACCCCCCCCCCCCCCCCCCCCCCCCGGTTTCCTGCAGCATAAAATTTAATGCTTGTTGAGTTTTGGACATTAGCAATTTCTGAAGCTGACCTCGGGCCTGTATAAGTTCTCTTTTCAGTTCTGTAGGGGGAGCGGTCTTTATTTTGGGATTCTAACGTTTTCAGCTTTGCTTCTAGCTCGTTTTAGAAATGAGCGTTGGCCCTTTTCAAACGAGACCCCGACTGGATCGCTACACCCCCCGGAACCAAAGCACACCGAAAATTAAAAATGTTTGTGTCGTCTGGGGAATTGGTTTGACAATATTGCTGTAGGGAATTTTTAAAATATAGCTTAGCTTCTAAAAGGGTCAGGAGGTAAGCTAGCATACACCATGGTCCAGCAGGTACATAAGCTTTTTCACACTGCCATGACCAGAGTACTGGGGCATGATCGGACCATATCAGTGTTGAGATTTTAATCTGTTTAGTAGCCTTAAAATGTCCACTTGTTGGTAATAATGAGATCGATGTAGGAATATGAATTATGGACGGAGGGAAAAAAATTGTGTAGTCCCTAGCATTGGGATCGGAGATTCGACACGCGTCATGGAGATCATGTTCTGCCATTAGTTTAGTAAAAGCTAGTGAAGGGCCCGCAATGTTAGTGGGAGTAGAAGTCTGATAAGGGGAGGACCTATCTAGTTTTGGGTAAACAACTATATTAAAGTCCCCCATTACAATCAGCCCACCCTCTCTATTTTTCAATTTCCTGAAAAACTCCTTTCAGAAAAGGGATCTGTCTGGAGTTTTGGGCATACAGTGAGATCAGGGTGACTGGCTTATTTTTTAATAAGTCAATCAGAATCTGATATCTACCCGCCTTATCTGCTATAGTAGTTTAGTGTATAAAGGCAACTCTATTACTAAATAATATAGCTACCCTGTTGCATTTAAGAGGACCATTTTGCTGTAAAACAAGTTGGATAATGTTTACCTCGCAGAATAGGAGGGGCTGCAGCCATAAAGTGTGTTTCCTGCAAGGCTACTATGTTAACTTTAAGTTTATAAAATTAAGTTAGGGCTAATCTCCGTTTATTTGTGGAGTTTAAGCCCCTAGCATTTTGAGTGAGAAAATTTAACCATCTATAACAATAAATCTGGCTATAGGAACCCATATGGCCAGCTGAAATAAGGATTGAGAAGGTAAAGGTATAAAGGACTGTGTAAGTGCCAATGTTCCATGAACAGAAGAGAGGGAAGGTAAGAGGAAAGATGGGGAGGAGAGAAAAAATAAGAGGAAAGAAACTGAAATAACCCAAGACATTGGGTTAGAGTATTTCCTGGTAGGAAAAGAGTAACTAGAGGCGCCCTGGGCCTCTATAGAGTCCCTTTCACGCCTACCCATCAACTCATATATGAACAAACATCAACTATTCTGAAAACGCAATCATATTAAGTATACATAGAATACGTTATGCTAAAATAATTGAAAAAAAAAATCTAACAGTGAAAATTTAGCACATTATGTATATTGTACCTTAACCATCAAACTATGAGCAACAACAAGAACCTCTAAGCAGTGGCCTATCTTTCGTCCAAAGGTGAAGGCTGTTGTCTTTCCGCATTCTCTACAGCACCTACGGAAAAATGAGAACTGGGAAAAAGAAATCAACAATAGGAAAATAAGTTTCATCCGCTGGGAACTGGTCTGCTATAGGTATCTCTCTGTAAAACAACCTTGAGAATTCTGCTGTGGTGCCTGTAAAGCTAGCGTCCCATAACTTGTAGCACTGTAAATATAGGTATCTGTCTAAATGCTTGGAGGTACGGAATCCAAACGATCTCCTCCTTCAGCTTATTTTGACTAATCCAGTCCAAGACGTAGTCTAGACGTTGAGGTTGATTCAGGAACAGGGACATTCCAAGATTTCAATAAAGTCTATCCATCTGCTATTGAAGAAACGACATGAGTGACATTGTCCCTCTGGATAATTGGCTTGACAGGGAACCCCCATCTGTACATGATACCCTGATCTCTCAATGCTTTAGTTATGGCGTGGAAAGATCTATGTTTTAACTTGTGCCATAGGAAAAGTCTTGAAATATCTGAAGGTTCTGTAGAAGTTCAGCATTGTCCTCTGATCTAGCTGCTCTCACTATGCACTCCTTAACCTGAAAGAAATGTGTCTTCATAAGGGTGTCTTTAGGCATGTTGTCAGGTGCTGATCGAGGCTTATGGAGCCTCTGGATACGATCTATCATCAGGTCTTGTTCAGTCGCTCCAGGTAATTTGCGGAAGAGATCTGTAACATAAGAAAACAGTTCAGAAGGGGTGACTGAATCTGGGATACCCCTAATCCTAATTATGTCTAGATCGATCTCCCACATGCGCAAATTTATCTCTGAATATATGGACTTCTTCATATAACTTTTCATGCTCCATTAGGAGATCGTTGTGGGATGCCACCAACTCTTCCATTTTATCTTCGATATGACTAGTGTGCCCGCCCAATTCAGTGACTTCACAATGTATTTTCTTTATAGATGTTCTCATTTCTGACAGCATTTCGGATTTAATTTTTACCTCCGAAAATTTAATTTCGGAGGTAACATGTTCTGCATAGTTTTGATCGTGAGGGGGCCATCAGAATCTAAATTGTCAATGGATTCTTTATCGGTGGCGTCTTAACGTTTACCTGCTGCTTGAGTATTTGGGGCACTGGTGGAGGGCCCTGTCTTTGGACATTTCTAACCTCTTAGAGACACCAGTGCCAAAAGTGGTGTTCTGTGGTTTAAAAAAATTGAACTGGCGATGCAGAAGTAGTAGGCTTTTATTTTTTTAGGAGCCATTCCAAGAGCGACTGAGAGAAACAATAGCGAGAGGAGGAACAGACCAGGTTAACCCGGAATACAGAGGTACAATGCAATATATTGCTAGAATAAGTCACATGCTGACATTTTAGTAGGTTGAGTAGGAAATTAGGGTGACATGGTCGGAGTGACCCGACATGATCACGCCATATGTCTGGATAATGCGGTTATGTTTCAATTAAGTACTTGTACGAGAGGTCTCAAACGGTTGCGACCCAGATCATCCAACAATTGTTGAAGTCTATACAGGCCCACTGCACGGCCATAACATAGGAGGTCAAGGCTGTCGTCAGCTGATAGGAATCTTGCTGGGGACACTTGTATAAGATATTTTCTCGGCACAACTATCAGTAAGAATGTCTCAAACAACACCTGGACAAGTTAGCAGCTCTGTCACAAAGATGTTGTTACATTAGCCTACACTAGATTGAAGTGTGTCCTTACAGTTGAAGCGAGCTAAATATGGATATGTGACTCGTAAAGTAAATGGTGTCTGCCCTTTACTAGCGACCATATAAATGTGAATCTTGGTTGAGCTGCTTATAAGGAAGGCAGTGCATTCAATTTGCGGGTGCTAGTAGCTACTTCTCTAGTACCACACAGGCATTTACTGAAGTTGCAGCCCACAGGTGTTATTTTTCTTGATTGTCACTACATGGCAGTGTGGCTTTAGGATTGAAACGGCATGAATATAGCCACATGGATCTCAAAAAGTGTCTGCTTTTCATAAGTAGCTACACAAGGAAATGGAGGCACAGTGCTTCTCCAAGTAGAATATTAGTAGTTAGGATATAGAAGAGCTGACAGGCATATATATAGATAAATGAGCGGATATCTTGCTGTGAATGTTGATTCTGCTCTAGCCCTTGCAGACAGCACAGTTATGAGCCAGCAGGCGTTCTCCAGTTATCCATGGTGCAGCTTTAGATCTTATGTGCTGCTCAGTGTGTCTCTCTTTGGGCAACAAAAGAAGACCAGCACTGTCGAGTGAGAGGTGGCAGTAGTAGGCATGGACGTGCATACACAGTGACTTGGTGTACAAAGAGGAAACCGCTGATGATAGACCGCGGTAAGCTCCAGCAGGTCCCCCTGCGTCTCTGACTTTGTCAGATTTTGGCGATGGGGATGCAAGTAAGTTCTGTTGTTATGAGGTCTTGGGACCAACGTTCGGGCCAAAATAAGCTCAGCTACAGAGGGGTATCGCCAGCTGCAAAATGGCTGGCAAAACAGATAACGGAGGAAAGCCCAGGTTGTCAGGTGTTCAGGTCATCTGTTTTTAGTTGGGTCACTGTTAAGGGGTGGAATAGCACCCAAAAACTGTGTGCAGTGGTAGGTGCTCTCACAATGTCCGAGCGGCCATTTTAACTGCCATGCCACACCCCCCTCATTTTCATTAGTTTAACAAACAGTCTAGGTGAAAGCTACTGTAGCAGATGATACACATATGATGATCCCAAAATTTTAAAATATGGCTGTTTGAGAAAATCAAAACTTTGACTTTGAAAATGTAACATTTTTAATTTTTATTGGAACATACTGTTGTGTTATATATCATATGACAGCCCATAAAAAGAGATTTAAAAGAGACCTTGACCAACTCTCTAGCTCAATCAGGTGAGCTACAATTGCAGTTTGAAAAAATGTTGAAATCAAATTTTCCATTAAAAAAGTGCAACTTTAAAGTCATATAACTTCAAGAGCAATGTACATATCAGCCAAAGATTTGGGGTTTTTCTTTACACCTATGACAGCATTTATTGTACCAAATTGCTTTACAATCTGAAACTGTCAGTTTGAAACCCTGTGTTGGTATGATGTGTAATAATACATAATTATATAATTTTAATTATAATGTATGTAACACCAGAATTCTTTCACAGTGGTATTTTTTCCCTTTTACTAATACTGACATAAAAGGATAACTTAGAATTCACTGCCTTCTCACAATTCATTCAGGGGTCCATACACACAAACCTAGTACATTTTGCCACCTTTCACTTACCGAGACCTCTTACTAGCTGTTTCTGCAGCTCAATATAGCTCTAATTGGTTCTACCACCTGGCTTTGAGAGAATATGCATGAACCAGACCCAGTAACAAATGTTTGAAACCAATAAGTCAGATGGCACCTTCCTGTTCTGGTGCCCACACATGATGTGGCAGCCAGTAGCAATTAACTTGACATTGTATCATGTATGGCATGCAAACAATTGTGATAATTATCCTGTAATTATTATCCTCTTATTGCAATCATTATCAGTCATGGTGGTAAATGCATTAGAAAGATTACTCCTATAAATCTGTGTGTGCGCCGTAAACTTCTGACCACAATAAATAAGCCAGAATTGCAATAGGACATCCGACATGTTGACACTGGCTAACTTGTGACACCGATTGTAATGGAATGTCCAGTCTATTCCAGGGACTCCTGTAAGAGAACGATGGACTTTGCTGAGGTGAAACCACATGTCTCAGCCCCAGGCTAGTCTTACTAGGTTACTGCTCACAGACAGAATAAAGTGGAAACAGTCTGCGATCTTTTCAGGCAGCTGCAGTTCAGAATCTAATCTGAGATAAGGGCAGGCATCACAGGTGTAAACAATCGGGGTCCGTAATTCAGTAGATCTAGTAAGACAATTGAGGTACAGAACATATCATCAACATCATCATCACCATTTATTTATATAGCGCCACTAATTCCTCAGCGCTGTACAGAGAACTTATTCACATCAGTCCCTGCCCCATTGGAGCTTACAGCCTAAATTTCCTAACACACACATGTCAATTTGATAGCAGCCAATTAACCTACTAGTATGTTTTTGGAGTGTGGAAGGAAACTTTAGCACTCGGAGGAAACCTACGCAAACACAGGGCAAACATACAAACGCCACACAGATAGTCATAGTCTGGATTAATCTCATGACCCCAGTGCTGTGAGGCAGAAGTGCTAACCACTTAGCCACCGTGCTGCCCAACATGTTGCTCAGGCACTGGTTAAAATGTGGTTTCTTAACTGGAGACCTAATGACATCATGGGCATGTGCCCGACTCCACACACCAGTGATAGTGTGAATTATTAAGGGCTTGTTTGTGTGTGTGCCAAGTGAATGGGAGTGCAGTATGTCTGGTGCATGGACAGGTAAGTGACAGCAATCAAGCCAGTATTCATCTAACCACTCTACTAAAGCCTGACTCTTGTTTAATTTATCCACACATGTGGGTGGCCGAATTGGACAATAATCCTGTCTCTCAGCTCTGAAGAAGTGGCAAAATTGGCCTAGGTGTTTTTGGCTTTCATTTTTGTAGCAGCAGGCACACTCAAAATATGGATGGGAAAGAGATGAAATAGCCACCAACATTTTTTTTTGAGATCTTTAAGGACCCATAATACGGTATACAGAACTCCACTGAAGCTTAATACGGTACAACAAACTTCACTGTGTCTCTAGAACTCCCTAAAGGGTAGCAATTAGGGCAGACCATTGTAGCCCCCACATATACCCATTTAAGGGCATTCCATATTTCCTCATAGGGAAACTAGAACACTCTATACTTAGCAGTGCTCTAGCTGCTTGTCATAATATCTAATATTACAAATCGAGGCTTGAGACCATTGTTACTATACACAAAATGTATATCGGCACATGCATTCACAAGTGCTTTGTAGGATTTTAAAAACAAATGTGGTATTTTGATAATATCTTAATATGACTTCTCTCCTTTAAATTCCTTGCATCTGTACTTTCTGCAGGTATGATGTGTTATTTAAAGCTTTTAGTAAAACTTACAGACGTTGGTTGTTTTTTTTTGGCGAGTTTGAAAATGATTGTGAGCTATGCCTATTTACAATATTTTATTCTTCTTTTAACCTTAAATGACTCTTCCTGCTTATTAATGTTTAATCTCCGATCACTTTGAAATGACCCAAACTCTCCTATTCTTTGTTAAACTTTCTACCCCATGGACTCCATTATTTATTATCAAGACTTTTGGTGTTTCTAATAAGTTGTTCCATTAAAAGTCATATGTGATCTCACAGAATAATTTTAACAGATTCATGTTGTCTTCTTTCTCTACGCTGTTAGTTGTTCTCTCTTTTTTTATTTTATTTTTTTAAATACTGATGTTCGTTTTCTTTTTTTCTCTTCTGCTTTTAACTTTCCTTTTTGTCATTGTTTAATAATATCTCTACTATTGCTGGGTGATTTTACATGAACATTATGTGAGTGAATTATGTTGTATATATTATGATATTTTAGGTACGATATCTTGTTCATGCCACCATCATTTCCATTTGGTGGTATGGAGAACCCCTGCATCACATTCGTCACCCCCTGTCTGCTGGCTGGTGACCGTTCTCTGGCTGATGTCATTATTCATGAAATTTCCCATAGTTGGTTTGGGAATTTGGTGACCAATGCTAATTGGAGCGAGTTCTGGCTGAATGAGGGTTTCACCATGTACGCCCAGCGGAGGATCACAACTGAACTATATGGTAAACATCATATTTTATTTATTTTTTTGTTTAGTTTTGTTTTCCTTTTTCATTTGTTTGTTTTATTGTAGTTGTTTCTTCACTTGCTGCATATATTGAGGTATTGTGCTCAGTATTCAATGAAATTTTCTCTCTCCTACCACTGGGGGACACTGCCAGACATTGGGGTATAGTAGTGGGATTGGGAGTTTAGGCACTAAAAACTCTTTGTTTCTTACTCCCCTCCTCTGCTATGCCCCTCATCTCCTAGATACCTCAGTTTTTTTTAGTGCCTTAGGAGTTAGGCCAGTTTAGTATAGGCTCCTGCCTATATGTTATTTAGTGATAGTGTTTCACGTTTTTATTTAATTTTTTCTTAAGGGTGCTTCGCGGGGATCGATCCTGAGTCCCAGAGAGGGTGAATAGTCCTGGACTTCCTTCACCCTGATCCCCGCGCAAGGTAAGAAGTGGCTGATGCCCGGGTCTTCCTGTAACAGATTCTGGATACTATATTACTAATCTTGATTAGCACTGGCTTACCTGAGGTGCGGAGTCTAACGATCTCCCCGGTGTTCACCAAGAACCGCCGCAAGGCGGGGTGGGCTTCGCTGCCAGGAGTCGCAGGTCGCGGTCCCCAGGTTCGCCTCAAGATGTAGTACAGCGGAGTGAAGCGGTGGTAGCGGAGTCAAACAAGCCGGTTCGGTACACAGGAATGGAGTCAGGCAGAATCAGAAGGCAACTCGGAGTCAACAAGCCAGGTTCGGTACACGGGTCACAAGAATAGGAGAATGGTCAGCAAGCCGGGTCGGTACACAGGGATAGGAGAGCCAGGGAAGTCAAACAGGCAGAGATCAGCACACAGGAGACACTGGAAACTGGAAGACACTGCAATCCACGAAGAGCAGGAGCCAGGAACAGGTAAGTGTTGCTCTGACACTCAGCGAGTGTCAGAGTGAGGTTTTTATACTGAAAGGGATTCAAAATCCCCGCCTCTAGGGTTGTGGTCATGTGACCGCCTCCGGGTGCGGTCACATGGTCCTGAATGCGGAAGTGCGGCTGGACGGAGCGGCGGGGATCAGGTAAGTCCGTGACACTTCCTTCACCAGTCTTGCCGGTAGTTCATCCCCTAGAAACGAGCTGTTAGTTGTGGATAGCGCCATTAGGGCTTTAGGTGCCCACGGAGGTAGACCTCTTCAGCGTGCCACAGAGCTAGGTCGCGCGGGGGAGATCCAGGATCCATCTCTCCCCGCCGACGGACTAGCCGGCAAGCCCCCTCCTCCATACCCCCACCTCCCCTGACAAGGAGGAGGGCAGAGACGCACACGCTACCTGGGCACTGTAACAAGTGTGTTGTGGAGAAATTACCGACAGCCATATTATAGATGAGCTGTTCGGTAACTTAGAGAGGAGCAGACATTTTTTTGATGAAGGCGGAGCTGGAGGAGGACCTTCGTTTCCCGCACTTCTCAGGATCCTGCACAGCGGAGTCGCCATCTTTAGCTCACACCGAGCAGCTGCATGTCGCTTCTCTCCTCTCATTTACCTCTTCTGTGACTGGTATCGTTAAATCCTGTGTTTGTTTGTGTACAAAAACATTTTAAACATTCATGGTTGATTGTTCTAACTTGCGGGAGAGATTAAATGTTACTGTGGGGCAAATTTGTACCCGGGTATATAGATCTGGCTACAAATTGTGTATTGCTGTATTCTGACATTAACTGTTTAGACAATAATCATTTATCTGTCTAGTCATAATCAGTTTAGACTGTATTTAACCAGTAATGTCTAACAAGGAGTCCTCTGACAGGGGATCCTCTGGAGGGTCTGCATTGTATTTTACTTGTGCCATGTGTAAAGTAAAACTTTCAAAAGGACAGCATGACAAAGGTGCCCTTTGCGCTGCTTGTGAGACCGGATCTCAGGAGCGTCCCGCCCCAGCTCAAACACCGGTAGCCATGGTAGAGCCGCCTTGGGTTAAATCCTTTGCTGCAACCATGGAGTAGTTTACTACGGTGATGTTACAGGCTGCAGAGATACGTCAGAATGTAGTTAGAGTCTCAGGTATCTCTCACTGCAGGGCAGCGCTCTTCACATGTAGCAGGGGCGAGTGATCAGACAGAATTTGCAGGCACATCCTCACAGAGTTCTCTGACTCATAGTGATGATCGCCCACTTGCAGTCTCCCACAGAGCCAAAAGGGCCTCACTGGATGTAAACCAGGGTCGTAGCCCAGGCTCAGATATCCCATCAGATGAGGATGGGAATATAGTCTCGGATACTCGGGAAGAAGACACTGAGTATTATGACCACCTCGGTGGGTAATATTGAAAGCCTGGTGTTAGGTATAAGGCATAGCCTTGGTTTTGCTGACCCTACACCCTCGGCTCCCTTTAGGTTTCTCCATTTTCAAAAGGACTAAACCTCAGGTTATGTCTTTCCCACCGTCATCAGAGATGGTACAGATTGTGACGGACGCTTGGTTAAACCCAGGAAAACAGTTCGTTATGCCGGGTAGATTTAAGAGTTTTTACCCTCTTTCAACAGAGGATTGTATTAAATGGGAGGCGTCTCCTAAGGTGGACAGACCCATTATCAGGTTGTCCACTTCCTCTGCCATTCCTACCCAGGAGAGAGTATCTCTTAAAGACTCCACTGACAAAAAGTGTGACAATGCGCTCCGGTCCGCATATGTGGCTTCCGGTAGCTTGTTTAGGCCCACTATAGCAATGGCATGGGCAAATAAGGCGGTGCAGATATGGGCAGAGCAGTTGATCTCGGCCATCCAAAGTAATGCTCCGCTACCTGATCTCCTGGTTCTCGCTGAGCACATTCAGGAGACGGCGGATTATATGGGACAGGCATCCATGGATGCAGTAGCAGTCAATGCCAGAATTGGCGGCCTTATTATGGCGTCACAACGTTCCCTGTGGTTACGTTCGTGAACGACGGATGCTGAATCTAAGAGGTCCTTGGAAATCCTGCCTTTTGATGGAGTCACTATGTTTGGGCCGGAGCTTGAGAAAGTGATTGAGGTAGCCACAGGAGGGAAGAGTAATATTCTTCCTATGGGCTCTCGTAAACCGCGTCAAGCTCGGTTTCGGTCCTTTCGCTCCTTCTCGCAGGGCCGTGGCGGCCCACCAAGGGGTCAGCCGGCGGTTTCCAGAGGAGGCGGCGGCAGAGGTAGGGGCGCTCCCAGACGGGGAACGTCGCGTCCCAGTGAAAAACCTGCAGCATGACTCCTTGGCCCCCACGCGGGTACCCGTGGTGGGGGCACGGCTTCTTCTCTTCAAGCGCCAGTGGTGGTCAGTCACGTCGGACGCTTGGATTCGAGGAGTGGTGTCGAAAGGATATGTTATAGACTTAATCCAGTTTCCACCAATAAGGTTCCTTTCCTCACCGGTGCCCGCTTGTCCCCTCAGAAGTCAGGCCCTGCGGGAGGCAGTGGCAAAGCTTCAGGGTGCGGGAGTGGTGGTGCCGGGGCCAGAAAGGGGTCAGGGGTTCTACTCCAATCTCTTCTTGGTTCCGAAACCGGACGGAACATTTCGCCCTATACTGAATCTCAGGTCCTTGAACAAGCAAGTGGTAGTCCAGAGATTCAAAATGGAGTCTCTTCGGACAGTCATTGCAGGGATGGAAGAGGGAGAGTTTCTAGCTTCCATCGATATAAAAGATGCGTATTTACATGTTCCCATATGGGAACAGCATCATTGGTTCCTGAGGTTTGCGGTGAGTTCCGATCATTTTCAATTCAGAGCCCTTCCGTTTGGTCTGGCCTCTGCTCCTCGAGTGTTCACAAAAATCATGGCAGTTATGGCAAGTGCCCTGAGAAGAAGGGGAGTCACGATAATTCCATATCTAGACGACCTTCTTTTAAAGGCGATGGTCTGCAGAGATTTTATCTCGCCAGGTTCAGACCACAATGGAGTTCTTGGAGGACCATGGGTGGTTTCTGAATGTGCCAAAATCGTCTCTCATCCCAGCTCGGCGCATGCGCTTTTTGGGATTGGTGTTCGACACAATGGTTCATAGGGTGTTCCTTCCTCAGGAAAAGATCATCGCCCTCCAGCGGAGAACCAGAGTATTATTGGATCGTCCTCGAGTGTCCATGCTTTCTTGCATGAAACTTCTAGGGACTATGGTGTCGGTGTACGAGGCAGTTCCGTTTGCCCAATTTCATTCCCGGTCTCTTCAGTTGGAAATTCTCTGGAAATGGTCGGGGTCACAGGAACGGTTGGACAGACAGTTCATTCGACTGTCTCCTTTAACTCGACTGTCATTAACATGGTGGCTCTCCACGAGCAAGCTAAGCAAAGGTCAGACCCTCAAATCGGGCCCCTGGACCTTAGTGACCACGAACGCAAGTCTTTCGGGTTGGGGAGGAGTCACGGGACCGTTAAGGTTTCAGGGACTCTGGTCTCCCCAGGAGTCAGCTCTTCCCATAAACATATTGGAGTTGAGAGCTGTGCTCAAGACTCTGTTAAAAGCTCAGTGGTTCCTGGAAGGAAAACACCTGCAGATACAGTCAGACAATGCCACGGCTGTGGCTTACTTGAATCATCAAGGAGGAACTCGCAGCAAGGCTGTCATGCAAGAGGCTGCCAAGATTCTAATCTGGGCGGAACATCACGTTCCCCAGATATCGGCGGTATATATCCCGGGAGTGGACAACTGGGAAGCCGATTTCCTAAGCAGGGAGTAAGTTCATTTAGGGGAGTGGTCCCTGTGCAAAGAGGTATTCGCTCTTCTAGTTCAGAGATGTGGTCTACCAGAAATAGACCTCATGGCTTCCAGACTGAGTTGTCGGGTCCCTTGGTATTGTGCAAAGTCCCGGGACCCTCGAGCATACGCAGCAGACGCCATGGCGATTCCGTGGCACTTCAGGCTGGTGTATCTGTTCCCACCTTTTCCGATGCTGTCTCGCGTTCTGAAAAAGCTAAAAAGAGAACCCGTTCAGGCAATCTTGGTAGCCCCTCATTGGCCTCGCAGGGCGTGGTTCTCAGACATTCTGGGAATGTCAGCAGATCAGCCGTTTCGTCTGCCCATGCGCACAGACCTGCTAGTTCAGGGCCCTCTTCATTATCTCGATTTAGATCGGCTGGCTTTGACGGCGTTGCTGCTGAATCCTTAGTTCTTAAGGATAAGGGTTTTTCGTCACGAGTTATTGCCACCATGATTAGGGCAAGAAAGTCATCTTCTGCGGCTATTTATCATAGGATCTGGAAGGTTTATATCCTTTGGTGTGAATCCAAGGGTTTCCATACTTCCAGGTTTAGCCTGTCTAGACTGTTGGCTTTTTTGCAGGAGGGCCTGGAAAAGGGACTCAGACTGGTTTCCCTGTCTTCAGGTTCAGGTGTCTGCACTGTCAATTTATTTTCAGCGAAAATTGGCACTTCTGAGTGAGGTTCAGACCTTTTTACAAGGAGTTCTTCATATTCAACCCCCATTTTCTCATCCGGTAGAACCTTGGGACTTGAATTTAGTGTTGAGGGCTCTTTGTCTTCCTCCATTCGAGCCCCTTCATACCGCAGAATTGCACCATCTGTCTTGGAAGACGGTTTTTCTTCTAGCTATATTTTCAGCTAGGAGGGTGTCGGAATTGGCAGCACTCTGTTGTAGTTCTCCATTTTTGTTGTTTCATGAAGATAGAGCGGTGTTACGTACTAAACCTTCCTTTGTTCCAAAGGTAGTGTCTAGGTTCCATCTCAACCAGGAGATTGTGGTTCCGGCATTTCGTCCGGATTTGTCTTCTTCAACTGACTCTGTTGATTACGATCTTCATCTACTGGATGTGGTTAGAGCTCTCCGGTGCTATGTGGACCGCACAGCATCTACTCGTAAAACAAAGGATCTGTTTGTTTTATACAACGTCAAGAAGCGTGGTTGGCCGGCGTCTAAACAGACTATTGCTCGGTGGATTACTTCCACTATTAGTCTGGCTTATGTCCGAGCTTCTCGGCCAGTTCCTCAGACGCTTAGGTCTCACTCGACCAGGGCTGTTGGTGCATCCTGGGCGGCACGCCATGGGGCTTCGGCTGAACAACTGTGCAAAGCGGCCACTTGGACGTCTGTTCATACTTTTGTAAAGTTTTACAGATTGCAGGCTTTCGCATCTTCTGATGCGAGCTTTGGCAGGAAAGTATTACATGCAGCCGCTCCAGAGCATTCCCTCCCATGAGGCTGCTTTGGTATGTCCCCAATGTCTGGCAGTGTCCCCCAGTGGTAGGAGAGAGAAAAGAGGATTTTTACTTACCGTAAAATCTATTTCTCTTTCTCCACTGGGGGACGCTGCGCTCCCTCTCTTGCTCTGTAGACGATCTGATTATGAATGTTTTTGATTTACATTCTTCTGCCCTTTGGGCAGCTCCTTATAGTACACTTGGTTAGTCAAAACTGAGGTATCTAGGAGAGGAGAGGCATAGCAGAGGAGGGGAGTAAAAATCAAAGAGTTTTTAGTGCCTAAACTCCCAATCCCACTACTATAGCCCAATGTCTGGCAGTGTCCCCCAGTGGAGAAAGAGAAATAGATTTTACGTTAAGTAAAAATCCTCTTTTTTTCTGTCCTGATCTATTATATGACCGCACCTTTCACCATTGTTCAATATTGTAATTTTATGTACACATTTGTTATCTCATGAATGTTTCTAAATTCAACAGTTCGTTTTTTATTCACACTGTAGTTGGAATGGAGTTAAGTGTTTAATCCTTTCTGCAGGCTCTGCGTATACTTGTCTGGAAGCAGCCACAGGAAGAGCCCTACTTCGGCAACACATGGATGCATCGGGAGAGCATAATCCGATAAACAAATTGAGAGTCAAAATTGAACCTGGTGCGTGGAACTATGCAGCTTCTACCACATCATTTGGGCTAGTAAATCTTGATTGCATATTAAAGCTCTTAATTGAGTGTACAGAGAAGTATGAGCAGTCCATATGAAGAGAAAATAGACACCATCTCGGAGGTATTAGCTATGTATTTTTTACCCCTTCACCACTTTGCCTATTTTGACACTTTTTGTTCTAGTCATATTCCAACATCAAAGTGCTTAACAGAAAATATCTTGTAGGGACACCCTTGTTTAAAATAGGAGTTTCTTTCTTTTCCGCCTAGTGCAGGGTGCAGACCAGACACTCTGTGATGTCTTCACTCACGCCATAGATTGCTTAATGACCAGTGAGTGTTGTTTCATAGCTTCTGAAACTTGTGCACCATTGAGTGCAAGTGGGACTCTCCCATCTTAGTCATAGGTGTATATCTGCAGGGCAAGTCTAATTTATATTTAGCAATGAAGGAGTTAATAGTTTTTAAAGAAAAACCTTACATGAGGTTTTTAGAACACTGTAGAAAGCTCCTATATGTTACTGGCCAGTAAACCGTAAAGAAAAGTTTGTAGTTGATTTACGCTTCATCCCTTGTCCTATGTCCTCTATGCTCCTCCCTTCCTCCCTGCAGACTTTGCCATTCCCTCTTTCACTTTCCAACACTACCAAACTAATTATACCTATCATTTCTTCCTCCCCTTCCACCCAGCCACATATACCCTTTCTTGCATCTTGGTTCTAATTTCTTTAAGCCCCTACCCATCATAATATATCCCTCCAACTCGCCCTACCACTGCCCTTGCCTGCTTTCTCACCCTCTGTCCTGATTGAACGTGCCATCTCTCCCAACACTGCTTTGCCTTCTCCCCATCTGCCAGTTTCTCTCCTCCTGCACAACTTTGTCCCCTCCCACTTCTCTCCCACCCTATAACCTCTCCTTTCTCCTCTCTCCCCTCTCCTCCTTGTTCTGGTCAAATGCAGCAACCTTCTTCTACAATAACACTGTTTCCACAGGCCAGGCCACCGCACATCACCTCCGAAATCCCAAGCCCCAACCCTCGCATTCAAAGCTCACTCACAACATGCAAAGATGCTTTCCCACCATTAACGCCTTCCGCAGTCCCCCTGCCTCCCACCCTTCCATCCTCTCTCACTACCTAATACTTTTCTTCTTAATACAAGTCTACTCCATCTGTTCCAGCATCTCCTTCTACGGCTCTCCCTTTTTCCACAGCCACCCACCTACAACCCCCGTCTCCTTCTCCACATTCCTTCTCTTCATGGAACCAGAGGTCCTCTTACTTTTCCTCTCCTCCTCCCCCTAAACTTGTCCCATCAACTTACACCCTCTGTTCTCCACTCTGTCTCCTCTGGTGCTTCCAAACATACAAAGAGTGGCACTGCACTCAATGAGATAAAAAATATAATTTAAAATATCGTCATGTGCAAAAGACCTTGTGAGTCAATCTAGGTTATTGCAGCATCATTTTATTAAAAAAAAAGAATAAGCTAATAAATCAAGTAACCCACTCTGTATCTGCTGATATCTAACATTCACAATCAATATTTTTACATACCCAATGATTAAAAAAATATAATAAAAGAAGGCTAAATTGTGTACAGCTCTCTGGTAATCTACCACATTAAGGTTCAATAATGGAATTTGTCTTACTATCTGTGACACTCCAAATGTCTGATTTCTTTAATGTCAACACAAGTGATGGTGATCATTGTGGGTCTGAAGTTCACTTGGAGTGTACTGCAGTATAGTCAATCCTAATGTTACAGTGTTACATCTCAATGTGTAGGAAATATAGGTTCCAAATGGATTACCAGTACCCTCAGATCCAAATTATTGGTTTGCTGCAGTGTCCCTTTGCAGACAATCCATTCTTTATATCACACTTCACAAAGTGTCCATCATTAACATGCTGGTTTTAGCAACAGATTGCTAAGTTTGATGATGAAACCATAGTTGTCTGTTGTCGATACAACCCTCCTAAAGATGATTTCACAGAACTTCCAGGATATATTAGAAATCCAATCAATTCAACAATGCAAAAATCCAGTCTTTTGATATACAATCTGGGTATAGTCGCATAGAGTTGGTTTATGAAACCGATAGCAGCATTATTTGACACAAGACTTTGTGAAAGCACACAGATTTGTTGTCAGTGTGAAGCTTAGGTATAGTAAGTGTCAGTCCAGATTTGTGATGGAAAAAAAAAGTTTCAAAACAAGTTTCAGCTCTAGAATGCAACATCTTTGCAAATTTTACATTTTCCTGATGTGTTTCATTGCAGTGATAAATGTACCTTTATTAGAGGAACCATGATGCTTTCCAGCACCTAGTTTACCTCTTCAACCTGTCCCTCTCTATTGGCATCTTCCCTTCTACCTTCAAACACATGCTCATCACTCTCATTGATGAGAAACAATCACTCTGCCCCACCTTTCACTCCAGTTACCTCCTCTTATACCTATTGCTTTTCCTTTCCAAAATACACTTTTTGACTGTTCACTCTCTGAGCCTTTACAATTGAGCCTCTCCACTCCACCAAGACTGCCCTCACTAAGGTGACAAATTATCTACTCTTGGCTAAGTCGAATGGCCACTTCTCCCCTGCTCTTGCTCCTTGATATTTCTGGTGCTTTTCACACCGTTGTCCACCCTCTCCTCCTTGATTCACTTCTCTCCTTTGGCCTTTGCAGCACCGTCCTTTCCTGGCTTACCTCTTACCTTTCTGATCGCTCAATTGTGTCTTCCTCAGGCACTTGTTCCTCTCTTCGTCCTCTATCACTGTTCAATCCAGAACAGCCTTTCTGCAGGAACAAAGCAAAATGTCCTCTTGTACTATCGCAGCAGATGCAAATTTGTGGGGGTCCATGTAGACACACTGTACAAAACGATGCATCTATCCTTCTGTAGAGATACTTTAAGATAAGGTGCTTGGTTTAGCAACTACAAGTTCAATGTCCGATTAGAATACGAAGGGCCTTCTCCCCTGGGCAAGATGACACCTATGAAATCTCCAGTTAAACTTACTCAATGGGATCACAGACAAATATCTCCAGACCATGCCACTGGTGACAGAATCCAAAACTAAGAGAATGGGGTGTGTTCCTTTCAGAACCATATTGGATTATACCTACGATGGACTCCTGAACCACAGGCCAGGGTGCTCATCTCCTGTCAGAACTTGCACAGGGTACATGGTCACAGAATGAAAAGTCACAAAATGTTCTGGAAATGCAGGCAATCTAGAATGCTATGAAGTCCTTTTATCCATTTCTTACACAGAACGTGCCTCAAGGTATTCTCGGACAACAGGACTGTAGATCCTCCTTCAGTTGCCAGGGGGGTACCAGGAGCCAGAGCCATGATGACAGAAAGCAAAAGTCATGTAATGGGCAGAAAGAAATAAGCTGTTGCTGTCAGCGCTTCATGTGGCAGGCAGACAGAATGTCATAGCTGATTATCTTTGTCATTAGCCAAAAAAAAACGTTCATCAAGGAGAGTAGGCTCTGCACTGGAAGTATTCCAGTTGCTTACAGGAAAGCTTGGCCACCCTCAAATAGACATAATGGCAACAAATCAGAAAAAGTCTCACCCTCTCAACTCTAAAGGTTTAGATATCTGTACTCATTGTCTTGCTGGATACAAAGCTAGCTTCAGAAGACCTTATTTTGACCCCAAGCAGTGAAGAAAATTTATCCTAGTTTGAAGTTATTTTTGGCACCATGGGATCTCTATTTAGTTCTTAATACTCTGTCCATTCCCTTTGAGCCTTTACAAGAGGTTTCCCTATGGTGGTTTTCAATAAAAGTGGTATTCCTAGTGGCAGTTACTTCTGCACATAGAATTGGAGTGTGGTATCCAATTTTCATATTAATAAAGAAATTTTATTGCCATTTATTCTAGCTGATGATAAAGAAAGCTATACACATTCGTTTTTAGTCAAATCAATCTATGTGTACTTATTTATTACTGAGGGATTTGAGATCACAAAGCATTGTCCTGTGTTGATGACAGGACCTAGGAAACGGATGTTTCCTAGGTCCTGCATAAGAGAAGGCGTTCTACATCCATACAAGTGAAACAAATGTAACATGCCAACAATCTTGAAACCTTACTCAATAAGAGCAATGGCAACTTCCTTGCACATAGGGCTCCGGCTACAAAAGTGGAACTCTGCAAAGCAGCTGGATAGTCATTATTTATACCTTCACTACATACTATCTAATGGACAGAATATCATCTTCTGATCCACAGTTTGGGAGACCTATTCTCCACATGGCTACTTAATAAAATAACTACAGCATATATCCATGAACCTGTTTTTGTTGTCCTCCCGTACAACTATTTTTTTAAAAATCATCCGATTGTAATGGCTGCCATGGAGACTGGCAAGGGAAAGAGTCATATATTTACACTTTCAGATAATTGCTTTTCCTCCAGATACTCCATGCCAGCCCAATTTTCCCATCCATGTTGTTCAATGTTTATGCTTAAATATTTTAGGAACCGCTGGGGAAGTCACTCAAGGACACGGGGCTTTTCTAATTTCCTGTCTCTACCTAAAGGCTAGAAGGGGTCCAACCGATCTAATGTGCTTAAAAATTACCATTACTTGAATGGTAAAATTTTGGTCATGTGATATAAGGTTGTATTAGAAAAAGGATTAAGGGACATATCAGGAGATATCTGGCTCTCAAGCTCACTCTTAAACTTTCTGTGTAACATCACACCTCATTTGCTTTCACTATGTAAAACACATTTTTAAATTGTAGAGTGGCAAATCCAATGCGGCACTGGAATACTCGCCACAAAGGTGTGTGTGTGAGTGTGTGTCTGCTAAACTTCAGTTCACCATGAAAACAAAAGCCTTGAATTTTTTTTTATTAATGTTTATATTGTTAAGTGTTTATCTAATAATATAAAATTGATTTCCTGCTTTTTGATGTGAACTTACATTGCAAATACACTTGTGCTTATACTGCAGTCTGATCTGTCTTTCTACATTTGGCAAGTAACATTTACATTTACTTACACCCAGATACAATTTCAAACGTATCTTGAGATGCACTTGGATGTGAATACAGATGGAAAGACGCTCAAGCTCTGCACGCCTTTTTTGTATTTATTTTTGTTTTGTTTTTTAAACACAACTTGCATTCGAACCAAAGTTTTAGGACTTTGCAGAATAAAGGTTTGCATAGGAGCTTTTCAACAGGGCTTATGAGGGCATAAACAGTGATCAAAATATGTTACCTAAAGGTTTGTATAGATTATTTAATTTTTATTTTGGGAGGGTATGTTTGGGTTGGCATATATCGTTATAAAAAAAAATGCAAAATATTATAAACCGGTGATCCACTTTGAAGATTCTCTCTAATAATTTGTCATTTTCTCTGCTTAATAGGAGTGAATCCAGATGATACTTACAATGAGACACCGTACGAAAAAGGATACTGCTTTGTCTCCTATCTTACCCACCTTGTGGGAGATCAGAGTAAATTTGATGCCTTTCTAAAGGTAACAATACTTCTATTTACAAAATGATCTTTGTTTGTTTTTTTAAATTATTTGGTTTGTGTGTGTGGTGTGGTTTGTTTTTGATTTAACAAGCATCTAGTATAAAAACTGTGCAATTGTAAAATGTATACAACATGGAAGAACAGGGACCAAGTCCATTAAACCATTATTATTTCTTTGACCAGAGATGTTTAGTTAATGTCAAAAAGGAGTTAGGATTGCTTATGTTCTAAGGAAAATATTAAGTAAACTTAAAAATCCTTACTACTTTTTTTTTTTTTTGCTCTAATTGTGGCTAACACGTTTTAAAAGTGAAATGATGAACACTACGGGCTGAGAAAGAAGTAAGATACTACATGTCTCTGTACATAATGGTTGGGGAAACGGGAGGTAGGGTTATCTCAAGGGCCAAGTGCTGATCTCATTGTGAACTTTGGGTACAAACTAGCATTGTCTACCCACACAAAACTTGTTGGCTTAATCTACAACAAAAGAAACACATGATTTTTACATTAGTTGTCTGTAACTGAGTCTGAGGCTTTTGAAACTGAGTCTTTTGTTCTCTGTAGTAGCGGGCAATAGCTCTGTGTCCCATGGCTTGGATGCAGTCTCACACAGCTGGCTAAAGAGACGTTTGAAATCTTGGGCTGATGGAGCCTGGATACCTGCACAGCCTTCCAACTAAGTAGCGCACTATTTTTGTTTAAATGTCCCATCTTGATACCCATGGTGGAGTGGTCTTTGCTATGGATTGTCGGCATTGTGCCAAGATGTCTGGTCCAGCATTGGGACATGTTATCCGGTTTTCTCTACACAATAGGGTATTACCAGATACTTAATTACATTACTTCCCCAAACCAGGCAATCTACAATGTTCATTGTCATGTTACTTATGAAGTTGGAGGATTGCTTGCTGGTTTTGGTTCAACTCAACAGAGAGGTGCGGACTCTAACATGCCTCCGATCTTTACCAGGGACCCCCGCAAGGGAGTTTGGACTTGGCTGCGGGAGACACGCAGGTTGCGGTCCTCAAAGAGGATTAAACAGCGAATCAATTAGATGGAAAAGAATAGTCAGGTGATCTGGGTCAAACCATGCGGGCAGGTAAATGCACAAAGGAGATCCAAAGAGGAGTCAGGCAAGCCGAGTCAGAATCGGACAGACGAAGTGGTACCAATGATAGGTCTGGAAGAGTAGTCAGGCAGCCGAAGTCAGACACAGGATTCGGTAACCAAAGTCAGGAGGGATAACCAGGAGCAAGTCAGGAGATAGCCGAGGTCAGACACAGGAGACAACTGAATGCTAGTAAGCAATGCAAACAGCGCTGGAGTAAGGGGATCCAATACTCTGGCACCCTAATGGTGCCAGAGCAGACTTTAAATAGAGGAAGGAGGCGGACATAATTACTGGCGGCGGTGACGTGAACTGCCGTCGCCAGGCCCAGGAATAGCGTCCCGTTGCCTAGTAACATATAATGGCAACCTACAAGATTACAGGAATAAGCCCAGTGGTACATACTTGATTACAATATATACAGTTTAAGCAGCGGTTGTTCACATTTTACGCATCTGAGAAAGAGGATGTTTAAAAGTATTCATTTTATCATATATACTCTGTTTTCTCCACAGAAAGTAAAAAGAATATTTTTAGTTTATAATATAATTTTTTTTAATATGTTAAGAAATCCAATTTAATATAGAGTAGGGGAGATTAACTCTGACCTAGTCAACTGATAAGGAAACGCCCATTTTACTTTAAGTGAGGTTGGTGATCAGACTTGAACCTGTTAATAGTGTGGTAGTGATTTGTCAATGGTTTCTCCTTCCAGGTTTATGTTGACAGATTTAAATTTCAAAGCATCACAGCTGATGAAGCCTTAGCGTTTTATTTGGATTATTTTCCACATCTAAAGGCACAGGGTGTTGATAAAATTAAGGGTAAGTTTAAAGCAATGTTGCATGTATGTTTGTAGCCTAAAGCAAAAATTTATAACACTGATCCAAATACTGGACTAAAATCATGTGAACTGTGGCAAAACACATCAATAATGCACAGTTTTAATTATCATGTTTTATTTATAAGGCACCACAACGCTTCCACAGCGCTGTACATAGGGTGTTAGAACATGCAACAAAATTATGTAAGTACATTCAGATAAGCAGAATAATAATTGCATGGATGCAATTTAACAGAACAAATCTAATGGCATGCAAAAACAATACAGCATAAGACAAAACGGGGACATCGAGTAGAATGGAGAGTGGTCAGACATGAGACACAGGTTAAAGCTATACGGTAGATGACCCAGACCATGAGCAAAGGGGGCAATAGACATTTACAATAGGGTTCACTATGGTGCAGAGGTCTGTAAGATACTGAGGGCAGGGTATAGAGACCTTGTTGGGGCCATGATAGTTTGGAGGCTTATTTGGCCAATGGCCAAGATGGTGCAGGGGCCTAGAAGGTGCAGTGGCCATGGTGGTGACTGGGCCCAGTTAGAGTAGAACCTGGGCTAGTGCCAAATGAGGTATAACATTGGCAATGTAATTAAAGTGGTAAAACCATGCAAGGCAATACTATGACGAAGCAATGTTATGTGGTAGATCCAGAAAAGGCAATGCAGTGTAATAATGGTACAGTTAAGAGCAGAAAAAACAATGGAAAAATTGTGTGTGGGGAGAGTTGAATTTAGTGGCTGGAGAACAATGAGAAGATGGGTAGGAGTGAAGTGGTGAGAGAGTTTGTATAAAGTTATTTCCCATTATCTGGAAAACCAAATGTAAGGCATGAGCATACGAAACATACCAAGTAAATATTGATTTAAAATACTGTAAACATGTGGAACAGCAAGTACACTTCTACTGCAAATGGCATTGAGAGTTAAATGCATAATACAAACACAAATACATTTTATGTACAAGGTATTCCTTCACAATCACAATCCCATGTAACCTCCCAGAAGCAATAGATGAAAACAAAGCAATATTGTTAAACTATTATGTATGTACTAATGTAGCATACATCTTAAAATGCTGTGCATGTGATACCACGTATGTGTAGGTTGTAATTCATATTACCCAAAGTTTCATCAAACTGTATTTTTGGAGGAAAGAATACAAAATGCAGTCGGTAATGGTATATTTTGGCAAAGTCCTATGTACCCAAGAACACTTTTTGCCAAGTTTACAGATTCTGTATATGTCTATGTAGTGGTCAAAGTGGAAATTTATATGTGGTAGTATAGAAATTGTAGGTGAAAGGAATTTGATAGTTTTACAATGAAGGCAGTAGGAGAAGTGGCCTTATGACATACCACCGTATACAACCCCTCTTTGACCACTGTGTCCTAGGCACCTAGGGAGAAGAAATTTAGGTGGCTGAATGATACTACATGTTTTTTATAAGATGTCATTTGGAGTGGCTGCCTAGTCCCCCTCCCCAGTATTTAAAAGTAAAAAATCAAGAAAACAAAGTTTAGTTAGGTCCCCTCCCCTGAATTTGGAGTGGCGCATAAGTGTGCGTAATCTTAGTAGTAGATTAATGCATAAATGTATATAAGAGCAGTTACTCCTACTATTTGCTTCATGTTGTAGGTTCAGTGTAGTCCAGAAAGCTCTGCTTACTCAATTACATCACAATTATTTGCTTCTTTGTAAGAGCCATACATCTAATTCTAGTTTTTAATGTGGGATACTTAGTACATTTTAGTGAAAACCATAAGCAGTTGTGCGTTAGTTACATAGATGCCATGCACATAGAGGGTTTTTTTTTTTTTATTATTTTACCTAGCAATCTCCATTATTTAAACTACAGAGATGCCCCACTTTTTCATTTGAGTTATTTTTCAAAAGTAAACCCTTGTTTGTTTGAAAAAAATTAAATAAAAAAATTCTTATGTTGCTGATTTTGTTTTTTTGCACTAATCAGAAATATAAAACACAAAATGTATTTTAGGTTTTCAACAAGCCTTAATGTCAGACCTTTTTCCACTTTTAACGTGCCTTTGCAACCTGCAAAACTCAAGTGATAAACCTGGTTGCAGAAGTGCGCACTCCTCTAAACTAATTTTATTGTAGCAGTGAGTCTCTCTGAATAAGCATTTATCCACTTTGCACACCTGGAAGTATATTTACTAAACTGCAGGTGGGGGTGTTGCCTATAGCAACCAGTTTCTAGCTGTCATTTTGTAGAATGTACTAAATAAAACACTAGAATCTGATTGGTTGCTATAGGCAACACCTCCAGTTTTTCAAACCCGCAGTTCAGTAAATATACCCCCTCAACTTTTTTGTGAGAAATGGCTTCTGTCTTGCCACCTTTCCCCCTAGCCCAGACATGTGCAGAATACTGAAGATTGTTGTCACATGCAAGCAGTGACCAGTTCTTCTCAGAAGTTTCTGCAGCTCTGTGACAGGATGGACCGCCTATGCCACCCTGTCTGTTGCTGCTGGGAACCGGCTGGGCTTACTTTGCCATCGTTCCCTTTTGTTATCCCAAATGCGCCCTCTTGCCACAGTAGGAAGGGCTTATAATGCTGCCACCACTGAACTCCTTTGTGGCGCTCAGGACCACGTTCCTTCTGGTTAACTGTCGCTGCTAGTGTACTTCTGTGCTGGTACACTTGGGCTGGTAACGCCGGACCTCTTACTATGGATCCGGGTTGCCGTGGATGGATCCTCCCTGGCCTATCACACTGACCAGAGCTGCAGGTAGCAGGCAGAGCGGTGGTACTGGAAAAGCTTGGGTCCAAACCTCAGAATCAGCCGGAGAACAGATTAGATTTAGGGTCTAATCGGCAGGTCACAGGATTACAGCAATATTGAAGAAGTTGTCAAGCAGGTCTTTGAAGCAGAGTGATGTTTATTTAAAGCTCAAGTATCCTGACAAGGACAGTCCCACTGATTTAAGGTATCAGTGGTCAGGTCAGATGGAACATCAGAATGATACTTACATGCTCACACAGCTCATCTTTTATACAGTTCAGAAGTAGTCTATTTTTAGAAACAGGAAGTACCCTGCTTCCCAAAACATACATTTACATGCATTTCAAGGCTAACACAATTTACACTTATGTATGAAATTCTAGAAACACTGTGATGTCCTACACCTGGTTTTCATATGCAGAGAAACCAGGAGCCAGTCTTAATTAAAAGTTCCTGCCTTCAATGTTGGACCTTCACACATCAAAATATCTAATTAACATGTGGCCTTTCATCAGACTGTTCGGAATACATATTCACACAGAACAACAAAAACAAGCTAGTTTCCCACATCACAATACACAAGAGGCTTGGTAAACACAGCCTATTGTATCAGATATATACATCAGAAATAGGCATATCCTATAGCAAGGTTAAACAATTTCTTCCCCTGGTCTCGGAAATCGTTATTTCTATCTCACAATATGAAAAAATAAGTGCACGTGCAATTACATAAATAAGTGCCCTGCGCTATTTGCTTCAAATACATTTTTACCAAAAGTTATTTATTAGTGATCCAGTGACAAGCTCCTTTAATGTTGCCAAAGGCCTCTTTGTAGCCTCCCTGATGTCAATTTCAATGTAAGCTATCCGTGGATTGAAGCTGAGCTATACACAATCAAAGTAATTCTTATTTTATGCATGCATTGATCGATCGATTGATCAATTAGAAAACAGAAAACACCACCATCTCTTGTGTGTATAGAAACTGTTCTGTTTATTACAGTCAAGATTACACATTCGTATAGGACTCATACTTTTTCTAACATGCAAAAAGATATAACATCTATACTCTAATTTCTTCTCATTGTACGGTCGTCAACTTTGGAGGGACGTCCTGATATTGACAATATTTCTGTTGTACTACATTTTCTCCAATTTTTGAAGATAGTCTTCATAGTGTTCCATGGTACATGTAACGCATTTGCTACCTATCAACAACGAGATCCCAATCAGGAGATGGGTATAAACAAATTTCAAAGATTGTTTGAAAGCTGCTCACGGATCATGGCTATTAGTGGGATGCACCCAAGAAAATCCTACATGAACAGCTGATCTTTATTTGGAGTTGTCACAATAACTTTCATTGCCGTCATGTGGTCTGCTAATTACCATTGAAAGTGATTTGAATGTGATTGGGCAATTCTGAACAACTACAGCCCCATTATGTGCAACATTTATAAGTGATAAGAAAACCTACAATACCCTGGTTATGCTCATAAAATTGAATTACCAACGCACCAGGGGATCATATACCCAGTCTAAAATCGCCCAATCATATGGTTATCTGGTGACTAAGTTGGTGCACCCTACACATGTGTGACTAATTGATACAGATTGAGAAAGACAGACAGAAGAAAATCATGTTTAGTAGAGGCACTCAATGATATGTGAATAAATATAAAACATACATTTCATTGCTTCATTTAAAATAGTAGTGGAGTCCCTAAATGATACCTGTATCACTAGTTGCAAAATAAAAACACACAAAAAATATATAATAAACAGAAATACTCAAGTGTAAATAATAAACAAATAAATTAAAATGGCAGTGGAACCGTCAAGCCTCACTGTGTTCTAAAGTAATAACCTTTAATAATCCAAAATATAGTTCTTATAATAAAAAGAAATAAACATCCTCACGCTGTCTAAGCACCTGTAATAATCTACAGGGGCAAGAAGAACAAAATTTACTATTCAGTCCTTGGTGGGAGAATACCCGATAACATAAACAGGTTGTTAAGGATCACTCAAGGAGTTAAAAATATATAGGTGTCATGCCACTCTGATATGTGTTTAATAATATTCAGCCCCGGAAAATACTAATAATTTTTTATATCTTGTTCAATTTCACAGAGTGGCTAAGCCTAGTTTCAGAGAACATATAATACGTTCTACTCTTGTTCCTTCATTGATATGGAACAAGTAAAGATATTGGAGAAGCGTATGTCCGGTTTCCATTTTCCCTCCACATTTCATCATCCGTTTGGTTAGTTTTATTGTTCTGGCAGTGTAGACATTAACAGCGGTATACCATGCTGTATAGTGCTGTTAATTATTCAGATCTATAATCTCATCCACATTGATAGAATAACTAAGCTCAGTATAACTCTTAGTGAGGAATCTATTGGGCTCAATCGTGCCCTATTTAATTCATACAGGTATGACTACCGTTTGATAGTGATTTGTTACTGACACTATAGATACTGAGGATGGCTGTTATCTAAACAGCTATGGTCGCATAAAACTGCCTATTATAACTATCTTAACTCCTAGGATTTAACGGAAAATTATCCCCTCCCAAAACTCTTGCTATGTAAAGGAAACAGCAGCGTATATTATTTCTTAATTACATAACACAGTGAGGCGAACGCCGACCCGCGTTTCGCTCACTCGCTTAAACCAGGCAAGCCGAGGAATAGAACTGACATCTCTTTTATAGAGCAGATACGCCCCCAGATATGGGCGTCATATCCGACGGACCAATTAGATTCCGTCAATCTCAGAGACACGGACTCTAGATAAGCACATCAAATGTCCAATCATTAGGTAAGGAGAGGAGTCCCGCCCTTCCAATCTATATTTTGATTGGTGATGTTTGAATGAATGAAAAAATGTAATAAATACATGGATCAGAAATGTAGAACTGACTGATCATAATTGTGAGTAATCCAAATAGCGTATATATTAATGAGAAAATGACCCTATAGAAAGGACAGCCTCACTGTTATACCTTCAGACGAAGCGCCCCTATTAATTCCATCATGGTATTAATGAAAGTAATTCCATAAGGAATTGACAGTATTAAACTATTTAAATATGGGGTAATTTTATCCAAAAAACATTTATCTCTAATATAGTGAAATGTGTGTTAATACAGATCAAGATAACAAGACATGTGTCTATGTAAGTTCAATATATATATTTTGATGTTATATTTATACATTAATGAAGGGAAATAATGCAAATAAAGTGCCATATTAAAAAATCAAAAAAGTGAAAACTGAAAAAATTATTCAGATGTATTGCAACTAGCAACATCATGTTAGAAAATCAAGACATACACCAAAAGTGGGTGTATGATGATAAATAAACGTCAATTAGTGAAGAAAAGTAGAAGTGAGCTGAAATAATCGTGTCTGTGAATTAATAAAGAGATATTGCAACATATATTGATATTGTTGGATCTCCCATTTAGAAAAAAGCCATGTAGTTTGTTTTATCATTGAGGCCATGGGGTACCAGGCTATCCATTAGAAATATCTGTCTGTCTTCAGTAATTCCTGCTGCATATTACCTCCCCTGATTCCCAAGGACAACTGTTCCATTATAAAGGCTTGAAGTGTATCCGGATTATTATCATGAAATAACAAAAAGTGTTTAGCCACCATAGTAATAGTGTCACTCACCGGACTGTGAGTGCCATTTCTCCTGTGTTCAGGAACCGTGGCCGTCCGCCATCCTGAGGGTCTGCGCATGTGCAGCTCTTATGAAACCTTCAGTACCTGTTGCTTTTAATTAATTCGATGATCAGGCAACCCTCTCTATTTAAACCACCTGTGATCATTACCTAGTTGCCTGATCTTGGAGTCTCATTCCCCATGAGCCTCTGAAGGTGTTCCTGTGTTTCCTCGTGTATTCATCTCCAGCTGATTCCTGTCTACTACGATTGTGGTTTCCAGACCACTTCAACTCTCCTGTGTTCGTCGTGTCTGCACTCAGCTGATTCCTATCTGCTACTGCTGCCGGATTCCAGACCGCCTCAACTCTCCTGTGTTCAGCGTGTCTGCTCTCCGCTGCCTTCGTTACTACTGCCGGGTTCCAGACCGTCTCAACTCTCCTGTGTTCATCGTGTCAGCTCTCCACTGATTCCTATCTGCTACTGCTGCCGGATTCCAGACCGTCTATACTCTCCTGTGTTCAGCGTGTCTCCCCTCCGCTGCCTTCGCTACTACTGCCGGATTCCAGACCGCCTCTACTCTCCTGTGTTCAGCGTGTCTCCCCTCCGCTACTACTGCCGGATACCAGACAGCCTCAACTCTTCCGTGTTCATCATGTTTCCAGTTTTACTTACTACTGCTTCCTGAGTATTGCTCCTTTGATTACCGGTTACCTTTCGTGCGCTGCACCAACCTGATTACCGCTTCCATCCTCCTGTGGTCTCTCCTCCTGCCGGCGTTCAGCCGTTCAGGTATCCCTGCACTTCTCCTTGACAGCCTGCTCTCCTGAACCGCGGTATGCATACTTTCCATTGACTTTGATATTGTATTGCATATCCGTCTGGACTGTGTTGTGTTCATCTCCGGAGTCTCCCATCTACTGAAGCTATTGTTACTATTGACTTTGTTTCCTATTACCTGGATCACAATAGTGACTTTGTATACTTCAAGCAGCGCTTGTCAGTTATTATTGTATTGTGGTTATCATCGTGGGATCAAGTTCCGTGTGCCGCCTGTGTATTCTCTGTATTCCATTCATCTCCTCGTGCCCCTCCTCACATATATATTGCAGTGGTACAACTTGCTGAATGCAGACCACTGACTCCATTGGCACCAGTTTCAAGTATCCTCTCACATAAGCAGTGGTACAACTTGCTATACGCAGACCACTGACTTTCACTACCTCCTCTCTACTCCTGGACATTTCTCCTCACTATAGCAGTGGTACAACTTGCTGTACGCAGACCACTGACTCTCCTCACGTTTGCTTGTCCATCTGGTTCCTCGTGTTCATACATCTAAGCCATTACCAGTTGCTGCTAGTCATAGACTTTCCTTGAGCATTCTCTCGCCATCTGCTGATTCTCCTGTTCCGTTGTCACCCTGCTACCAGAGGACCATAGTACCAGCTATATTACTCTGGTAAGAACATCATCTGGTGATATCCTGGGCAAAGACTCCTAGTGCCCGTGCCCAGCCGCTGCGACTCTCTCACATGCGTCCCGGTTGTCATAGCCACGGCTGGGACGTCACTTCCGGGGCTCGTCCCGGCCTTTGCCTAGGCAACGGTCCGGACGCTGAAAGACATAGCACCGCGTCCCGGCAACGGAGAACAGCCGGGCGCGTGCGCAATTTAAGAAACTAGCCTGTGGGCTAATTAGGAAATATTTATCAATTAGGCATAGGCTGGGGGCGGTTTCAGAACTAGGCTCTGATTGGTCACATTGAGTATTTAAGGCAGGGAGGGCTTAGCCTCCCTGCCGGTTATAGCTTCCAGATTTCTATTTGCTATCTGGTGTTGTGCATCTGGTGTAAAACCTTTGCACTTTCGTTTGCCGTGTATGAGAGATTGTCTTGTCCATAGTCATTTCATTAACAAAAACAAATCATCAAACTCAATAAAGGGTTTTTTCAAATACGGTAGATGCAAAGCCTGTAAATATACCATTAAAAACAGGAATATGTTGACAGATATTCTAGAATCTGGAAAATTAATCAATTTGTTAATTGTAATTCAATTGGGGTTATTCATTGCCTTATATGCCCTTGTGGCCTTAAATATGTAGGCATGACAACAAGACCCTTCAAAAGATGCCTATTGGAACATGTTAATAACATTAAAAATGCCCCCAAATGTTAGGAACCCCTCCAGCCAGTACAACAAAACCCGGACTCTGCTCCGAAAGTCTGGTGTTCACTGTTGCCCCTAGTGGTGGGGACAGACTTGGCTGCAGACAAACGGAGGGTCGTGAGATGTGTACCGGCTGTGGAGAACCCAGGAACAGAGAGTTATGGCAGACAGCGTATCCAGAGAACAAGCCGAGGTCAGGGGTCACTTGCTTGGTAGAATAGTCAGAAAACACGCCAAGGGTCGGGGTCACAAGCAAATCGGCAGTATCCAAGGCTCAGGCCAGAAGGGTAAGGGCACAGGCAAAAAGGCAAATCAAAGGCACAGGCAGGGGTCATACACGGCAAACGAAAGTGCAAAGGTTTTACACCAGAAGCACAACAGCAGGTAGCAAATAGAAATCTGGAAGCTATAACCGGCAGGGAGGCTAAGCCCTCCCCGCCTTAAATACTCAATGTGACCAATCAGAGCCTAGCTCTGAAACCGCCCCCAGCCTATGCCTAATTGATAAATATTTCCTAATTAGCCCACAGGCTAGTTTCTTAAATTGCGCACGCGCCCGGCTGTTCTCCGTTGCCCCATTCAGTCCAAAGTGACTAAGAGTTCGAAACATGAAAGGCCATGAAAGCCTATCGAAGGCCTTTTCAGCGTCTAAAGCCAAAACAACTGATGGAATCTTATTCTGATTGACATGGGCAATAATGTCTGTTGTGCACCTGGTCTTGTCTTAAGGCCTGTCAAGAAGGGACAAATTCCACCTGGTCAGTAAAAACTAAAGCTGGCATATAAGCGTTTAAACGATTTGGGAACCTTTTTAATGCATAATTTTATGTTTTTAAGTTAGATTGGCATATGATTGTTTGCTAGAACTCTGTGTACAAATGTTTAATGGTTTCTGGCCTTTTAATTAATAAATCCTTATTCTGTTCACCTGTCATATTATGTAGAAAAATGGAATACCTACATTTTGTTGTAACTGAACCATATCTGTAACATGCTATAGTCTAACAAAAAGTAGGAAAAATAAAGAACAATATATAGTATACTCTTATATAAATACCAGGGAGTAGATTTACTAAAGGGTGGTTTGCTTAAAACTTTCGTTTTCGGTGGTCTAACAGGCCTCCTTCTTTGTATGATTCTGAGCCAACTTTGTTGTCTTCTGTAGCTTCAATCAATTAAGTAGAAACAACAATCTATAGAGAGGGATACATAGTTGCTAGATTTCACATATATGCCTTTATACCAAAGAAAAGAAACCACAACCTAAACAGATCTATTTGGTTTCTTTTTTGCAAATGATGTGAACATCATCAAACGGTCCCTGTATAATTTTCCGTTAATACCAATTATGCAACCAATTTTGGGTACAGCCTAAATTATGCAGATTTTGACAGTATGCATATATTCAGCAATTTTAACATACTTCAAACTTCATTCAGTCTCTTGTTTTGTAAAAAAATTAATTCCTATTTCTTTAACAGGCCTGGAATTTGACCGTTGGCTGAACAACCCTGGCTGGCCTCCTTTCCTTCCAGATCTGTCCCCAGGTGATTCTCTCATGAAGCCAGCTAAAACATTGTCAGAACTCTGGAGCTCTACACCACTTAACATGGAGGCTATTGCTAAAGTAGACATTGCACCCTGGAAGACATATCAGCTTGTCTACTTCTTGGATAGAGTACTTGAGAGGTCACCTCTACCCTTTGGTGAGCAAGAAATAAGTGATATAGGTAGTAGCATTGTGAAATCTCAAACATAGATGTTGACTTACCTCGGTCTGGTGCTTTATTCAATTGATGCCACATGGCACTGCAAGATTCTTTACTCTCCGGCGACGTACGTCCCACATCATCATCGCATATGTGCACGTGTAGGCAAGTGTGCATGTTGTTCATTTAAAAACTTGTTCGTGTCACTGACCATGAACCCCCTCCCCGCCTATCAGTTTCTTATTTAAACCACTAGGATGCCAGAATGTTTATATTTGTTCCTGCAGAAAGCGTGGTTTCTTTGTTACTCTTAGTGATATATACATATATACCTGTTGTCGTACCTAGCTGACTATATAATTGGTGCCTAATCCTGTTGGTCAAATATCTGGCACTGTTTTCTGCTAGTCATGTTTTTTAGTGCGGTATCCTATTGCCTTATTTTCAGGGCAGCTTCCACCTGCTGCCATATTTCTTGAGTTATTTATCCTCGCACAAGTCCTATGCTCTAGACTCACTGCTGGTGGCCCAGGACCTACGTGGTACACGCAGCAAAAATCGATACCTCCTTTTGGGGTCCCTTGTAATGAGCGGTTAGGGCAAAATAGAGCTGCTTCCGGATCATACCTTTTGTGTATGCTGATTGATATGTTCAACATTGACAGAATACATTTTTGGTATCTTGTACATTCTGTGTAGTAGGTACATCAATCCCACACATATACTTTTGCCTAATGTGAGAAGAGCTTTTTGGTCTAAATCAGGATTGTCCAACCTGCTGCCCTCCAGATGTTGTGAAACTACAAGTCCCAGCATGCCCTTCCAGCTATCAACTGGTTGTCTACCAGCAAAGCATGCTGGGGCTTGTAGTTTTACAACACCTGGAGGGCCGCAGGTTGGACAGGCCTGGTCTAAATCATCTCCTGCTTTTCTATGTGTCTACAGTTTTGAAGTGGGCAGACTAGATATCCCAAAATACTCTTAAGCTGTAGAGAATATTATGGCGATTTTCAATAGCTGGTTTATGTCTGTTAATTATAGTGATTCTGCAAGAGAGGGCAGGGCTACATGTGACATGGTCAGTGACAGGATGTGAGGTGGGGAAAAGTAGATTGCAAGTTAGCAGCAAGCAGCAATTAGTGATGTGTGTCTCCTGTAAAACTGATGCAGGAAGACTTGGGTATTAAACTCACCTCTTTATTAAACAACATTTATACATGCAATTTGTATGTACAGGATACTTTTGATTTCTGTGATTTTAAGCACTTATTCTCCTGTTTTACACAGGCAATGTGGAAGAACTTGGAAAATATTATGCAAATATTTCTGAAGCCACAAATGCTGAACTTTGCCTTCGTTGGGCTCAAATTGTTTTGAAGAATGATTATCAGCATCACTTTCATAAAGTCCGTAATTTCCTGCAAAGCCAAGTACGTGAGTGTGAATCTGAGACATTTTTTTTTTTTTTTTCAATAGCATAATTGAAGAATTTCTGGGGCAAACCTAAAACTAGTTGTGTTGTGGAAAAATAAGTAATAGCATTTTAGACTGGGAGGTTAGGTGAACCAGTTTACAACAATATTATCTCATGTTTGAAGTGCATCCATTCAATATAAAAGAATATATATAGATAGTCAGTTATTTTTATTTTTTTTTCTCTTCCACATAACAAAACTTTTTTTCTTTAATTCCTGACTGTACTTCCAGGGGAAACAGAAGTATACATTGCCACTGTACCGTGCCATGCAAGCTGGATCAGAGTCTGCTCGTGCTTTGGCCAAAGAGACGTTCAACCGTACATCGCCACAGCTTCATTACAATGTCTGTAATTATGTGAAAAAGATCCTGGAAGTGTAAAGAATATCGATCTTGAGTAGATACAGTGTGATTCACATATTTGATTTCAGATATCTTCATATCAGAAGTCACCAATTGCTATCCCAGTGATATTGTTGTAACACAATATATATTTGTATCGCTTAACAATCAAATGTTTCAGTTTGTTATAAAGTAGCCTGCTGTGCTACACCTCCATAATTTAAAGATAACTGCCACAATAAAGCAAATTTTAATATAAAATATTTCTGGCGTTGAGCTATTGGCACAGCTTCAGTGCGTCTGTCTGATTTTCATATAACTTAAATCAATCAATGACCACTCATACCCTGTGAATAAGGGTATTTGTCATTATGGAAGATGGCATCCCATTTGGATAGAAGTGTTTTACCATAACTTGATCTCTCAAAAAGTATGTTTTTATTAACATTTCACAGAAGAAAAAGGGAAAAAAAATAACTTTTTTTTTTCAGTGCTGGAGACTGGAGGTGGGTGTGTTGCTTGGTTTTTGTGCTGATTGATGTTTGATGTCCTCTCTGAAGTTAATGTGACCAACACAGGATGACTGAGACGTCACTGCTCTATGAGCACACATATTTTTTTGAAAAATCAAGAGTGAACCACAATGCAGAGACTCCATTTTTTTTGTTTAATTAACAGCTAGGTAACTAAAAATGAGACTTATCTAGAGCAGGTCTGGACAACCTATGGCTCCCACTATCAACATACTATCAACTGGCAAAGCAGGGTGGGGCTTGTAGTTTCACAACACCTGCAGCACCATAGGTTGTCCAGGCCTGAGAAAGAGCGGATCTATTCTTAGTCTGGGGCGAATTGAATTCCCCCCTATCTCCGCACTAAACCTATTACCATTGTTACGGTAAATTTAACCCGACTTTCTAAGCTGCGAGCAAAAAGCCGGCGTTGAAACTACTGTAATAACGGTTGTGATTGGATCACTCATAAATAACTTATGGTATCAATTTATAGAAGGGAAATAGCGCATGGTGCATATATAATAAATAAATATATATATATATATATATATATATATATATATATATACATGCATGCATGCATGGGCACTTATTTTTTGGTATTGTATATATTCCGAGATAGGGAATTGTTATTTCTGAGACCAGGGTAGAAACTGGTTTTTCCTGTTTTCATCCTACTAAATAATATGTCTTATTTCTGATGAATATATCTGATACAATAGGCCTTTGTGGATGGAGGTCTTGTGTGTTTTGGGATGTGTTTACTATGGAAGTGTCATTGTTTAGGATTTGTAAGGTTGCTAGTGGAAACCTCCAATTAGGCATATGAGCAAGAGAGTCTGATAGCAGGAAGTGCTAATGAAATTATTATCATTTATTTGTTAGACGCCACAAGGTATCCGCAGCACCGCACACAGTACTAACAGTAGACTATACAGGGTGAAATCATACAGAATAATGAACAAAAAGTACCAATACTTCAGAAACTCCGGCCAGTCATATGCAGTAAAGACTGAGCGGAAGAACAGGTATGGAGACGGGAGTGGAGGGGGCCCTGCTCATACGAGCTTAAATCCTAAGGGGAGGTAAACAGACCAGGCGCAAGAGGAAAGAAGGGAGGACGAGCTAAAGGGAGGAGATGGGGGTTAAGTAGATGGTTGGTAGGCTTTGAAGAAGAGGTGAGTTTTGAGTGCACGTTTGAAGGAGCACAGAGTAGGAGAGAGACGGATGGAACGAGGGAGGTCGTTCCAGAGAAGGGGGGCTGCACGGAAAAAGTCTTGGATTCTGGAGTGGGAAGAGGTGATCAGAGTGGAGGAGAGGCGGCGGTCATTGGCCGAGCGCAGGGAGGGGGAAGAGAGGACATGGGTCCTGCAGGGGAGGGGGAAGAGAAGACATGGTTGCTGCAGGTGGGGAGAGAAGACATGGGTGCTGCAGGTGGGGAGACAGGACATGGGTGCTGCAGGGGGGGGGAGAGAGGACATGGGTGCTGCAAGGGAGGGAAGAGAGGATATGGGTGCTGCAGGGGGGAGACAGGACACGGGTGCTGCAAGGGGGGAGAGAGGACACGGGTGCTGCAAGGGGGAACACAGGACACGGGTGCTGCAAGTGGGGAGACAGGACACGGGTGCTGCAAGGGGGAAGACAGGACACGGGTGCTGCAAGGGGGGAGACAGGACACGGGTGCTGCAGGGGGAAGAGAGGACATGGGGGCTGCAGATGGGGCAGACATGGGTGCTGCAGGGGGGGAGATAGGGCATGGGTGCTGCAAGAGGGGAGACAGGACACGGGTGCTGCAGGGGGGGAGATAGGACACGGGTGCTGCAGGGGGGGAGATAGGACACGGGTGCTGCAGGGGGGGAGATAGGACACGGGTGCTGCAGGGGGGAAGAGAGGACACGGGGGCTGCAGGTGGGGCGGACATGGGTGCTGCAGGGGGGGAGATAGGGCATGGGTGCTGCAGGGGGAGAGATAGGCCATGGGTGCTGCAGGGGGGGAGATAGGACATGGGTGCTGCAGGGTAGAAGAGAGGATACGGGTGCTGCAGGGGAGGGGGAAGAGAGGACACGGGTGCTGCAGGGGAGGGGGAAGAGAGGATACGGGTGCTGCAGGGGAGGGGGAAGAGAGGACACGGGTGCTGCAGGGGAGGGGGAAGAGAGGACACGGGTGCTGCAGGGGAGGGGGAAGAGAGGACATGGGTGCTGCAGGGGAGAGGGAAGAGAGGACATGGGTGCTGCAGGGGGGGGGGGGAGACAGGAAAGGGTGCTGCAGGGGGAAGGAGAGAGGACATGGATGCAGCAGGGGAGGGTCAAGAGAGAACCTGGGTGCTGTAGAGGGGAGAGAGGAAATGGGTGCTGCAGGGGGGGAAAGAGAGGACACGGGTGCTGCAGGGGTGGGGGAAGAGAGGACACGGGTGCTGCAGGGGAGGGGCAAGAGAGAACCTGGGTGCTGTAGAGGGGAGAGAGGACATGGGTGCTGCAGGGGTGGGGGAAGAGAGGAAACTGGTGTTGCAGGGGTGGGGGAAGAGAGGACACGGGTGGTTCAGGGGTGGGGGAAGAGAGGACACGGGTGCTGCAGGAGGAGAGACAGGACACAGGTGCTGCAGGGGGGGAGAAAGGACATGGGTGCTGCAGTGGGGGGGGGGAGACAGGACATGGGTGCTGCAGGGGGAGGAAGAGAGGATATGGGTGCTGCGGGGGGAAGAGAGGATATGGGTGCTGCGGGGGGAAGAGAGGATATGGGTGCTGCGGGGGGAAGAGAGGATATGGGTGCTGCAGGGGGGGAGACAGGACATGGGTGCTGCAAGGGGGGACAGAGGACATGGGTGCTGGAAGGGGGAACACAGGACACAGGTGCTGCAAGGGGGTAGAGAGGACACGGGTGCTGCAGGGTAGAAGAGAGGATACGGGTGCTGCAGGAGAGAGGGAAGAGAGGACATGGGAGCTGCAGGGGGAGAAGAGAGGACATGGGTGCTGCAGGGGGGAAGAGAGGATATGGGTGCTGCAGGGGGGGGGGGAATAGAGGACATGGGTGCTGCAGGGGTGAGAGAGGACACGGGTGCTGCAGGGGGGTGAGAGAGGACACGGGTGCTGCAGGTTGGATGAGAGGACACGGGTGCTGCAGGGGGGGAGACAGGACACGGGTGCTGCAGGGGAAGAGAGAGGACATGGATGCAGCAGGGGAGGGGCAAGAGAGAACATGGGTGCTGCAAGGGGGGACAGAGGACATGGGTGCTGCAAGGGGGAACACAGGACACGGGTGCTGCAAGGGGGAACACAGGACACGGGTGCTGCAGGGGGGGTAGAGAGGACACGGGTGCTGCAGGGGGGGTAGAGAGGACACGGGTGCTGCAGGGTAGAGGGAAGAGAGGACACGGGTGCTGCAGGGGAGAGGGAAGAGAGGACATGGGTGCTGCAGGGGGGGGTGAGGACATGGGTGCTGCAGGGGGGAAGAGAGGATATGGGTGCTGCAGGGGGGGGAATAGAGGACATGGGTGCTGCAGGGGTGAGAGAGGACACGGGTGCTGCAGGTTGGATGAGAGGACACGGGTGCTGCAGGGGGGGAGACAGGACACGGGTGCTGCAGGGGAAGAGAGAGGACATGGATGCAGCAGGGGAGGGGCAAGAGAGAACATGGGTGCTCCAGGGGAGGAAAGAGGACACAGGTGCTCCAGGGGGGGAGACAGGACACGGGTGCTGCAGGGAGGGGAGACAGGACACGGGTGCTGCAGGGTGGGGAGACAGGACACGGGTGCTGCAGGGGAGGTGGAAGAAAGGACATGGGTGCTGTAGAGGGGAGAGAGGGCATGGGTGCTGCAAGGGGGGGGGAAGGACACGGATGCTGCAGGGGTGGGGGAAGAGAGGACACGGGTTGCTGGAGGGGTGGGGGAGAGGACACGGGTGCTGCAGGGGTGAGTGAAGAGAGGACATGGGTGCTGCAGGGAGAGAGACAGGACACGGTTGCTGCATGGGGGGGAAGAAAGGACATGGGTGCTGCAGGGCTGCAGTGGGGGGAGACAGGACATGGGTGCTGCGGGGGGGAAGAGGGGACATGGGTGCTGCAGGGGGGGAGAGAGGACATGGGAGCTGCAGGGGGAGAAGAGAGGACATGGGTGCTGCAGGGGTGAGAGAGAACATGGGAGCTGCAGGGGGGGGAAAGAGAGGACATGGGTGCTGCAGGAGGGGAGACAGGACACGGGTGCTGCATGGGGGGAGACAGGACACGGGTGCTGCAGGGGGGGAGAGAGGACATTGATGCAGCAGGGGAGGGGCAAGAGAGAACCTGGGTGCTGTAGAGGGGAGAGAGGACATGGGTGCTGCAGGGGGGGGGAAAGAGAGGACACGGGTGCTGCAGGGGTGGGGGAAGAGAGGACACAGGTGCTGCAGGGGAGGGGCAAGAGAGAACCTGGGTGCTCTAGAGGGGAGAGAGGACATGGGTTCTGCAGGGGTGGGAGAAGAGAGGACACGGGTGCTTCAAGGGTGGGAGAAGAGAGGACACGGGTGCTGCAAGGGTGGGGGAAGAGAGGACACGGGTGCTGCAGGGGTGGGGGAAGAGAGGACACGGGTGCTGCAGGAGGAGAGACAGGACACGGGTGCTGCAGGGGGGGAGAAAGGACATGGGTGCTGCAGTGGGGGGGAGAGAGGACATGGGTGCTGCAGAGGGAGGAAGAGAGGACATGGGTGCTGCGGGGGGAGGAGAGGATATGGGTGCTGCAGGGGGGGAGACAGGACATGGGTGCTGCAATGGGGGACAGAGGACACGGGTGCTGCAAGGGGGTAGAGAGGACACGGGTGCTGCAGGGGGGGTAGAGAGGACACGGGTGCTGCAGGGGAGAGGGAAGAGAGGACACGGGTGCTGCAGGGGAGAGGGAAGAGAGGACACGGGTGCTGCAGGGGAGAGGGAAGAGAGGACACGGGTGCTGCAGGGGAGAGGGAAGAGAGGACATGGGTGCTGCAGGCGGGGAAGACAGGACATGGCTGCTGCAGGGGGGAAGAGATGACATGTGTGCTGCAGGGGGGGAGAGGACATTGTTGCTGCAGGGGGAGAGACAGGACATGGGTGCTGCAGGGGGGGAAGAGAGGACATGGGTGCTGCAGGGGAGGGACAAAAGGACATGGGTGCTGAAGGGGGGGTGAGGACATGGGTGCTGCAGGAGGGGGAAGATAGGACATGGGTGATGCTGGGGGGGGATAGAGGACATGGGTGCTGCAGGGGTGAGACAGGACACGGGTGCTGCAGGGGGGGGAGAGAGGACATGGATGCAGCAGGGGAGGGGCAAGAGAAAACCTGGGTGCTGTAGAGGGGAGAGAGGACATGGTTGCTGCAGGGGGGGAAGAGAGGACACGGGTGATGCAGGGGTGGGGGAAGAGAGGACATGGGTGCTGCAGGGGAGGGTCAAGAGAGAACCTGTGTGCTGTAGAGGGGAGAGAGGACATGGGTGCTGCAGGGGGGGAAGAGAGGACACGGGTGCTGCAGGGGTGGGGGAAGAGAGGACACGGGTGCTGCAGGGGGGGGAGAAAGGACATGGGTGCTGCAGGGGGAGGAAGAGAGGACATTGGTGCTGCGGGGGGAAGAGAGGACATGGGTGCTGCAGGGGGAGAAGAGAGGACATGAGTGCTGCAGGGGTGAGAGAGGACATGGGAGCTGCAGGGGGGGGAGAGAGGACACGGGTGCTGCAGGGGGGTAGACAGGACACGGGTGCTGCAGGGGGGGAGAGAGGACATGGATGCAGCAGGGGAGGGGCAAGAGAGAACCTGGGTGCTGTAGAGGGGAGAGAGGACATGGGTGCTGCAGGGGGGGAAGAGAGGACACGGGTGCTGCAGGGGTGGGGGAAGAGAGGACACGGGTGCTGCAGGGGTGGGGAGACAGGGCACGGGTGCTGCGGGGGGAAGAGTGGATATGGGTGCTGCAGGGGGGGAGACAGGACATGGGTGCTGCTGTGGGGGGAGAGGACATGGGTGCTGCAGGGGGGGAGACAGGACACGGGTGCTGCAGGGGGGGGAGACAGGACACGGGTGCTGCGGGGGGGGGAGACAGGACACGGGTGCTGCAGGGGGGGAGACAGGACATGGGTGCTGCAGGGGGAAGGAGAGAGGACATGGATGCAGCAGGGGAGGGTCAAGAGAGAACACGGGTGCTCCAGGGGGGGAGAGAGGACACGTGTGCTGCAAGGGGGAAGACAGGACACGGGTGCTGCAGGGAGGGGAGACAGGACACGGGTGCTGCAGGGTGGGAAGACAGGACACGGGTGCTGCAGGGAGGGGAGACAGGACACGGGTGCTGCAGGGGAGGGGGAAGAAAGGACATGGGTGCTGTAGAGGGGAGAGAGGGCATGGGTGCTGCTGGGGGGGGGAAAGGACACGGGTGCTGCAGGGATGGGGGAAGAGAGGACACGGGTTGCTGGAGGGGTGGGGGAGAGGGCAGGGGTGGGTGAAGAGAGGACATGGGTGCTGCAGGCAGAGAGACAGGACACGGTTGCTGCAGGGGGGGAAGAAAGGACATGGGTGCTGCAGGGCTGCAGTGGGGGGAGACAGGACATGGGTGCTGCGGGGGGGGAAGAGGGGACATGGGTGCTGCAGGGGGGGAAGAGAGGACATGGGTGCTGCAGGGGGGGAAGAGAGGACATGGGAGCTGCAGGGGGAGGAGAGAGGACATGGGTGATGCAGGGGTGAGAGAGGACATGGGAGCTGCATTGTGGCGGAAAGAGAGGACACGGGTGCTGCAGGAGGGGAGACAGGACACGGGTGCTGCAGGGGGGGAGACAGGACACGGGTGCTGCAGGGGGGGAGAGAGGACATGGATGCAGCAGGGGAGGGGCAAGAGAGAACCTGGGTTTGTTGTGCAGAGACATGATACAGATTTGTTGATCGGATTCAGATACATATGCTGAGACGTAATACAGATTTGTGGTGCAGAGACCGGATACAGATTTGGTGATCAGGTACAGATACGTAGGTAAGGACGTGATATAGATTTGTTGAACGGATACATGTCAGGTATCATGATACGGATATGTTGATCGGATTCGGATACATAGGCAGAGACATGATACAGATTTGTTGATCGGATTTAGATACGTAGGCGGAGTCATGAGACAGGTATGTTGACCTGTTACAGATATATGTATGGTATGATGATGCAGATATGTTGGTCGGATACAGATACTTATGCAGAGTCAGGATGCAGGTATGTTGTCCAGATACGGATGCCTGTAAGGTAGGATCATGCAGATACGTAGGGATTCATGGCACTGCTGTGTCATGTGGGCAAACAATATTCCTCGTATAAAGCTGCGGATTTTGCAGAGCGTCCAGGACTTGTGGGGTTTAGACTTAGTTTATAAGGTACAGGGCATTTGGATAGTTGCTTGCAGGAGACCTATTGGCTATCAGCAGTAGTTAAACACAATGGGGCTATACTCTCATTGTACTTCATTATGTATAGGATTAAGCGACCCTGGGACAGTTGTTGGAGTGGGACAGTTGTTAATTTGGATCGGGCCCATGAGCCGACGATAGTTTGGAAGTGGTCACTGTTAAGTTACAGTGTTGTCTTTGCCCTCCTACAGGAGGGGGTCTGCAGGGGGCCTAGGCCCCGTTGTGGCAGCCTTACTTCTTCAATGGTTTACTTCCCCATGATGCATAGTTATATAAGTTTTCAGGGGTGGGTCAAGTGGATCCATTTATTGTCAATGTCTCCAAGGCAAATTTACCCATCTGCAGTTACTGAACACGGGTAAGTCAAGTTGGTGAAGGGGGTTTGATACACACTTTCTTTCATGACCTTTGGGACAGACGGTATGCTTTGCAGCATGGAGGACATTCCTGATAATAGTTATGGATCTGGGTATGGACCCTAGTCTTGATAGTAGTGGGTTTTTGGAGTTGGCGCTTCTGGCCTATAGGAATTTAGACAAGAATCTTCCTTGTGGTCTTCAGGGGAGACACTGATTATTGTTATGGGGTTAATCATTGGGCCTTTGGGGGCACAGTGTAAGTAGCCTGGTTTTTGGCCTTACAGTTCCGGCTTAAGTGGTGGCATTAATTCTTTGAAGGAGGACTCTGTTTGATTGTGATTGGTATGGCACTATAGCCTGAGCATGTGGTTAAACTAATATTCAATTTTGCAATGCAGTCTCCTATGGCGCGGCAGTCCCTTATGTTTTGCTGGTTGCCTTGGGAGGCAGGGGCGCGAAGGGACTTAAATGTACATCCTGCTCTTCTTTCCTAATCTCTTCTAACTTTTCTATTTTCTGCTGCGGTGGCACAGGTTTTAGACTGCTTGGGCCTTTGGAGGTCGGGCGCGAAGGGATTTCTCCATTTTTTTCCCACTGGGTTTTATGGTTTTACCTTCGTCTGTGCTTCCGCTCAACCCCTTTGTTTCCTCTTTTGTCTGTGAGTACTGCAATCTTGCGAGTTTGTGTTCTTGTTTGTGCTGGCTGTCTTTGATGTTCTGTCTGGTCTTCTTGATTTTCTTTTTAAAAATTTTCAATTTCAGGGTGCTCCTCGGAGTTCCCATTCTTCTTGCTGGTATGCATATTTATCTTGCTGTGGTGCTAATATTTTGTTTTTCTTCTACCTTACAGACCTTTGGACCCCACTGCGGATCGGGCTGCTGGGACACTCATATTCATGGGGCTGGTTTGCACAGGGCAGCTAGGGATATTTCTCTGTTTGCGGGGTCAGTGGTGGTTCAGTGGATAGGTTGTAGAGGTTTCAGTTGGCCTGGGTTTCGGAAGCTCCTTAGGGGTATTGTGGCTAGTCAAAGGTTTTCCCAGGTGCTGGTGTTACATCTAGGAGGAAATGACATAGATGATAGCAAATCGATTGATTTGATATTACATATTCAGGAGGACTTGAATTGGATACATGCCTCTTGGCCTGCCCCTGTCATTTGCTGGGCAGATATTGTGCGAGGAGGATTTGGCGTTCATTTCCTGATGGACGTGTAGCAGATGAAGTGAGTTAATTCCGTTGTTGCACATTTTGACGCTCCCATAGGTGGTTTGCGGTTTGAGCACCGGCAGATTCATTTTCAGAGCCCCTCGCTATATAAGGGCATCGGAGTGCATTTGAGTGAAGAGAACATGGTTATTTTTGTTCGAGATATTTATGAGTTTTTACCATCGGAGGTTTTTGGTATGGTGGCGGGCCGCGGCTCCTTGGGGTCTGGGCGTGGCTGGAAAAGCAGTTCAGTCGACGGCCAGTGGTTGTTTGGGCGCACATTTTGGTATTGGGCATGGTGAACCCGCCTCTCTTCGAGTGAATCGACTATTCGTCTCGGTTTCAGGTACCGCCCCTGTGGGTTGCCGTGTGGTTGCTTCCCGTGTAGCCCAGAGGAGGGGCGGGTTCGGTAGAATTGGGACGTGGTGCCCCGTCCAGGTAGATATGTGCACCCGGGGTTTGATTGGTTGGTCCCCCATTTGAACCCAGGGGTTTGGTTGTTTCCCAGTGAGTCCTAAGAAGTTCCTAGGACAGTTGGGTTTTGCCTGGCACACGTCGGTCTGGCTACTTTATTCACCTCCACCATATTTAAATAAATCATTTATTTGTGCCCTATTTCAAGTCTTGTGTCGTAACTTTAAGGTTATAGTGAATAAGATGAAGAAGGTAAAAGAGGTTAAGGTATCAGACATAAGACTTTTATAAGAACTGAGATCTGCATAGGAGCGAAGGATAAGAAAAGCTTTGCTGTATCCTAGGAGTTCCTAGGACAGTTGGGTTTTGCCTGGCACACATCGGTCTGACTGCTTTATTCACCTCCACCATATTTAAATAAATTATTTATTTATCGCCCAAGGTCTCCGCCTCTTGGTTGGGCGCCGCCACCTCCACTTCCTCCACTGCCTCTGTGTGCAACTCTTCGTGCTCATCCTCCTTCTCGTCCATCTTGGCCACCTTCTCCTGAGGCTCCCCATCTGCCTCCACCTCTTGCTCCTCCTCCTCCTCGGCCTGGCGTCGTTGCCGACGTCTATGTTCTGTTGGAATAAAGCTAACATTTAAGTGTATTGTTTAAATATTAACCTGCTTAACAATTATATAGATGTAGTCCTATAACAATGTGGTCAGACATTGTGAAACTTTTTTTGCCCACCACAGATAAAGATCAACTTCTTCTGAAGGATATAAACATGACAGACACACACAACTTTACATGGCCTGTAACAAATGTTTGCTTTTTGCTTAGGGATGTGGACTATCTAAGTTTAAGTCTGTAATTTGGAAATAGTCCTTTTTTAGGGGCCCCATCATAAATCAAACAGCCAGAAAATGAATGATTGATTACGTAGATATAATACAGTTGGTATTTTTGTTTGGCCTGTGTGACAGGATGGACTGCCTATGCCACCCTGTCTATTGTTGCTGGGAACCGGCTGGGCTTACTTTGCCACCGTTCCCTTTCGTTATTCCGAATACGCCCCTCCTGCCGCAGTGAAAGGGGCCTGCTGCCACCACTGAGCTCCTTCTATGGCACTCAGAACCACATTCTTTCTGGGTAACTGTCACTGCTAGTGTACTCCTGTGCTGGTACACTTGGGCTGGTAACTCCGGACCTCTTACTATGGATCAGGGTTGCTGTGGAAGGATACCCCCTGGCCTATCACACTGACCAGAGCTGCATGGGTGGCAGGCAGAGCGGTGGTACTGGAAAAGCTTGGGTCTAAACCTCAGAGACAGGATTACGGATTACATTTAGGGTCTAATCTGCAGGTCACAGGATTACAGCAATATTGAAGAAGTTGTCAAGCAGGGTCTTGAAGCAAAGAGGGATGTTTTATTTCGCTCAGGTGACCTGCCAAGGACAGTTCCACTGATTAAAGGTATCAGTGGTCAGGTCAGATGGAACATCAGAATGATACATTTCAGTGTACAGGGCAGTGCTTTTTATACAGATTTGGAGACAGGCTATTTTTAGAATCAGGTTGTAACCTGTTTACCAAAACATAGATTTACATGCAATGCAAAGCTAACAATATTTACACTTATCTGTGATATCTTACAAATTCAATGATGTCCTGCATCTTGTTTTAGACACAGGAAATCTAGTAGCAAGGTATTAATTAACTCTTCTTGTCTTCAAGAGGTGTCAGGATTCAAACCCAGAGTTTTTGCCACTGTGGACTACTGCTCTACTGACTGAGCTATTCTGGCTGTTGTTCCTTGCCTTTATTCTGTGTTCTTGATCCATACCTGTGATCTCCTAGTGTTCCAGCATGCCTTAGCTCCAGCCCTTGACTTCCTATAAAAGCCTGGCCAGTTCCTGTCTCCAGTGCCGCAAGGGAGGGGGGGGGGTTCGACAATCAAATTAGTGGTGGTCAGTGGCAGCAACAGGCAGCCAATCTAGAGGCCTCAGACAGGAAGTGCTCACTTCACTTCCTGTCTGAGCAGTGAGGAGGGATGCAGCAGAAGTGCACCTAAAGGTAAGTAAGAGGTGCTGATGTCAGTGGTGTGTGTGTGTTGACAAGGGGGCTTGTGGCAGTGTAATCGGTGTGATGGCACAAGGGGCTTGTGGAAATGTACTGTGTATGTGATGACACAGGGGGCTTGTGGAAATATAGTGTGTGTGATGGCACAAGAGGTTTGTGGCAATGTATGTATGATGGCACAGGGGGCATGTGGCAAAGTAATGTGTGAGGTAGGTGGTGTCTAATTAATGGGTGTTATTTTGTTTGTGTGGTTATGGTGGGGCAATTTCATTTAATAGTGGGGTTGGTTCAGACTTATTAATGTAGGGTGGGATGATTCATTTAATGTTGGGGTGGTTTGGGCGCTATTAATTAAATGTGTGGCAGAGTTTTGGAAAAAGGATTGCCATTTCTTAAAAGTGTTATTTAATGTATGGTAGGAAATAAGTTTATTTAATAAATGTGATTACAATTAATGTCGTTTTTTTGGGGGGGAAATAGGTCATTTTATTAAAGCTGAATAAAATTATTTTACAGTCAGGCTGGTTACAAGAAAGAGGTACTAATAATAAAACATGAGTTGTTTTGATTTAATGTCGGACTACATAGAGGCAGGGAGGCCTACTGTGTTCACTCATTGCTGGTATTTCTATATCTCATGTACCTATTCTGTTTCCAAGCAGGGACCCAACATTCCAGGATCCACACAAGCACAACTGAGCTTAGGACATGAGCAGCAGCAACAAGTATTGAAAGCAGGAAAAACAGGTAGAAGAGAGCAGGTCAGTCTGCCGACTGTCCTGATTCTGGTGGGGCAGTCCTGAGTTTGGGGACTGACCCACTCAGTCAGGACTATGTCCCGACTACAGGGACAGTTGGGAGGTATGTCCCACTTCACACTGCTCTGCTCATGAAGGGGGAGCTGCATGCACCTAACAGTAGTGCACGCAGCATTGCTCGTGTATTTAAAGGGTGATTGGAAGAGATGGAGAGCTACCTAGCACTGTCTAAAATTATAGCCACACCGCCGTGCATGCTGGTCACGACCACTGGTGGTGTGCCGTGGAAACCCCCCTCCTCAAATCCTGCATTTGCCCCTGGGAACCAAACTTGTTAGGCGTAAAGCAATGTTACTGTGCTTGCAACTTTCAAAAAGTGTGCACAGTCAAAGTGTCATATTTATAGCAACACTCTGATACTGGGTTTCCCAAACAAAACCTAAGAGTAAGCAGACTATAGCATTGTTGGTCTGATTAATTGAAATGTATCTAGCCACTATATTTGGTATCCAAAAAGCATGTATGTACAATATTGTCTACACTCTCAATTATCCTTATGCCTCTCTTTTGCCCTCTCCTTAGATTTCAAACCAAATTGTTTTGGTAAAATCACTCTGCTCAGGAATCTGACTTCGAGATTGGTGAGTTCTCTGTGCTGCAAACACTGCTGATTACTTAGTAATTAGAATGGAAACTGACCAATTGACTTAAATTGCATAGCGGGGAAGCTCCCCTCGACTCACACCACACCGTAGCAACCTTTAGCACCATCCCAATAAAGACACAGACACCAAATTAAAGTTGGAATAAATGAATAGGATTTATTAACTGGCATTCTAAATTTTACCTAAATAGAAGATAAATGGGACTGTAAGGCGGACGAGAGCAGGGCAGTCAGTAACAGCAAAACCAATAAAGGTGGAAAGGTCAGACCATAGTACCACCAACCCAGGATCATACCTTATCTATTGACCGGTGCTAAAAATCAAGTCCAATGGCAAGTTTACAACCCCCTACCAACCGCCAGTATAGATCTGAAAATACCGGCCTAGGGTGAGTTATAACCGAGCCACCTAGCGCCCGAAATATTTTGTTGGCTGCTTGATTCACTTTTCTGCCAACTGCTGCTATGGTAACCACAGGAATATCGGACCTCCACTGACGACGTGGAACAATGTAAGACCAGCACAATTTCATTTTCGGCCATCTACTTGAAACAATTGCCATGTCCTCACGAATTCTAATGATAAGCTCTAGTGATTTAATTTGGCCCACATCATTACCCCCTAAGTGTAAAACCAGAACGTCAGGCACACACACCATGTCTGCAAATTTCACCAGAAAGAAACAAAATAATCTCGGCCCATTTCATGCCTCTCTTCCCTATCCATCTAATAGAAACAAGAGCAGATAACCAGGGACCTCTTCGAGATAATGCATGCCTACTCGCCCAGTAAACAAAAGAGTGTCCCAACACCCAAACATCAATCTTCATAATTTCCACTCCTACAACAGAAGATATAAAACGTGTCAATTCCAAAACAGGATGAACCCAAGAAAGCTAAAAACAGTCTATTGCAGAAACACTAATAAGCTCAGAGACCCCTTAACCAGTATGCAATCACGACTAACAGAACGGAAAAGAAAAGCAGCAACCCAAGTGAAGGTATAAACCTACACGTATAATAAAAAATCCCTTCACGCCCCCACAAAAGCAGTGAGCAGCATAGCCCTGGGTTAACTGCCTAAGAAAGAAAAGGTAAAGAAGAGATGCGTAAAGGGAAAAAACAAATGATTAAACATTAGGTCGTTGTTAGGGTTCTGTACAAAACCAATTCCCTAATTACAGCCATGGAGCCAGACACGTGATGTAAACATTTTAAACTGTTTATTGCAGAAAAGTATAGTCCAGGGTAGGCAAAATAAACAGTATACAGTTCAGGCTGAATGGAACAATGGGTTTCCAGATCTTGGCAAACAATCAGGTAAATAATAATGAAATGCAGCATAACTTAACTGAAACCAGGAACAGAGACACATGCAGGTAATCCAGGAACAGACACATGAGCAGGCTAGGAAGTTCAATGACCAGCAAAGGGTTTCAGGAAAAGACAGGCATATATAGGCCACAGACAGGTGTGGATAATTAACTAGCAGTGCTAGTTAACCCCTGATAGAGGAACGGCCGGACAGCAGCTCCTCTGGAGAATCACAGATACTGCAGGGTAATGTGCACACAGGGTAACAAGGCAAATCATAACACGGTAAAATGCACACAAAGAAACAAGGCAGATCATAACAAGAATGCACACAAAGAAACAAGGCAGATCATAACAGTCGTAAATAACATTTGTAACAATCAGACTTCCATCGGTCTAAAGCCTTTATGGAAGCTACGGAAGCCCCACTTGAGGCTGCAGCCGTGGCTGCTCCAATGCAAAAAGAATGCATACCGAATTCTGATGCTGGTAAACCTAAGGCATACAAAGCAGTGCGCATAATAGTGTGGAACTCAAATTTAGAAACTGTACTAACCAAATCTCTGACTGATGTGGCTGCAAACCCGCTAACTGATGACACAGCCTAACCGGACAGATACTCTGGTCTTGTTGCCTAATAAGGGAGAACCAATGTCCCACTCCTGCCTGGTCTGTTTTGGACCACGTAATTTTACATTGAATACTATCAGCATACAACACCACATTTTTTGCTAGGATGGCTGACCCTGACCTGTTTTTGGACTGCGCAACTAGCTCGTAGGGCGCCGTGAAAAGCCATAGAAAACGCTGCGCTAAACAGGACAACTTCGAAAGGATCTGTTACATCTGGCAAAATTTAAATAATACGGGACAGCAATGCAGGTGTCACGACTTTCACTAGGAATATCACTGACTGGTATTAGCGCAACTAAACTGAGAGGCGCGGAGTCTAACGCACCACCGGTGTTCGCCAGGGACCCCCACAAGGAGGTTTGGGCTTTGCTGCGTGTGATGCGCAGGTCGCGGTTCTCCCAGATAGTTACCACCAGAATCATTTCCCCTACTCAAATGTGAGTGGTTTTAACGGATGGTTTTAATAAATCTTATCGTTTTTACACTGAGTGTTTTCTGTCTTTTTCTCCCCATCTATTGAATCTCTTTGGTGAGGAGAAATTTGAACAAACCCTAAGGAGCATCCACAGACATTGATGGTTTTCTCATCATCTGATTGTGTGATACTTCAATCTTACCAGGAATGGCATTTCCCAAAGGAAGTGGGGTAGGACTCTAAGCAGAACTCTTAGAAATTGTTTATTGTTTGTTACCCTATTGTAATTCCAATATCCTATTTTTTTGCGCCGACCTCTGCTTGTATATTCTGGTTGTAACTTGTGAAGTATAGGCTATTCTTCACTTGAGGTACTGGCAGCATCCCCATCCCTTCCCCATATCCTGGAGAGCGCAGACCCGTCAGTTTGTTTTTTGCTGGAGAATTCGTTGAGAATGAGTGGTTTAAGCAGAGATATATGGAAGGTATTATAAATCCGAAGGGAAGATGGTAGATGAAGTCTGTAGGTGACATGATTAATTACATGGGAAATGGAAAAAGGCCCAATATAGCTTGGAGCCAAGTCTAAGGTTGCGGGTAGCTAACCACACTTTGTCGCCTACCCGAAGCACAGGGAGATTCGAAAAGTGACAATCCTAAAAGTGTTTGTAACGATTAGAAGACTGTAATAATCTGGAATGCACTTGGGACCAGATTTGGGAAAAATTGCGGACCATGCTTTGTGCGGCAGACACAGAGGAATCAGATAGATTGGAGAAGGTGGGGAGAATAGGATGTCTCCCGTAGATGGTGAAGAAGGGAGAGTTACCCGTAGACTCGTGTTGGTGGTTATTATGGGTAAACTCTGCCCAGGGTAAAAAATCACTCCAGGAGTATTGCCAATCGGTACAGTAGCACCTCAGAAACGCCTCTAGGTCCCGATTGGTCCGCTCAGTCTGCCCATTAGTTTGCGGGTAGTACCCAGAGGAGAATTTCAAGCTGATACCAAGTTGTTTGCAAAAGGTCCTCCAGAATTGGGAGATAAAATGGACACCACGATCGGAAATGATATGCCTAGGGCAGCCATGGAGGCGAAAAATCTCTCGAATGAATAGAAGTGCTAGCTGGGAGGCAGAGAGTAGCCCCTTGAGGGGGATGAAGTGGGCTAATTTTGAAAAGCGGTCCACCACCACCCAGATGGTGTTAAAGCCATGACTGGCAGGAAGGTCTGTAATGAAATCCATGCTGATACTGAGCCATGGAAGGTCCAGAATGGGAAGAGGATGGAGAAGACCGGCAGGGGGTCTCCTAGGAATTTTATGTCGGGCACAGACCTCACAAGAACGGATGTATTTCTGGACGTCCGAGGGCAAAGAGGCCCACCAGTATAAACGAGATAAAATGGCAACAGTCTTCTTAACCCCGGCATGACCAGTGAACTTGCCGTTATGAGCCCATCTCAGGAGTTTGGTGTGCAGATGTTCCTGTACAAACGAGCGACCCGGAGGAGGAGTCTTGAAAGACGAATTGGTCAAGGCTACAATCGTGGAGGAGTTGAGGATAGGTTTGGCTACCATGGGTAACGAGGCATCAGAGAGTCAAACGATCTGGACTGTGCGTCAGCAAGGAGATTCTTGGTACCAGGGCGGAGGGTTACAATCAAGTGGAATCTGTTAAAGAATAGCGACCAGCAGGCCTGGCGGGGATTCAAGCATTGAGCAGACTGCAAGTAGGTAAGATTCTTATGATCACTAAACACTGTGATGGGAAATCGTTCCTCTTCCAACAGGTAGCGCCATTCCTCTAATGTGGTCTTGATGGCGAGGAGCTCTTTATCGCCAATCCCCTAGTTAGCCTCACTGGCAGAGAACTTTATGGAGAGGAAACCACAAGGAATGGGAAGACCTGCAGAATTCTTCTGAGACAACACCGCTCCAATCCCAACAAAGGATGCGTCGACCTCCAAGAAGAATGGTTTACCTTTGTCGGGTTGAGATAGGACTGGAGCAAGCGTAAAGGCCTCCTTAATGGCCAGGAATGCTTGAACTGCCTCTGGAGGCCGGGATTTAGATTGGCCACCCTTCCGAGGAAGCATAGTAATGGGAGAGATTAGCGTGGAAAATCCCTTGATTGGCGATAGTAATTTGTAAAGCCAATAAAGCGATGGGTAGCTTTGAGGCCGGAGGGCTGAGGCCAATTACGAATAGCCTCTAATTTGCTGGGATCCATCCGAAGGCCAGAACCAGAAACAATATACCCCAGGAAGGGTACTTGAGAGCAATTGAAGAGGCATTTCTCTAATTTGCAGAATAGCTGGTTGGAACATAAACGAGAAAGTACTTCTTTGACATGCAGAATATGATTAGACAGATCTTGTGAAAAAAATTAGGATGTCATCCAAATAGATCTCCACCGACTGATAGAGTAGATCCCTGAATATTTTGTTAATAAAGTCCTGAAAGACAGCTGGGGCGTTACAGAATCCAAAAGGCATCACTAGGTATTCATAGTGGTCGTCTCTGGTGTTGAATGCGGTTTAACATTCGTCTCCTTTACGAATTCTAATCAGATTGTAGGCTCCTCTGAGGTCCAGTTTGGTAAAAATTTGTGCCCCTCGGATATGATCGAAGAGTTCCGAAATTAGGGGAAGAGGGTAGCGATTTTTAATCGTGATGACCTTAAGTCTCCTGTAATCAATGCACAGTCTAAGAGAGCCGTCATTCTTCTTAACAAAAAAGAAGCCTGCCCCTGCTGGAGAAGATGACTTCCTAATGAATCCCCTCTTGAGGTTCTCGGAAACCTACTCGGACATGGCTTGAGTCTCGGGTAAGGACAGAGGATATACCCTGCCTCTAGGAATGTTTTTTCCAGGGATGAGGTCGATAGGGCAATCCCAAGGCCGATGTGGAGGAAGGATTTCAGAAGCGGTTTTAGAGAAGACATCAGAAACACCAGAATAAGCTTCAGGAAGACCCACCAGGGAAGATGTACAGAGGCAGGCCAAGTTGGATTTCAAGGGAGAAACGGATCTCAGGCACCTCTTGTTACAGGAGGAACTCCAGCGGATAACTTCTGCTTGTTGCCAATCAAATTGTGGAGAATGAAGTGTAAGCCAGGGTAACCCCAGGATGATAGGGTTAATGGATTGCAGTAGAACAAAAAAACTTATGAGCTCGGAATGAAGCGCTCCTACTTCCATCTGGAGCGGAGGAGTAGAGAGAGAGATCGAGCCATTGGAGACTCTATTCCCATCAACTGCCGTGAGTATCAAATGTTGGATCAATGGTATTGTACCGAGATGGAGTTCAGTCACTAACTTGGAAGAAATGAAATTCCCTGCAGACCCCAAGTCCACAAAGGCCCAGGTGGGAAATGGGCCATTGGGAGAAACCAAGGTGACAGACATCAAAAACTCAGACTCCTTCCGAGAGTAGGGAGGAAGGGACTGGGGTCCTAGGTTTACCTCCCTATTATCACCTAAGGTGGTGGTTTTTCCTGGCCTCTTGGGACAAACGGAGAGAAGATGACCTGGTTCACCACAATATAAACAGAGGCGGTTCCTCATTCATCTTTCACGTTCCTCTGGAGAGAGACGGGAACGACCGATCTGCATGCGCTCCTCCAAGGGTGGAGAAGGAGGGATACAGTTGGGTGCCAACCGAGGGAAAGGTCGGTGAGTGCAATCCCGTTCGAGAGCCCGTTCCCTGTGGCGAATGTCCACTTTGATACAGAGGGATATGAGGTCGTCCAGGTTGGGAGGGAGGTCACAAGAGGCTAAATCATCCTTTATGCGATCATTAAGACCTTGCCAGAAGGTAGCGATGAGAGCTTCATCGTTCCACCGGAGTTCGGCTGCTAGAGTCCTAAATTGTACCGCATATTGTCCTGCCATAAGGGAGCCTTGGCGTAACCCTAGGAGACCGGTGGCAGCGGAAAAAACTCTTCCGGGTTCGTCAAATACTTTTCGGAACCTCTCAATGAAGACCACCGAATCTTGACGCACAGGATCATCCCGTTCCCAAAGAGGAGAAGCCCAGGCTAATGCCTGCCCGGAGAGGAGGGAGATCAAATAAGCCACTTTAGCTCTTTCAGAGGAGAAATTTTTCGGGAGCCAATTCAAATTGAATAAGGAAACCACGACACTTCAGCGCGTCGCCATCATATTTCTCAGGAGGAGGGATGCGGAGGCTTCTGGCAGCTGCGGTGCTAGAAGAGATGGTAGGAGCTGAGGCAGTGGAGGATGAAGTGGTCGTTTAAAGAGTAGGAAGCGAGGCTTGAAGAGAGTCCAGACGGCAGACCACTCCCTGAATACATTGCAGCAATTGTGCCTGATTGGATTCTTGCTGTTCCACTCTTTGACCCAGGTGCAGTAATAAATCGCGGGCCTAAAGTTCGTCAGGTCCACTCATGGCCAGAGTATTCTGTCACGACTTTCACTATGAATATCACTGACTGGTATTCGCGCAACTAAACTGAGAGGCGCGGAGACTAACGCACCACTGGTGTTCACCAGGGACCCCCGCAAGGAGGTATGGGCTTTTCTGCGTGTGATGCGCAGGTCGCGGTTCTCCAGATAGTTACCAGCGCAGTGAATGGAGAGTAGTCGAAACCAGAGGAGCGCAGTACAACGGAGAGAAGGCAAATCGTAGTCAAGAACAGTCCAAGGGTCAAAACCAGTGCGGGCAGCGAAGAACAAGGGATGATCCGGAAGAGAAGTCAAACTGTAGCCAAGGAGTCAATACACAGGAGTAACACAGGAACAACAATGCTGGAGCTGGAAGAACCAATACTCTGGCACTAGACATGTGTCAGAGGCTGCTTTATATACCCTAAGGTGCCTCCTTATTGGGTTAGGGAGATTTTGGCGGTTAGACATGCTGGCTGCAGACAGGTGAGCAGAGATAGCATTCTGCTGCTAGGCAACAGGACGTGGATTGATTAGAGAAGGTGTCTGTCTCCAGCGGCTGTGGAGAGAGCAGAGACGGCACCTGACAGCAGGATCTATAGACCTCCTATTATCCTTAGGTACAGGGTGAATCATGGACCACCTTTTTTAAGGCTTTACTAATGAGGAACAATTTGGTGGGATCCTGAAGACCTTTTAAATTATCCATAAATGATATACCTGCCAATGTAGAAGCCATTGATGCCTTACTAATCCCTTCCTGGTAGCACCCACACATAAAATCGTCAATACCGTGAGAGTCCTCTGGGGGACGAGTGGAACAGGATAACAGAAAGCTTTCCCATCGCTTCCAAGCTGACCGATAGGCCTTCCATGTGGACGGGGCTACAGAAGCTTCAGCCAGGAATCTTATGCCGGTTCGACCATCTGCCAAAAATAAGATGGACACGCTATACCTATGGGGTTAGCATGGGGCGCCAGTGCTTGAAAACGTTCCCAATCGAAATGGGAAAGGGCGTCTGCTTAACAGTTATCCACCCCCGGGACATGCTTGGCACAAACATTTATGTTGTAATCCAAGCAACGAAGCACCAGGACGCGCAACAGATTTACTGCCGGCATAGAAGATGCGCTCTGGCGATTAATTGCCTGGACCACCCCCAAATTATCGCACCAAAAAGGAAACATTGCGCCCACTGGGTTGAGGAGCCTACAACTCGAGTGACACAATGATGGGAAATAATTCTAAAACCAATAAATTCTTTACCAAACCGCTATCGATCCAATTCTGTGGCCACGGAGATGCACACCATTCTCCCTGAAAATACGCGCCAAAACCTCTGGACCCTGCAGCATCTGTAAATAAATCTAATTCCCTAGTGGAAATAGGAGGGGAAGGCCAAATTTTGGAACCGTTAAACCTTCTAAGGAAAGAGGACCACACTAATAAGTCTGCCCTGATCTCATCAGACAGCGAAATTAATGCATGTGGTCTATTCCTGCCTGCTGTAGCTAATTGAAGCTTTCTACAAAAGATCCTACCCATAGGAATAACTCTACATGCAAAATTCTAACAACGCTTGCATCTGCCTTAGAGTGTGAGAAGTAGAGGCTAGAGTACTGTCAATCAAACTCTCCAGTTTAGAAATTTTGTCCGCAGGTAAACGACAACATCCTGCCACTGTGTCTATCTCTATCCCCAAAAAAGACGAACATGTTGATGGGCCTTCTGTCTTATCCTGTGCTACGGGTACCCCCATAACTGAGAATAGTGCTTGCGCCGAGCACAGCATATCTAAGCACAGAGTGGAACTAGCCGAACCTAGAAACAGAAAGTTGTCCAGATAATGCGCAATACCCTCATGACCTCTACCCACTTGGATCGTCCAATGCACCAATGCAGAAAAGAGCTAAAGAATTCAAAGAAGGCACAAGAAAGAGAACACCCCATGGGTAGGCATCTGTCGATGTAATATTTGCCCTTGATTTTAAAACCCATGTACCGAAATGAGTCTGGGTGACGGGGAAGCAATCTAAATGCTGATTCAATATCCAACTTGGCCATAAGGGCCCCTACTCTGAAATGTCTTATAAGCATTAAAGCCTCCTCAAATGACTGATAAACTACTGAACTTATCTCTTGGTCTATGGCGTCATTAACCGAATTACCTGGAGGGTGCGAGATATGCTGTATTAAGTGGAGTTTGCCTGGAACTTTTTTTGGAACTACCCCCACTGGGGAGATAACTAAATCCTTAATGGGAGGGGAGTTAAATTGGCCAATCATGCGCCCCAGACTGACCTCACCGCAAACTTTTTCGCCAAGGATTTCCGGATAGATATAAGCTGACTTCAAGTTCCTGGAGGCATTGGCGTTAACCACCGAGCCAATGGGAAGCCTGAAACCGTGACGAAAACCTTTGCGGAAAAAGGCAGCCTGGTCCGCATTGGGGTAAAGATTAAGCCATCTTTCAATTACGTCTATGCATATTGGGGAATGGGCTTTATACATTGATGCTGTCATTGCCACAACCTCTGCCAAGACCAGGGCCACTCCTCGGACACTCTGGCAGAATGTGGTCTGCAGCAATTGGAACATGTGTGCTTATACCTACAATACTCCCCCCCTCCCACAGGATCCATTGTTGAATGCAAAACATCTGTTCTTCTGAAATTGGGGAGCACCTCGTCTCCCCCCTTGCTGAAATCGATATCTGCTGTTCCCTTGACCCAGAGAGAGGCTGGCCCGATTAAGCTTCATGCATATCTCTACGTCCCTGAAGCCTAATGAAATATCTATCTGGCCGTTAACTTTTTTTGCGGAATTGCTCATTATATTTGCGCCAAGTGCCCGGTCGATCGCAAACGTACATCTCATTTATGAGATGCAAGTATTTCCAAACGTCCTCACTTGCCTCCAGCCTCGTTTCTATGCAAAAGCGCAACAATCTGCAATCCAGTTAGGAAAAGTTTTATAGGCCTCCTCCCCTATTCCCCCTTTTGCACAAGCTGCATCTAATTCCTTCTTTGCTGATGCTGTCAACTCAAACATGTTTACAAAAACCTGCCTCTTGATCTTATCTCTCATGCTTGCGCGTAATCCCGCCAGAAGGGCGGTCTTCTCACACCTCACTAAGGGACCCCTGCTCGCAGATGATTTAACTGCCGTGACTTTCTTCCCCACCTGAGATGTGTTGAGGATTTTGATACGTTTGCGGGGACCTCTATCTGCTGAAGAGGAAGAATCATCGCTAGTGGTGGAAACTGGTGAACTAGGTGTACGTTCATGTGAAGCAATAGCAACATCAAACTCACCCATTGCTGCCGCCGCTCGACCAGACACAACTTCACCAGGCGTTGTGGGTTCCTCCACTGCCCGGATGTCTGCAGGCCGTTGCGATTTGGGTGCATGTACTTGCCAAATATGTAGGAGTCTGAAGAATGCATTGTTTAGTTTAAGTATGCAATAAACTCAATTAAGGGGATGGGGTTTTCAAAATTGTAAAGTTTAAAGATATGTTGCAACATCTTATCTCCCGTGTTGAGCAGCAGGACAATACCCAGCGACAGTTATTGCAATGTTTCCAGACCCTGGCCAGTCGTCTGGATGTCCTTCAGACTGCCCAGCCAACTGTCTCTGCCTCTCCTTCGGAAACACCCTCCTGTTGGGCACAGTTCCGTTCCCTCCCTCAAACTGCCTACACCTGCATAATTTGATGGAGACCCCAAACTCTCGTGGATTTTTGAATCAATGCTTGATTCAATTTGAATTACTGGCCCAAAATTTTCCAACTGATAGGTCCAAAGTGGCCTATATTGTTTCTCTGTTGTCTGGCCTCTCCACTTTGGGGGCAAGAAGATCCCTCAGTCAGCAATTATCCAGTTTTCCTAGCTACCTTCCGGCGGATCTTCGACGAGCCTGGTCGAGTTTCTTCAGCCTCTGTCAGTATTCTCAGGCTGCGTCAGGGGAATCATTCCATTGCCCAGTATGTAATAGAGTTTTGCATTCTTTCCTTGGAATTAACCTGGAATAATAAGGCCCTTGTGGCGTCCTTTTGGCAAGGACTCTCGGACCGGGTTAAGGACGTCTTGAACTACTACTCTCGATGCCATCATCTCTCTTTGCAACAAAGTGGATCTCCGTTTCCGAGAACGCTTGGCTGAAAAGGAACAATCTTGCCGCCCAGTCTTCAAACACACACCTCGCTTCCAGTCATCCTCTCCACCTTCGGGCGAACCCATGCAGATTGGTAGGACCCGTTTAACTTCCAAGGAGAGGGATAGGAGACGCCTGAATAAGTTCTGCATCTATTGTGGCGAGTTCGGGCACTTCCTAAACTCTTGTCCTAGAAGGCCGGGAGATGGCAAGCCCTAACCTGCCCCGGGAAGTTCAGGTTGGGGTCCTGGCCTGGGGGCCCCATTGCTTCTCCAACTTCTTAACTCGAGTCAAACCAGTGAGGTCCCTATCCTCCTCCACAATGTCTCTCCCTGTGGGACTACCGCCTAAATATCAGGCATTCTCTGATGTGTTCGACAAGGGCCGTGCGGAGCTTCTGCCCCCTCATCATTCTTGTAATTGCCTCATAGAATTACTTCCAGGCAAGAATCCTCCCAGATACCGAGTGTATCCCCTCTCCCAGCCTGAGACGTTGGCCATGTCTGAATACGTCAAAGAAAACCTTCAGAGGGGTTTCATCAGGCCTTTTTTGTAGAGAAAAAAAGACAGGTCCCTCCATCCCTGTATCGACTATCGGGGTCTGAATGCAGTTACGGTCAAAAACCGTTATCCCATAACTTTTATCACCGAACTGTTCGACCGCATAAAGGGGACCAAGGTCTTTTCCAAGCTAGACCTGCGAGGAGCCTACAACCTCACCCGCATACGCTCCGGAGACAAATGGAAAACCACATTTAATACCCACAATGGGCATTACGAGTATTTGTCATGCCCTTCGGACTCGGTAATGCTTCGGCGGTGTTCCAGAGCTTTATCAATGAAATCTTCCTCTACTGCTATGTGGTGGTATATCTTGATGACATCCTAATCTTCTCTCAAGATATCAACTCCCATCGCGAACATGTCTCGGAGGTGTTTTCTAGGATTCGGAGGAATCAACTTTATTGCAAGTTCGAGAAATGTTTTTTTGAAGCCGCCTCCATGCCTTTCCTGGGCTATATTATTTCTGGATCCGGCCTTCAGATGGTCCTCGAGAAGGTCCGGGCTATCCTAGATTGGCCGCAACCTGTTAATCTCAAGGCTATTCAACGCTTTCTGTTGTTTTCAAACTACTATAGACAGTTTATTCAGAACTACTCCACTATTGTTGCTCCCATCACTGACATTACTATGAAAGGGGCCAACACCAAGGTCTGGCCGGTAGAAGCGTTAGAAGCCTTCTCGTTTCTGAAACAAGCCTTCTCTGCTCCTATCCTCAGACAACCCAATCTCTCCCAGGCATTTTTTCTGTAAGTGGATGCCTCCGTTATAGGAGTGGGAGCGGTACTCTCCCAGAAGTCTTCCTCCAACAGGCTTCTTCCTTGTGCCTTCTTCTCCCGCAAATTCCTGGAGACAGAGAATTATTGGCTATGAAGTTGGCTCTCTCAGAATGGCGCTATCTCCTGGAGGGGGCTCAGCATGTGGTTACCATATTCACCGACCACAAAAACCTCCTACTCAGCTCAATGCCTCAATCCGTGCCAGGCTCGCTGGTCTCTATTCGTTTACCCTTTCAACCTCCACGTGATCTTCAAGCTGGGACAACTAAATAAAAAAGCAGACCTGGATTCCGATTCATCCTCCAGTAGTCCTATCTTGGATCCCAAATGCCTGCTGGGTTAATCCCTGTCTAACTCCCCCCCCCCCTCTCCCGGGAGAACTTTTGTATCCACCTCTCTTTGGAAGAAGCTGCTCCGTTGGTTCCAGGCGTCCAAGTTTTCCGGACACACTGGGTTCCGTAAGACCTATGAGCTTTTATCCCGCTCCCACTGGTGGCCTACACTTCGGTATGACATCAAGGACTGCGTCCAGCATAAGTATTCCCATTCAGCTCCCATAGGTCATCTGCTACCCCTTCCAGTATCAACCAAACCCTGGACTCACATGAGCATGGACTTTGTTACTGACCTCCCGCCCAGCAAAGTATTTGATACTATCTGGGTTGTCGTGGACCGCTTCTTCAAGATGGCTCATTTCATTCCTCTGGCAGGTCTGCCTTATTCCTCGGTCCTTGCCCAGCACTTCATTAAGGAGGTCTTTCGACTGCACGGTTGTCCTCAGGAAATCGTATCTGACAGAGAGGTTCAGTTCACCGCCAAGTTGTGGCTTGCACTGTGTAAAAGCCTTAACATGCAACTCAACTTTTCCTCTGCCGATCACCCACAGTTGAATGGCCAAATGGAGAGGGTGAGTCAGGACCTGGAGACATTTATTAGACTTTTCTCTTCTGCTTCCAAGGACAATTGGGCTGACCTTCTGCCATGGGTCAAATTTGTGCATAACAATCTCTTCCATGATTCCACCTCCTCTACCCCTTTCTACATTGTTTATGGACTTCATCCGTTACTTCCCAAATTCTCTGACCTCTCACCCACCCATGTTCCTTCGGTACAGGAGACTCTACTTGACTTTTCTACTATTTGGTCTAAAGTGGTTGCCCATCTCAAAAAGACGTCCTCTCGTTATAAAACCTTTGCGGACAGAAGGCGACGAGCAGTACCAGCACTCAAGGTGGTAGACTAGGTGCGGTTGTCCACTCGTAATATTCGTCTCAAGTTTCCATCGATGAAGTTTCTTCCCCGGTTCATCCGACCCTATAAGATCTTACAAGTTATTTATCCGGTTGCCTACAAACTGCAGTTTCACTCTTTTCTTCACATTGCCAACTCTTTTCACATCTCACTTCTGAAACCTGTGATCATTAATAGGTTCTCTACTCCAGCACCCGTCTCCATGGTTCCCCAAGTATCTCACCAGGAGGAATTTGAGATCACCCAAATTCTGGATTTCTGGAAATCACCAAAATTCTGGATTCCAAGACCTAGGGGAACCATCAAGTATCTGGTAGAATGGAAATGCTTCGGTCCCGAGGAGTGCTCTTGGGTCAACGCATCCGATATCCATGTTCCAGCATTACTCCAAAGATTCCATGTTCAGTTTCCACACAAAGTCCCGACTAAGCGTCCCGTGGCCACTTTTAAATGGGGGGGTACTCACACCTCGGTCCTGCTTGCGGGCACCTGTACCGCCACCTTCTTCTCATAAGCAGTAATTCTGGCACATCCTGACATCAGTTGCTCGCATGTATTGTTGGCAATCAGGTCTGCGCATGTGCAGAATTGCAGTCCACTTTTGGAAACTCCCCTCTTCCCTCATTGGCCTCAGGTTCGTGGAGCACTATCTAAACCTCCCAGGTGCACCTGCCTATTGCTTGTTCTTCAAGCTCACTTCCTGTGCTCTAGGTTCTGGCTCCTGTGGTATCAGCCTGATCCCCTCCAGCATTGAACCCGCTGTTCCAGTGACTCCTCTATCATTACCTGTATCGCGTCAGCTTCGGTTCTCTCCATCCCCTGTCTCTCAGAGCTACCGCTGTTCCTGTGACTTCTCTGCAGCCATCTCAAGTTACCTAGGTGGTATCAGTCTGCTCTCGCCCAGCATTGAACCCGCTGGTCCAGTGACTGTTCTATCTCTACACTAGCTCTCTGTATTGGACCGATCAGCATTTCTCACAGCTGGCATTGGGATGCCGCCTTTCCGGTGACCCGGGCGCCTTCACCTGATCTACTCCTCAGTGCCACCCTCAGCCTCCTGCCTCCATTTGACTCCTCCTCAACTCTCTGCTGTACCCTCTCTCTTGGGGCCATGACTTGCGGAATAGGTGCTGCTAAACCCATACTCCCTTGCTGGAGTCCCTGGTGAATACCACCTACTCGTTAGACTCCGCGCCCATGAGAAAGCTCTGTCATCCTGCAGAGTCCAGGGATCCATTGCTCTACCAGGACAACCGTGACACTTTCCAGTCATACTCTGTTTGTGCACCACATAATAGGGAATGAAATGTCCACACTGATTTGCAAATGTGTTAATGTATTGTTCCAACCTAATTCAATGCATAATTATGACTCTTTCTTAATGTCAAAATCACATATACTTAATAGACATGGTTGCTAGTTTGGAATACCAATGCATGTTTGTGGCTAAATTACCTGTAGTCAGCCTTGTCAAAATGGAAGCATCACACTTGTGCAGAAATAATATTTGGCCAATGATTTTTTTTTGCTTGCTTAGTTTAGTAGGTAATTTTTGTTGTTATTTTCTTTTTCCCTATATACAGAATGTGAGGAGGAGGCAGAGGAGGGGGCTGTTGCCAGGCCAGAAGTGGGGGTGCCTGCCAGTGATGTAGATGCCTCTCCGATGGAGGCTGCCCGACTCTTGAGGCAGCAGTCGCACATCAATGAACATTTTGACACCGCCACTGAATCACTAGTTAGACATGTTGCAGAAATTTCACCCATCCTCACCCGTATGGAGCACAAATTTGACCACCAACTCACCACTTTAAGTAATACACTAACCAATTGTCGAAGTCAGCAAATTGGATAAAGTCATTTCAATTAATATCTAGTAAACTTAGTTGTCTTTGTCTGAAAATTATGCGTAGAGCACGCTACGGCGTGGAGAAGTGTATCCAGCCGCAACACGTGGCAATAACAGGTTTTACACATTCACATGCTATTAAAGTAATTCTATTGTTTTCAAATAAGTATTGTCCAATCGATTGTATTGTATTTCCGAAGCACAAAGTGATTTATTTTAGCAGATGTAAAAAGTTAACAGTTCAATACATTATTACATAATACAGTACAGTACAGCCAATACCAAAAGATACATACATACCGCGCTCGTATTGCATGTGCTTCGCAGCGCTTCCACGGGTCCCAGTGAACAGTATATCTGTTTAGATAACTGTGGTCAGAGTAGACTGAAATACTGGGAGCGCAGCTATGATCATATATACACATTCAGTGTTACAGAGAACAATGCAAATGATGTGGCTTGCTTCTATAGGTCCAGACTTCAGGTGGTTCCAGGGTAAACAGGTCATAGGCTAGTTCAGACTAAGGAATCCAAAGGTGGGGGTAATCTCTCCAGGGGATGTGCTCCAGTTACAATGAGTTCATTAGCATTTCACATTCTGATATCAATCTGGCTATTTATTCCCTAACATCAATAACTAGAGTATGCAATATGCGATCTCTTCGGCGATGGAACCGGACAGCTGCTGATGAATAGGGGTTTAATATGATACTAGACATGACACCTTTCCTATAACCTGAACCTTAAATGTCACTGAAGTGTACATATAATCATATTATATAAACTAATAACAAACCAAATACTATCTGCTCATAAATTACAGTGTAACGGAACCAATATGAATATGAATTCTAAAAATAACTAAATGTTGTAATGCGAGTGTGTACGTGCGTATTTTACCTTGCGATCGCCGTATGCCACGTGTAGTCGACCAATAAAACAATATTAACCAATATACTTTCGTTCATCCAATTATACGACTTCGACAATGCATTCACATGAACATACACATTTG